>CM066034.1:700178365-700778365 GCA_033557465.1 Ichthyophis bannanicus | reverse complement strand
ACTCCCTAGATTTATCTAGATTGGGGTCCTTAGTCAAATTAAAGTCTCCACCTAATATCAGTGGGTCAGTAGAAAAATGTAGCAATCTATTCATGACTTCTTCAAAATATGACCGTTGTGATTCATTTGGGGCATACACATTTGCCAGTACCACCCCCACTCCATCCAGCATCACCTCCAGTAACAAGTACCTCCCATTGCTCTCCCGCACCTCTTGCTTCACTTCTAGCTTATGCACCTGGGATATCATAATGCCTACCCCCGTCTTGGTAGCCAGGAATACATGAGGATACAGTATCTATTACTTCTCAATAAGTGTGACTACATCTTCTTTAGGTGCATCTCCTGGAGGAACAGAACATCTGCCCCCCATCGAGCCACCTCTCGTTGCAACAAACTGCATTTTTGCCAGGAACCTAATCCCTTTACATTGAGTGAGACTAACTGACACAGAGTATGCTGATCAGCCCTATCTGTCCTCATCCCTCATCCTCACCATTGCTTCCTGGCAGCCCTTCCCCCCTTCCCTCTCCCTCCCTCCTCTACCCCTTTCCCAATCTTCCCCCTCCCTCCTTCCTACCCTACACTCTAACTACCAATCTCCCATCACCACCTGACACTCAGAGTAATGACTCACCCAACAGATCCCCCAAATCCATACACAAATGTCTACATCCCACTCTCCATATTCAAGCACATACTCATTCTGCCCTGTCCACCCTCTCCTCCCAACACACTCCACAAGCATTCACCCTCTCACCCTACTCCCCACTTCATATCATCCCATCTCCATATCTTTTCTTTCTGACTCACTCACCCTTTTGCGCAACCAAACATCCCCTCCTCCCCCCCTGGCCTTCTAATTACCCAAACGCCTCCCCCACCCAGTACACTCTAATATAACATATCCCCCACATATCACATTAATGTTCAAACATAAACAGCCTCTTCAAGGAGGGCTCCCTCTCACGTCCTGCAGCTTCAACTGTCACCCTTCTCTCCACTCACTGCTTAACGCCAGACATGAATTTCACTTTTCGTGAGGTACTTTTTCATGCTTTTGGTGGGATACATGGCGGAGCTTGGCTCTCAGCATCCATCTTGTGAGCTGACATCACTTCTTCCTAGGCCTGCTTTTCAAGTGGCCTAAGTTAGATGGATTAGTGCCAACTGAATATGAGACTAGGGGGGGTCATTCTGTCCCACGAATAGTGGAATGGATGTCCCATTTGGATGTCAATCCCCCGCTATTCTCTCCCCTGGCGGCCCTGGCTACTACCTCTCAGTACGAACAGTGTGTTTGTTTGGGGAAGCCTAGACGGGGATGGGAGGGGGCATTGCTGAGGCAGAGAGAGGGCAGGGCATGGTTGATATGTGACCCCAGATGTAGAGGGCTGATTCTGAGGTTGGCCCTCTATGTCCATGCAATGAACATAGAAGGGGGACTTATTCCACCGCAGGGATGGAATAAGTCCTTCTGGATGTCGGGGGATCCTGCTGCCGAGCACGGTAAAAACGTTAGGGGGGTGCAGGAAGTTCCCCACAGCTGGACCCTGGCCATGGGAGGCCAGATTGAGGGTCTGGCTGCGGGAAAAGAAGTAAATCACCGGCAGCCAGCATTCACAGCTCCTGAGTGGAGCCATGGTGCCATGGTTACGGGACACCATGGCACTGCGTCTCCATTCAGGAGCCTGACTGAGGTAGCTGTGCATGTGGCTGTGTGTGCAGGCCATTTAGAATCGGGGCTCAGCCTGCACGGTCAGGCCGTAGATCTGATTTTGATCCCGTGGGCACATCTAGCCCTGGCGGGATCAAAATCAGGTCAACCTCTGTGTGTCCCGATTCCAATCAGCCGCACAGGGGCCTGAATGACCACATTGGAATGTGCCTCTAACTGAACAAAGTCACAATTTATCTGAATAGCACCAACACTGCCCTCACCCCATCCATGGACTGTCGCTGCACCAACCAGACAGTTCCAGGGTGGTCTGTGAAAATACTCAGCAGCACTATCCAGATAGCGCTGTTGAATATTTATGTAGTATTTGGCTCACACCCTTACAGTAGTAGTTGATTTATTTATTAGCATTTAGCTCATGCCTTTCCAGTAGATATTCAAAGTGAATTAAGTCAGGTACAGTAGGCATTTCCCTGTCTCCAGAGGGCTTGCAATCTAAGTTTGTACCTGAGGAAATGGAGGGTTAAATGACATACCCAGGATAACAAGGAGTAACAGTGAACCCCAGTTTTCTTGGTCACTGGGTGGCTGCTCTAACTGGTAGGTTACTCCTCTACTCCACAGTGAGTGCCCTTAGCCAGTCAACCTTCCATTGGCTGGCTGGCTAAAGGCTTGGAATATTGTGCCCAAGGGGTCTGTTTACTAAACTGTGCTTAACAGTTAACATGATAATAATATGACAGTTTGGCTGTTAGTATGCGCTAGTTCCCACATTAATTGGAATGAGGTGGGGAATGGGTTGAGAGAATGGGCAAGGAATGGGTGAGGACCAGGGCTGATGCTACCATTAGGTGAACTAGGTGGTTATCTAGAGCGCTGGCCCTCTAGGGGTGCTCATTGCCGCCACTGCCCCCCCTCTCCAGGATCTACGGTTTTGGCAATGTCCTGAAACAGCCCCATAGTGCTTACTTTAAAACTTCAGTGTAGGGAGGAGTAACCTAGTGGTTGGGGCAAGGTACTTCAGGCCAGAAGGTCAGGGGTTCAAATCCCACTAGAGGACAGCAACCTTGGGCCAGAAGGACTGGGGTTTCTAGTCCCACAGATGCTCCTTGTGGTCTTGGGCAAGCCACTTAACCCTCCATAGCCCATGTTTCCTGTAAGTATTAGTGTATGTGTCTCATATCCCCGTGTGTTAAATGTATCCCCCAATTGTGTTGTGACCGCTTTGATTGAAGGATAAGGTGGTATACAAAAAAACTGTCTAAAATTTGCTTTCTGCCTCCACCGATGCCTGATGCTAACTTCCTTTTTGCATGGGTGAAGAAGCCACTTCTGCCCCATACAAAAGGAAGTTGGCATTGGGCATCTGTAGAGGCAGAAGCAAACAGCCCCAGAGCTTCAACGTTTTAAGGTAAGCACTGTGGAGCTGTTTCAGGCCATTGTTGCCACTGTGGGTCCTGGAGAGGGGTGGTAGCAGGGATGGGGGGGGGGGGGAGGGGACGCAAGGGATGAGGTTGGCCTAGGTTGCTTCATTTCCTTGCACCGGGCCTGGTGAGGACTTAAAGTTAGTGCAGCAGTAGTTTCCACACATTAAAGAGGCAAATAGCATGATGCTATAAAGGCCACCTAACTAGGTCTAGTTAACTGCATTGCATTATCTACAGTGACATTTGATCTGCGTTGTCTGTGAAGATGCTTGGAATGCACCTAAAAGCGGAGAGTATTTTTAATTTTCGTAATTAGTGCATGGTAACTACAACACCTTTGGCACATTCATAAATAGGCCCTAAGGAGTAATTTTATATAGAGTTGCGCCATGTTACATGCCTTCTATGTAAAGCACAGATGTTTAGTGATTCAGCACACTGATGGGCCTCTACATGCATACTTTAGGTAGTCACTATTCTGTAAGTACACACATAAGGGCAATGCACGTGTGTTCACTGTGGCCATTCACTTGGGCGGAATGCTCAGTTATGCATATATTTTATAAAATGTGGGTTTACGCATGTTAGATATGTGTAACACTAGTAGAACAAAACACCCAAAAATGGGTCAAAATGTCTATAGCTGGAATAACATCTAATAGAAACCCACTCAATATGTCTTCATAAAATGTGGAATTCATCATTTGTAGAATGATTTCATGCCTGGAAGAGTCAATGGCAGAAAATTAAGTTCAGTATGTAATTAGTAATATACAGGGCCATCTCCTCCACTGGGCAAGCTTGGCGGCCAGCTAAGGTGGTCGGCCCAGGTGGATGGCAGCAGTGGTACACACATTACTGGCTATGCCAACCCCCCCCCCTCCCCAGCTGCAGCTGATTCTGTTTGGGGGGGGGGGGTGGAGGTGGGCAGCGGCAGCAGCAGTATTTCCAAAAGCAACCGCTTTTTGCCACTGCTTTTTGAAATACTGCTACTGCCACTGCCCATCTCCCCCTCCCGAGACAGAATTGGCGGCAGCTGGGGAGGGGCAGCAGTGGCAGCTGGAGGGGAGGCGGCGAGGCCAGATATCTGACTAGGACAGCAGAAACCCTTGGGTTGGCCCTGGTGATATAGCTTATGTTTAAAAAGAAAGGAGCAGGGGTGGAGCCTGGTATTTGGTCAAGATGGATGTGTAAGAGCGGTGCTCCGGAGGTCTAAGTCAAAAATCCTGTTTTTCTGTAATATTTGATCAAATAGTTCCTACCTACTTGGTTGCCAGTCGATCCCGGATATATCAGGTTCCAAGCAGATGTGGCTGGATTTCCAACTATCTCAAAATGCTAGTGCAAAGAGAACCAAGACGGAACCTCTCTCACCTCACAAGATGGCGGTCATCTGAGATGGCTCTGAGACCTTGCAGGAGATGTTGGCTGAGATTCGGGCAGTCAAAAAAATGGTCAAAGCTAATGGAGAATCGCTTAGTGCAATGCAGAAAGTTATCAATGCTTTGAGATCTTCGTTGGAGTCAAATACAGCTCGTTTGGAGAAGGTAGAGAAGGTGGTGGCATCACATGGGGAGAGGCTTGAGGCTGTCGAGAAGCAGGACAAGTTGATTCACTCACTACAAAGAGAGGTGGAAGATGTCAATAATCGCTTGCGGCGAAACAACATAAGGGTACTGAGAGTGCCTGAGGGAGCAGAGGGGCATGAGTTGATATCCTTTCTGCAGGCTGTGATTCCAGGTGTGTTAAAGCTGCATTTCATTATGCCGTTCGAGATCGTGCGTGCCCATAGAGTGACTATGCAGTCCGCGGCCATGAACAAGTGTCCACGCCCAATTAACCTGAAAGTCTTATGTTTTCAGCAAGTGTTGCAAATAATGGGAGCAGCCAGAGCACTCACAGCTTTGGAATATCAGGGGCATAAACTCCTGTTCTTCCCAGACTTCGCGAAGGCAATGGTGGATCAGAGAAAGAGTTTTTTGGCGCTGCGTCCACACTTGGTACAACTGAAGGCCCGTTTTGGACTGCTATATCCTGCCCGCATGAAAGTCACGTTGCATAACCAGACCAAGACTTTTGATGATCCTGGAGATTTATGTGCATTTTTGGAGGATAAGGAGACGGCGGTGATGCACTGAAGGACATATTGTATCTTCTATTTGCCACAGTTTTATGCACGTGTTATATGGTTGTTCAACTGGTCTGAGGTCGTGGGAAGGCGAGTTATCCATGCAGAAGCTGCATATAAGCGTGTTACATTGCTATTTGCTAGAACATTTATTCTGTCTCGTTTATAAGACATTATTTTTACTTTTAAGATGAGAGGTGGGCAAGATATGATATTCAGAGTATTGCAGGAATGTGGGAGTGTTGGGTCACTGAGCCCTCTGTGTCTGTCTTGTCCTAGTGGGCTCATCCGTTAAGCTTTGTGTGTTATATAGCCCCCCTGGTTTTAGGTGGCTTTGGGAAATGTTTTCTGGGGTTTTTTTTAGAGTTGGGTGTTTCATTGCATTTGATCATATGACGGGGCCTTTGCTCGTTTCTTGGGCTGTAGATGCAGCCATACTTTAAAGGTGCTTAAGAAGTTGTTCTATAATCTTAAATGAAAGGCTACAACACTGAACTGTAGAATGCTTCTTCGGAGATATATTCGGTGTGTTTTTCTTTGGGATTGGGTACCTGAATGTTAAGGGCATTAATATTTGCTACCAAGAGGAATGTTCTCTTCTGTATGGTAGGATAGAAAATGCTGACATCTCATTACTGCAAGAGACATACTTGAAAGTAATGGAGTTATTGAAATTTGGCATGCAGGCCCTTTTTCAAAGGGATTTCTGCTGCCCAATACAAGAGTAGGGGATGGTCATCTCAGGATGGAAAATTGGTCCCTCCGACCCCCCAGGTTTTTTGCCTTGATTTTCCCTATCTTCTGTTGCTCAAGATTTAGTGAGTTTGTTATCCCTGTGGATTACGAATAGGTTCATGCTACAATCTCATTCACCCTCTTTGACTTAACAAGTTCTAATTATACACAGTAATGTGGTCGCCAGTCTGTTTCTTGGTGGGGTCGTTTTGAAGATATAAGTATGTCTATCACTCATAAAGTGAATTGTATAATAGGAATAGTACCAGTGTTCCTTCAAGTAAAACACATTGTTAATATTGATAGAACTTTAGCTCAGCTTTCAGGGAGAAATAACTGCCTAGATTTGCTTGTGGGAAGCTTGTGTTTTAATAGAAGGGAGGGGGGAGGAGTTCCCTGTTTGTCTGGCCTATATTATGGCTTTTGTCAAAACAAGGTTCGCAATGGGTGGAGGGGGTTGTAGGCACATGTTCAATATGTAGTTGAGAATAAGTGTTAGGCTCATCAAGGAGATGTCAACAACTTGGGATATGTTATGAACTCTGGAAGATGCGGGATATAAATGATTGTTAAATAAATAAATAAATAAATAAATAAATGTGATGTAGGACTGACCTAACATTCAATTGCACTGGGCTTAAACATAGAATCGTATTGGGTGGTGCTGGGACTCAGGGCCACTCTCTCCTGATTTAGGGTCATTTTTCAATCAGCAAATGAGCATCTCATCTTTATAAAGGGACTGTCAGTTTGAATTAGCTCCATGTTGGGGAGTGGCCCTTTCCCATTATTCCTAACTGGAAACATACTACTGAGTTTGGTAGATATTCATGGTGGCGCATTTGCGCCTATGTTCTTTGTAGCGGAGTTCTGGCTCTTTTATAGCCCTTGCAGGCCTAGCAGGCTTGCAGATGTTCTGTGTTTTTTTCTCTCATTTGGCTCCTGATGATCATAGGATAATGGGAGGGACAGGGTGGGGTGGGCTGTGTTTTGTCTTTGAATATCTTGTGTCACAGAGACAAATTGTATATTTTAATTTTGTTGTAATCTGGTTATTTTTTTTCTGTTTTTGATGACAGTTTGTGTGTGGCATACAGTAATTTGCTGCTGTCGGTTTGTGGATTGATCCCCCAATTATTGAATAGAAGAATTCCACATGTTATGAAGACATATTGAGTGGGTTTCAATCAGCTGTTGTTCTATAACAGTTACACTAGCCATAGGCTGGTGTTAGGGGTGTAAGTAGTCAAAAACATGTGTTAAATCTAGGTGTGAGTACCTATTTTATGGCGCATGCATTTATTTTTGCTTCATAAACTAGGTCCGAAATACTCACCTAAACCTAGGTGCCTCTTATAAAATTACCCTCCACATGACTTATTAAGCTAAAGGGTCACTCTGGCAAGGAGGCAACTGAGAGGGACCTAACTGGTGCAAATGTACAGTATCTAGGGAAGTAAGCTGGTGAAATTCTCAGAATGCACACAGGGTTGCTACTGGTTACATAGAGATAGAAAGAAACGTATATAACATTATAAAGAATTCTTTTGTTAGATTGCCTTATCCTAGTGGAGCTTATGGATTCAGTATGCCATTCTGTAGCGATGGACAATATCTTACAAAAATCAGGACAAGAAAGCCATCGATGAGAAAACTAGATTCCTTGTCTTGGATTCTTCAGCAGGTGCAATGGGTTTTATCCTAGCCACGTGTTCAGAAAAAGCTAACACTATGCAGGATTCAGAAGGATTCTGAAAATGTACTCTGTCCACTTAACATACAGAGTTGGGATGATGGGCTGCACGCCAAAACAAGAACACATTCTCCTTTTCACCAGTTCAAAAAGGAACTTAAACGTTCAGCCAAGTCAGTCAAACACTATTGTGTTTGGAAAACCAAGAAATAGAGTGAGCACTGTTTGGTTTGTTTTACAATTGACGGCAAACATATTTCTTAGTGGATACTGTAATGTATTTTAGATGTAAAAGGCTAGTGACTGGCATTAACTCATCTGACCTTCAATGAAGAGGAAATGCCTGATCCAAAGCTAATTAATGCTATTATGTGTCACTTACAATAACATCCCCCTCCCCCAAAAGCATAATCATTATAGTACCAGTCATTTCCTGGCTGCTAAAAAGAGTATTAATGTATCTAGTGAGATCTGGGTTTCCTATTTCAGTTTTCCATGGTATCCGATAAGCAGAGGCTCTTTAGAATACTTACAGTGGAACAATAATACCAGAAGAACAAAGTTATACAAAGTTCTTCTAACCTGAGCCATTAAGGGAGGTATGCATGGTAAGAAGAGTTGACATTTTAACCATTTATTTCAGCTTCCCTCTTTAGATGATGGACCTGGGTGCCTAGTGAGATGGATTTCCTCAGCACTATTACTATGCCAACAGGGCTTGCTCCTGTAGCACCAGTCACCTGCCATCTCCCTGAACCAAAATCTGATGAACACAAGTCTCCCGAGCTGCGCTACACAACACTACAGCTAAGCCACAGGTCCCAACCTAGTTTCTTTTTTAAAATAATAAATGACACTATTCTTTTCAATACTTGTGAGGATGTTTGTATATCACAAATCTCTAAGGTGATATACTGGATAATATTTTATATCAGTTTTTTCTTATCTACCTATGCCCCCCCCACCCCCTTTTCTGCACACATTTCTAGGTTTTCAGCTAGTCATTGGTCAGCTTTGTAGAACTGATTTTCATTCCAAATCTAAGTAACCAACATCAAACAGTAACCTACAGATCCCTGTCCCTGCATTATTTAGGCAGACAGTAATGACTGGTTTACAATCAATGGTAAAAAACAGACATTAGGAAAATAACTCCATAAATGATAGGACAGAGAAGAGAGAGTCAAAAACAAAAATAGCACAACTTAGTCATCCTCAAGAGCCCAAAGGCTTGTTCAAAAACAAGTCTTTAGCTGAACCTTTTTCTAGCCGGTCTCAAGATGGACATGGGTAGGTAAGCAATTCCAAAGTGAGGGGCGAAGGAAAAGAAAGCTGAATTCCTAGTATGTTCATATTTTGCTTTGGAAGGAGAAGGAACATATAACCTGTTGCCGTACAGTGAATGCAAACAACATGGAGGAGCATAGGGGATAAAGAGGAAGGATAAGTGAGCCAGGGCTTTGTTTCTTAATGACTTGTGAACCAGCGTAAGAATATTGTGATGCACTCAGTAAAGAATCAGGAGCTATTGATAATGAATCAGCAGAGGCATAATGTGATCAAATTTCTTTATGTGTGGAAATATCCGCAAGACTATATTTTGGACAGTGTGTAATCTTTTTTAATTGATAAGCAGGGATGCTCGCATGCATGCAGCAATCCAGATGAGCTACAACCATACCAAGAATGAGTGATGGATTCACCGGAGGCAGGTCTTGTCAGACAAATCTGATTGATTTCTTTGACTGGGTAACCAGGGAGTTGGACCGAGGGAGAGCCCTAGATGTGGTGTATTTAAATTTCAGTAAAGTCTTTGACACTGTTCCTCACAGGCGACTTATAAACAAACTGAGCACCCTAGGGATGGACCCTAAAGTTACTGCGTGGGTTAGAAATTGGTTGGGTGGGAGGTGACAAAGAGTACAAGTAAATGGAGCTCACTCTGAGGAGAAGGATGTTACCAGTGGTGTGCCCCAGGGATCTGTCCTTGGTCCGATTCTTTTTAACATCTTTTTTAGTGATATAGCGGAAGGGCTTTCAGGTAAGGTTTGCCTCTTTGCGGATGATACCAAAATCTGCAATAGAGTAGACACCCAGGAAGGTGTAGATAACATGAGGAGGGATCTAGCTAAGCTTGAAGAATGGTCTAGAATTTGGCAGCTGGGATTTAATGTTAAAAATGTAAGGTCATGCATTTGGGCTGCAGCAATCCAAGGGAGCAATATAGTATAAGGGGTGAAGTACTTTTGTCCACTAAAGAAGAGCGGGACCTAGGCGTGGTTGTGTCTGATGATCTTAAAGTAGCTAAACAGGTAGAAAAGGCGACAGCAAAAGCTAGAAGGATGCTCGGGTGCATAGGGAGAGGAATGGCTAGCAGAAAAAAGGAGGTGATAATGCCTCTGTATAAGTCTTTGGTGCGACCTCATTTGGAGTATAGTGTGCAATTCTGGAGACCGCACCTTCAAAAGGATGTGAACAGGATGGAGTCGGTGCAGAGGGTGGCTACTAAAATGATTAGTGGTCTTCATTATAAAGCATATGAGGACAGACTGAAGGATCTTAATATGTACACCTTAGAGGAAAGGGTGGATAGAGGTGATATGATTGAGATGTTTAAATACCTCCGTGGCATAAATGTTCAGGGAGAGAGCCTCTTTCAGTTGAAAGCAAGTTCTGCTACGAGGGGACATGGGATGAGGGTGAAGGGAGATAGATTCAGGAGTGATATGCGGAAATATTTCTTTATGGAAAGAGTAGTGGAATAGTCTCCCAGTGGAGGTGGTAGAGATGAGGACAGTAACTGAATTCAAAAAAGCATGGGACCAACACAGAGGATCTCTAAAGGTAAAAAGGGGACTGTTGTAGTTGTTATGGAAGGACAGACTAGATAGGCCATGTGGTCTTTTTCTGTCGTCATATTTCTATGTTTCTATGTTTGCGCTGTCGAGTCCAGAAAAGGGCAGATGGCATGGAACCGCCAAAGTGTCGTAAAAGAGGATTTGACAACATGACTGATCTGAGGGGAGAAGAAAAGTTCTGAATCTATGAGAACACCCAGGTTTTTAAATGAAGAACATACATGTTACATGTAAACTGCCTTGACATGTTGATAAGGCGGTATCTAAAAACAGCTAAATAAATTAATATAGGCCCATGTAGAAAAGCTGTGTTAGAGCCCGGTGCTTAACACTCTAGCGCAGGGCTTCATAGCACGATTTTAACACTGACTCTTTGCACTGGGATGCACTATGCAAATTACCACGTGTGTAAAACGTCAGGAGGGCATTTTACCTCAGATGACCTAGGAATCAGAGAAAGCACCAGATGCCATTGGCACACTGTGCTCCCTGGACACTGACAACTGACAGAAACAAAATCCCCAGTGGTTCCCTGGCCCCGATCCCCTACCCCCACCTAAACAAAACAATCCCTGATGGCTCAGCGACCCCAAACCCCCAAACAAAAAAATCACTGGTGGCCCAGTGACCCCCGAAATTCTCCACCCCCTCACAGAACCTTTAATCTGGAGCAGGAGCATGGCCCACATGCTCCCAGCCCTGTGCCATTAGGGATGTACTGGGTGGGGTCAGACTGCCATTAAGGCAAAAAATACCTAATATCACAGATCGACCTTCCCATGTTGCATCCTGGGATGCGTGAACCCCATATTAAAGGTACTGGAAGGGGGATGGAGAGGTTAAGGGGCCACTGGACCACCAGAGATTATTTTTTATTTTGGAGGGGGCCACCAGGGTTTTTTTTAATGGGTGGGTAGGGCATCACAACTGATGGGCCACCAGGGACTTTTTGGTTGGGTGGGTGGGGGTTTTGAGGGCCACTGGGCCACCTGTTTTATTTTTTAGTTGAGGTAGGAGGGATCAAGGATTTTTTTATTGGGTGTCTGCTCTCAGTGGGGTAAAATATAGGCGTATTAACCATGCGTATGTTCTCTGCAATAAAGGTTTGTCCTTACTATCATGGTTTAGTTGTGGGAAAAATATGTGGATTGGATTGGCAGTAGCCTCAGCTGGGCTTTGAGCCTGTGACCATCTGTTCTTGCACACACTGTCTGTGTGCACTGCACCACCGTGTTGCCACAGATATGCTGTATTCCCTGGGGAGTCCATGACTGTACATCCGACAGGGCCTGTTTGTTGCAGTGCACGGCACCCACCTGGACAGGGCTTGGCCATGGTCTGCTGTTGCCACCAGCTGCTGCCACCTCCACCACCAGTACCGCTCCATCCTTAGATTGGAGACAGCATAAACCCTGAAGGATTTGTGGCCCTCCAGGACTGCATTTGGGGGAATCTGCTCTAGGTAATGTGCATGTTTCTGGTGTCTGTGCTCTGTAGCGTAAAATAAAGGTGTTTGAGGCATGCTTATGTTCTCTGCAATAAAGGTTCGTCTTTACTATTACGATATAGTTGTGTGTAAAATATGAATAACGTGCGTAACGTACACTTAACGATCGTTCGCACATCAGAACGCACGTTCGGATGTGCGAACGATCGTTAAGCGTACATTACGCGCGTTAACCGCAGTTAACGATCGTAAACCCCCACGGTGCGTTAAAACAGCGCAGAAGGTGGAGAGTGGGCAGAGAGAAGGGGTCAATGGGCGGAGAGTGGGTGGGGAGAGGCTCCCCTCACACTAACGCGCTGAATTTCAGAGCTCAATTCCAACGCGAATGAAAACCTGTCGTTAAAGGCATATTAAAGGGAAGAGAAACCATTTCCGTCAGCAATGTACAGCAAAACCGGGGAAACCTACAAAACGTGAGCAGTGTGATACATGTGCACTGAACAAAATAGCAAATAGAAATGGAAAAAGACCACAACAAAATCCTAAAAAACTATAATCCAGCTGGTCAACAGTGATATTAATGGGCAACCATACAAAACACTCCCAGGAAAGCTCCAAAAAAAGAAATGAGTGTTGGAAGGGTCCACGGAGCGTAGACCCTTCCAAAAATCATCTCCTAATTCTAATTATGAGCGTTCCTGGGAGTGTTTTCTATGGTTGCCCATTAATATCACTACTGGCCAGCTTGGGTATGTTTCTATCCCCTTATTCCGAGGTCATATTCGGGGTTTATGTGCACCTATGTCTCCATACAAGGTGAATGAGCCCACAGTAAAAATGTGCAGAGCAGGGTTTCTGACGCTTTCGGCCAGGTGTCCTATCTCCAGGGACTGCACTGTCTCTGTGGCCACAGTGTGGTGCAGCAGACACAGCTAGTACCTGTAGGACCAGAAGGTTACAGGTTCAAAGCCCAGCTGGGGCTACATCCAATCCAGTCCACATATTTTTCCCACAACTGTACCGTGATTGTAATGACAAACCTTTATTGCTGAGAACATACGCATGGTTAATATGCCTATATTTTACCCCACCGAGCACAGACACCATAAACAGGCGCATTACCTAGAGCAGAGTCTCCCAAATGCAGTCCTGGAGGGCCACACACCATTCAGGATCCATGCTGCCGCGAATAAAGATGCCTGTGCTGCATATCTATGCACCACCCCCATGGTATGCAGATGTAGCTCATGCATATTACTCAGAGACAGCATGAAAACCCGAACAGTGTTTGGCACACCAGGACTGGAGTGGGGAATCTCTGCCGTAAAGCAGCAGCCAACAGGGCCAGACACACCCACACCCACACCCACAGGCCCCATTGGCTAATGCCTCCTGGAGAGGCAGGACATTGGGCCCTGCGTGCATCTCCCAATGCTACCACATGCATACCCTAGCAATGCCACCCTACACCTGGGTATACGGTACACACCTATCAAACGTTTCCTATGAGTACTGGCAGATAGCAAGTCCTACATTAAGCACAGTTTGCTCATTGAGCTCCATCATAACAATCTTTCTGATGTCAGCGGTGTGTGCTACAGGTCAGGTCTCTGACAGTGTTTACCACCCTGGGGAGTGACGCCCAACAGTATTGCGGACCATATCCATGCCTGGACTGTGCCCAGGACTGGTGTGGTGGGCAGGGCTGCTGAACTCCTCTACAGTAGCACAATGCTGGCATAGGTGTCGGAGTGTGTGTCTGTCTCTACAGTGTGTGGTGGCTGCAAACACCTTCCACAGCCCACACTGCCAGCACTGTTGCCAGTATTGGCCTGCCAATGTGCATAATGAGGAGCAAGGTACCATGGGTATAGCCCAGACAGGGTGGCCTGGGCAGGCTGCATCTGCACAGCGCATAGGGCACTGACTGCAGCATATTAGTGCCCGGCCACCACCTACACAGACAGGGTGACCTCAGTATGTCCTGCTGAGAGATCACTCTCACCCTGACTGTGCAGTGACCACAGCATGGCTAGGCATCCCCATAGTGCTACATAGTATTTCTGTCATGTGATATTTATGTGTTTCCCTTTGGGGGCCAGTCACTGATTTATCTGCTTGTTGTGTATGCTGCCATCCCAGTCTAGTTCTGGGTGCATGCATTTCCAACAGGAACATGCATTATGGACCAATTAGCAGATTGTTTGCAGCTGGTATGTGTCTTGATGGAGAGCCTTGCAGGGTGCAGTGGCTGAAGGCCTGCTGCAGGAGAATATCAGATAGTGGTGGGGTGCAGCTTAGCATATACAGGCCTAATTTCTGTCTGCTATTGTGCTATGGAGATGTAGAGAGCTGCATTGACTGCCCTGAGGGGTGTCTCTCCCACAAGCAGAACCGGGGTTGATGTTCCCCTCTACTGCCACCTTTACAGGGAGGTAGAATGTGGATCTATTGATAGGAGACCCTGTTTGCCACCCTCAGCCCTGGGGGAGGGGGGTGGTGGTACGTAGCCCACCTAGGGGTCCATGGGGTCTACACCTGACTGAAACAGACAGAGATATCCAAGGTGTTTGTGCAGAAACTACCTATCTCACACATTAACACTGCTTTGGACCTCTGCCATGGCCTTGTTCAGCCATGGACGGTGCTGTGGACCTGGTGCTGGGCGCCTCACTGCATCCTCAGGGTGAGCACAGTACCCGCACAATGTGATGGTGTGTAGCTACTCTGTGCCAGTAAAACACATGGTCAGTACCCCCTACCAGGCCTAATTGCTGTGGGGGTGCACATGGTCAGTTCCCCCTACCAGGCCGAGGTGCTGTGGGGGTGCACATGGTCAGTTCCCACTACCAGGCCGAGGTGCTGTGGGGGTGCATTCCCCATGGCGTGTATCTGTGGACAGCTGATTTGCATGTGCAGTGCATCATGGGTGTGACTGGCCCAATCCAACCCTGTGCAAATCCAGCACCTGCTCACAGGCTCTGATAAACCATAGGCCATCACACTTACATCTGTTAGCATAATTCATAGGTGCAAGACACCCTAAAGAGTCTGTAATATAAAGTGCCCACGCTGGTAACAACACACGTACCCACGCACGATTTTACGCACGCACCCACGCACGCACCAACCCACGTGGCTACGCACACTGTGAGGGTGTGTTTCTGGCAACACTACTGAACCTAAAGAAAAACATGCCTCCTCATTCCCTATGTAATGTACAGGGTGATGCCTGGGCTAGCCTTCTGTGTTAGGCACACTGGGGACTCAAACCCATGCTGCCTGTAACAGCAGTCAGTGAGGTAACCATTGTGCTACAGCTCTGTTTCAGTGATTTGTGTCTGTACACCTTCTTATGATAAACGCGCGTTAACGTGCCACGGTGCCCTGTAACGCTCGTTAGTTTTTGGAACGCGTGTTAGTGATGCCCATGTCCTTATTTGGGGTTTCTGTCTCTACCGCGGCTCCTAACGCGAATTGCACTAACGCACTTTAGTAAACATACCTCTAAGCTTTTCTGCATTGGCCTGATAGTGTTATAGGAAGATTGTTCATGATGTGAGCAATGGTAGGGGAAGCTGTACTACTTACAGTATAATTCAAGTTGCAGTGGTCTTACCAGGGTTTAACTGAAGGGCTTTTGAATGAGGCCACCTTGAGACTTGAGCAAGACAAGAGTTTATCTATGTTAAATAAGGGTTGAGGGACTCGGTATATGAGATAAGGAGAATATTGTCGACATATGTAAAAAGATATGCTAGTTGACTGGATGAGGGAGGTTACAGGGACTAAGGAATATGTTAAACAGAATCCTGTGAGACCTCAGAAGGTAACAAGTGAGGTTTGGAAGTGATATTCCCAGCGGAAACCTGGAAAGTGACATTAGGAAATATCCTTCTTGGTATTAGTCTACCAAATATTGTGAGGGCAAAAGAAATGAAAAAAGGCATGGTAAAGAAAAAAATTCCCATTAAAGGAGAAAAAGAACAAGGAGGTAGTGAAGATAACAGTTGCAGCAGTCAGTGCAATTCATGTACAGCAAAATAACTCTCAGACATCTGACACAACACGAAGGAAGCTTCTCATGTGCTCAGAAAATCCGATAGTTGTTTGAGATGAAAAAAAAAATGAAAAAGAAAGTTTCTGCCCATTAATGTTACAAACCAGCTACAAAGAAATTCAGGGATAAAGCCTGCACCAAGAAGTTCTTTGGCCTCCTCTGTGTTGCTTGAGAAACATCAGGAATTAGATCCCCCCAAAAATTTATTAATATTCCTGAAATATAATCACGAAACTGTATTCCAATCAAGTTCCAAAGCAAACATTACAAAAGTGTATCAGTAATCAAATCCAAAGAACTCTCCAAAAAGCCAGTCAGATTTAAACTGCCTGTCATAGTTTTCTGGGGCTCCTTTGAAGTTAAACTCCCAGATGCTTTTTGGAATATAAATATTGTATCTTTAAGCATATCTTCCAGGGCTATCAAAGGATATTTACGGAAATTAAAAAACCTGAGATTACTGTTTTCTAGACTGATTTTCCATGTATGCAATCTTCTGGTGTGACATCTCTTTATCTTTTGCCAAAAAGCATTTGGCACTTCACTTCTTCCATCTGTTGTTACAGAATTCCCAACCTGGCAGCATGTTGATACACAACCGAGTTTCTGCCATTCACTTTAGAATAAACCCTACCAAAGTTCTCTTTAAACTTCCCAGACAATAACAAAAGATCACATTCTAGACCCATTCGGAATTCACAGCCACTATAGCCAGGGACTTCAAGCCGTCAAAGCCCAATATTAAGGTTACCAGATGTCCCCGATTTCAGGGTTTGTCCCTGATTTTAGAGCTGTGTCCCCAGCTCTCACCTGTTCGGCAGCCTCCTGTCCCCAATTCCAGCAATGGGGACAGAAATGGGTAGAAAAAATTATTTTCAATTTAGCGATTTACATGTGTCAGCTTTTAGAATTTATTTCAATTATCTTTATACTTTGCACAGTATGGAGGAAATGTATCACGATTTCTCTGTTGATTTGTCTGCTCGGAAGTGATATCTTCGCTGCCGTGGGATGGATGAGGGGGCAGGGTAATGATACCTCTTCCCTCCTTCACGTCTTGTTGCTCATACCTAGAACTAAGGTGTCCCTACCTCTCCCACCTCCCTCCGCACATACATTTTGGACAAGTGTCCCAGATTTGCCTGCAAAAAATCTGGTAACCTTACCCAATATGGAAGTGCTCAGATCCTCGGCAGATGGGCAAGTCCCCTTCTATAACCTACTGTGCCCCATCTCCATTCTAGTCTCCTTCATAGCACATTCCAAGGGGGAGGAAGACGTCACAGGGACCACCCTGCAGCAGCCAAATTCAGTAGATGTGTTCACAAGCCACTAGCAGCACGTCCTGCCAGGGCATAGCACTTCCATATCACGAGCTCAGGGTCAGCCCAACCAATAGCAAGACTAGGCGGTCACCTAGGGCAGCAGATTCTAGGGGGGAGCAAAGATCAGCAGCCGTCAAAGCAAAAACAATAGAACTTAACAAACAATTAGCACATTAGCTTGCCTGTAGGAAAGACAGGCACACACAAAGTTTAATATTTAAAGGTACAGGGGGGCATATTCAAAAGGATTAATGTGGTTAGCAGATAGGCTGACCCACTTTAATCCCACTGAACCGGATATTCAGTGCCACTGGCTGGATATGGGCCTAGCACTGAACATCCAGGCATAACTTAAAGCGGCAATGGCCAGCAGCTTTTATCGTGCTGGCCACTACCATTAAATATTTCCCCCCATGATGTTCAATTACACATTTTTACAGGATTGCTGTTGGAAGGGTAGTGTTAAGATGATGACTGTTGAGGTTAATTATCAAAATCTTGGAGGGGGGGAGAGAGGTAAGGCTGAAGGTTTAGCTAGGGCACCCACTACCTTGACAAGCCCCGGGGCTACCCCTGCCTGGGGAGGGGAGCTACTCTCTGCTCAGGGCTTATCGAGGCCTCACCAAAACTCTTATCTACCATAACTCCAATAGGTACTTCTGAAGTCATAGTTGCAACTACGCAGGTCAAGATACCAAACCCCTCCAGTGTCTTCTTGGTCAAGAAAGAAACTTGTCCCATATCCAAAAGGTAGGAGCTGGTCTTTCCCTTTCCCTTTCCCTTCCCAATCACTCCATGAGAGGAAAACTCCTTTATCCAAAGCACATGCGACAAGGAACAGGAGACCAAGCACTGGCATCTCTCTGATGTCATCTCAAACCCTCATTAATCAAGAAACTTTAAAAGTACCAAATCGATTCTACATGCATTAATTTATAGGTTAACAAGCGTTAATTCGATTTTGAATGTATTAAATTTTTTAAGATGTGCTAACAAAAGTCCACCTCTAGGTTTCATGGGTTTGGGTTGTTTGAAAATACTAGTTCAAAACAAATCCAAGGTTTATCAAACTCAGCTAGCCCGAATGACCCATCTTCAGTTTGGGTCAATGAAGACTTGAAAGATGATTTAATTGAGACATTGATAAAAGTAACTATTTTGCAAGAAGGATTAATGCCATCAGCTTGAAAGCAAATGTCAGTTTGCCCAATATGGAAAGCAGCAGGAAACTGTAAAGACCCATGCAACTATCGCCTGATTTTGAACTTGCCGTTCTTAACAAGGGTGATAGAGCAAGTGGTCTATCAGCAGCTCAGAATTGAATGTAATTCTACATGTGTATCAGTATGGTTTCAGAATAGGTTACAGTATGAAGACTGACCATTGGCTAATTGATTTAGAAGCTAATAAACTGTGGTTGCAGTGTTTTTTTGGATATGTCCAGAGCTTTTCATTTTGTGGTCCATGAGATTCTTTTTGCATAGATGGATTGAATCTACCTGTTGCAGAGGAAGTAACAGGCTAGTGTTTGAGACAGGGGTAATTTCTGCCAGTCTAGGAGTCCTTCACAGTGGCTACACACAGCTATTTGTCAGATTGGAGGTATACAACAAAGATCAGTTTTATCTGCACCTTAATTTAATTTGTACTTGCATTCCTTTTAGGATGAGATTGAGGAAGCAACACTCTTTTTTGAATGCATGCTTATGCTATTTTTTTTACTATAAAATATTTTGAAGCACATTGAAAAGCCTCAAGGCAGCTAGGAAGCTCCTATATAGAAAAGTATTAATAATGCCTCAAAAATTCAAATCAACCAACAAAATTCAGTTATTATCAACATGTAAATTCTGTGTCAAAGACACATTCAAGTCAGAGACATTGAAGGAGTGACCTACACGGAACGGTGGGTTCACCCCTAAACAAAAGCATGGGGAGGGGTGACCTGCATGGAGCGGCAGGTGCACCTACTCTTGCCGCCTTGCTGAGCAGACTAGATGGACCATACTGGTCTTTATCTGCCATCATATACTATGTTACTATGAAGTGGGTTACAGGATATTTAAATTGCTGAATTAGTATCTTATTAGATAAAAAAATAGCTTCTAACCTTTGTTTGGTCTCTGTATGATGACATAGGCTGTCTCCACTTACGTAACAACCTCAAATGATTACATGTTTTTTATGGTGGCCCTGTGATTGATTTAGAGAGGGGAAAGGGAGGGATACAGTCAATCTCAAGCTGCTAAATTGCCAGTTTTCTTTCTTGTAAATCTATTCTGCTAATCTCAGTAACACTAATAAGTGGACTGCCCCCCCCCCCCCAGCTCCTATAACATTTGTATTGTAACTGGTCCATGTTTTACAGCAATCTATTAACCAGTTTCAGTTATTAACACTTCCAGCATAGGATATTGGAGTGGGTCTACTGGAAGTCAAGTGCCATCTTTGATATGAAGGTTGCAGTTCTGCGTTTAGCTTTCCTCTGTTTTGCTTATGTTCTAAGATCTTGACCATGTTTTAATGTTGTCACCTGTCCCCCCCCCCCCCCCACACACACACCCATCAATTCTGAGCTTTAGGGACGTTTTTTGGAGTTAGCTTTTCCATAGTAGCTCAAGGTAAGTTACATTCAGTTAAAGCCTATTTCCCCTGTCATTGGATAGCTTGCAATCTAAAAGGTATGTTTACTTAGCTGTGGTAGCGGCTTCCGTGCGATATTGAAACATACCCCTAAGTTTGTATGAATCTATTTATTTATTTATAAGGTTATCCAACATACCACCATTTGAAGGACAAAAATTGGCATCATTGTGGTTTAGAGTCCATTAAAGATGCATAAACGATTCAGACGCAGTCCCACACTAATACATGGGCAAGAAGGACCAATCAGAGAATTAAAACTGAAACCACAGATGAGGCAAGAATACACAGAATAACAAGAGCAGCTAGAGACAACAGAACAGTGATCTGTGCTGCCTGGACACAAAGGACCAAAGTGTGCATTTCGGGCTTGTTTGAACATTTGTTTGTGCACCTAAAACTGAAGCAGGTGCGCAAATTGCTTGTGCATATGTATATCAATTGTGTATGCATCAATACGTAGGGATGCACACACCCAAAAATGTGTGTGCATATTAGGCACACAATTACAACAAACAGAAAAAAACCTAGGGTTTGGGGGGTGTTGTCCCTGCATATGCCTATTAGATTAAAAAAAAAAGACTGACACAAAAATATACCTGGGGTGGGGTTATGTGACGCCCAAGTTCACAAAAAGTATCAATGAAATTTGAACACTGGTTTCCCTGCTGCCCAAGCAGCTGCTGTAACTACTAGGCTGCACCTCTACCACACAGTTTTTTCCGGTCTCCACGCTAGGCTTCCTTAGGCTTTCAAAAGTGAATGAGGGATTAGTCCCCTTGAAGA
Source organism: Ichthyophis bannanicus (assembly GCA_033557465.1). Classification (NCBI taxonomy): domain Eukaryota; kingdom Metazoa; phylum Chordata; class Amphibia; order Gymnophiona; family Ichthyophiidae; genus Ichthyophis; species Ichthyophis bannanicus. The sequence continues at coordinate 700,757,585 of CM066034.1, read as the reverse complement.
AAACATTTAGAAAGAAAAACATATATATTTGCAAAATTCCTTGTAGCTTTCCAAACTTCCCACCATTAGCACCTCTGCAGAAAATTCACAATAGATTATATAAAAAAAATAAAAAGTAATTTTTAATTTTACATTAAACCAGTTTTGTTTGGGATAGCTATGATTCTCTTGTTGATATTCTTCAAATTTCAAGGAAATGATGTTCAAACATTAAAAAAAAAACATTTTCACCTCACAAAAATCCAGGTCGAGCAATGGTCCATATCAAATAGTATATACTGAAAGTTAAAAAAGATTTCATATCTGCTGGAAACAGTTTATATATTCTTCTTCCTCATACCTATTTCAACAGGATATAATCAGTAGTGCTATATAAACCTGAAATAGTAGTTAAAGAAATGAAATACTAAACAACGAATATCAGACAACAGATTCCTCATAAACATCATGCCAATTGATTAATCCACAGCTCTTGGTGCACCCGTGAAGTGGAATGAATGGACACAGCAAAACTGCCCCCTAGTGGAAGTCATTCAAATGAATAAAGAATTTCCCACATGCAAAAATGAAGGTCTGATGGAGGAGTGAAACCTGTGACCTTAAGGAAGCAATCTGTCTGAAGAAGTGGAATGATGATGAGGAAGGGAGGAAAAGGGAACCATGATAAAGGGAAGGAGGTAACCAATTAGTGTTTAAAGGCAGAGGGGGCTGAGACAGAGAAATGATTTAATAGGTTTAATCAAACAGAAACCAGGCCTTCATAATAAACTGGCAGAGTTGCATCTAGGAGATTAATTTTCATGATAAAGAAGACAGACAAGGGCAAAATATGTACCTGTCTGTGTCTGTCTCTCCGTTACAAAGACACACGTATAAGCAGCATGTACATAGATTGAGTTCTAAATGAGTCTTAAAGGCAGCCTGCTGTTGTAAATGGTAGAAATCTCAATCTACTTTCATAACTGTTGTGAAAGAGTAAACTATGTGAATTTGATTTTGCTTCTTTAGTTAGTTCATGAACACAGCACAGATTTGCTACATTTTAAACCAATACAGGGCATGCTATGCAAATATTTGCACAGATATCTGATGAAGATTCAGATAAGAAATGCTTTTGAAAGTATTTCTAGCTCTCTTTTTAGTGTTTGCAAATAAAGCACAGTTACTCACCTGTAACAGGTGTTCTCCAGGGGCAGTCCTCACATATGGGTGACGTTGGCACCGATGGAGCCCGTGCAGAGCACTTCCCCAGTTTTCAAAGAAAACCTTCAGGACATGCTACCATGCATGCATGGTCCCCTTCCCGCCCTAGGGTGCCATCTTGCTCAGTCAGATGACATAGTTAGGATGGTAGTAAACACTAAAATAAGGTAGAGAGGCAACTCCCAGGGAAGGAGGGAGGGTTGTGAGGACTGATTCCTGCTGTCCCTGGAGAACACCTGTTACAGGTGAATAACTATACTTTTTCCAGGAACAAGCAGGAAATCAGTCCTCCAATAGGGGAATCCCTAGCTCCAAGCTGCTGAGGACCGAACCATAACAGCACCAACAGTGACCAATCAGCAGTGAGTTGCAGAAGGTGAGTCTCCACTGATAAACTCTGCAAGACCCTAGCATCCAGCGGCACTATCACTCTGGTAACCGAAACACAGAAGGGTCAGAGGGCAGGAGTTGCCTACACCCCGAGAATATTACGGAGTACTGCCTGGCCAAAAGCACTGCCCCTGCGTGACTCACTCTCTGGCAGAAGTGAGCTGCGAACATATGAATTGAAGACCTTGTGGCAGCTTTGCAAATCTCCGTCACCGGCAATGAGCATAGGTTGGCCACCGACGTAGCCATTACCCTCACTGTGATCTGGTGCTCCAGGGAGAGGCCATTCCGCTCGTAGGCGAGGGCAATATAGTCCATCACCCAAGTGGACAGAGTTCGCTTAGTCATGGGGAGCCCCAGTCTGCTGAGGTCATAAGACACGAAAAGCTGAGGAGCTTTGCGATTGGCCTGAGTCTGCTATAGGTAGAAGGACAGGCTCTGTTTGCAATCTAGTGTATGAAATACTAGTTCTTCCCTGCTGGATCCCTTGGTTGAGGTGGAAAGGAGATACCACCTTCGGGAGGAATTTGGGGTGTATGTGGAGCACTAGCCTGTTCTTGTAGAACCCTGTATATGGTGGATCTACCACCAGGGCCTGACGTTCACTCCCTCTTCGAGTGGACGTGAGGACCACCAGAAAGGCCACTTTCCAAGACAGGTACTGCAGGTGGCAAGTGGCAAGGGACTCGAATGGCGGTTTGGTGAGTGGCCAGTTTTGCAGGCGGTGGCGGAATACTCATAGGGCCAAGAAGATTGCCCTGAGCTCCAGGAGATTGATCTGTAAGAGTGACTCCTCCTGAGACCAGCTGCGCTGTGTGCGGCAGTCCCCACAATGCACCCCCCAAACCAGGAGGGAGGTATCTTTGGTCAGGGTCCTCTGCGGCGTGGGTGCCTAGAAGGGCCTTCCTGCCTGGAGGTGGTGCAAGTTTTACCACAAGTAGAGGGACTCCGCCAGTTGGCGGGTAACCCTGACCCTGTCCCATAGCCTGCCCATGGCTTGAGTCCACTGCAAGCAGAGGCAATACTGGGCTGTCTGCATGCGTAAGTGGGCTGAGGGTGTGACGTGGACCATCGAGGCCATATGGCCCAGCAGGCAGAGGAGGATACAAGTCAACGCTGACCAGAGGTGTTGTACCTCTCCTGCCAGTTGCCTGAGGCTTTCTGCCCTTTCTCTTGGGAGGATGGCCTCGGCCTGTAATGTGTCCAACTGGCTTTGGGCTGGAGAGAGATGGAATTTGGAGAGCCTCTGGTGAGTCACTGTGTCGGCCTCAATCTTGGCTGCCTTGTCAGCCATAAGCTTGCTGAACAGGTTCTCTCCAGTGTAGGGGACGTCAAGCAGCTTGTTGTGGACCCATTGCTCGAAGTCAGAAGAGCACAGCCAGACTTGGCGCCAGGCACTGATACCAGCTGCTGTTACTCAAGCCTCTGATTCGAAACCATCATAGGCCTCCCAGGAAAGAATTAAGAGCAGTCCTTGATCCCGGAGGTCAGAGATTAGAACCTTTGGAGGGGATTCCCCGACAAGCCCCGCTGAAAAGCCAGACAATTCCTCAATGGTGCCAAGGGCTTACCTGAGGCCGGTGGTGCTCGGCGCTTGGCTCTACAATCACAGACTTCCCCCCAATTGGGGGCCCGGTCATCATTGCCTGCTGCAGGGCAAGGACAGCAGTGAATGTTCTTCTCCAAGGTCACCATTCTAGTTTTCAAGCCAGAAGGCTCTGCAGCTTTCGGCAGGGGCACCAAGGATCTCAGGCCCGGCACCGGCACTCTCACAAGTGCATCCTTGACGAGGACTACGGTCTCGAGGAACTCAAATATTTACGGTCTCCCCCGGTACCCTGGCGCCATTCTCTTCTGGAAGATGCCACCTTCTGTGATTTTGTCAAGGATATGGCCAGAGCCCTCTTGGTGCAAACCAAGGCAGAGGAAGATTTGTGCACAAAGGAACTGGAGATTCTCCAGTATGAGTCTCCACCCAAGGAAACTGTCACATTGCCTGTGCATCCGATCTTCGAGTGGCTACTACTCAGAATGTGGAAGACACTGGCATCGGGGCCAGTGTTCTACAAGCCCCCGCTCCCATATTACTCCATGGTCATCGGTTTGACCGACCGGGGGAGACCGGTCTGAGGGAATATCTTGGTGCCATTTGGTTTCCGGGGATGCCTCGTCATTGGTCTCCCACTTGGAGTCGAGAGATGACGATGAGTCTGAGGCCCTGTGATTCATTACGTCAAGGCCGGCATCAAGTGGCCAGTGGCCTTCGTAAGATCTGTGGTCTGAGTCACAGAAACTGGACGGGGAGGATCTGATGCCCGAGGAATGGGACTGAGACCTCAACGGTGCCAAGGGCTTACCTGAGGCCGGTGGTGCTCGGCGCTCGGCTCTACAATCAGGGACTTCCCTGCAATTGGGGGCCCGGTCTTTGGGACAGATGATATGAATGAACCAGCCATCATTGCCTGCTGCAGGGCAAGGACAGCAGTGAATGTTCTTCTCCAAGGTCACCATTATGGTTTTCAAGCCAGAAGGCTCTGCAGCTTTTGGCAGGGGCACCAAGGATCTCGGGCCCGGCACCGGCACTCTCACGAGTGCATCCTTGACGAGGACTGCGGTCTCGAGGAACGTCGCACGATCTCCACTGGCCAAGGAATCCTTCTTGAGGACCTTGGTAGGGCACTTCTCAGAGCCACCTGAATCCCTCCAGGCGGTTTTACCGGGTTTCTCTGGTGCAATCCCTGCAGACTTTGAGGATTTTTTTCTTCTTTCTCTTGGGATCTGGGGTCTTCTCAGAGGAACCACCGCTGCAGGACTCTGAGGATGCCCGGGCCTCATGGGAAGTGCTGGGCTTGTAGCTCGGCGTCAGGGAGGCCGGTGGCGAGTCGGACCTGGGAAACAGTTTTTCCTGCAACTCCGACCTCTTTTTATTGGTCTTAGGTGTCATGGCCTGGCACAGGGCACTGGCAGTAGTCATGGGTGTCAATGACTGGCATGGTTTGATTGCAGCTGTCACATTTTTTAAACTTACCGGGAGACATGGTGGGGAAACACCCAGACGGGGTCAATGACCCCCAGGCGAAAAAGGGCACGAACGCTGGTCGAAGCGAGTCTCGAAAAGGAGTCAAGAACAGCACCGATGCTGGCACCGGCTCGAGGCAGGAAGAGGAACTGGTACGCAAACTGGGAAACTAACTTTTATAAGGATAATTAGTAAGGATTTTTCCAGGGAAACAGGACAGATGTCATTGGGATCCGTAGAAAAAAGGAGACTGAGCAAGATGGCACCCTTGGGCCGGAAGGGCACCAAACCTGCATGGTAGCATTTCCCAAAGGCTTTCTTTGAAAGCTGGGGAAATGCTTTGTGCGGGCTCCATCTGTGCTGATGTTACCCATACAGTATGTGAGGGCTGACTTCCTGCTTGTTCCTGGAGAAATCCGTGATATCTGGCAAAATCCAGAGGCTGGAAGTGAGCTTTCTAGGCAAACGTCTTGAATTATAAACTTGTGCAAAAATGTGAAAATGGGAAGAACGACAGGCAAATGTTTCAGGGCAAAAGTTAGTTATGTTGTTACCTATAGGAGATCATCTGGCAAAATATAATGGGTATGTGAAGGGACATAGGATGGAATTTTTCTTACTTTTATGATTTGGATGTGAGTAGGGGGGGGGGAGATTTTTTTTCCATGAATAAGGAATGATGACATAACCTGACTGACTAAAGGGCCCTTTTACTAAAGTGCTCCAAAGAGTTAGCGCATGAATTAATGCACAGCAGCAGTTAGTGCACAGCCGTGGTAACTGTTACCATGCTGCAATGACAGCACATGACAATTTACGTGCTAAGTGCATTGTGGGTTATGGGCGTATTGGGAGTTAACTACACATTGCAGTTAGAATCTGGTACTTTACTGTACACTGTCACTGATGTGGCAGCGCAAATGCACTTACCACCTCCTAAATAGGATGCACTAAAAAGTCTGTACACCTATCGCACAATAAAGAATTTTATAGAAAACTGCCGAACACATAAGATAAACCCAAACCCACCAGTGTCCAACAATCTCAGAATTAAGAAAGGAAATATATCCGCCCAATGTACTTCATTCTATCTCCAACAATACTGAGGGATAGCTTTTTACATCACATTACACTCAGACAAGTATGTCCAGGCATATCAATCTAGGTGCATGAAGTAATGGCCTTATTCCCCCTGACAAAACGGTTGTGAAACGCTATCGGGGCATCTACTGTGGCGTTGGGGTTAAAACAGACAAACAGATAAGTGTTCTGTTGTGCCTTGCAGGATTTATTGTATTAAAATCAAATTAAATGCTGTAGTTATTTGCGCTGCATGCACTACATTCTATGTGGGCTTTAGCTGTTCATTGCATATCACTTTGCAGTGAATTATAGTTTGATATGTTTTGAGGAAATGCAATTTTTAAGTAAAAGCAAATTTGTGGTTAAATTGTACACCTCTTGCATGGGAGTTTTTTCAGTTATCCCTCAATATTGTTGGAGATAGAATGAAGTACGTTGGGTGAACACATAAGATAGGCATGTCCATTCAAACCAGCTCTAGAGATAGTGCAAGTCACTATGGCTCTATTTACGCATGTTAGCGGTCACTTATGCTGCTGTTTTATACCGGCAAATCCATGCAGTTCTGACTTTATAGAATGTGATTAACGCACGTAAATGCACTCTTTAATCCAGTCACCCTTGAGAGCATTACCCTCCACATGTTCGCTATGAAAGAGTTATGCAGAAATGAGAGGGGGAGGGGGGTTATCCCAGAAAGGGTATTACCTTGTAGTAAATGCCTTCTGTGGAGAATAGTGCCAAATCCAGATTAAATATGATTTTTGAGAGAGCAATGGGGTCACGTTAAAGGGCTGAGTCATGATTTAGGACGTCTGAAGATGTGCATGTGGACATTGAAATCATGGAGACATCTCCAGAGCCATTGCACAAATGATGTTTGCAGACGTCTCCTGTGCAGAGACATACAAGTAGGGAAGGGGGTGTGGTGGAGGCGCAATGGACTAACATGTCTCCATTCAGTTTCAGGAATGATTGGGACATCCACGTTTAGATCTGCAGGCCTGAATAGGCATCAGGAAAGTGTTTGTTTTGGCCTAAGCGGCTAGTCTAAGATTTGAATCTTGGCTGTTCTGCTCCTAAACCACTACTTTAATCATTAGGGATCCATGTTGTAAGAAGCTATTCTGCGGACATTTATGCAGACATCGCTATAGACATCTATCTCGGGAACATCCACATTTCTGAAATTACGCCTGAACTTGCATATGCCTGCTTTTTTCAGACGATCTGGCTTTGCTATTTCAGATTGCTTTTGGATGTCCCATTGTAAAATGTCTCTTTAAGGCTTTTAAGGATATTTTCATAAGGAGTCAGTTGTCATGAATATTCAGAAGAATTAAATCAATGAATGAGATTATTGTTACTACTACTACTACCGCAGTACTTATTTGTATAGCGCTACAAGGCGTGCGCTGCTCTGTATAAAGTTTCCATGTTTGTGTGGACATTCATCCCCCACTGTCAGGATGGGGGGTGGGGGGCAGTGTTGCCAGATCTGAAGCACAAAATTATTGCGCACTGTTACAGTAGAATAATAATTATTTGATTTATTTGTGGGTTTTTTATACCGCTTTATCAGCACAATCAAAGCAGATTGCAGAGAACTTAAATTTACAGAGAACTCAAAATTACAGTTTACAATAAACATGGGTAAAGTCAACAAAATAAGTTGTTAAATTACAGATTAAAAATCATTGTGAGCTTTAGTGAGACAGAAACTGCTTAAAATACACAAATGTTTTTGAAAACAGCACTCTGAAATGTGACTGACCCTTAAATATTAACAATACTATGGAATTCTCTCCCTGAAAATCTATATAAGAGATATAGGGGCTTGTTTACAAAGCCGCGGTAGCGGTTTGCGATCGTAATCGGAGCCGCGGCCCCATTGATTTCAATGGGGCCGCGGCTGCGATCGTGATCGCGAACCACTACCGCGGCTTTGTAAACAAGCCCCATAGTTGACCTTACCTTCTTCTGAAAATGGATCAAAACATTTCCATTTGCAGACTATTTCCAGAATAAGATTGAAGTCATGAACATATATATCCTACACAAAATGATAAGTAGTGGATCACCCCCTCACGGTAATATACTCCACCTCTAGCATAAATCATAAACATGGACCTTTAATATGTACAAAATTGAACTACAAATAAGTTTAATGAAGTTTCACTTCAGATTCCAAAGTTAGCTAAATGTGAAGATCCTCTGTGTGTTAACTTTAATGTTCATTGTAATTTTTGAGTTCCTTGTCAACCCCCTTGATTTATGTGGATAAAGCAGTATAGAAAACCTAGAAATAAAATAATAAAAATAAAAAATGCTTTAAAGGGCTTTCCCTGAAAGCCAATGCTTTTACGGCCAACTATATATATTGAATGGACATGCAAATGGTAATTTTACAAGGAGGCGCCTCGTTTAAGAGGGCATGCAGGCACCTTTTTAAGCATTATTTTACAAAGACACATGTGCCGAGGTGCTGTATTTTGAATGCAGACATGGCTATTTTACTCCTGTTTAAGTGCACACGTGTTCACAAGTATGCATGTGGATTATTTTCTAATTAACATGTGTACCTGCAGTATGCCTAGACCATGTCGCTGGCTACGCCTACCCGCAAACTATGCACTGGTCAAAATATTATAACATGCCATTTACACATCTATGTGGCCACATATGTGCATAAATGCCATCATAAAATTACCCCCGTCTTGTACAAGGCCCAAATACATAACAGTGAAAATGTGAACAGTGGTTAGGCTTATGTCAGAATAGGCTGTACATGTGTTTCTGATGTCTCCCCCACAGTAAAATGCATTTATTTATGTTGCTACTGTGTTCCCTGCAACCTTGGTGAACAGCCACCCTTGGTGCCTCAGAGTGAGGGGGGTTCACATCCCTGTCCCCATGATGAACACTGCAAACATCTTGCCTGATGCCATACATGGCCCTTGCATCTCCAGATGCCACATTTGTACCCTATCACCCACGGTTTGAGACACAACGCATACTTTCTCATGTGTTTGCTTTTCTGTTCAGCTTACTCCTGGCCATTTCTCTATTCTGGAATGGCCAGTTGTTATCTTCCTGTATGGGTGCTAGGGAAACATTTTTGCTCTCCACAGGAAATCCGAGACCCACGGATGCCTCCCTATTGCGCTTGTAGCTTTCTATTTCCTGATGTGCACTGTGCTCATGTGCTAGGGGCCATGCATTCGCTACTACCGCGCTAGTGATGCAACCAGCACAAAGGTAGTAGCATACTACCACCACGCCCTTTGCATCTGCCACAGCTGCTGGGCCCCAGCACGTCAGTAACACATGCATTTTGCACACTAACCCTAGGTTCCCTACTGCAGTTTAGTAAAAATGGCTCTTAATTTACAGCTGCTACATTGCTGAAAAAAATACTTCTAATATTCTAATTGTAACCTTTATGGCAAGTAGCCTGAATAGTGTTGTGGAAATACAACTGGAGGGCAATGGGTTGTCCTTCCTTTGCTTAGTTAAAACATGACTTTCTAACTCTGCTGTTAACTGTAGTGTAGTTTGTTTAGCAAATTATATGTAATTTTTTTGCATATTTATAGAGCACACATTCAGTTAGATCTCTGTAGCATGATATATAACAAAAAATATAGGCAGTCATTTTAGAAGCCCTATTCATGATCTGGACATCTGAAACTGGCTATTCAGACGTCCCAATCACATCCATGTCCCAAGACCCATTTTAGAACGCCCCAAGTTTCCACGTATCTGGTGCGATCACATCTATGTTGCATGGGGACATGTTGGAAGCATGTCTGGGGCATTCCCCCCCCCCCCCAAAAAAGAAAGATACACATGTGTGGTTGATTTAGATTACCACCGCACATTTAAATCTGCCAGCAGACACGTCCACATGTATACCTGCCCCTGAACACGAATAGACATTTGAAAAGTGCTTGTTTGGGCTAGGTGACAAAGAGAAGGGGAGAATGTCCTCTCATTCCCTCAATATTTTTCATCAACTCAAAAAAAGCTAGCAGGTAAATATGGAGGGCTCAATCTCTGCTGCTGTGCCGCTGCACATCTCTGTTCCTAAAATGGCAGGCCAGGATGTATATGTGCAGACATATATACGGTATGTGCACGTTCCAAAATACCAGCCTTGGCACATCTACAGTATGCACGTCTACTATGCACGTCCTGATCTCTCACGTCAACGTTTCTGAAACTGGGCGGTTTTCTGCAGATACCTGGGCCCTTAATCTGCGCGTCTCGATCTCTTTTTATTGCGACGGACATGTTTCTCTTTTTGGGATGGTGATGTGTCTATTTTACAAAGTATTTACATATATCCAATTTCACTGCTGCCCCTGCCACAGAATTTCAGATGTTTTGACATGGATGTCTCAGATTTCACCTAAACGGCCTTTCTAAAATGTGCCTTATAATCTGTAGTGAACACAAATACAAAAATGAACAGATGATAATATAAATTCAAATATAAATCACTTTAACAAAAAATTACAGAGATTTCCTAATTTCTTTAAACAGAACAAAATATAATTATAGAGCCCGATATTGAAAAGAAAAGCTGAGCTCCTAAATCTAGGAATCTTCATTTGTCGTCTATAAAAGGGACGTTCAGGTTGGGATGTTTGCAATTTCAAGCCTATTTTACAAAAGGTCTGCTGAATGTGCAACCTTTTCTAATATATGTATAGGGCCACAGGAAATGCATGTGTCATTTCCCTAAACATGCAGCAAAGCAACCATATCTGGAAAACGCATTCATGAAAAGAGCGGCATTACTCGAGGGTTTGCTCTGCAAGTGCCGGTACTGATTCAGCAATTTACACGTGTAAGCACTGGGTACTTACATATGTAGCAGAGGCCAATTAAGGATCCAAGTTTTTGGGTCATTTTAAAGACCAGAGGATTAAGCACATTTGCTCCCTTAAGTACTCCTATAAAGCCCTGGCGAAATAAGTGGGTTGCTTTCACTCATGTGTAAATGCAAGAATCATGCATAGAAGTCCACTGATATTTTTACATCACCCAAACCATGCTTAGTGAATGTCATTACATACAAAAATTCCACTATTTGCATAGGTAAATGCCATGACACCATTCTAAAATAGCCTCTTAAGTTTTCAGCTGAATAGCTACCTACGTTTAGGTGCCTAAAGTTATGCTCTTAAATTTAGAACTCCCATTTTAGATGCCTAATTATAGTGTAGGAGTAGCCTAGTAGTTAGAGCAACAGCTTGCTAACCAAGAGACCAGGGTTCATTTCCCATTGGCATTCCTTGTGGCTTTGGGCAAGTCACTTTACCCTCCATTGGTTAGGAAGAAAGGCCTGAAATTGCTAACTTTATCCTGTCCTTTATCCACCCCCTTGCCTTTCACTTTTTAGGCTCCACAATTTAGGAGCCTAGTAAAACTAGGAGCATAAATTTAGACATATAGCCCTAGTAAATTAAAAAAAGACCACTTTAGGAACCTGACTCTCCAAGTTAGAAGTTTATGAGGAATAGTATCAAAGACTTTGCTGAAATCTAAGTAAACCACTGCCTTAGATTTCAGCAACGCCTTTGATACTGAACCTCATACTGTAGAAGGCTCATGAATAAACTAAGCAGTCTGAGGATAGAACCCAAAGTGGTAAACTGGATTACAAATAGGTTGACTCAAAGACAGCAGAGGGTGCTGGGGGAATTTACTTGAAAGAAAATTGAGTATTGGAGTGCCTCAGGGAATACAATGAACAAGATAAGTTTGTGTTGTTCAGAAGTGACCACATGGCTCAGCAAATACATCACAAAAATTATTACTTGTGCTCCAGATAAATGCCATAAGTAACACCTAAAAGGCCTGTTAATTATATCTCGATTAACTTGCTCACCCTTTAAATCAATCAATCCGTGTTTACAGTATTTCATGATACTGAGTTAGAAAATGAAGTGTCAGAATTAAGTATATACACAGGTTTTTGGATCCTTTACTAAGGACCATGTGTGTCCATTTGCTATGGACATCTCTCCAGGAGCAACCACAATGGTACAGTGCTGGATTTAGTACAGTGTTCAGAAAGAAGATTCTGTTGAGAAATAAGAAGTAGTTGGAGCTCAGAGAAGGAGGAAACCAGCCTCCTGTCTCCAGGTTTAGAGTGGGATGCAGAGAATACAGTCAGTCCCTGTAATGGTGCTTCTGACTTTATAATGTGCTGTCTATTGCTGTGTGTAATATCTGGAGTGGAAAGTTTCTCAATGCCCAGAGAGTAAATCTTTTACTCCTGGGTTTGTATTCAGAGGAAGAAAATCCTGGATTAAGTTTCACATAGAAGCTAAGACCTTGGTCGTGAAGAGAGAATGATAGAGAGTAGTATTGGGAGCTGGAGTTAAAAGGAGAATAGCTGATGCAGCAAGGTGCTATTATGTACAATATTCTTGGAGAGGAGAGACCCACTCAAATGGCACTTTGCTAAAGGAATCAGAGGAGAAGGGACAGAGATTCAAGCATTTGAAAATGTAGGGTTAAGAACATAAGAATAGAAGATATGCCATATTGGGTCAGACCAAGGGTCCATCAGGCCCAATATTCTGTTTCCAACAGTGGCCAGTCCAGGTCACAAGTTCCTGTTAGGTTCTGAAAAAGTATACATTCCATGCTGCTTATCCCAGGGATAAGCAGTGGATTTCTCCAGTCCTCTTTAATAATGGTTTATGGACTTTTCCTCCAGAAACTTGTCCAAAACCCATTTAAACCCAGCTACACTAACAATTTTTACTACATCCCCTGATAATGAATTCCAGAGCTTGATTACGAATTAAGTGAAAAAATATTTCTCTGTACCTTTTCTAATTCTGCTATATCATTTTTAAGATATGGCAACCAAAATTGCACAAAATATTCAAGGTGCACTCGCAGCATGGAGCATTATAATATTTTTGGTTTCATTCTCCATTCCTTTCCTTATGATTCCTAGCATTCTGTTTGCTTTCTTGGGTGGAGCTGCACACTGGGCAGAGAGTTTCATGTCTTATCCACAATTATGCCCAGATCTTTTTCCTGGATAGTGATTCCTAATGTGGAACCCTGCATCATGTAACCGTAGTTTGGGTTGTTCTTCCCGAAGTGCATAACTTAGGGTTACGGATGGCTCTAGGTCATCAGGGACAGGTTGAGCCAATCCTGGTATTTCCTCTCAATTCACCAGAAAGATATGCCTGTCTCTGATGACCTGGAAACATCTGGTAGCCCTATCCACAGAGGCCTGTTTTCCCCATCTCCTATGCATTGTCCTTCAGTTGGTAGGAGTCAGAGAGCAATACATTTTACCTGCTGCTTTCTCCTCTATAGTCAGAACCACACACCAAAAGGCTCCAGATCATCAGAGATAAGCCAAGCCTGTTCTAGTTTTATAGCCATTGAATGCACCAGAAAGGTATGCTGGAATGCAATGGAAGTAAAACCAGACTGGCTCAGCTTGTCCCAGATGACCTGGATCTATCTGGTAATTCTAGAAAAAGAGGCATAACAGAGAATCACTGGGGATCAGGAATCCAAAGAGGAGCCTAAATTCTAGACGTGATCCCAGGAGAGTGTGCAGAGAAGGATCAGAAACCCTTATTTCATTTATTATAGCACTATATTATAGAAACAGAAACATGACTACATGACCTATCCGGTCTGCCCATGCATACTAGCTATTAAGCTCCACAATGCAACAGGGCAAAAAAGGTGCCATGGGCCAAACTGTTTAAGCTGAAGACATTTTTCAGGAAAGGCATTTAAGTCTAGTTTGACGAAAGTGAACCTCCAATTGAAGTGAAGGTCCATAGCAGTGGGAATACCTGCCAGGCCAGAAAGGTGTTTGTTTAGGAGTGAAATACTTCAAAATTGTGGAATTTCACCTTTTTCCTGCAAGAGCAGAAAAAGTTGCAGATCCAGGTTTTTCCATTGCCAAATCTGATGATACATTAGCAAGAAAATTAGGGAGGCATACCTTAAATGGCATAGCAAGTTGGCTGGTGGCATCCAGTATAAGAGGGGGTTGTTGAGTTTTTAGGGGTGAATGTTTTACAGATGCCTGTATTTACTTTTTATTATCTCCCATTGTATTTAATAGTGGAGGAGTAGGCTAATGGTTAGTAGCAGTGTCTTGATAACCTCCTTGTGGCCTTGGGAAAGACACTTAACCCTCCATTCCCTCAGAAGAAAGGCCTGGCAATTTACGTCTGCTTACACTGCCAAGAAAACCCAGGGCCTGCTGGGTCACCAGGAGTCAGCATTGACTTGAAGACACACATTGCTTCTGCTTTGATTATATTTAACACATTTTACATTTGGGATATACTGATTTATAATATGTATTTATTTTTGATGGATGTAAACCACCTTGGGTGGCCTCTTCAGAACTGATAAGGCAGTATAGAAAATTGTAATAAATAAAAAGAATCCATAATAAATATTTCTATGAAAGTTTTCAGAGAATATTTTAGCTACTTTGAATATTTCTCATATATTTGTTAAAGTATGCATTAAGGGGATGATTTTATAAGGAACTGTATAAAGATACACACCATTTGGATTCATAAATCAACTATTTTCAGGAATCAGTGCATGCCTACTTTAGCCAATCACTATTCTGTAAGAATGCCTGTATGACAAATCGTGTGTACTTTCACTGTGGGCATGCACATGGACGGAACTTGAAGGTGGCATGTCCAGACAGCACATTAAAGAACATAAATTATAAAATACTATAGCTTATGCATATTCTTTAGAAATCTAGGTTCAGGCATTTATGCCCGCCCTAGGGCTGATGTAACTACCCATGCCTAGATTTAACGTGCCTTTTCTAACATGCCCCTATTTTATAATGCAAAGTACGCTCACACTTTTTTCTATAAAATAGGCTTAAGATAGGGCATTCTGGTTCCTAAAACTAGGCGCACGGTTATAAAATGACCCTCCACATGAACGTTCTTATTTCATATTCTGCTATAATCAAAATATATATCAAAAATCTTCTAATAAACCTCCATTAGTAAGAGCTGATACTCATTGATTCTCAGAGGAAATGTGTTTCTTAGAATTGTGCGGGCTCCCAGATTTGTGCTAGTTTTAGAGGGTCTTTTACTAAAGGGTGCAACCTGGCAGTGCATGTTCTGGGGCACCCTGAAGGCACGCTGGGACAGGTGTTGTAGCCCAGGACCATGAGAGTTAGCGCAGGATGATTCCTGCCCTAACTGCGCAACCCGCGTTTGAGGCGTGAGGGGGCAAGGTTGGGTTGGAGAGTGGGAGTAGTGAGCTTCAGGCAGTTAGCCCTCCCCCTCCTGGTTTAAAATAAAAAGGATGGATTTTCAGTTGGCATGGTGACTGGATTAAGTTAAACGCTGGTCCCACGCTGTTGCTGATCCCTGTAACACGGGGCACATGTGGTAAGTGTCTGCCCATGTGGTAAATGCAGGGCAGTTGCTGAGCATGCTTCCTGACTTTAGCGCAAAAGATTTGCACTTATCGCAGGTTAATTTTTTCTCAAAATGCACCATGTGCCAAAACTTGCTTCAGTAAAAGAGCTCATTCATTTAATTCTTTACTGGCTGCCAGTAAAGTGCCATGAACAATGTGGTAATATGCGCTCGTATGCTGCCAGTTGACAATCTGGTTGTTGTATTTTGAACTAATTGCAGTACGGGTAAAGTGTATAGATTGAAGACCGAAATATAATCCATTATATAATCCAATTGACTCAAAATCATTACTTGAAGAATGATTTGAAAGTGTACAGCGGGCACCCATATATAAAAACAGTTTTAAATTATCTAAGAAGCTAAGTATCTCTTCACAAGTGGTTCAAAATCATTCAACTCTGGCACCAGATGTAGAAAATCTGTTGCAATTTTTTATTACCCAGGTAGAGAGATACCAGGAAGAGGTTTTGGAATAGGGAACTGGAGATGATAAGATAATGTGAAAAAGGCAGATTTTAATGGATTGCGATTGCGATTTATTGCATAAGTTTCATTTGAAAAGGTAAAGAGATCGATACAGAGATTTTGCAAGAGTGTTTTGGACCCTTGCCCTTCAAGACTATTAAGGAGTTTACCAGAAATGGGTATTGGTTGGTTGACATTATTCATTAATGAGGATCTGAAGGAAGGCTGCTTTCTAACCACTTTAAGAAAAGTTATTTTAAAACCTCCAATAAAAGTTGAAGATGTTGATGTGGTAGACTGTAGAAATGATAGGCCAATTCCTGGCCAAATTGCTAGATGCAACCATGACGAGTCAGTTGAAATATCATCCGATGAAGTATGAATTTTTGGACTCTTCTCAATCAAGTTTTTAAAGTAGATGCAACACTGAAAGAGTACCAACAGGGCTGATAAAGAGTTGAGGAGTACATTGGATAAAGCAGGGGGAGGCAATTCTCATGCAATTGGATCTCTCACAAGAAAATGCTAGAAAATTCAGTGAAATGTGTATTTCAGGGAAAGTGTTTAAGTGGTTCAATGCATCTTTTCATAATAAAAGTTTTGAGATATAGATGGACTAAGCTTTTTCTGCAACTTGGCAAGATCAGTGGAGGGTTCCACAGGGAACTCCACTTCCCCAATCTTATTTCATAGCTTTATGCAATAGCCAGGGTTCCTTCTAAATAAGCTAAATTACATTTTACTATTCAGATTAAAATACTCCTGACACAAGATTGCTAAAAGGCACATTAGCTTGCAGAAGCAATTTTCTAAAATGTTTCTAATGAGATTCAGCTTGAACCATAGCTGGCAAATCATTTCACAGTTTTGGAGTGGCAATTGAAAAAGCTGTTGAACGAGTTCTTACCAAGTTTGTAACTTTTCATGATGAACCCAACATGCTGGCAGCACCCAATTGTAAACTTCAAGCCAAAACATACCAATGAAGCAAAATTTTTAAATATTCAGGGGCATCTGAATAATAATAGCAATAAATAATAATATTACAAACAATTTACTATACTGCCCTTCGAGGATAAGCACATAAGGCAGTTTACAAATTCTCCAAAAACTAAAATTGCATAATAAACATTTATATAAAACAACAAAGCAGTATTGTACAATGCCAACTAATTTTGCCCAGTGCTGTCTTCTCAATGATGGCATTTTTGTTAACAGTTGCCGGAACCAGATTGAATTTCTACAGCACTTGACACAGGGTCCATCCCGAAACGTGCACGTCGTGCGAACATCATTTGAGCAACTGCAGGATTTGGACGATACACAGATAAGTGCCCTTTTTGGTTGGGCTTTATGGAGTTTTAAAAAATTGGGAAACCTTTCAGTTGAATAAAAGGGAATCTGCCGTCTGGAGGGGTTTGGATTTTCGATTCCGGCCCTCCCTCGGCAGGCTCCAACAAAAAGATTTAATACACATTGAGAAATTTACAATTTTGTTTGTTTCAATAGTTAGGGAAGTTTTTGAGGGATTAGAAGTTAAGGGGGTTCTTATTTTTGGGTCGTCTATTCACAGGCAAATTCCTGCTGGAAAAGCCAGGCTTTCAATACCTTTTTCAATTTCTCAGAAGAACCTCTAATCTCGGATATAATAGTAGATAGTTCCATAATGTAGGCGCAAGACTAGCAAATGCTGACAATCTGGTACTCTCTAATCCAGGGACACACCAAGCCAGATAAATTTTCAGGATGACCACAATGAATATGTATGAGAGAGATTTGCATACAATAGAGGCAGGGCATGCAAATCTCTCTCAAGTATAGTCATTGTGGTTATTCTGAAAACCTGACTGACTAGATGTATCCTGAGGACTGGGTTGAGAACTGCTGATCTAATTTAATCTTAGTAAATGCCAGAACAACTCATAATATTCCCTGAGAGGAGCATAAGGATCTTCTAGACTTATATGAAATTTGCTAATTTGCTATGTATTGTGGTTGATTCCAGAGCATTTTTCATATGCAGATGACATTCAAATAACTATCTTGGGGGCATGTCTCCTAAAATGTGTTAGCCAGTAGTGTGGGTTTTAGGGGGGGGGGGCGGTTTCCACACATTTGGGCCACACAGTAGCAAGGAGCATGTGGCCCAAAGGTGATCATAATAAAAATACCACACTACCATCACAGCTTATGAATAGGTGGGCGAGTGGCTGTGAAAACCTCCCCTCTATGCTGTAGAGGTGAGACCACAGGGGGGCCATGGGGGTGCTTCCTGATCCTATAGCCCCCATGTGCAGGCTGTCCTGAACAGGTATGCTGATTGTGCTTGGTCTCCAGACACTCCTGGCCCTTACACCCTCCCATTCCCCCAACATGGGGGACACAGTCCACAATGGCTATGGTCCTGTCTAAGACATAATCAGAGGAGGGAATGAGAAGTGGAGTTCATTTGTTTACATTACAGTTAATAGGGCAAATACATTTCTACTATGTTCATCTGAAGAGATCCCTCTTTCAGCCCCCCAAAAACAATCACACTCGACAAGATACCCCCCCCCCAGTCAAACGAAAAGTCAAATACCTCGGAGTCACCCTGGATCAGTGATTGAACATGCAGGCTCGCATAAAGAATATCACATCTACTGCCTATTATAAGATGAAGACCCTACACAGCCTTCGTCCACTCCTGGACCCCAGCCATTTCTGGACAGTATGCCAAGCTATAATTACCACACAACTGGACTACTGCAATTCCATTCTTCAAGGCCTCCCAAAACATGTCTCTAGTGCCTCCTAGATGCTCCTTGTGACCTTGGGCAAGCCACGTAACCCCCCATTACCTCAGTTATGCATGTAGATTGTGAGCCTTTAGGGATGAGGGACTATATACAGTACATGATTGTAAACCACCTAGATTGCATTGTTTCACAGATGGGTGGTATATAAATGCTTCAAATACAAATGCAAATGCTCTCCATCCTTTCCATCTGGCTCAGAACACCACAGCAAGGCTTATAACAGGGACACCAAGACACAAACACATCACCCCAATGCTCAAAACTCTTAACTACAATATGTATCTACAGGATGTACATACTGTAGATACATATTGTAGATATCTGTTAATATTGTACATAGTTCCCCCAGTTGATTTCCAAGTTTAATCTCCTTTCATTGTAAGTGCCTATTTGGCATAGTATCTTTATCTTTATTCGTAAGGCTTGATAGACCGCCCAAGCCTTAGCGTCAGGGCGGTGTACAATACAAAAAAGCATGGCTACTGAGAAATAAAGTTGGAAAAGAACGCCAGTAACAACAGGACAGAGGACAGAGAAGTGCAGAGAGAAGGTAGAGAACAAAGGAGTTCCATACAGTGGAAAGGAGGGAAAGGGATGGGAGAGATGGCGAGGAAGGGTTGGTCAAAACAAAAAAGAAAATACTTGCAGAAAAGCTACGGAGGGTGGGGGGGGCGCGGCCAGGGTGCAGAGCGTCGTTGGTAGTGGGGGAGAGATCAAAAGCTTGACAGAAGAGATGGGTTTTGAGGAGAGCTTTGAAGCGGGGATAGGAAAGTTCAGTGCGGAGAGAGAGAGGAAGGGAATTCCATAAAGCGGGGCCTAGGAAGAAAAAAGCGGAGTGACGAGTGAGTTCCAGACGAGCGTGAGAAGGGGAGGGGAGAAAGAGATGATTGCCATGTGCTGAGCGAAGAAGGCATGGGGAAGGTTGGAGATGAATAATGTCTGCCAGATACTGGGGGGTGCCGGAGTGAAGAGCTCTATGTGTGATGGTGAGTAATTTGTAAACAAATCTGAAATTCACCGGAAGCCAGTGGACGGCGAGAAGACAGGGAGTGACATGTGAACGAGCGGGGGAACAGGTAACGAGACGAGCG
This sequence comes from Ichthyophis bannanicus, assembly GCA_033557465.1. Taxonomy (NCBI): domain Eukaryota; kingdom Metazoa; phylum Chordata; class Amphibia; order Gymnophiona; family Ichthyophiidae; genus Ichthyophis; species Ichthyophis bannanicus. The sequence continues at coordinate 700,738,066 of CM066034.1, read as the reverse complement.
GCGGTATTTTGGATGAGTTGGAGATGACGAAGCTGAGAGAAAGGAACACCAGCATAGATGGCGTTGCAATAATCCAGACGTGTGATAACCAATGACAAGACCAGAGTAACAACAGATGAAGGGGGGAGAAACGAGCGAACAGCCCTAATTTGACGGAGGTGGAAGAAGGAGGAACGCACAACGGAGGAAATGTGTTGATGAAAGGAAAGAGAAGAGTCCAAAGTGACACCCAGATAACGAAGAGTCGAAACCAGGGGAATAGAACGAGAAGACATAGAAGGTGCCAGAGCAGGAGGGGAAAGTCAGAAGGAAAACCAAATTGCAGATGACTTAAGGGGGTTGGCATGAAGGAAGTTGAGATTGAACCATGAGGCGATGGAAGCTAGGCAGAGATTAAGTGGAGTGAGGTCAGGGGAGGAGGGAGAGGTATGGTGAACCAGAAGAATATCGTCAGCATAGATGTAAACGGAGATACCAAATTGCTGAATGAGCAAGGCAAGTGGGGCCAGAAAGATGTTGAAAAGCAATGGGGCAAGGATAGACCCCTGGGGGACACCACAGTTCGAGGGAAAAGGAAGAGAGGCAGAGGAGCCAGAGTGAACAGAAAAGGTGCGGGAAGACAAAAAGGAACGAAACCACTGCAGGACGGTGCCGTGAACACCGAAGTCAGACAGGCGGGTGAGAAGAGTGCGATGGTCGACCATGTCGAAAGCAGAAGAGAGGTCCAAAGACACCACAAGAGAAAAGTCACCACGGTGGTGAGCACGGTGGAGTTCAGAGAGTAAGGCAATGAGGATAGTCTCTGTGCTATGTCCAGGACAGAAGCCCGATTGACGTGGGTGAAGTGCAAAGGTGGAGCTTTTCAAGAATTTTAGAAAGAAAAGGGAGATTAGTGACTGGTTGCCAGTTGGTGGGGATGGTGAGGTCAAGGGAAGGTTTCGTCAAGAGAGGGCGGACAATGGCATGTTTCCAATTGGTCGGGAAATGACCGGTGAGGCTGGAGTTGAAAATAGAAAGAATGAATGGGGACAACCCGAGATCCGAATTGAGTAGCCAAGATGAAGGCACAGGATCAAGAGGACAGGTGGTCTGGTGTGCAGATGAAATCGCTCTAGTGAGCTCAGGAGAGGAGATAGGCGCGAAAGAGCGTCAAATGTGTGGAAGGGCGCGGGAAGGGGGTGGGGAGATGACAGCCGGGGAAGTAGGGGAGTCGGGAAGGGGAGAAAGGGGAGAAGGGCAAGAGGGAAAGGAGGAGCAGAGGGAGAGGACTTTATCAGAGAAAAAAGATGCGAGGGTAGAGGGACTAGGGAGAGAGTGGGGGGGACAAGAGGGAGTGGAGGAGGAGGTGGAGGAGAGAGATCTGAGGACGTGGAACAGACGCCTAGAGGAGTTAGAGGAGGTATCAATGAGGTGAGAGTAGTATGAGCGCTTGGTTGAGGCTAACATGGAGCGATAGGTGGAATGTGCTTGGCGGAAGGCCGAAAGAGAGTCTGCCGACCGGTGCTTCCTCCACAGGCGCTCTGTACAATGAAGGTGAGTATCGTTGTATGTAAACCGCACTGATTTTTAAGAGTGCGGTATATAAGAACAATAAAATAAATAAATAAATAAACTGGTTCCCTGTACAACTATGAATCAAATTCAAAGCCATCATGTTCACCTACAAATCCACCTATGGCCAAGCTCCAGGCTACCTTTGTGACCTCATTAAAAAACCAACTAGTACAACATCAAGAAGACAGCACAACCAGAACCTGCTCAACATTCCAACATTCAAGACAACTAGCACCCAAGCAACCTGCCTGAGATCCTTCTCTATATTCGGTCCCACACTCTGGAACTCACTCCCAACCACACTAAGAGATACCAATGACTGCACCAATTTTCATAAAAAACGAAAGTCCTTCCTATTCCAAGAATATTTCAACCCCAACACGCAATATAAAAAATGCTCCCTTACCCTGCTACAAATATGCTTTCAGGTTCTGGGTAACCCCTGTAATTAGCCCTATGTATTGTCCCCCGCAGCCCCCCCTAGTGGTGGCGTAGTTTTCCACGGAAGGGCTGGGGGACACAAGACTGCGGTGATTGGGGTTGGACAGGTGCAAGGGTCAAGGGTGGCAGTCCCTTGTGCCGACCTCGTAACCAACTTCCCAAAGAGAAACAAGTCCACACGAGAATGGAGGGAATATGAAAAGGCTTTATTTCCCCTTTTTTCACAAATGGTTCAAAACAGGATAAACGGATTGGATGGTATTACAATTGAACAAGTCCTTGCATCAGGTTTAAATCATAAAAAAAAAGATCAAAGCAATGACTGTTAACTTCACAGTAGCTCAAGGCAACACCATAAACGGTATTCATTTATTCATTCACAGAGCTAAGGATAGACTCCAGATTCTCTGCTGTACAGTATGTGCATTCCATAGGCTGGTCAGACTCTTCGCCTGCAGATTCCACTTGCATGAATTCTATCTCTGACAGATCTGAATCTGAGGTCTCCACATAACTATACTCTGGCTTTTTAAAAGCTTGCTGTACTGTTTCCCAGTGTCTGGCAGATAGCTTAGGGCGCCGGTTTCTGGCCACCGGATAAAACAGAGGCTCCTCTTCAGCTAGAGTTTTAAAAGCCTGTTCAGCGCAATGCTTAGCATTTACAGTCCTCTTCTTAGAGCAATTGTTTTCAAGCTTTTGCTTATAAGTATCTCTGTTACAAGGAGAAACTTCCTTCCACTGTCTTTCTCTTGTGTTAGGATTATGCAGACAATTACAAGTAATAAAAGCTTTACCTTTAAGTTTTCTCCTTTCCTTCTCGGAGAAGGCTTGAGGCCTAGCCCGGTTGGCTTCTAGCATAGGATGGTCCAGGTTCTCCAAGGATATCTCTCCTTCCTTCGTATAAGGAAGAATCTCTCTGTTCCAAGGTTGCAGCTGTTGCCATCTGCCAGATATTTGCTTACAGTTTGTTTCTCTGCCTCTGCCCTTGCCTTCACTCCGGAGGCTGTCGTTGCCTGGTGGCCCAGCTCCTTCAGCTTTTCTGTGCACACCGGTCCTTTGTGTTCTCCATTTGTCTTCAAGGCCAGCACTCTCTTTGCCTCTCAGGCCCGCTTTCTCTCTACCTTTCGAGACTGCTCTTTCTTCGGCTTTTGGGTCTCCGTCCTCCTTCCCCCTTGATTCGGACCTGTCTCTGTTTGAATCCAAACTGACTGGGCCCAAGCCCTGCCCATAGAGGCGTGGTTCTTCAGACTCTGTACTGACTCTCGTGCTCCCTCTAGGTGGATCCTCAGGACATTGCAGGCTATACCCGTTTTTTCCTGGATTTAAAACTCTTCTTCTCTCTGCAAGAGGGTCCGCTGCATCACAGTATATACCATCCCCCCTGTACATAATTCTACCATACCACCCTGCTAATATGTTTTCTTCCTATCCGCTACTTTTTCTACTATGTCCTATATTCACTGTTCCATGTATAACAAGTTTGCTGTTCTATGTAAAGGTGGTATAAAAGAAATGTTAAATAAATAAATACTATAACAGTGGCATTTTCCATCTATTTTTAATTAACATTGCCTGCTACTGAAGTGGGTAAGTAGCCTACTGGAGTAAACATTAGCAAAACCAGAGTTCAAACCCAATTGAAGCTCTTGCCCCAGATATAAACTTAAAATATAACGTACTTTGAAGAGCTGAACCAAATCCAGTGTATTGAAACTTGTTAGCAGGTATCTGCTACAGAGGCTGAGTTGCCAAGTTCCAGGAGGGATACTTTTCTGGCCAGTTCTGGTTTTATATATATCCCAAGCAGTGTATTGTTTGTAGTCCCTGATACTTCCTATTAAAATCAATGCTGAATGCCCCATAGTTTACCATGATAGGGTCATCAAAAATCAAGGAATGGCCTAAAACCTCCCCTCTGGAACTAGATAACATGGCATCTCTGAAGAGGCAACTACTACAAGACATGAAGACAGACCAAAAACCCCATGACATCATAGAACTTTGAAGGTTCTAAGCCTCTACAAAAAGGGCAAAGTGACACAAACAGTGAAATGATGGTCCCTAAGTATAAGAAGAGGGGCAAAGAAGTATTAGCACCAGAAGAGGGGGCAAAACCGCAAAAACTGGCAGGAAAATACCAAGACACTGGAAGAAGAGTAAACTGGCACCAACATTGGCGATACTCTTTTTAGTTTATTCAGAACTGCTATGTTGTCCAGCTCCAGGAGGGAGATTTTAAGCCAATCCTAGATTTCTAATATCCCTGTCATAATGCATCAGAAGTGAGATACCTCAGAGTTACTCTGGACAATAAACTCAATCTCAAGCCACACATAGACAAAACAATCCAAAAAGCCTACTACAAGATGCGAATCATCAGAAGACTGAAACCACTCCTCGCCCCTGAACACTTCCGTACCATCTGTCAAGCACTGATAACCCCACTTCTGGACTTCTGCAATCTGATATACCTTGGACTACCAAAACAAGCCCTCAAGCCACTCCAACTGGCACAAAACACTGCAGCACGAATAATATCTGGAACAGCAAGACAGGAGCACATCACACCCATCTTGAAGGACCTACACTGGCTCCCAATCAGTTCACGCATCAGATACAAAACTATCATAAACCTATTTAAGATAAATCAGCACACATCAGCCAACAGCCTGCACACCCTCATACAACCAAACACCAGCACACGTCCAAGACGAAAACAAACACACAACCGAGTCAGCACCCCAAGTGAATTCAAACACACACGCAAGGACACAACAGACAGAGCACTCTCCATGGCTGCTCCAACAATATGGAACAAACTCCCAGACAATTTGAGGGCAACAACAGACCTCAAAGAGGAAGAGGTGGACAGAGAGTTAATTGAAGACATACGCAGCATTGCTAGGAAAGGGGAAGTGCTACTGCTAGGAGATTTCAATATGCCAGATGTTGATTGGCACATTCCTGCTGCAGTATCATCTAGAAGTAAGGAGATCCTGGATTCTCTACAGGGAGAACTATTCAGGCAATTGGTAACAGACCCCACACGTGAAGGGGCCATACTGGACTTGGTGCTTACCAATGGTGAAAGTGTTTCTGATGTTGTAGTGGGAGATCATTTTGCATCCAGTGATCACCAGATGGTGTGGTTCAGTATTAGGACTAGGGCTGTTAGAATCCATTCCAAGGTGAAGATCTTAGACTTTAGGAAAACTAACTTTGCAAAGATGGGCCAATACCTCAGGGAGTCGTTAGTGGGATGGGAACAGCTGGGGGATGTAGAAAAACAGTGGGCAAAACTGAAAGGGGGTATTTTAAAGGCAACCAACCTTTTGTTAAAATGGTAAATAAAGGCAAAAGGAACAGGAGACCGCTATGGTTTTCGAAGGAAGTAGCTGAAAAAGTGAAGAAAAAGAGGGAGGCCTTCATGAAATACAAGAGATCACAGAGAGAGGAAGACAGGCATCTGTATTTGGAAAAACATAGAGAAGCTAGCAAAGTAGTCAAGAAGGCAAAGATTCAAAAGGAGGAGGAAATAGCTAATGCAATAAAATGGGGGGATAAGACATTTTTCAGATATATTAGTGAGAAGAGGAAGGGCAAAAGTGGTATTGTCAGACTCAAGGGTGCAGGGGGGGAATATGTAGAAGCTGATAAGGATAAAGCGGAATTGCTTAACAAATATTTTTGTTCTGTGTTCACAGATGAAGAACCAGGAGCAGGACCTCAGAAAACACCCACAAATAGGAACAGAAGCGAGGGACATCTTGAACAATTTTCAAAAGACTGTGTTCGTGAGAAACTAGCTCAACTTAAAGTAGACAAAGCGATGGGACCGGATGAGATACACCCTAGAATACTGAGGGAACTTGGGGACGTTCTAGCAACTCCACTGACTGACCTTTTCAATGCCTCTTTGGAGTCAGGAGTGGTGCCAAAGGACTGGAGAGAGGCTCATGTGGTGCCTTTACACAAAAGCGGAAGTAAGGATGTGGTTGAAAACTACAGGCCGGTTAGTTTAACTTCAGTGGTGAGTAAATTATTGGAAACGCTGCTGAAAGAGAAAATAGTGAGGTTTCTGGAGTCCGGCGGATTACAGGATCCGAGGCAGCATGGATTCACCAGAGGCAGGTCTTGTCAGACAAATCTGATTGATTTCTTTGACTGGGTGACCAGGGAGTTGGACCGAGGGAGAGCTCTAGATGTGGTGTATTTAGATTTCAGTAAAGCCTTTGACACTGTTCCTCACAGGCGACTTATAAACAAACTGAGCACCCTAGGGATGGACCCTAAAGTTACTGCTTGGATTAGAAATTGGTTGGGTGGGAGGCGACAAAGAGTACAAGTAAATGGAGCTCACTCTGAGGAGAAGGATGTTACCAGTGGTGTGCCCCAGGGATCTGTCCTTGGTCCGATTCTTTTTAACATCTTTGTTAGTGATATAGCAGAAGGGCTGTCGGGTAAGGTTTGCCTCTTTGCGGATGATACCAAAATCTGCAATAGAGTAGACACCCAGGAAGGTGTAGATAACATGAGGAGGGATCTAGCTAAGCTTGAAGAATGGTCTAGAATTTGGCAGCTGGGATTTAATGTTAAAAAATGTAAGGTCATGCATTTGGGCTGCAGCAATCCAAGGGAGCAATACAGTATAGGAGGTGAAGTACTTTTGTCCATTAAAGAACAGCGGGACCTAGGCGTGGTTGTGTCTGATGATCTTAAAGTAGCTAAACAGGTAGAAAAGGCGACGGCAAAAGCTAGAAGGATGCTTGGGTGCATACGGAGAGGAATGGCTAGCAGAAAAAAGGAGGTGATAATGCCTCTGTATAAGTCTTTGTTGCAACCTCATTTGGAGTATGGTGTGCAATTCTGGAGACTGCACCTTCAAAAGGATGTGAACAGGATGGAGTCGGTGCAGAGGGTTGCTACTAAAATGATTAATGGGCTTCATTATAAAGCATATAAGGATCTTAATATGTACACCTTAGAGGAAAGGCGGGATAGAGGTGATATGATTGAGATGTTTAAATACCTCCGTGGCATAAATGTTCAGGGAGAGAGCCTCTTTCAATTGAAAGCAAGTTCTGCTACGAGGGGACATGGGATGAGGGTGAAGGGAGATAGATTCAGGAGTGATATGCGGAAATATTTCTTTACGGAAAGAGTAGTGGATCCGTGGAATAGTCTCCCAGTGGAGGTGGTGGAGATGAGGACAGTAACTGAATTCAAAAAAGCATGGGACCAACACAGAGGATCTCTAAAGGTAAAAAGTGGACTGTTGTAGTTGTTGTTATGGAAGGACAGACTAGATGGGCCTTGTGGTCTTTTTCTGTCGTCATGTTTCTATGTTTCTATGTTTCTAAAGACTTTAGAAAACAGCGGAAGACCATGCTGTTCATAGAACACTATGGACACATCACATAACCTCAGAGAATGTATAACAGCACATGATACCTCCTAACACTGTATGTATAGAAAATGTTTTATAGCCCCAATGTATATAGTGCACATTGTACATAGCTCAAACTAATCTCGCACACAACACAACATACACTCAAGTCGATGTTTCACCCTCACTGCATGAATAACGCGCTCAGTTTACCCGATTGTTTGCTGTGATACCACCTTGATTAATAAGATAAGGCGGTTTAGAAATACTGTTAAATAAATAAAATAAATAAAATCATGGGATCTGCAGCATTTATTTATGGATTTACAATCAGAGACTACAAATTGCACATTGCTTTGTGATACAAGGACTGGTCAAAAGGTCTACTCGTATAATTGGGTAACTTGGCAGCCCTGGTTTATTTTCTATGAAGTTTCTCTATGAAGTCTCTCTGCTTTGCACTGCACCACACAGCCTGACTTTTTTCTGACACACAAAGTCAATCAGTGCCTTGCTCCTTTGTATCTGAGTCCTGTGTGCACTTTGCTATCTTTCTGTCTCAATGACTGATATTATTTCCCCTTTTCCCTCTGCAAAAATGATCAGTGAGCATGCATACAGTTCATTTGGGTGCCTAAGAATTTATCTACATGCAAATCACTCGTATGCAAATATACTACTACTCAGTGCATGTACAATCAAATTATTTTTTAAAAAATTGTATTGAAGTTTGAAACCAATTTCCAGAAATTAGGATGTTCTAGTGCAAAAAGACCTAAATTAAGGTTGCAGAAATCTGAGAAGAATAAAGAATGGGAGATGAGAAACTGATGCAGTGGCGTACCAAGGGTGGAGTGTTGGGTGCGGTCCACCTCGGGTGCTGGTTAGGAGGAGGGTGCCAAATCGCAGGCTCACATGGCAGAGCCAGTGTGGCAAACCTACCTTAACATGGTGGGTGGCTTGCCATGCTGCCTCCACTCTAGGCCCGGCAGCTATTCCCTCCCAGACCAAAGTCTTGCAAACTGTGAGTCTTCGGCATGGAAAGGGCCAGCTGCCGGGCCTGGAGCAGAGGTAGCGCGGCAAACCACCACCATGTTAAGGTAAGTTTGCCACACTGGCTCTGCTGCGTCAGCCAGGCAGGAACGGGATGCATGTGCCATGATGAGTGAGGGTGCACCACGAGGGAGGGGTGCCTGCAATGGGTGCAGATGGCCCTTGGAACGCCACTGAACTAATGTGCACCAAATGAGCCAGAAACCTTGAGTGATCATGTTCAAATAATCTCAAAGTAGCAAAACCATGTGATAAAGCAGTGGTCAGAGCAAGAGGCATGCTGGGGTATATAGGAGGAGGAAGGATTAGAAAGAAAAAAAGAAAAATATTTCCATTCAGGTCATTGGTGAAACCTCACTGGAAATATTGTATCCAGTTCTGGAAGTCATATTTCTGATAGGACACAACAAGAATGGAGGAAGTATAGAGAAGGGCCACCAAAATGGCATAGAACATGCAGCAACAAGCCCTAAAAGAGAGGATTAAGGACCTAACCATGCATACTGTACAGTAGAGTAGAAAAGAGACAGGACATGATAGAGACATTCTAATATGACACAAATATAAATTATGCATAGGAAGCAAACCTTTCTTCACAGGAGAGCAAGCACTAGAATAGTGGTATTCACTCCCAGTTCTTGAGGGTCACTAACGAGTCAGTGTTTCAGAATAACCCTAATGTATACGTATGCATGAGATACATTTGTATTCCTACTACCTCTACGGTATGCAGATCTCTTTGATGTGTATTCATTAGGGATGGCCTGAAAACCTGAGCCTTTAGAAGCCCTCGGGGACTGGGAGTGATTAGCACAGTTCTAGGTATGAGGGGTTCAACTCAGGAACTATTTATTTATTTATTTAACAGTTTTTCTATACCACTTTCTCATAAAATCAAAGCGGTTTACATTTTAACTTATATGTTAAAGGGAACTTTTATAAAACACACATTTACAGAAAACTTGTGATGAGGAGGGGCGGGGGGACATGCGGGAGATGCACTGAGGCATAACTTATTTACAGAGAGTGTATTTTACAAAGAACATATTTACATAAGTAATGCGTTCAACCTCCAGTATTGAGTGGTAGTTCATCTGTTCAAGAGTTAAGTGGGTTCATTGAGTTGATTTGTAAATAGGAAGGTCTTTAGCTGTTTTCTGAAATCCTTCAGGTCATTGGTGGACCTCAATTTCCCAGGGAGAGCGTTCCAGATAGCAGGTGCAGCAACGGAGAATGCTCTTTTTGTGGTTGATTCCCTTGAATTCTTGTATGCGGAAGGTGTAGGGATGGTGTCCTTCATGCTTTGTCTCTTAGGCCTGTTACTGTGATTAGTGCAGAACATCTCCTCCAGGACTCCCGCTGACATGTTGTTTCTTATTTTGAATATAGTTAGGGCAGATTTGTATCTGGCGCGTGTGGCAATTGTGAGCCAGTGGAGTTGATAAGGAGGGGTGTTGTGTGATCTTGTTTTTTTGAATCAGTGATGATTCTGGCAGCAGTATTTTGAACTAGCTGGAGAGATCTTGTAGCTTGCTTTGGTAAACCTTGATAGATAGCATTGCAATAGTCCAGAACAGGAGTTATGATAGCTTGACAGACTGATCTGAAGTGTTCCTGTTTGAGGAGGGGCTTAAGTCAATATTAGAAAAGGGTGCTAGGTTCATGGAATGCACTCCCAGGAGGGTCCAGGACAACTCAGAGCAGCCAGCTTAGTGTGGCTAACTTAGTGCGGTCAACTCAGTGTGCCACTCAGAGTTGTCCTAGACCCATTACTGGTCACATATATGAGGTGAAATTTGGAAATGTCAAAAAAGTGCAATAGTAAATGCAATAGTAAAATATCCAAAAACATTTTATTACGCTGATAATTTCGGATTTGTCAAATGAAATCTGGAACATCCATTTTGGTTTTAAGGGCAAACTTTAAAAGGTTGCTTTTTCAACCTGATTCAGAACATGAGGAAGCATTTGGCATCAATAGGTGCTGTTCTCGAATGCAACACGAACACGGAGTTCGCCCTTAAAACCAAAATGGTTGTGGCCTTAGCATTTGTGCCTGTCCCGGACTTGGGAGATTATGTTGCTGCTCTGGAAGGACACCTGCCTAAAGAGCTTCATCCTCTGCTCAACTGATTCGCGGACAGCTACATTGGTTGCTCAAATAGGAGAGGAAATGATAGACAATCTCCTCATCTATGTGGAATCTGTTCGATAGAACACTGCATGCCGGGGGCGCACTAACAACCATTCTGAAGCTGCTCATTGTCACCTCTGAGCCGAACTTGGAATGTGCCATCCCATGAGCTGGAAGTTCATTGATTGTCTCAGATTATGGCACTAGACACCCCATAGAATACTTGTGTGCCATAGCTCATAATTATCAGATGGCATAACAAAATCTTTCTTTATGTTTTCCTGTTACACTGGACGTTCCAGATTTCATTTGACAAATCTGAAATTATCAGATAGCTTAATAAAATGTATTTTGGATGTTTACTATTGCATTTACTATTGCACTGAGTTGGTTTGCACTGAGCTGGCCACACTAAGTTGACCATGCTGTGTTGTCCCATTCCCCTCTGGAAATGAGGTGGTGAGAAAAACAGTAATGGAATTAAAGAAAACATGGGAGAAGTACAGAGGACTATTAATGGCACAGATATAAAGGGAAACCAGGGATCAACTAAAGTCTGTGTCAGTATGTCAAGAGTGAATTTGAGTTGATTAGATGGACCTAATGGTCTATAGTCGCTGCTATATTGTGTCGAGCGGGAAGAAAATGGTTGGGAGGTTGCAATAGTGCAAATAAAACAGCCATCACTCTCTAAAGAATAGAGGCAAGGGGAGATGTGATAATGGCAAAACAAAGTAGGAGCTACTGAAACTATTTAGTTGCCATTCAGCTCATGCCTTTCCACTAGTAATTTATGGTGAGTTACAGGCAGCTAGAGGAATGGAGGAGTAGTCTAGTGGTTAGAGCAGCTGCCTAGTACCCAGAAAATCAAGGGTTCAATTCCCACTGGCACTCCTTGTGACCTTGGGCAAGTCATCTTACTCTCCATTGCCTCAGAAGAAAAGGCTGGTAATCTACCTCCAGTGGTACATTACCAAGAAAACCCAGAGGTAGCTGGGTTACTATGAGTCAACACTGACTCAATGGCACTAAAAAAAACAAACAACACAGTCAGGTACATCCCCTGTCTCCAGAAGGCTTGCTGACTTGCCTAAAGCCACAAGGCATGCTAGGGGGATTTGAACCCTAGGTTGTTTGGTCATCAAGCTGCTGCTCTAACCACTAGGCTACTCCTCTGGTAGCATGCCTGCTGTTGGAGGGGAGGAGTACTTCAACATTATGCTTTCAGTAGCAAAGGCAAGACAGATCTTCCATGAATGGTGAGGTGTCTACCCCATTCCTATATGTACCTTTGCTAGACATCTGGGGTCCTTCTCTATGGCTTTCTTCCCAGAACACTGAATTGAAGTACTGTATTTGTTCAGCAAATCCACCCTTTCCTTGACAACGTTTAGTCTTAAAACTCTCCCTCTTACCTTTCTCCTCTCCCTGACAAGCCTGAAAAGGTCATCACCTTGGCCTTTAACCACCTTTCTTGTACCCTTGCTTTAGCCACTTAGTTCTACCCTTGCTGAAAGAGACAGTTTTCTTTGTCTTGTTCAACTTTACCAATTATTCTTTTCCGCATTATTCTTTTTGAGATACTACCTTATGTACTTGGCAAATGGTACCCTTTTTATCTTTATTTTCTTCAGCAACTTTCTTGGAGAATTGCATCAATTTCCTTTTCTTACTTTTATTTACTTTCCTTGCATAAAGATCTGCTGCTATTATTTAACCATTGTTCTTCTACTTCCCTTATCTCCTCCAACCCTACCAGTTCCCTTTTTCAGGTACTTTTCTATTTTGTCAGTCAGCATTTTTGAAATCCAGGACTTTGAGCTGTGTGTGACTGGTTTCTACCTTAGCCTTTATATCAAAACATACCATATGGAGATTTAATGATTAGGTGGGCACCCACCTAGACAATAGGCATACTGACTATTTGTGATATATCATTGTAAGATGGACAGGAATAACTGAGAAGACTGGATGGACAGAATGATGTTTATTGACTATTATCTGCTTCGAGGGGCAATTGTCAAAGGGATCTAGCAGCATGAAGCTCCATTTTGCATAGGAACTTCATGTGGACAATAGGACATCCAGGTCGAGATGTCCACTTTTCCCAAGCATTTTGCCGAAGGCTGTGCCAAATGCAGAACATATATATAAGGACACCGGCAAATACACCGGTACCTAATGGCGCATACGGCGGGAGCACTGCTTTCAAAACACTACACACAGAAAAAAAGAGTGGCATTACTCAGCAGCCTACGCATTTAAATGTTGACATCTATGATTTCACAACTTCCACATACGGTATAAGTGCCACCAATTAGCAGGGCACCATGGATGGGCGCCTACATAGGTGTTATTTTGTAAATTCAAGTAGCCTCTTGCTTTTCTTTATAAAATATTAGGATAGGTGGCCAAAATCACGTAAACATTCATAGCAGCCCTAAGCTGGTGCAAATGCCCATGCCTATAGTTTTCATGTACTACATGTAAATTTTAGTATTTCATAATCTCCCCAAGTACTTGCATGCTCAGCCCATACTCTGCTCAAACTGCAAGCATGTGTGCTCCCACCAGCAAAGGCCACACCATCACATCGGCACATGTACATTTATGCTGAGCAGTGTTTACAAGAGGCCATTCACACGCATATGTGTAAATGACTAAAATACCATCAAAGTAAGCACACCCACTCTCCGCCCCACCACACTCGTGCCTCTAATGCGGGTTGCACAGGAATCATCCTGCACTAACTGCCATGACCCTGCATTAGCTGGCAATGCAGGTCCCAGCGCACCTATAGCATGCACCAGAACATGTGCTGCCAGCTACAGTACCACCTGTTAGTAAAAGATGTGCACTCTGCCCATACTCTCCTTATGTGTGTGCCCACTGGCAAAGCATGCGTCATTGTGCGAACACACGTGATTTTACATTGTATATTATAAGTGGCCATTATGACTAAAATACTGCCAGAGTAGGTGGGAAGCATGCCACCTCTTATAAAATTACCTCGGAGTGGCCCCTTTTCAGAAACCTTTTTAGATAAGTGATGCCAAGTAGGCAGTGAAGCCACTACAGTTTTATTTTAACTCTTTAAAAAGCAAAGTAAAAAAACATAGGGGATCAAGGGCATAAACCCTCTGAATCCCTTGTGTTAAGCTCTCGCAGAAATGATCGCTTTTATAAAAGCTATGCTCGCTTTGGAACAGGTGCAAGAGCGGATGGGGATATCTCATTGATAACCCGTCTATGCCTGTTGTAAAATAGGAAGGGCATGCATCATTTTTCAGACCGTGTATGCCAAGCCCCTGTCAGTTCTCTGCATTTGCATGTGTAAAATAGCAGCTTTCTGAAATCAGTAATCACTACCGCAGGCCAATTGCAGACAGTGCGTGTTAAAAACCATTTGTCAGCACTTTTGGAAGGTGGGTGGAATTGGTATGAGATCAAGCCCAAAGGGGGTGTGTCAGCCAATGACAGCTCCAAAATGGCGTGTGCTAGTTGTCACGACTGTCTAAAGCACAGCTACAATATACTGCGACCCAAAGAGGTGGCAGTAAATACAGTCAAGACACTGACAACACAATAGCACACCTGCAGCCGATGCCTGGCTGCTGATCAGCCCCCACGGTGATCGACCCTTCGTGATCCACCCTCCCTCACTGCGTCCACCCCAACATCCCCCCCATGTGTCTCTCCCTGACAATCCCCCCCCTCCCCCCCAATTGGGACTCTTTTCAGGACCACCATGGCCAGAAAGCGATCCTGCTATGGAGGCCCTGCAAAGCGACCCAACAACTGCTCAGAAGCAAGCCCTCTCCCCCAAAACACACCTACACCAATGCTCCCGCTAATTGTGCTGAGTCCTCTGCCAACATTCCTGCTGTTGAGGGGAGGTGCAAAGCAATCACATGGCATAGGCAGGTCATGAGGGAATTGGGGAAGACGGATTGGCCTGGGGTCTAAGTCCCTTGTCTTGGCAGGGGCCGTGTGTGATTCCGTGCTACCTGCCAGGGACTGCACATGAGCCATCCCATGCTCTCTGCCAAGGCAGAGTTGGCGGACCCCTGGGCTATTTGGCAGCCCTGCACACTAAATGCAGGGTATGCGCTCTGCACTTACCATGCATGCTTTGCACCTACCGCACAGCTTTTCCTGTGAAACACCAGCGGGAAGTACGAAGCCATATCGCCCTTTACTAAAAGGGGCCCTAAGTAAAGGCCTTGAAAATTCTTCTAGTTACAGTAACAGGCTAAACTTAGCTGTCTAAGTTTCATTAGATGGCTAATTTGCTGGCCAAATGGAAACACAGGCTGGAAGGAGAAAAGCAGTTCTGATGTTCAGTGCTAGCCTTAATTTGGTTAGGTGACAGCGAGGATCCTCTTCTGGCTCGTTGTCTTCTGGCTAACCTCTCCGCTCTGTCCATCACCTGCTTGGGCGGAGCAGTAACAAATCAGTCCACCGTACCTCTCCATGAGATCTCCTCCCCCTTCCCTCCACTACCCTGAATCCTTGTTGCTTTGCTTAGATTACAACCCCTCTATCTATATTATCTAACTCCATCCAGATATCTGGGATTCCTAACTGTTCACCCTCACTGAGATCTCCCTATCCCACCCTTACCAGCTGATCCTCTGCAATTTTAGTATCCACTCAGACTCTCCCAGAACCTCTACAGACAGAACCCTTCTTGCCCATCTCTCAGATCTCTCCATACACCAGCACATTCTTTATCGCACACACATGGCTGGGCATGCCCCGGATCTCATCCTCACACATACCACCTCCCCTTATGTACCATCTTCATTCTCTACCATTCCACTCCCATGGTCTGATCACTTCTGTGTACTCATTTCCCTCCCTCTCCAACCCCCTCATCCACATCTTTAGCCACTTCTGTGCCACCTCAGCTCAAATGTCGCATCACCCCTGCTACTCTCCAATAGTTTCCCTCTGGGGACACCTTGTTCACTTCGGAGTTTGCCTCTCTTCCAGTAGAAGCTCAGGCTCAATCCTGGCACTCTTTGCTGACCTTCTCCCTGAATCAGTTGGCACCACACCATCCATCTTCCATCTCACGTCTGTCTAATCACTATCCCTGGTACAATCCCACCCTTCTTCTCCACTGCACTTACCTCTGATGTACTGAATGTTGCTGGTGCAAACACCCCTCACCCGGCTGTCTATCTCATTTCCACTACTGCCATCACCAATACAGAACCATGATCCATGATGTTAAGATGTCTTACTATTCCAATCTCATCTCTTCATATGCTAATTCCACTCAACAGCTCTATCGGGTTCTTCGTTCACTCTCCACCCCCCCCCCCCCCATAGTCCTGCATCTCTAGCCCCTTTATTCCTCTTTCCCAGCCTCTGCTCTTCTCGCCACCTATTTCTCCAAGCATGGTTATCGTTATGGTTATGGTTTAGGCATTTGATATACCGCCCTTTACTTACGCATCAGAGCAGTTTACATGTATATACTAACAGGTACTTTTTATTCCCTTGTCCCCGCAGGGTTCACAATCTAAGTGTACCTGAGGCAATGGAGGGTTAAGTGGCTTGCCCAAGGCCCCAAGGAGTGGCCATGGGACTAGAGACCCCAGTCCCTCCGGCCTGAGGTAACTTGTCCCCATACGGGAATTGAACCCCCGGCCCTCTGGCCTGAGGTAACCTCTACATTACAGTCTATGTTTCCTACTTGTCCTCCTCCACTATCCCCATTCCCTCCTTTCTCCCCCCATCTGCCCCTTCTTCTTCTCCACTGCCCACTCTTCTCTTTCCCATGTCTAGTTCTCCTTTTGTTCGATCTCTTCAGCAGAGCTATTCTAACGCCAATTCTCCTCTCATAAGTCCACCAGCCCCCTCCCACTGGCTTCCTGAACTCTCTCTTGCTCTCTTCCCCTATATCCTCTGTATGATCAGCTCTAGCCTCTCCTCTGATGTCTTCCCCTCCCTGTGGAAGCATGCCCTGGTCTGCCCCATCCTCAAGAAACCTGCCATAGACCCACTCTTCTCGCCCACTGGCATCCTGTTTACAACCTTCCCTTTCTTTTGAAGATTTTAGAAAAATTGGTCTTTGCTCAACAGTATGCTCACCTCGACTCTACTCATGCTTTCCACCCTCACCAGTCTGGATTTAGGCTAGTTCACAGCACAGAAAACATTCTTCTTTCTCTCCTAAATGAGCTCCATGTTTCCCACAATCACAGTGATATCACACTGGCTGTCTCCTTGGATCTTTCTTTAGCTTTTGACCTGGTTCATCATTCTACCCTTCTCTCTCATCTCCGTGATTTTGGGCTTTGTGACACTGTTCTTCTCTGGTTTTGGTCTTTTCTCTCAGCACATTCCTTCGCTGTTCAGGCCGGATCCTCAGCCTCTTCAGTCACACCTCTCACTTGCGGAGTCCCTCAGGGCTCTGTTCTGGGCCCTCTTCTGTTTAATATCTTCTTGGGTCCCCTTGCACTCATCATTCAATGTATATCAGCATATTTCTATGCCAATGATATCATTTTGCTTCATCACACTGCCCCCTAGCCCCAGATCTAACCGCTATAAATTCCTGCCTACTTCATGTCTCCTCCTGGTTATCTGAAAATTTCCTCCACCTCAACACCTCCAAATCTGCCACCATCTGGTTTACCCTCAAAGCCACCTGCTCCTTACTGGCCCCTTTGATCACACATAGTCCCGTCTCCCTTGTCTCCTCCCTCTGTTACCTTGGGGTTACTCTGGATACTTCCCTTTCATTCCATGAGCACTTATCCTCTCTTATTTGCCACTATTTTGTCTCTCTTCAACAAATCCATGCGATACACCCTTTCCTCTCTCTTCCCTCCCTGACGACGCTCATTCTGCCATTAGTCATTTCCAGATTCAACTACTGTAGTATCAGTCTAGCTCATCTTCCACACTATCAACTTCAGTGCCTTCAGCTTCTTCAGAAAACATCAGCTGAAATTCTCACCCACTCTTCCTGCTCAGACCACATCATCCCTTTGGTCATCCAACTACATTGGCTTCCGCTCAAATAGCAGATCAACACTCATCTTGGTCCATGAGACTACTCATATCAGCACTTTTCAATATCTCTCAGATCTTTGCAGTTTCACACTCCACACCTCCTCCTCAGATCTATTCACACTAACCGCTTAGTGCTTCCCTCTCCTTCCTGTGCTCATCTTGAACTTACCCAAAATTCTGCCTTCTTCTTCCTGGAGCTCCCTACCTGCTTCCCTCTGTTCAGAACTCTCATTCACTAGTTCAATAATATGTTCAAAACCCACCTATTTCACACAGTCTTCGACCTCCGCTCCCTCTTACCCTACCGCCTGCTGATAACTTGATTCTCCTCTCCCCCCCTCTATCTATCTCACTCTCTGATCATTCTCTCTTAAGCACGTGGAGGCCAATTCTGATCTTGGCCCATCCAGCCTGTCCAGACATCCAGAATCTGAATGGTCCAGATTTGCACCTGATTCTGATCCCGCGGGGGCTAGATATCCCTGCGAGATCAGAATCAGGTGCAATGGGCCTGGATGGGAAGGACGTGCCCCGATTCTAGCCCCCAGTATGTCCAGGTATTTTCCTGGCTAGCTCAGCCTGGGCTCCTTCATGGAGCCGCAGTGCAGTGGTATCCCTTTGACATGGCACCATGGCTCCATGCAGGAGCCCCGATTGCCCGCAGAACACCAAAGTCCTTTTTCCCAGCTGCCTGACTCCTGTTCAAGCCTGCCAAGGCCGGAATTGGGCTGCAGAAACCCCCCTCCCCTCCTTACCTTGTCCTGGGGTCCTGGAATCGATGTCCCCCGCCGTCAGGGGGGGACTTTTTCCACCTCTGAGATGGAATAAGTCCCCCGTCTACTTCACCCTGCCCGGACGTACAGGGCCTTCACCAGAATAGGCCTTGTATGTCTGGGTTGAGGGTCACGTCTCTGGCCCACCCTCACTTCTCCCTCAGCCCGCTTCCTCCCACACACATACAGAGCTCCCCGCATATCTCTGCTGTATGTGTGGGGAGCTCTGTAGTTGGAATAGGACTCAAGCATTTAGTGGGGATTATACCTCTGACTGGGATGTATATGCCTGCTAAACACGGGTCAGAATCTACCCCTTAGTCTGTCACTTCCCCTTCCTATTCAATTATGGCATTCCTTTCTGTTTTCCTACTTTTGTAGCCAAATTTTGTGTTTTGTAGACCACTCTAATGCTCCACTTGAGCAGTATATCAAGAATTCAAAAAGATAAAGATAAAGCCCCTCAATGATCTTGTTCCCCCACCGCACAATCCTTTTCTCAGCACATTAGCACATAATCAGAAATATGAAATGTGTCCCCTCCCTATTTTCAAGCTGAATAAGTGGGGCTTATCCTCCCTCCATCCCCATCTCAAAAATAGCTCATCCTCCAAGAACCACCCTCCCAAGTCACCTCAATCTGAGTCAACAGGGGGATGTACTCTTCCCTCCTGCTGGTTCAGTCTTTCTTGTTGACCATGTTGTCAGAGTCATGAGGGAAGCAGAACTGGTAGCTGTTTTGCCATTTTGCCCTTGTGTGGTATGTGTTAGTATGCACAGTGCATTTTATCTATTGATGATGTTAGGAGAGTGACTCTGCACTCAAGGAAGGCATGGTGAGTGTCATATTATAAGGACAATCAAATTATATTGCACTCTTCTGTGCAATTCTAAAAAGCCATGAACTTAAAAGATACTCAGGGCTTTCAAGACATATTTTTAAGACAGTCTATGGATTTGCTTATTTGTTGGTGAATCACCTTCAATTATAATGATTTCAAGTCCTATATCTGAATGAATGAAATAAATCTTGGATAAGAGTGTGATGATTTTCTATAGTGTGTCAAATGTTCAGTTCACCAGGAATGTTTAAAAACATGTGTAATTCTACTTTTGACTAAAATTCTGCAGTTTTTAAGTGCTGAATGTTTTATCAAGCTTGCTGCTCATGCGAAGATATCTATATCAATCAACAAATTCTCAAGGAACATAATCTTGTCCCCGGTACAACCTATTTTAAATAGATAATGTAGCAGTCAGATCAATTAAATTCAGCTTCATTTAACAGAGTACCATGCTGTCATTTCCTAGACAATTAGTCTCAGAGTACTGTGCTGTCATTTCCTAGACAATTAGTCTCAATCAATAAGCATATCAACATTGATTGAAACAAAAGTCCTGGCATGTATCCACGTTCGGTGGAAGACAATATCCTGCCACAACCAATAGTCAGACAGACTAGGTGATGGAAAGATAGAACAGTAGCAAATAATACTCTTACTAGGGAAAAAATAAAGGGGACATTTTCAAAGTAATTTCTGGAGATAAAGAGATGCGGCGGGGGGGGGGGGGGGGGATATATCCAAAAGGATTAATGAGGTTTGCAGACCTGCAAACTGCATTAATCCCTCTCATTGGGAAACTCAGCAGCACATACTCAGTTGTTGTTGCTGAATATCTGAAACGTAGTCATCTGAATGCCCCGATGCTAACCGCTTACTGATGCTAACTGGTTCAGCGGTGATATTTAGCCATTAACCGGGTAATGTCAGGCCAAAAGAAAGCTAGCCTAACTTTAGCTAGTTTAGCTATCCAGTTAGTGGCCGATTGGGCTGGAGTCCCTGAGCAGGAGGGCTTGCCGGCCCTCTCAGGTGCTCTACCCCGATCGGGGGAGCCTGATGATGGCCGTGGGTTTCTTTTCTTTTTCCCGCGGGTGGCGGCACTTTTTAGGTGCTGGTTGCTCCTGCTCCCACAGCCCCAATTGGGCTGGAGTCCCTGAGCGGGAGGGCTTGCCGGCCTGCTCAGGTGCTCCACCCCGATCCGGGGCTGTGGGAGGAGGAGCAACCAGCACCTAAAAAGTGCCACCGCCACGTGGACCCGCGCTGGGCAGGCCTGCACCTGAGGTCCTCGCTAGAGGGCCCTTTAGCGTGGCCCTTAGGCGCGGACCAAGCAGCGGCCAAATAACAGCGTCTCAAGCCATCATCCATCGAAGTTAAATCCGCTGCCATATCTTGCATAGACAAATCACCGATTGTCAGTTAAGTCTGCTGCTTTGCTCTACCTGGACAATCCATTGCTTGCATAAAATAATACTGTTACCTTGCCTGAAAAATCCACTGCTTGCTGATTAGTTGCATAGAACCTAATTATGAAACCCTGCCTGGACAATCACCTGCTTGTAGATTAATTGCATAGAACCTGCCTTAACAATCAACTGCTTGTAGATTAACTGCATAGACCTTTGCCTCAACAACCAATTGCTTGTAAACTGATCAACTGCTTGTAGATTAATTGCTTAGAATTTAATACTGATACCTTGTCTGGGCAATCAACTGTTTGTAGATTAATTGCATAGAACTTGCTATCCAATTTGCATAGCCAAATAACAATTTGCATACCCTGGTTCGTAAACAACTCACACTACACAAGCCTACTACCCCATTCAACAAACTACAACCCAGGTCAGCAAATACACGTTATAAAATGCACTCCACTACCCACTACTTTATGGCCAACCTCACATTCCTCCACATGTTTGCACTCTGCACATACAGCATCAGACTAAATGAACAAATACCCCTGATAGACCTACATACCACCCAATCTAGATGCACACCACCATCACACATACACAAAGAATGCCAACAAGCAAAGAATACAGCTCATAAACCATACAGGAACACACGTAACACACCCTCTCACCTCACAAATAATAGACATACAAACCCAATCATATCAACAAACATCAGATGTGCTCTACTAAATGTCAAATCTATCAGGAACAAACCAAATACTATCCTTGACCTAATCCAAGACAAGAAGCTTGATATAACATGCATCACTGAGACCTGGCTAGACGACTCAGACCAGGTCATATTAAATCAAATATCCCCAACAGGATACTCAGCATTCAACTGCATCAGAGCACAAAAGAGAGGAGGAGTACTAATACTCACCAGAAAGGATTTCAGATTCAAAACAATCGCCTCCACTAACACAATCGAATCCAACACACTCACCATAGCCAACAAATACCTAACCATCTCCCTCACATACAGACCACCTGGAACCACAACTGAACACCTATCCACAGTAACTGAAATGATATGCGCACACAACAGAAGACACAAACCTCTAGTTGTACTAGGAGACTACAACCTAACATCGGCACCCACCAGAGAAACTGCAACGTTCTTAAAAGCCATGGAGTCACTAAAATACTGCCAGACAATTAACGCCCCAACACACAAACATGGTACAACTCCGGACATGATATTCATTCCAACACAACTGGTGGAACAAAACAAAACTACAAAACCAATAATCACCCCAGTCCCTTGGTCAAACCACCATGTAATTGAATTCACCACGACCCTGAATAACCCCACCCAACGCAAAGAAGATGAAAGAATAATCAGACAGTTCAAAACATTTGACAGAGACTCATTCATCAATGAAATCAATCCACAATTTCATCAGGAACAAGACACCCTGTATCTTAATATAGAAGAGTGGAGCACAATAATAGCCAACGCAGCATCTGCCCCAACCAACAATGAACCACAAACTTGCAAAAGATCCAATGCTCCATGGTATTCACAAGAAATAAGAGTTGCAAAGTGCACACTAAGAAGACTAGAATGAAAATGGAGAGGAACAAGTCACACAACTTCCTAACACAATACAGAGACAAACAACGGGAGTATAACAATCTAATAAATGAACGCAAACACCATACCAACCTAATCATGAAAACTACCAATAAACCAAGAGAACTTTTTAGCATTATCCAAAAGCTCACTAAGGATGACACACAACAAAGCACCAATCATCTTGACCCACAAAAATATGCAGACTACATGAAGTCAAAAGACACAAGCCAAACAAACTCTGCCTCACAACAAACAAATGATCACACAATAAAAAAGAAACATCAAACATGGGAGCACTTCAACATGTGGGAGGAGTGGCTCAGTGGTTGGGATAGGTTACCTCAGGCCGGAAGGCTGGGGGTTCAATTCCCGCATGGGGACAAGCAACTTCAGGCCAGATGGACTGGGGTCTCTAGTCCCATGGCTGCTCCTTGTGGCCTTGGGCAAGCCACTTAACCCTCCATTGCCTCAGGTACACTTAGATTGTGAGCCCTTCGGGGACAAGGGAATAAAAAGTACCTGTTAGTATACATGTAAACTGCACTGATTCTAAAGAGTGGAGTATAAAAAAAAAAACATACCAACAAAACAGCAAGTAGAAGACATTATATCTGGTCTAAACACAACTTCACCATTGGACCCATGCCCAGTGTCATGGATCAAAGCCACAAAAAGCCAGCTCTCTCATCACATTCAAAAAATTGTTAAGGATTCACTCCAACAAGGATACATGCCGCAATCCCTAAAGCATGCAATGATACGACCAATAATTAAAAATAGCAACCTGAGCCCATCCAAACCAAAATCATACCGTCCCATCTCTAGCCTGCCATTCCTTGCTAAAGTCATGGAAAAAGCAGTCCAAAGGCAACTTCAGGACCATATAGATATCAATGCCCCTCTGGACATACATCAGCACGGATTCAAGCCCCAACTCGGCATGGAAACACTACTCACCTCCCTCTTTTACAATCTCCTAAGAGGCATTGACAACATTAAAAACGGCTTCCTCCTAGTATTCATGGATATCTCGGTGGCCTTCAATACCGTATCACACCCTAAGCTACTGCAACGCCTACTCTCATCCCCCAAGAAATGATCAGGGAAGGGTGTCTTGGGTTCTGGGGTAGGGTCAGGGTCCATAGGGGCTTGCATGTTAGCAATGGGTACGGAGAGATGCGGTCTGATTAAGAATAAGGTCTTAGATATATTCCTTTACAAATTAGTTATTACTGGTCCATTAACACTTTTGGGTAAATGCTGGAAGAAGAAATAGCAGCAGGATCTGGAGAGGAATAATCAGGAAGAGGGGCAACTTCTGGCTCCACGATGGTCCTTAGATAATGCTATGGCAGGGCCCACTTTAGGAGAACACCCAAGTCCTAGAAAGTGCTCCCTCATCTGTAATGGCTCCCTTTGTGTTTGGCCATCTGGTATTCAGAAGCTGCCTAGACTTTTAACATGGGTGTACTTAGCAAAGAGGAGGAAACATAGAAACGTACCTGTAGAAGCATGATTACAGATAAAGACTATACAGCCTATCCAGTCTGCCCTTCCATACCAACTACTTTAGTCCCTTTTTTTCCCTTTAGAGATCTGTGCTTGTCCCATGCTTTCTTGAATTCAGATACAGTCCTAGTCTTTACTACCTCCACTGGGAGACTATCCATGCATTTCCATAAAGAAATATTTTTGCATATTACTTCTGAGTCTATCCCCTTGCACCTTCATCCAATGAAAGAGTCTCTCCTCCTGTGCATTTAAATGTCTCTGCCATATCTCTTCTCACCTGTCTTTCCTCTGAAGTATACATATTGAGATCTTTAAGTATGTCCCCATATGCTTTATGATGAAGCCCATGGTAGGCACCCTTTGCACCAGCTTCATCCTGTTTATATCCTTATAGCTTTCACCGTCACCTTTTCTATCTGTTTAGCCACTTTAAGATCATCAGAAACAATCATGCCCAGGTTCCGCTCTTCAGTCATGGACAGAAGTATTTTGCCCCCTACACTGTACCGCTGCCTTGGATTTTTGCAGCGGAAATGCATGACCCTGCATTTTTTAGCATTAAATCTCAGCTGCCAAATTCTTGACCATTCTTCAAGCTTAGCTAGATCTCTCCTCGTGTTATCTACTCCTTCCTAGGTGTCTATTCTATTGCAGATTTTGGTATCATCCACAAAGAGGTAAATCTTACATGACAACCCTTCAGCGGTATCACTAACAAATATGTTCAAAAGAATAGGGCCAAGGACAGATCCCTGCAGCACACCACTGGTAACATCCTTCTCCTCAGAGTGAACTCTATTTACCTGTACTCTTTGTTGCCTCCCATTAAACCAAATTTTAACCCAGTTAGTCACTTTAGGGTCTACCCCTAGGGTGTTCAATTTATTTATAAGTCTCCTGTGCAGAACGGTGTCAAAGGCTTTACTGAAATCCATGTACACCACATCTAGGGCTCTCCTTCAGTCCAACTCGCTAGTCACCCAGTCAAAGAAATCAATCAGATTTTTCTGACATGACATACCTCTGGTAAACCCATGCTGCTGATTGATTGGGTATGTTCTAGCGGCTCCACTGACTGACCTTTTCAATGCTTCTTTAGAGTCAGGAGTGGCCTAGAGGACTGGAGAAGGGCACATGTGGTCCTTTTACACAAAAGCAGAAGTAAGGATGAGGTTGAGAACTACAGGCTGATTAGTCTGAGCTCTGTGGTGAGTTAATTAATAGAAATGCTGCTGAAATGGACATGCAATCCTTTGGACTCCAGAAACTTCACTATCCTCCGTTTTAGATCTGGGGGGAGGGGGGGCAAATAGCCACTGCGGGGCGCAGGGGGGCAGAGAGTGCCAGGCAGATAGGACAGGGTTAAGGAGTCAAGTGGAGGAGGGGCGAGAGGGTGGTCTCGGGGGAAGGCTATTTGAAGAGCCTGCCGGCCTGGGATCACCCTCTTTCCTCTCCGAATGCAGACATCAGGACAGTTTCTGCAGTAATTACCTTCCAGCAGTGGTTTTAACTTCCGGAGCTGGTCTTCACAGATATCAACAGCAGGGCTCATTGGGTGGAGTGCGCACAGCTGTTTGGTGAATAGGGTGAGTCACTGATATATAAAACAGCGTATGAGCGATAGAGGCCACGTCTCAGGCAAAGGATCCGGGCAACATGGGCCTCCACTGAGGGTGCCAGAGTGGGAAAGAGAGGCAGACTATGGCAGCGGCAGCAATACCCATACCCACAGGCATGCATTAAGGCCGGCTCCACATGTATTGCAGGACAGAGAGCAGAGGCATAGGGCAAGCAGAGCTGGATGTGGGACAGGCATCGAGTTAAGATGGCTAAGGAGGGATCCTGATCAGCGGCCATCTTGGGGGTTGGCGGTAGGCAGCCATGTGGCAGGCACTATGTCCGTCAAATCCCCCCCCCCCCCAAGGGAGACAGAAATGCAGCAAGACGTCCCACATTTGAGGACAGAAATAAGCAGGTTGGGGTTAGACTCTGGAATGGCGAATCTGAGTTACTGTTGTCTTTCTTTGCCTGGTACTTACTAAACTTAAGGGGTGAGATAAGTAGGCATTTCAGAACTATGCCTTTTGGGGCCTTTAGGCCATGGGGCTCTATGGGATATAGAAGGTGCAGTTGGGAGTGTATTAAAAGGGCATACAGGGTTGTATGGGTATGGAATAGGGGAGAGGGTAATTAGCCTATTAAGAATAGGCATCAGGTGTGATGGGAGGGTAAGGGCAATATCTAGTGGCGTCCTTTAGTACTGAAGGGGAAGTTTAAATGCTGATGATGGGCCCTGACACTGGAAAGTTAAAAAAAAAATATATAAATATATAGATAGATAGACATATGGAACAGGGGACAGGTCGTGGAGAACAATGGATGACTTTTTCCTATTGCCATCCCATAGCATTTTCTCGTATAGACATGAGAAAATGATTATATTGCCCTACATCTCTGTTCAGTCCAATATGCATCCATCGACCAAGCTATAGTCATGGCACGGAGAATGGGCGTTCAGGCATATCTAGCGAAAGCAGATATCAAGTTGGCCTTTCTCCTGTTGTCTGTGAATCCTGACTCATTTAAGTTGCTCGTTTTTTGTTTCAACGTTTTTTTTTTATTATGACAAGTGCATACCAATGGGCTATTCGATCTCATGCGCCTATTTCGAGCTCTTCAGCTCTTTTGTGTACTGGGTGATCAAGGAAATCATGGGGCTGGAATCAGTGGTCCATTATTTGGACAACTTCCTGTTCGCGTGCTCAAGCAGATTTTGATATCATTCCAACAGTTGGCCCAGCACTTTGGGATTCCACTGGCTGAAAACAAAACTGAGGGAGCGGCGATGGTGATAACCTTTCTGGGTATTGAACTGGATGTGTGAGCGCAGGTCTTGTGTCTGCTGCAGGATAAGCTTGACAAGTTGAGAACAGCTATCAGGCAGATGAGGAGCTCACGGAAAGTGATACTAGAGCAGTTCCAGTCACTGATTGGCCTGCTCTGCTTCATGACTAGAGTCATCCTCATGGGGAGGGTCTTTTGCAGGTGGTTGGTCATGGCAACAAGAGAGGTTGGTCATGGTTTTCAGTACCATCTTTATGGCATCACCATATCAGGGTGTCAAAAGACAAAGGCATAAAGGTGTTTTTTCTGCAGACATTCAGTGGACTGGGATTTGAGATATACTTTCGCGGAGCCTGGTGCTCTGAACCGTGGCCAAGCGATTGGCACTTGTTCAGTGTCACAAAAGATATCACCTTCATGGAGATGTCCTAATAATAGCGGCCTTATTTTTATGGGCCCCACAACTGGCGAACAGGGCAGTCACATTCCACACAGACAACATGGCAGTGGTTCAAGAATGGGATGTATGCTAGAATGCGAGAGGTAGTGGCTCTGTCGTGCCAAATTTTCCTGATATGCCTGACACACAACATCACCTTCAGAGCAGAACATGTCCCTGGTTATCACAACATCCTAGCTGATGCCCTCTCTTGTTTTAAGATGGTGTCATTTTGCAACAGCGCCCCAGGTGCGGAAGTGGACAAGACGCCCATTCGAGTGACACCCATCTCAGATTCATGAGAGCATGGGACCAGTTCCAGAAGTTCTGTCGGAAGAAGAGAATCAGGCACGGTGACCGGTTTTGGACCAGCACTATCGCTCAATGGCTACTATCCTGCTATTGACCCATCAGTTATCTCCACTATTGTCTCATTACCTCTTTCCTCCACTATGTCATCTGTGTCTTTTGATTAGGCAGTATCTTCCTATAACACTGCATTCTCCTCTGCTCTGGATGCTCTTGCTCCACCCATTCTACATCCTGTGAGGCGTACTGTACTTCAGCCCTGGCTGTCTTTGACTACCCGCTATCAACGTTCCTGTGTATTTGACTCAAATCCCACACCATTACGGACTTTCTGCACTTCAAATTCATGCTTGCCTCTTTCCAGTCAGCCATAGCATTCACCAAACAAGACTATTATGTCCATCTAATTCTCTTGCCTCTGACTCTCATCGTCTCTTTACAACTCTTAACTCTCTCCTCAAGGTGCCTCTGCCTCCGAACCCTCCTGCCCCTTCTGCCCAAACTTTGGCTGACTATTTCCATGACAAAGTCCACAAGATTACACTTCAATTCCCCATGAGGTCAGCTCCATCTCCTCTTCCCCCTCTTCACTCTCAGCTCTCCCCCTCAACCTCTGCCACCCGTTCTTCCTTTTCTAAGATCTCTGAAGAAGAAAACACACATCTTCTTTTCTCCTCCAAACTCGCTACCTGCTCTTCTGATCCTATTCCCACCTGTCTCTGTGCCATCTCCTCCACTGTCATCCCTTCCATCTCTCATATTCTCAACCTATCGCTCTCCATGACAACTGTTCTTGCAGCCTTCAAGCATGCTGTGATCATACCTCTCCTCAAGAAATCCTTACTAGACCTTACGTGTCCTTCTAATTATCAACCCATCTCTCTCCTCCCTTCATTTCTAAGATACTTGAATATGCAGTTCACCACCTTTGCCTTAACTTTCTCTCCTCTCAAGCCCTTCTGGATCCACTGCAATCTGGCTTTCATCCTTTACATTCTTCTGAAACGACTCTTGCCAAAGTTTCCATTGACCTGCTCCTGGCAAAATCCAAAGACCTGTACTCAATCCTCATCTTTCTTGACCTTTCTGTTGCTTTTGACACTGTTGACCACCACCTTCTCTTCGATACCTTGTTCTCACTTGGTTTTAAGGGCTCTGTGCTATCCTGGCTCTCTTCTTATCTCTCCCATTGCACTTTCAGTGTTTGTTCTGGTGAATCCTCCTCTACTGCTTTCCTACTTCAGTTGGTGACTTCAAGGGTATATTTTGGGCCTACTCCTTTTCTCTCTCTACACCCAGTCTCTTTGTGCACTCATCTCCTCCCATGGTTTTCAGTACCATCTTTATGCTAATAACTCTCAGATCTACCTCTCTGCACCTGAAATCTCTCCAGCAATCCAGATCTGGATCTCTGCCTGACTATCTAACATTGCTGCCTGGATGTCTTGCCGCCATTTGAAATTGAAAATGGGCAAAACCGAGCTTCTTATTTTTCCTCCTAAACCCACCTCCCATCTTCTTCCTTTCTCAATCTCTGTGGATAACACCCTGTTTCCTTGGCTCACAACCTTGGGGTCATCTTTTGACTCCTCCGTCTCCTTCTTCACACACATTCAAATGATAGCTAAAACCTGTCATTTTTTTCTCTATAATATCAGCAAAATTCCCTCCTTCCTTTATGAACACACTATTCAAAGACGTATCCACTCTTTAGTTACCTCCTGTCTAGACTATTACAACCTCCTCCTTGCTGGTCTCCATCTGAATCATCTCTTTCCCCTTCAATCTGTTCAAAACTCAGCTGTGTGGCTAGTCTTCCGCCAATCTCGTCATGCACGTATTACCCCTTTTCTCATGTCACTTCATTGGCTCCCTATACATTTATGCATTCAGTTCAAATTTCTCCTGCTAACCTATAAGTTCACTCTCTGCTGCTCCTCACTACCTTTCCTCTCTTATCTCTCCCTACACCCCTCCTCGGGAACTCTTCTTTTCTGGGATATTGCTTCTATCTGTGTCCTTCTTTTCTACTGCCAACTCCAGACTTCAATCCTTTCACCTTGCTGCTTCTCATGTCTGGAACAAACTACCTAAGTCTGCACATCAGGCTTCATCTCTGGCCCTTTTCAAATCTAGGCTGAAAACTCACCTCTTTGAGGCTGCTTTTGGATCCTGATCCACTTAGTCTCCTATATGTCTCCTTACCATTCCCCTAGATGTATCCTTGTCCTCAGTTGTTGTGTTGTCTGTCTTGACTAGATTGTAAGCTCTGAGGAGCAGGGACCGTGTTTTACATGTGGCTGTTCAGCGATGTTTACGCCTTGTACCTTTATACAAATGATCAGTAGTAGTAGTAGTAGGACTGCAGTTATAGTAGGTAATTCAATCATTAGGCATGTAGATAGCTGGATGGCTGGTGGATATGACGATCTCCTGCTTACCTGTCTGCCTGACAAACATAGATGACCTCATGAGCCACCTAGATAAGGTTTTAGATGATGCTGGTGAGGATCCTGCTGTCTTGGTGCATGTTGGTACCAATGACATAGGAAAGAATGAGAGAGAGGTTCTGAAAACCAAATTTAGGATTTTAGGTAGAAAGTTCAAAATCAGAACTTCCAGGGTAGCGTTCTCAAATATGCTTCCTGTACTACATGCAGGACACAGGAGGCTGGCAGAGCTCTGAAGTCTCAATGTGTGGATGAGACAATGGTGCAAGGAAGAGGGCTTTGAATTTGAAAGGAACTGGGCAACATTCTGGGGAAAGGGGGGGGGGGACTTTTCTGAAAGAATGGGCTCCACCTTAGCCAAGGTGGAACCAGGCTGCTGGCATTAACATTTAAAAAGTCGATAGAGCAGATTTTCAGCTAGATAATGCGAAAGCCGACAGTCACCCAAGAGCTCATGGTTCGGAATAACGTATCTTTCAAAAATACAAAGCAGGGAAGTTTTGGCATCCCAATAGAGAGGTTCCAATAAAGGTAAAAGTAACCCAGGTGCCTTTAAATAAAAATCAGATAGAGCTGAAAGATTCCAAATTACCCTTGTCCTCCAATAGCCAAGCTGTTAATATGGGCAAAAAACAAACTTTGAAATCCCCCTATGCAAATTCTAGAAATTTAAAACAATAATAAGATGGGAGAGTTAGAATATAGCACTGAATGAAAGTTTAGAGATAAATAGCATCCCAGATACCTGGTGGAAGGAGGATAAAAAATGAAACACTGTGATACCAGGCTACAAACTATATAGCAATGATAGTGTCAATCACACTGATGGAGGGATGGCGCTATATGTTAAAGAAGGCATTGAAACAAACATGATAAAAGTTTTGAAGGAAACAAAATACACTGTATAATCTCTGTGCATAGAAAAAGGGGAAGGGGATGTACTACTGTCCACCTGGCCAAAATGATCAGAGAGATGATGAAAAGCAAAACAGAAATTAGAGAAGCTAGCAAACACAGGAATAATGGGATATTTCAGTTACCCCAATTTTGACTAGATCAGTGTCATTTCAGGACATGTTAGGGAGATAAAGTTGCTAGATAAATTAAAAGACTGCTAAGAGTCAGTCTTTCAGAAAATGGAAATGAGAGCCAAATGATGAAAACAGGAAACAGCATAAGTGTTGTTGTTGTTGTTAAGTGCCATCGAGTCGGTGTCAACTCATGGCGACCCTCTGGATAGTTGTCCTAAACTGTGTTTGGTCTTCAGTCATGCGGCGTATTGTTGACAGACTAGTAACCGTAGCTGTTGTTATTGTATCGATCCATCTCATTGCTGGCCTTCCTCTTTTGCGTTGACCTTCTATCTGGCCAAGCATGATGTCATTCTCTAATGATCTCTCTCTTCGCATGATGTGTTCAAAGTATGAAAGTCAAAGTCTTGTCATCTGAGCTTCTAAAGAAAGCTTAGGTTTGATCGCCTCTAGTACTGACTGGTTTGTTCTTTGGGCAGTCCATGGTATACGCAGTATTCGCCGCCAGCACCATAATTCAAAGGCATCAATTTTCTTCCTGTCTATCTTTTTCATTGTTCAGCTTTCGCATCCATATAATGTTATTGAAAATACCATGTCTTGAATGAATCAAATCTTTGTATGGAGAGAGACATCTCTGCTCTTGAGAATCTTGTCTAGGTCGTTCATAGCCATTCTGCCAAGAGCAATGTGTCTTCAGATTTCTTGACTGCTTGTTGCTTCTTTATTGATAGTTGATCCAAGTAGGTTAAAGTTGTCCACGATTTCAATTTCTTCTCCTTCAATGATGAACTTGTTGATTTTGCCAGTTGACATGATCTTTGTCTTCTTTACATTAACCCTTTCCAGGCCGAGCCCAAAACTCTCGGGATCCAAAATTCTGACTAAATATTCCTATCAAATGGTATATAATACATGACCATAGCAGAAGGAAGATCACTATTAGAACATATTGAATAAGACGGGTACAATTTTCCTGAAAAATGCAAACGTTAACCCGGCTGCAGAATGTGGATTAAAAATTTAAAGTAGGCCTTCAAAGGGTTAAGATGCAGGCCCATTTTAAGACTATGTTCCTTTATCCTGAGAAGCTAATGTTTCAGATCATCTTTACTTTCAACCAGTAATGTGATATCATCAGCATAGCGAAGGTTGTTGATGAGTCTTCTACCAATCTTCACACCTCTTTTATCTTCATACAATCCTGCTTCTCTGATGATTTGTTCTGCATATAAATTAAACAAGTAGGGGGAAAGTATGCAGCCTTGTCTTACACCTTTGCTTATTTTAAACCATTCTGTTTCTCCTTGTTCTGTTCAAACTCTTGCTTCTTGATCAATGTACAGATTGTGCAAGAGAACAATCAGATGTTCTGGTATACCCATGCTTCTTAATGTGGCCCAGAGTTTCTCATGATTTAAACAGTCAAAAGCCTTGCTGTAGTTGATAAAGCAAAAATAGCTATCCTTTTGGTATTCTTTAGCCTTTTCAAGGATCCATCTCACATCTGCGATGATGTCTGTCATTCCTCACTGTTTCCTGAACCCTGCTTGCACTTCAGGTAGTTCTTGTTCGAGGTATGGTTGTAGTCTCTGTTGAATAATCTTCAGTAGAATCTTGCTGGCTTGTAGGATCAGAGCAATTGTGCGATAATTTTCACAGTCAGTTTGATCACCTTTTTTTTAGTATTGGTATAAACACAGATTTTTTCCAGTCAGTTGGCCATGATATTGTCTTCCAAATTTTCTTGGAAGAGCCTTGTAAGTATGGTAACAGCTGCATCAGATAGCTGTAATACTTCTATGGAAATTCCATTAATGCCTGGTGCTTTGTTCTTTGATAAGGCTTTTAAAGGTACAGGTTGAAATGGCTGTTAGTCCACTTGATCGTTAACATTTAAAAACTCTCTGTATTCTTTCCGCCCTTTCTTGATCTTCTCAGCAACATTCAACATAGATCCTTGAGCATCTGATAACATTCCAATTCGAGGCTTGAATTTTTTCTTTAACTCTCATAGCTTTAGGAAAGCCAATCTTGTTCTTCATCTAATAGTTTCTGCTTCTATTTCCTTGCATATGCCATTGTAGTACTTTTCTTTGTCCTGTCTTGCTGCACATTGGAATTCTCTGTTGAGTTCTGCGATTGTCTTTCTTTCTCCTCTGGCTTTAGCTTCTCTGCATTTCTGGGCAATTTTCAGAGTTTCCTCTGTCATCCATTTTGGACGTTTTTGCTTTTTCACCTTTTGTAGAGACTTCTGGCTTTCTTCCAACACAACCTTCTTGATGGCATTCCATAACTCTTCTGTAGCTCTGTCATTTGTATCTAAAGTAGCAAATCGAATTTGCAGGCAGCCTTTAAATTCCAGTGGTATATTCTCAAGGTCATATTTTGCTGCATTCTTTATCTTTATTCCAACACTTATATACCGCCCTTGTCGAAACATGCGAGCGGATCACAATAAAAACATGCT
Organism: Ichthyophis bannanicus; assembly: GCA_033557465.1. Lineage (NCBI taxonomy): Eukaryota > Metazoa > Chordata > Amphibia > Gymnophiona > Ichthyophiidae > Ichthyophis > Ichthyophis bannanicus. The sequence continues at coordinate 700,704,769 of CM066034.1, read as the reverse complement.
AATGCTATAAGAAAATAAAGGAACTCCATTGTAAAACAGAAAGGGATAGATTAACAATATAGACACTAGAGACAGTCAGGGAAGCAATACCTAAGCAGAACTGTTACAGGGAAGGTCAAAAGCCTTCATGAGTGGTTTGCTCTTTTACAACTTTAGCTTGAGTTGGCATACTAGTAGTTTGTGATCTGTACCACAGTTTGCTCCAAGTTTTGTCTTTGTTGATGTTATAGAGCTTTTCCATTGTTGACTTCCACAGATGCCATTTGTAAGGCAGACAAGGCGAACATTTGAAAATAAGCTTGCTATGGAAGCAAAAGTGCATAATAAACATTTTTTCAGGTACATGTTTAGCAAAACACCTGTGAAAGAATCAGTTGGACAATTAGATGATGGAAGCGTAAAAGGTACACTAAAAGAGGACAAGGTCATAGCGGAGAGGTGGAATTAATTTTTTGCTTTGGTCTTTACTGACATATTTGTAAATGAACTGGAAATGGGAAAAACGAGTGAGGAGGTCAAATTTACAGATGACACAAAATTATTCAAAGTTCTTAAAACCCAGGAGGATTGTGAAAAATTACAAGAGGACCTTGATAAATTGGAAGACTACATTTCATCTGCCATTTGAACATCCAATGTGGACAAGTGCAAAGTTATGCACCTAGGAAAGAACAACCCAAACTATGGTTATACGATGCAAGGTTCCACATTAGGAACCACAACCCAGGAAAAAGATTTAGGCGTCATTGTGGATAACATGTTGAAACCCTCCACCCAGTGTGAGGCAGCTGCCAAGAAGGCAAATTAAATGCTAGGAATCATAAGGAAAGGAATGGAGAATAAAACAAAAAATATTATAATGCCTCTGTATCGTTCTGCACCATGAATACTGTGTGCAATTCTGGTTGCCGTATCTTTTTAAAGGATATAGCAGAATTAGAAAAGATATGGAGAAGAGCCACCAAAATGGTAAAGTGGATGGAAGGATACCCCTGTGAGGAGAGGCTTAAAAGATTAGGGCTTTTCTATCTGGAAAATAAATGGCTGAGGGGAGATATGAAAGAGTGCTATAAATTAATGAATGGAGTGGAACAGGTAAATGTAGATTGATGTTTACACCATCAAAATGTAGAAAGACTAGGGCACATGCAATGAAGCTACAGTGTAACCCGTTTAAGACTAATAAGAGAAAATATCTTTTCACTCAATGCATAATCAAACTCTGGAATTTGTTACCAGAGGATGTAGTCAAAGCTGTTAGTGTTGCTGGGTTTAAAAAAGGTTTTGACAACTTCCTGGAGGAAAGGTCCATAAACCATTATTAAAGAGGACCCAGGTAATCCACTGCTTACCCCGATACAAACATTATGGAACTTATGTGTCTTTTTGGAAGACTGCTAGGTACTTGTGACCTGGATTGGGCACTGTTGGAAACAGATTACTGGGCTTGATGGACCTTGGTCTGACCCAGTATGGCATTTCTTATGTTCTTAAGAAGATGTAAGAAATTGATCAGTTCCAGAAATTATATTTAAAGGATGTATCAGAAGAATTGAAACAAATCTTGATAAATTGGGAAGATGTAATACAGCTATCTGATAAAATAAAAAGTAGAAAATCACCTGGACCAGATGGAATATATCCCAGGGTGCTGAAAGAACTGAAATATGAGATTGAAGATCTACTTTTAGTAATCTGTGACCTATCATTAAAATCATCTGTAATACCTGAAAATTGGAGAGTGGCCGATGTAATGCCAATTTTTAAAAAAGGCTCCAGGGGTGATCCAATAAACTACAGACCGGGGAGCCTGATGTCAATACCAGGCAAAATGGTAGAAACCATTATAAAAAACAAAATTATTGAATGTAGATAGTCATGGTATAATGGCAGATAGCCAACACTGATTTATCCAAGGAAAGTCTTATTTTACTAATCTCTTATATTTTTTGAAGGTGTGAATAAATGAATAGATAAAGGTGAGCCAGTTAATATAATTTATCTGGATTTTCAGAAAGCCTTTGACAAAATCCCTCTTGAGAGACTCTTGGAGAAATTAAAATGTCATGGGATAGGAGGCTTATGTACTGTACTATTGTGGATTAGGAACTGGTTAAAAGATAGAAAACAGAAAGTAGAATTAAATGGCCGATTTTCACAATGGAGAAAGATAGATAGTGGAGTACCCTAGGAATCTATGCTGGGCCCACTGCTTTTTAACATATTTATAAATGATCTGGAAATGGGAATAATGATTGATTTGTTCAAATTTGTTGATGACATAAAATTATTCAAAATTGTTAAAACACAAGAGGATTGTGAAAAATTGCAAGAGGACCTTGAAAAACGGGGAGACTGGCAGATGAAATTAATGTGGACAACTAAAAAGTTATGCACTTAGAGCCCGATTCAGACTTGGACATCCCGGTCCTCTGTGCACCCAGTCGGAACCAGACACACAGAGTTAGCCAGGATCCTGATCGCACGGAGCGTGTCTAGCCCTGTGGGAACAGAATTGTGTCCAGGCCTGTACATGCAGGTTGGGACCCCGATTCAGGTCGGCCTTCACATAAACGCCTTGCCCGGATAGCTTAGTCAGGACTTTGAATGGAGCCACAGCACCATGGCATCTGGTTGCCATGGCATCGCAGCTCCATTCAAAAGCTGTGATCCCTGGACGCCAGACTGCGAACTGCATTCCCTGCAGCCCAACCCCCGATCTGGCCTCAAAAGGCCAGGGTTGAGCTGCTGGGAATCTCCTCTGCCCCCTCCCGCTGCTTTCCAGCCCCGGGCCTGTCATTCTCTGCTGACTGGGGGAACCTATTCCACCTCAGAGGTGGAATAAGTTCCCCGTTCAAGCCCCCGGCCCAGACGTACAGGGCCGATATTGGAATCGGCCCTGTATGTCTGGGGCCAATGACCGCCCACTGTCTGACCGGACACTGCCCCCGATCTGCCCCTTTCCTGCCCCTGTCTAACTTTCCCGTACAATGAATGGGGCAGTTAGTCAGGGTCGGGAGGGGGTCCGAATAGCGGGGATGGACATTCCAATGGGACGTCCATCCCAACTATTCATGCCTCGAAATGACCCCATTAGGGAAGAACAACCCAAACTACATTTTCACAATGCAAAGTTCCACATTAGGAATAACCACCCAAAAAAAGTATCTGGGCTTCATCGTGAACAATACATTGAAACCCTCTGCCCAGCGTGCAGCCATGGCCAAGAAAGCAAATCAAATGCTGAGAAACATATGGAAAGGAATGGAGAATAAAACAAAGGATATTATATTGCCACTGTATTGCTCCATAGTACAACCACATCTTGAATATTGTGTGCAATTATGGTCACCATATTTTAAGAAGTATATAGCAGAATTAGAAAAGGTACAGAGGGGGGGCGGAGCCTGATGTCCAGCGGGTAGGACGCTTTGCGTTGAAGCTCCCGAGAGGCCTACTCAGAATCCTGACTTAATACCTATATAAATTTACTATTTTGCTCCGAGCTGACCGGGGCACCTCGGGGGGGATGGCGGCCCACAAACCAGCGCGCTTGGACTTCGGGTCTCCTTCTTCTTCTCACGGAAAACGCTCCAAAACGGAGGTATCCTCCCCGCAGAAGATGGTTCCATTTCGTGAAAACCCCGCAATGCACCTGGAGATTTTGGAGGAAATACGCGGCGTGAAGGAATTGGTGCAGTCTAATGGAGAAGCGCTTCGAGCCATGCGAGAAGACTTTGGAGTGCTCCAAGACCGACTTGAAGGTCTTTCATTACGGCAGGACAATATGGCGGGGGTCCTCGACTCGCACGAGGTGCGCTTGGGCAAACTGGACGAGGCTGAGCGCCAGATACAGAATCTTCAAAAGGAATTGGAAGATAGCAATAATCGCGCCCGTCGCAATAATGTGAGGCTCCTTGGAATGCCGGAGGGAGTGGAAGCAGGAGATATAAGAGAATTCTTGCTCAAAACTCTTCCCTCCTTGCTGAAGATTACTTTTCACAGAGAACTGGAAATTGATCGAGCACACCGTGTTCCTGCCCGCATGGCGCTCAACCGCACGACCCCCGGCCTATTATCTTTAGCTTGCTACGATATCAACAAGTGGAACAAATTTTACATGCTGCTCGAGCGAATCATCATTTGGAATATGAAGGTCGTAAGGTCTCCTTCTTTCCGGATTTGGCAAAGCCTACCGTTGACCGTCGGAAGAAACTCCTTGCTCTTCGCCCTCGACTTCAACAGCTACAGGCTCGCTTTGGCCTGTTGTATCCAGCGAAACTCCGAGTGACTCTCCATAACCAGACCAGGACGTTCGAGGATCCTGATCTATTATCAACATTTTTGGACTCCAAAGAAGCAGAACAGATGCGCTAATCCCAAATCTTGGACTCTTATCTGCCGGCTCTGTCCGCCATTTTGAAGGGCCCGATGCGGCGATCATAGCCCAGCACAGAAATAGCCTGGACTCTCTTTCTTTCTCTGTATGACTTATGTCTTTGGTCTCCTATCCCTTCATGATGTGTGCCTCGGTCGGATTCGGAGCACGCACAGTCCTACAGGTTATATGTTTTTTCAATTTCGGCCTTCTCTGGGGTTTCTCCCCGTAGACACATGGTCGCCAGTAATTTTGGGGTTTTGCTTCTCCTCTACCGTACTGCGGTTATCTTTGTTAATGTGGGGCGCTTCATTGTATTATATTAGCTTATTTTCCTATGTCATGTGTACAGCCAGATACAGTCAGTTTGAGGGACACAGTAAAACTATGTGTGCTATCATGCTCAGAATTTTAACTTTTCTGAATGGCCTCATGTAAAATCTTATTATTCATCGTACAAGGCACTGCTGGTCCACTCCGCAGAAAGAAAATCCTTAGCTATCTTAGACACGAGTACGTTGATTAGGTGTTTCTTTCGGAAACGCACTACACTCTGCTGAAACACTGAAACTCAATGCTAGGCCTCACATGGTAGCTGCCTACTCTCCCACCGTTTCCAAATGGTACGGGATAGTCATTCTGGTCAAGAAGTTTTTGCACGCTACCGTACCTGATATTAGCGCTGACATGGAGGGTAGATGGGCCCGTGTACACCTTGAGGTTGGAGATAGTGAATTCACGTGTATTTGCACTATGTCCCGAATGTGGACAACCCTGCTCACTAAGCAAGTTTTGCTCAGTTGGCCTCGGCCTCCGCTAATGCTCCATTAATACTTGGTGGCGATTTTATTCAAGTGCTCCCTCAATCTTTTCTTCTCAAACAAGGTGCTTGTTGGTTGGAAGCTCCTGTACCGAGCAGACCTGTGTGGCTAGATATAGTAGCGGGCCTTTGCTCACCGATTCCTTTTACCTTACTCCCTGGTATGACTCTCCCATTAGACTCCCACTATCCACCAATGTTTTTCGACACTTTAGGTGCCTTTAATATTCCTATGCAACCTTTTGACTCCCGACTCTGGTCAATGTAACTTTAGCATTGCATTCGGAGAACTAGAGTATTCCCGCCATTGGCACTCTTTGCATAGGGTTGATTGGAAACTTCCGATCTCTCGGTAGTTTACCGGGTGTAGTATCCAATTTTACTAAACCTTATGTAATGCTATCACTAGAGATACCTCTATAGCGCAGAAAGTATGGGAGAGAGAATTGCATGTGACTTTAACCTCGGAGCAATGGAGCCTTATCTGGAGCAGAGGGACACGGGTTTCTGACCCGCCTCACTCACTCAGACCCTCTTCTTTCTAGCCCACCGGTGTTTTTACATTCCTCACAGTTTAGACATATGGAACACTACTCAGGGTAATGGTTGCTGGACACGTCCTGTGGCCATTGGTTTATTACTTCATTTCATGTTATGCATAAATATCCTGCACTACAGTATCACTGGCGTCGGGTCTGGGGTCGTATTTAGTCTATATTGCACTCTCAGGAGTCCCTTTCTCGGAGGGTAGTGGGACTTCGCCCAGTTGCGGGGATCCCCTCTCTCCCAAGAAATGGCTTATTTCCTTTTGAACTATATGCTTGGCATTGCTGTTTCCCTCATTGAGTAATACTGGGAAATTAGTTCCCATCTGAGCCTCACTGAATGGTGGAATCATGCCTGTCTCTCCAGTAAATATGAACAAATACCTCGTCTGTGTGCTTCCTCCGTTCAGACTCCTTCTTATTGGTCTTAATGGAAGATGTTCAATAAATATGTACATTTTGCTAAATGCTCTCCTCTGACTGTCTAACTTTGTATCTATCTCTGTCTCATGATCATGCTGTATTGTGGATATTTTTTGATTGTTTGATGTATAATCACTGTTAACGGGAAGCGCTCACATGCTGATACAAACGGGTAGAGAAGAAGCACCGGGGTGGGGGGTAACGGGTTTACTTTTTCTTATTGTATACTTGTTTTGTATCTTTTGGTGTGTTGTTCCTTTGTTTGTTGTAAAATGAAAATAAAAGTTTCAAAAAAAAAAAAGAAAAGGTACAGAGAAGAGTGACAAAAATGGTAAAGTGGATGGAAGGATATCCCTACAAGGAAAGGTTTAAAAGATTAGGGCTTGTTAACTTGGAAAAGATACAGCTGAGGGGAGATATGATAGAAGTCTATGAAATAACGAATAGAGTGGAATGGGTAAACACAGATCGGTTGTTTACTTTTTCAAAAATTAGAAAGACTAGGGGACATGCAATGAAGCTACAATGTGGAACATTTAAGACTAATCGGAGAAAATATTTTTTCACACAATGCATTAACAAACTCTGGAATTCGTTAACATAGAATGTAGTAAAAACTGTTAGTGTAGCTGAATTTAAAAGAGGTTTGGATGAGTTCCTGGAGGAAATATCTATAAACCATTATTAAAGAGGACCAGGGAAATCCACTGCTTACCCATAGGACAAACAGCATGGAATTTAAATACCTTTTTGGAAACTAATAGGTACTTGTGACATGGATTGGCTGAAAGTGTACTCTGCTCCTCCCCTCACCGGTAACAGCACCTGGGCTCTTGGGTAATGGATATCCACACTCAGAACAATAAGAAGGAAGCAATAACCATTAACAATACAATTCACACACAATTGTATTATATTAAAAAAACAAAGCTTTGGGAGAGAGAGTAAAGCTTGCACCTTGGCTCTCTGACCACACCTACTTCGGTCACTATTTTTATTGGTCAAAATTCCATCTCACAGCATAATTTCCAGCTTATTATTCTACGTCAAACATCACGTCTATTCATAATGTGCATCTCTATGTCTCTATGTCATAGGTCAGATCTTATTAGTATAGGTCATCAGGAAGAGACACACATGTATTCCCAGACATAACTTCTTAAACAATAAATTTCAAGACTGAAGAGAAAGTTCTTCCCTGCACTTTCTGTATAATAAACAAACCTAGTTTCTCTGTTATGTGAAAGTTCAGCATAGTTTTTCAGTAGAGTCTCTCAAGGTCCTTAGCTAAGTAATAGGCCCTGGAATGTCCGAGCTACTGAATCTGTGGTGTTAACTCTTTCTGAGGGCTTTCTCAGTAATATACTATTATTAAGTTCCCTCACAGTGTACAAAGCCCTGTACAGACAAGCTTCCTTTCATTGGCCACTGTTGGAAACAGGATACCGGGCTTGATGGACTCTTGATCTGACCCAGTATGGCATTTCTTATGTTCTTAAATTATACTATGCTAGATCTTACACCTGCAATTTAGTCCCCGCCTATGCCCAAGCTCTGCCTCTCCGTACACTCTAATCAAAAACCCGTGCAACGGGGCTTACATGCACACTTACAGGATTGTGACCACCTAAAGCGCTCACATAAGTTCGAGGAACTTCTGCACATTTCTAATGTGTCATTTCACTTACATCCTTTGTGCAATTAGCACCTTATACATATAAGAGCAGCCATTTAAGCAGTGAAGCTCCACAATGTACATGTTTAAATTTAAAAGCTAAAAAATGTACCCCTTTAATTGCTTGTTCAAACCCTAGCCGAAATGAGTACTTTCCAGAGCTTTCCAGGTGCCTCACAGGAAATGCAAATGCCAAAAGGGCACTTTTTGGAATTATATGTGTATTCTCATTGTAAAATGAGAAATAGACATATAATATTTTGACCTATCCAAATGATGCCCACCACATGTCCATCTTAAATCTATGTGTTTCAGTCCATATTCCTATGTAAATGCCATTCTCAAACACCATTTACGCATGTATGCAATCTAAGTGGGATGTTTTCTAAGGGGTGCTAACCAGTAGAATGGGTTTGGGGTGCACTAAGGATACCACGTGAACAGTTAGCATGAAGCCCCATGCTAAAAATCCCACATGAACTGGATAACATGTCGGTGATTGGGAGCATAATATGGGTATTAACTGCATATCACAGCAAAGGTGTTTTAGGCACGTGCTAACTGTGCCTCTTGCTGCTAGCATGGGTGTACCTAACACCATCTCAGTGGGTGGCATTAAGGGCACATGCATGCTAGTTAGCATAGTATGGCATGTTAACACCATGCTAAAACAGCAGAGAGATGGATGTACATGACCCAAAAGATAGCACAGGTGTCCACGCTTTCAGGCCCCCAACATGTCTTACTGGTGCATTTCTTAGTAAACATACCTCTAAATGTCTAAATGCCATTATACATGTAGATATGCTGCAAAAGACTTCTAAAATGTCCTCTTATAAGTCTTCCAGAGCATATGCTACCTCTATCAAGCTATCACCTTTTGAGTGAATACTGAAGCCAATATATTACTCAAAGGAACATTTCTTGGCCACACTCAGATATGCTACTGGATATATGTTAAAGGGCATGTTTACTAAAGATTAACGTACATTAAGTAAAGTTAACACGCGTTAAGTGCTGCCACTGTCCATTCATTTCTATGGGCCATTGTGGCACTTAATGTGCATTAATTTTACTTAGTCTTATGTTTACTAAAGATTGACATGCACTAAGACAGACATTACCACACATCCCAGAAATGTTAGTCTTATGCATTACATAGGAGTGAAGGAGTAGTCTAGTGGTTAGAGCAGCAGCCTGGTGATCAAGAAACAAGCGTTCATTTCTCATTGACACTCCTTGTGGCCTTGGGCAAGTCACTTTACCCTCAATTGCCTCTGAAGGAAGGCCTGACAATCTACTTTCAATCACACCTTGCCAGACAAACCCAGGAGTCAGCATTGACTCAACTATACACAAAGAAAGAAAAGAGAGAAATAAATGCTTTACATTCACTTAAAAAAAGGGGAAGGAAATCATAGTAACATAGCAAATGACGGCAGATAAAGACCAGTATGGTCCATCTAGTCTGCCCAGTAAGATGGCAAGAGTAGGTGCACCTGCCGCTCCGTGCAGGCCACCCCTCCCCACGTCTTTGTTTTAGGGGTGAACCCACTGCTTACATAAAACGTGTTATTCAATAGATTTGTGGGCACTATTATATGGTAAAAAAGTTGAAATAGTTACCAAAAATATAAGAAGAAGCAAGAGAGCAGCAAACATTCTAAAAGTCAAATCAGTAATAAATTGTATTGTTAATTGAGCCCAACCAGTTTCATTCTCCCCAATAGACCTTCATCAAGGTCCTGATGAAAGTTCCTTCAGGGATCAAACCCAGAAGGACTCTTATTATGTATTATTAATAAAATGTGTTATTGATTTTGCCTCTGGAGTGCCTATTACTCTTATGCTTCTTGTTGCATTCACCTGGGACGTGAAGAAAAAGCTTTTTTGCCACATGTCCAGGAGAACTTTACTGCACTTATGAATCAGTTAGTCTTTGAGGAAAAACCAATAAGCTGGTCATTTTGCCTGTTAGGACATAGAGGCATAAGCATTGCCTGATCATGCAGATATTTGCAACTTTATTACACAGTCATGTGATCTCCTGCATAATAGATGTCAATACGAGTAATTTAAAGTACAGACATTATCAGTATTTATATATCATTCACTGAAGAAATAAGTCTGTTTATATATAGCACTGCAAAAGGAACACACAAATTAAGAGATTGATTTAAGCAAAAGTAAGAATTAAAATTTACCAGAAGGCAACTACAAAATTAGAATAAAAATAACTGCCATTTGCTTAAAATGGATAATTATCAGATAGTCTTACTTGGGTAAATAAGCAGCTACTGGAATAAAAGTGCCACCCCTCTTTTTAGGTAATACCCATGTTATTTCACATTGCAAGCACTTTTTACACATGTACCACAAAGGGGAGAGCAGAACAGGCAGACAATGCATTTAGATTTCATTTTGAAATTAGCATGCCTGATTTATAGTGCAAACCATATTTCAGAAGTTTCACATTAACTACCCTGTAGTGGATACCTCCCAAAGAAATGCAAGTGGTGTGCATGTATTTGGGTGAATTGCTTTAGAGAGGCCAGAGGAAGATATACAGGCAGAATTAAGAGTACCAAAAGAATATTTATAGAAGGACTTTCCAAATTTGTCCTGGTGAGCAGTCAGTCAGTTGGGCTTTCAAGACATCTACAATGAATATAGTAATTTACTTCTAGCAGATTATAGTGAATACTCTGAGAATATGACTAGCCATGTGCTTAGTAAAATAGGCTTGGAAAGCGTTGGTCTATGGGATCCCTTTTCTGCAGGATAAATATATTCAAGGCCATGACAGATATGCATATTTCGTTGCCTGCAAAAGATTTGGCAGTCCTTGTCAAACTGTATGTTTCACTGATCACTAAGTAATAAAAATGGAAACATGTGTATGGTACAAAGTTAAGCACATCTTTATGCAAATTTTAATGAATGATTGCTGTTTATTAGCAGTTTTTCAAGATTCAAAATAAAAACAAAATATTGCGTGGCTTATTTTAGAAGCCCTGTTCATGCTTTCAACATCCAAAATGGGCATACAGACGTCCAAAGCATGGAGACACCCCTCTAGCCATTTTAGGTTTCAAAGTCAGAATGGTGACATGGTGTAGGCGTAGCCATGGCATTCCCAAGAACATAGATGCCCTTGCCTGATCTCAGCAATGCCCTGCGCATCCCAAGTCACGTCAAAGTATATGCCTGCTCCAGGCATGAATAGGCATCATGAAAGTGCTTATTTTGCCAACCAGTCATCCACGGGGTGTAGAGGAGGTATGTTCATATCTCCTATATTTTCAGTGTTGACAACGAGCACTGACGGGGAGTGAGAGCTGTTGTATTCATTTTGCCGCACTGATAGACATCTCCGTATATTGAATATCACGAGAGAGGTCCCCACCCCAGGTTTTTCTAGCAGGGATGTCTATATGGCTGCCAGGGCAGACATTCACCCAGGTTCATTTCAATCCTTTATGTGGCTTGGGGCAAGCGTTTCCAGCAGAGGCCCTCCATTAACAGGTCCCCCTGTCCACAGCCCCCCCCCCCCCCCCGAAACTAATGGCTGAAAACAAATCATAGATCTTTTTTTAATGCAGCACAGATTTAAGCTGTGGAATCTGTTGCTGGATGATGCGGTCAAGGCAACAGACAAAATTGGATTTAAAAGTAGACTGGACAAGTCCCTGAAAATGAACTATGGGAAATAGATCTACTTTTTGGGATCTGCTGGGAATTTGCAACCCAGACTGGCCACTGTTGGAGACAGGAGGCTGGGCTCAATAGACCTCGATCTGGTTCAGCATGGCTTTTCTTGTAGTGTTATGTTCTTAAACTAATGGAAAAATGAATATAGCGGGTGCAAACATTTGGGGTGGTTTATAGCAGTGGGCTGGTAACCAGCGAAGCTAGACTACAAATCCCACTGCTGCTCCTTGTGTCCTTGGGAAAGTCACTTAACCTCCATTGCTGCAGTGACAAATTTGGATTTTAAGCCCTCTGGGGACAGGAAAATATCTACTGTAGCTGAATGTAACTCACCTTCAACTACAAATGGAAAGGTGAGAGCCAAATAAATACATAAATACATAAAAATAAAGCCTTCCAGTAGGGTTGTGGTTTTTTTAGTGTGCATTCAGTTCATTGGTGCCTCTTAAAATATTTAGTATGTGCTAAACTCATACTAATCGACTTAGCACTCCTTAATTTATCAGTAGGTGCATGTTAAATTCATTTAGCATGCACTAAAAATTCCCTATTCAAACAAATGTGTTATTGAAAAAAACACCCTCAAATAGGGAACATTTGCAAAACACTAACCAAATTGTTCTTGCGTGTGCACATCCCTCCCTTCTAGACAGTAGTTTTGCAAAAATAACAACCTTCAAACAGCTAAAAGTCTTTCTATTCTTCCTTTTGGAAAATTGTTCCCACTCTTTCTTGCACAACTCTTTTAGCTCAAAAATATTCTTAGATCTTCTTGCATGCACTGCATATTTGAGATCTCCCCACAGATTGTCAGTAATATTATAATTGTGGAACTGTAAAGGCCATTCTGAAATCTTCATACTTATAAGATTATAAGGTATGCCATATTGGGTCAGACTAAGGGTCCATCAAGCCCAGTATCCTGTTTCCAACAGTGGCCAGCCCAGGTCACAAGTACCTGTCAAGTTCTCAAAAGGTACACAGATTCCATGCTGCTTGTCCAGTGGGTAAGCAGTGGATTTCCCAGTCCTGTCTACTAGTGGTTTATTTCCTCCAGGAACTCTTCAAACCTCTTTGAAATTCAGCTACACTGGTAACAAATTCCATGAGTTTGATTATGCACTGAGTGAAAAAATATTTTCACCGATTAGTATTAAATGTGCTATATTGTAGCTTTGTTGTGTGTCCCCCTATAAGTACTTTATGATTGATTTTGATGTTTTGGATCACTGTCTTGCTGAAATATCCAGCCTCTTTTTCAGCTCCCATTTCTTCAGTGAGGGCCTTGTTTGGTTTTGTAATTGCTCCTTGTTAGTTGCCAAATTAATGCACACTAACTGCCAGGGGCGGCCCAAGGGGGGTGCGGGGCCATGTGCGGAGACTCGGTGCGGGGCCTCATTTGCATAAGGTGCCTCATTTGCATAAATATTTGCATAATGTTACCATACACTAACTTTTAGTAAACATGCCTCTTAATGAGTATATGGATAAAGAAAGACTAAAAGGTTTCTACATTACTATAATCCAGTACCAACCGCCAGGCACATTAGGAACTACTACAAACACTGCCCATTTAGAACCCATAGCAAACCCGCCGTATCCTAACAGCACTACCAGGACTCACAAAGCACCATACCCTAACTATCAAAAGGCAACACTGCAAATATTAAACCAATACATTTCAGAGAACAATAATACATGACCTACTGGGGAAAGAACAAGTGGCAATGTCAAATAGGAATTACATAAACAGTATACCTCAGCTCAGTTACACATGGAGAACATAGACCATCACCAAACAAGGAATCACAATTTAGGAACAGGAAGACCATAATTAAACTGGGAACCCCAAAAGCCAAACTTGGAATATACAGCAACACTGTAGAAATAAAACAATAAATTAATTTCCTCTTGTACTAAACAAAGCGCAAAAATTAATGATGCACATTTCCCAGAGCTGACATATTCCAGTTAATAAATTCAAAATAAAGAGATATTTTTCTACCTTTTGTGCATTTTTTTTCAGTTGCAATTGTTCCAGCCACTTTCTTCTGGTTTCTTCGTGTCTTCTGCTAACTCTCCATCTGCTGTCCATTTGTCCTTTCTTCTGTCTTGTTTTTTTTTTTTCCATTCTCTCTCTACATCTGCTTTAACATGCTAATCTTTCTCCTTTTGCTCTTTCCTCATTCCTATTTCATCCACTCAAATTTTATCCCTCCATCCTCAATCCCCACTTACTCTCCCAATATCCGGCCAATTGTAGATTTGTCTTCCCTCCCACGCAAAATATTTTTCCCTCTCCATTTCACTCTCCCAGCTCCATCCCATTTTAATCCTCCCCAACATCAGCTCCTTTCTAGTTCCAGCCCCACCCAGCATCTGCTCCCTTCTTGTCCCTGCATCAGCCCATTTCCAGTCCTAGTCCCCCATCAGCCCATTTCCAATCCTATCCTAGCCCCACCATCAGCCCATTTCCAGTCCTAGCTCCCCCATCCATTTCCAGTCCTATCCGAGTCCATCCATCAGTTCATTTCCAATCCCAGCCCCTCATCAGCCCATTTCCAGTCCTATCAGTTCCTCCATCAGCTCATTTCCAATCCCAGCCCCCATCAGCTCATTTCTATTCCTTTCCTAGCCCCACCATCAGCCCATGTCAAATCCTAGCTCCCCTCCACTCAGCCCATTTCCAATCCAAGCCCCCCATGAGCCTACTTCCAGTTCTAGCCCCTCCATGAGTCCATTTCCATTCAAGCCCCCACCACAGCCCATTTCCAACCTTAGCACCCCCAACAGCCCATTTCCAGTCCTATCCTGGCCCCTCCATCAGCCCATTTCCTGTCCTAGCCCCCCCCCACTCAGCCCATTTCCAGTCCTAGCTCCCTCTCCTCACAGCCCATTTCCATTCCAAGCCCCCCTCCCCATCAGCTATTTGCAGTTCAAGCCCCCTTTCCACTCAGCCCATTTCCATTCCAAGCCCCTGTCCCCATCAGCTATTTGCCGTTCAAGCCCCCTTCCACTCAGCCCATGTCCAGTCCTAGCAACCCCCCATACCATTACCAGTCCTAGCTCCCCCATCAGCCCACTTCCAGTCCGAAATCCCTATAGCCCATTACCAGTCCTAACCCCCCATCAGCCCACTTCCAGTCCGAACCCCCTATAGCCCATTACCAGTCCTAACCCCCCCATCAGCCCACTTCCAGTCCTTACCCTCCCATCAGCCCATTTTCAGTCTTACCCCCCATCAACCCATTACCAGTCCTAACCCATCAGCCCACTTGTAGTCGTAGCCCCCCCATAGCCCAGTACCAGTCCTAACCCCCCCCCCAGCCCATTACCAGTCCTAACGCCCCCCCACAGCCCATTACCAGTCCTAACCCCCTATCAGCCTACTTGTAGTCTTAGACCCCCATAGCCCATTACCTGTTGTAACCCCCCCCTCAGCCCATTACCTGTCCTAACCCCCCCATAGCCCATTTCCAGTCCTTATCCCCCCATCAGCCCACTTGTAGTCGTAGCCCCCCATAGCCCATTACCTGTCATAACTTCCCCCATCAGCCCATTTCCAGTCTTAGCCCCTCCATAGTCTATTACCTGTCCTAACCCCCCATAGCCCATTCCCAGTCTTAACCCCCCCCATCAGCCCACTTCCAGTCCGAACCCCCTATAGCCCATTACCAGTCCTAACCCCCCCCATCAGCCCATTTACAGTCCTTACCCCCCTCCCTCCCTCCCTATTTACAGTCCTTACCCCCTCCCCATCAGCCCATTTACAGTCCTCCCCCCCTCAGCCCATTTACAGTCCTCCCCCCCTCCCCATCAGCCCATTTACAGTCCTTACCCCCCTCCCATCAGCCCATTTACAGTCCTTACCCCCCTCCCTCCCCATCAGCCCATTTACAGTCCTTACCCCCCCTCCCCCTCCCCATCAGCCCATTTACAGTCCTTACCCCCCCTCCCTCCCTCCCTCCCCATCAGCCCATTTACAGTCCTTACCCCCCTCCCATCAGCCCATTTACAGTCCTTATCCCCCCCTCCCTCCCTCCCCATCAGCCCATTTACAGTCCTTACCCCCCTCCCTCCCTCCCCATCAGCCCATTTACAGTCCTTACCCACCCCCCTCCCTCCCTCCCCATCAGCCCTTTTCCAGTTCTTACTCCGTACCTCCCTCCCCCCCATCAGCCCATTTACAGTCCTTACCCCCCCCTCCCCATCAGCCCATTTACAGTCCTTATCCCCCCCTCCCTCCCTCCCCATCAGCCCATTTACAGTCCTTACCCCCTCCTCCCTCCCCATCAGCCCATTTACAGTCCTTACCCCCCCTTCCCCATCAGCCCATTTACAGTCCTTACCCCCCCTCCCTCCCTCCCCATCAGCCCATTTACAGTCCTTACCCCCTCCCTCCCTCCCTCCCTCCCCCCCATCAGCCCATTTACAGTCCTTACCCCCCCCCCAGCCCAGCTAAGTTTAAAAAAAAAAAGACCCAGAAACCGGCTGCTGCTGCCGCTGACGCCGTGGCAGCGGCAGAATGGAGAATCCCGCGGGGCCCCCCTGTCCGGCAGTCTTTGATGCGGCCTCAGCGCGGGCTTTTCAGAGCCGCGTGAAGGGAGAGTTTCCCTTTCTCGCGGCTCTGTTAATCCCGCCGCGGGGCTGATGGGATTTCCCATCAGCCCCGCGGCGTGATTAACAGAGCTGCGAGAAGAGAAGCTTTCTCTCTTCGCGCAGCTCTGACAGCCGACGGAGGCCACAGAGAAGACTGCCGGACAGGGGGGCCCCGCGGGATTCTCCATTCTGCCACTGCCACGGCGGCAGCGGCAGCAGCAGCCGGTTTCTGGGGTTTTTTTTTTTAAACTTAGTTGGGCTGATTGGGGGGGTGGTGGTAAGGACTGTAAATGGGCCCCGCGGGATTCTCCATTCTGCCGCTGCCACGGCGGCAGCGGCAGCCGGTTTATGATTTTTTTAAAACTTTAATGGGATGCAAGATGTTTTTTGCGCGGGGCCCCCTGAAACGCGGGGCCCTGTGCAAAAAACATTCTTGCTCAATGGACGGGCCGGCCCTGCTAACTGCAAGCCCCACTGTTAACTGTTGGGGATGTCCCACTAATTTGCCATTCAGTTAACGCAGAAGTAATTTCTTTACTACAAGTTAATTGAAGGGCACATAACATCATATACTTAGGGGTATGTTTACTAAACAGCGGAAGCGGCGTCCATGCGATATCAGAGCCATGGCCACATTGAATTCAATGGGGCTGCGGCTCCGATATCGTACAGATGCCGCTACCGCTATTTAGTAAACATACCCCTTAGTTACACCTCTTGAGGTGCTGTTAACTGCTGTCTGTTGTTGATAGTAGGACACATTCCCTGCCCATTCCACAGTCTCCTCCATGTTTTGTGGTTAGCATGGAAATTACCATCTGCTGTTAAAGTGCCATGTGAACCGTTAGCGCATGTGAATTGCCACATTAACAGCTAAGACATTAGCTTCTGGGTTATATTTATATTTAGTTGAATCAATTATTATTTCTACCTGCACAGTGTTTTCTGTGATCCTGGTCCGACTAACTTTGGAGATTATTACTCTGATCCCACACGCCAGCAAGATGCTACTCAAGATCATTCAGTGGAGACTACAATTCATACTTGGAACACGAACTGCCTGAAATGCAAGCAGGGTTCAGGAAAGGACCAGGAGCAAGAGAAATCATCACTGATGTAAGATGGATCCTTGAAAAGACAAAGGAATATCTAGCAAAGTCTTTGATTGCATAAATCATGAAAAACTCTGTCCCACATTAAGAAGCACTAGTATAGAGCAACACCTGATAGTTCTCCTGCACAACCTTTACATCAATCAAGAAGCAACAGTTCAAATGGAACAAGGAGAAACAGATTTAATACTTTGGACACATCATGGAAAAAGAAAGATCATTAGAGAAAGGCATCATGCTTGGCAATGTTGAAGGTTAGCACAAAAGAGGAAGACCAGTAATGTGATAGATTGATACAATAACAGCTCTGGATACCACTCTAACAACAATTAGCCACCTGGTTGAAGACTGGACACAGTTTATGACAACTATCCACAGGGTCGCCAAGGGTTGCCATCGACTTGACTGCACTTAAAAACAATGACTATTCTTTATAAAATAATGCCTAAGTAGGTGCCCAAAAGCCCTCTTGAACTAGATGTCCCCTTAGAAAATTAGTCTCATAGAATATCTCCACAGACTGCTGCTGAATATCAGGACCTCTGGAGTTTATGCAGTTTGCAAACAGCATAAATCCTTGTAAATATCATCCCCAATATTTATAAAATGGGACCTCAGTATAGTGGTGTAATGGCAAAGATACTTTCTAAGTATAATCCCCTGATGCAGTCAGAAGGGATCGATGAAACCTGAGTTGGGGGTTACACTTTCGGAGTTCAGAGCACTTCCTCAAGCAATGCTAACTCAAGATTTCGAAATCTGCAGATAAGTTGAAGACTTTAATACTTCTAATTTTTAATTGCAAATTTGGAAAAAATGCCAAGGCCAGTGATTGATTTAAGAGTAGATTCAGCTTCAGAAAGCATTTGTGCCATTATATCACTCTACTGAGATCCTGTTTTATAAATATCACTATTTATATCATTTATATTCCACCAGCAGACTGTTAAGTTTATTTTGATGGTGGGAGTGTATTCCTTTGTACTGCATTAACTTTACAGCTTAGCATAAAACAAATTATTCAAATTATGGTATCACAGTGGTGGGCAACAAAACAAACTCTCTCCACTGCCAGAAACTTTATGAAATAACACAAAATCCTGAAAAATGACACACAGAAGCTCACTATGTCAGACCTTTATGAACTCTAAGGGGTATGTTTACTAAAGAGCGTTAAGGGCACACTGGTTAGCAAGTGGTCACGGCAGTGGTAAGGATGTCATCGTGCAGTTAAGGCCAGGGTAGGCAGTAGGTATTCTGGCAGTAAGGGTGCTTGGCTCCACCTATCGGGCACTAACAGGACATCAGGCATTAAGGTGTCAAATGTGCACCTTAACACCTGAAAATGGCAGTCACCTTAATGCAGGATAAGAGGACCCCTGTGAAAGTCACATTGTAGGTGATGGATGGAAGGAAAGGCAAAAGCTGATGGATCTATCAAATTTATATGTATCCTACGTGTCAGTCAGTAAGTGGGATGAGCATGTGGGAGGCAGCTGTACTGTATCAGTGAGGGTGCTCACGTAATAAGCTGTAATGTCTGTGTGTGGCATAGGATGACTGAGCAGGAGTGGTGACGTGCAGATCATTCACAGGAGAGGTGTGAGTAATACATCCAAATGATTAAATTGTTCCTGCATAGGTTATGGTGCAGCAGCTGGTAGGAGAATACATGACTGTACATAATGGGCATATGCTGATGGATGGGCAGAAGGATGGTGGCAGTAGATGAGAGTGTGGTATGGCTTTGCTGCACGAAGTACCTGATGTGACCGTACAAATGCAGTTCTAGTGTGTCTGAAAAAAGTGTAACTGTGCCACTGGGAAGTTCCAATACCAGCTATTTGGGTATGACAGCTATCTCAGCTTTTCTAACCACCAAACAATCCTCCTGACACACGTGCATATAACAAATGGACAATTGGCCATATGGAGCAAGTAAGGACATGTGATGATCCCAGGAGTGGAGGAGTGGCCTAGTGGTTGGAGCAAGGTACTTCAGGCCGGAAGGTCGGGGGTTCAAATCCCACTAGAGGACAGCAACCTTGGGCCGGAAGGACTGGGGTTTCTAGTCCCACAGGTGCTCCTTGTGGTCTTGGGCAAGCCACTTAACCCTCCATAGCCCATGTTCCCTGTAAAATAGTTATCTCCAAGTTATAATGCCCTGTTCAATGTAATTTCAGTTTGTTCAATGTAAACCGCACTGACGCAGAATAGCGCAGTATATAAGAGAATGTAAATAAATAAAATAAATAAATGTGCCTGCACGTACTGCAGACATGTGATGTAGCCAAAGATGTTCAGTCACAGTTATGATGAAATATTCCAATCATGTAGAACTAATGTGTCATACATCTGCAGGGTGAACATGTCTGACCCTTTGCAATGGGCTACAGCAGACATAAGAAAGTCATGCTGTCAGATAGGCAAGATTGCAATGTGCATGTTGGCAGACCCAATGTGCTATTGTAACATATAACGTATAAGAATGTGTGTCCTCCAGTCAAAGCAGGCCATGGACTGTTTCTGGCAGTATATTGAAGTGAGTTTCCCACAGCCAGAAAGTGGTAGCCAAACCCTAATCTGTCACTTACAGAGCCAGTATTCTAACCATTAGGCTACACCTCCACACTCCTCTCCATTGAACTGTCTAGAATCAAAGAGACTGCAGGTCCCTGCCTGCAATGGGCAAAACCCAGGATATGAAACAATGTGGCTGGCACAGTCTGAGACAGTGGTACACCACACCTACGGCCTGCCTACAGTGGCGCACATGCAGTACACACTACACTGCATACTCAGTACACTAAAAGCATAACAGACACACAGCTGCAGAATACATCCCTTGTCCAAAGGCCAAGCCACATGTGAGGTCAAGATACCTGTCCCTCCACTGTACCTCCAATGCCAAACAACAGCCGCACAGAGGTCTGCTGCACCACAGTGTGGCACTAACCCCTGAGGCAGCACATGTGCAGGATATGCAGTCCCTTGTCACCTACAGTACACTTCAAGATAAGTACACCTGAAGATACACCTAACTCAAACCACATTCATGACATCCACGGTCCAATGCTGACTATCCTCTTTGGGGTGCCATGCACATGTCCTCCACCATCATAGAAGACAAGCAGGTACTGGCCAATGCTCCAGTGATCAGTCATCGCTTTGGCTGCAAATGGGGCACTGGGTGCTGATATCGGTTAGTCCCCTCCATTACTCATAATGCACTGCACAATCTGAGCACATATATGCAACCGATGTCCAAATGGAGAATGCAGCGATCCATCACATCAGCACTGTACTATGGAGGGACAGCGTGTGCTTCCTGTACATGATAGCTTCAATATGTTCAAATGACCTGTTTCAGCAGTCACTCTGACTGTGAGGGAGGGCACACATCACATGGTCCCCAGAGCAAGCCCTCCAATAGATGGACTCTAGAGCAGATCTCTATCACTGCCAGTGTGCTACTGGTATTGTCTGTAGTGTGTGATGCTAGTTACTTGGTATTCTGTACAATTGAAGCATGCCGGAGTGGCCTGTTGTATTTGGGCCTTGTGTCCTGCTCCTGTTGGCCAGGGACTCTCCTGTAACATGTCACGTCGGTCCCTAAGATTGTGGCAGTTGTTGCCAAGGATCCCAAATGCAGTGAGTGTTGTCTAGGAAGAAGGGGGAGGGGGTGCTGACACCAAGCAGAAGGGCCTGCCAAGACCATAGTTACCATCAGCCCAAGAACAGCTGCTAGCCTCGCTTTCTGGGAATTTCAATCACCCTCACATAATGCTGACACGACAGCATGGTGGCAGTGGGGATGACACGACTTTTTTTTGACTGCAGCAGCATGTATGTGTGCTGCTACTGTCATAATCGAATCATACCAGACATCACAGATGTATACCCTAGGCTGCAGCCTTGTCAGCTTAGTAGACCAGCCAGCCCTACTGTATTGCCCATGTGACACCTCCTTTGCCAATTTGGCACCAACAACATAGTGCCCTTTCTTAATAGGGTACCATGCTGTTGCTGCCAATGGAGCACTACTATCACAACTTTGGGAACGCTGGTGGGTGGAGCACATTGCATACATTAAATAGGCTCTCTCCCGTCAGAAATAGCCCTTACCGCGAGCTTTCAGATGGCGTTAGGGTTCCCAGTGCTCGGAGCTCTAACACATAGTAACACAACCCTACATTAAAGGAGCACATGCTATCCCCACCAACTCTCTGCCCCATTAAGGCCCACTCTCCACCTTCTTTCACCTAAATGCTGTGGGCCCCACTTTCGCATGTTAATCCAGCGTTATCGGTGCTTTCCGTGGGTGCCACTCATGGGTGCCAATAACGCCCGTTAACAGCATCTTTGCTCCCTTACCGCCCTTACCACCCTAAGAACTTAAACTGCAACAGCTCTACCAATGAAAAGTCAGCATTGCAAATATTCTAGAACACCAGTAGACCTCCATTTGGGAAAAGAGAAAAGAGTCTTACACAGAACCTACATGTCAGAGTTCCTCGGTCCAGTTACATAGGCAGAACACAGACAGATGATTATCCAGTAAAGAATACAAAACTATAAAATAGAAAAATATGGATACAAATAACAGATTCTGAACACGGGACACAGAAGAAAGAACATAAATGCATTTCCCCCTATGTTGAACAAAATACAAAGACATGAGAAATGCACATTCTCCAAAAACTGATTTAAAAAACAAACAGTGGACTTTGGTGTACTTTTGTTGTCGGATCATTTTATTTTTCTAATTGGGTTGTTTGTCGTCTCTTTACCACTCTCTTTTATTGATCTTTTTCTACATTCAAGGTCTCATTTTGATTTTGTTTCTCTTTAGCTTCTTTTTTCCTCTCCTTTAAAAATCTCTGAATTACATGTGTAACTGGCATCTCCCCTAGAATACTCAATGCTCTGTCTCCTTTTGGCCATAGAATTCTGGATCTATAATGGTTGCCTGTCCAGAAATATATTTCCAGAGGGCAGCAAAACTAAAACTCTTTCTCCTAATTGGAAGGTGTGGTGCATGGCTGCCCGATTGTAGCCCCTGGCCTGCTCAGCTTGGGCTTTTTCTAGATTGAGTTTGGACACCTCACCGGCTTTCCTCAGCCAGTCTTGCATTTGTATAATGTACTCCACCAAATTATGCCCGGCATGGGGTTCTTCTTCCCAGGTTTCTCTTCACATCTAATATGCCTCTTGACTGTCTTCCAAAGAGCAACTCAAAAGGCGAAAACCCTGTGGAATTCTGAGATACCTTGTGGATGGCAAACATCAAATAGAGTAGGAGAATATCCTAATTTTTCCCATCCTCCTGCACAAACATTTTTAACATCGGTTTCAGAGTTTTATCTAATCGCTCATCGAGGCCATCTGTCTGTGGATGATATACTGTTCACAGTGTTGTGACCTTTACTAAGCACACACTTTCTTCATCACCTTGGATACAAAGGGTATTCCTTGATCTTTGAGGATCTCATTGGTTATTCCCCCTCACGAGAATACTTCCCAGAGGACATTCGCAATCATAGTAGTCTTCATATTCCTTAGAGCAATGTCCTCCGGGTAGTGAGTAGCATAGTCTAGCATGACTAAAATATACTTGTTGCCTTAAACGGTTCACTCCAAGGGACCTACCAGGTCCATAGTCACTCTTTTGAACGGGGTTTCAATAAAAGGCATAGGCACTAGAGGGGCAGGTTGGACTCTAGTGGGGTTAGGAAGATGGCAGGTGGGGCATGACTGGAAATATAACTGCACCTGTATATGGACCTTGGGCCTAAAAAATTGGGCTAAAACACGCTCTAGTGTTTTCTCCACTCCTAGGTGTCCTCCTAATAAGTGGCTATGAGCCAACGATAACACTTACAGATGATAGGGCTGGGGGACTATCAGTTATTCTAACTCTTCCCCCTCTAGGTCCCCCTCAACTACTCTATGCAATAAATCTCCTTTTAGTACAAAATAGGAAATGTTTTTGCAGGGGACTATTCATTACCTACTGAAATTCTATCCACCTCCAAAACGCACTCTCAAGCATGTTTAAGGGACTCATCCTCTTGATGGGTCCTCCGGAAGCTCCCGGGAATTTCCCCGTCCCCACTCTGAGAAGGGGAGAATCGTATTTGGGTCACTATCATTGAGCCCAGAGCTATCCCCAGGGGTTTCTTCCCTACACTCCTCCTCCTCAGATCCTTCCCCCATAGCTGCCATGAGATTCTGTTGGCAGCATAGCTTTATCCTGGCGACGCTGACTCCAGGACTTAGCAGGTTTGGGAGTCTTGACATATAGATCTGGGTCTTCCAGGGGTAAGATCTCTAGGAAATCTTCCTGGTCCAACTTAGCAGAGTCATCAGTTAGTCAGGCCCATATTGCTCTAAAGTGTGGGTAGTCTCAGCCGATCACCACTGAATATGGGAGCCATGGCAGCACCACTGCCTTGAACATGGCTTGCCCGACTGGGGTCTTCAGTAAAACCTATACCGTTAGATACTTTCTCTGGTCTCCATGCACACAGGCCACTGTTACCATCTTTGCATAGTCAATTTGAAATTGGGTTACTGTTTCCCAGCGAATGAGGATCCACACACTCCTGGAGTCTACCAAGGCCTGGAAGCTCCACAGGAATCACAAAGTTATATGCCCCTGGGTGGGGACTGCCACAAAAGCACAGATGTGAGGGGTGGTTAGGCTGACCTCTATGGGTTCTTTCAAGCAAAGTGTCCCTGAGCGCCATACCTAAAACAGGTGAAGGGGTAATGGTTGGGGCCCTGCCCTCACCTAGAAGGTGACTTTGGGGTCGGAACATGTGAGCCAACATCTGTTTGGGCTTCCCGTTCTGTCCTCCTGGGCTAACGGGTGACTTCTTCCCCTTTTCACTGTCCATTTCAATCACTGGCTGGGTTTCATGGTTCCCCTCAGTTATTTCCAGTGCACTCTCTATTGTAAGCTTGGGGTGCCGATTTACAATTTGTTTCATCGGGGCAGTCAAGCCCTCCAAAACCTGCTCCAATAACACAATCTTGGCTATCTTGGGCCGATCATTCCCTCTGGTTGCAGTCACTTCCATGAGAGGTCCTTCAACTGATAGAAGAAGCTCCGGGGTCTCTCTTTTATCTGGAGCCCCCCTTCTGTATTGCTGGTGGTAGGCCTCTGGGGTACAGCTGGCCTGCTTCACTATGGTGACCTTGACAACTACATATGTTGCTTGCCCATCTAGGTTGGTGTCTTGGAATGCGGCCTGACTGCTGCCCATCAACTGATTCCACAAATAAATAGTCTATGTCTCCTCTGGTCACACAACCATACAATCGGTTCATTCAAAGCTCACCAGGAAATAGTCCAGTTCATTTTCAACCATCATTTTAAGAATCATTTGTGCTGAAGGGTAGAGTTGTGGTCTGTGGAGGGTCTGCGTCAACTGAGCTTGGGAACTCTTCTGTAGCTCCCCCTGTTGCTCAAATAAGATCCTGTACCTGCTGCCACTGTTGTTGCTACCCTTCCAGCAGGGTGTGTTGAAACTGCTGCTGAAATTGTTGCTGTTGCTGCTGGTACTTTTGCTGTTGACCTTCTGCCAGAATATGGAGGAGCTGCTCCATCTTGGCTTCTCACTGTTCACTTGCAACATGACCACAGCTTCCCTTTCTGCAGCTAAGTTAACCCTGCAGCATTCCAGTCCCAACACATTTTTAATGGCCTCTAGTGACCAAAGAAAGCCTGCCTGTCCAGCACTAAATAAACCTTCTTAAAGCTCCCTGACTAGGGCAAGGCTAGCTTTCTTAGCCTACACAAACAAGCAAAAAATCTTGACCTGTTTAGAGGCCCAACCCTGGAGGAATGTGGATTTGCCCTCAATCACGTGGCAGAGAAAATCCCCAAACTGCCACCATATGTGGTATTGTGGTGTGCCATGGGAAGGGGTTTTCTGTTCAAACACCAAACAGATAGCAGTTCAGCGAAAACAAAATGTGTTTTTAGTCAGACTCAGTATATTAAACCTTTACAGAGCTGGTCTCCCAGCCCTTCCTCCAGCCCAAAGTTCCTTCCTTGCCTAGTCAAAGTTCCTAGCTTTGTACAGCTTCATGGGCCTCTCTCCCTCCTGCAGTCTGCTGGATTTTTAACCTCTTCCTATGAGCCACACCCTCCCAACCCTGAACTCTGGGCTGCAAGCTCTCTTAAAGGGGCCTGTTGATAATCTCTCTGGGCAACACTGTATAGACCGCATCATAGTGCTGCTATTTCTTGTTAGTGTGTGTTAAATTAGCACAGAATAAATGAAAACATATTCTTAAATGGAATAAAGCTCACTTAAATTAAAATGTACACTAGTTCTTTCTGGAGCAAAATTGCAGAAAGAAAGTTTCAAGGGTAACATGAGGAAATACTGTGTTACTTAGGGGCCCTTTTACTAAAGTATATTTGCGGTTTTGTACCTAACATGTCAATAGCGCTCAAAACCATTGCGCGTTAGGTACAATACCATTGTGTTAATTGTCGAGGGTATGGACAGCATGTTTCCATCAGTTAAGGCACTGCCTTTTAAGCTAGAGCATGCCAAACATAAGTGTAGGCGCACTGACCTCCACCTAGTGAAGAGGTGGCTATTGCGCCCCTGCTAATTGTGAACTTTGCAGTTAGCATGGATGCACTGACTACAAGCTGTTCACCATGCTCACTCTCCACCCCTAACCTGCTCACATACCACCCAACACACGAAGCATAATTAGTGTGGAAATTGGGTACGTTAACTATCTATGTTGGCCCCATGCTACCAGTTAGCACAGGCCACAGTGCGCAGTAAGCATGCGCCAAAACCTGTGCTAACTGCATAGTGTACTTTAGTAAACGAGGGCCTTAGAGAATGGTAGGGGTAAGAGATAGCTGTTTGGCAGAGGAAGTGGTGACAAAAACCATGGCATAACTTAAAAATGCTTAGGACACACACAGAATGCAGTTAAGGTCTGGAAGGATGAATGGGTATAAGAAACGAAGGTTGGACATGAGTATTTACTTAGTCATATGAAACTAGCATAGCATAGAGAAGGAAATATAAACTGTTGGGCAGAGAATGGTAGTAGGACTGCATTAGGTTTCCAAAACATCTGGAGTTAACCAGCACAGAACAGCCATGGTTAGTAACCTCAGAAAGATATTGAGGATACTGACAGAAACAGGGTAGAGATGTTGAGTGAAAGGCAGTGTGCTTTGAGGAAGCTGCTGTTGGTTTGAGTATTGAGAATCAATATATATGTATCTACCCCAAAGGTAGAGAAGCCAGATAAGAAGCCAACTGGCCAACTATATTTTATCTGCTACTGTTTACTAGGTCACTCTATTGCAACAGCTGCTATTTAGTAAAACCTGAGGATTTAGAGATATTTGGCCTCCTGAACCCCAAAACACAGAGGGTGTACTTGGCCCAATTTAATTACAGTAATATAGATTTGCAGTGTTGCTTCATGACATATGAACTATATGATGGTTTTTGAGTAAAAGTGTGTTTTTCTGTTGGCAAATAGCTTTGCCTTTCTTTGTGTGAATCTAATTAATTCTATTCATATAATACTTTTTTATTACAATATAATTTTGTTTAAAATATTGCTTCAACATATTCTCAGTTGTTACTATGCCTGTACTGAAGTGCTTCTTTAAAAGAAAAGGCACACAGTGTCTCTTTATTGTGCAATATATTTTCCATTCTCTTTTTTTTCTATTTTTCATTGGCCTTAGAACCCAAAAGGCTATGTGCTTTTTGGGTTTTTTTTAAACTATAGGTTCATAGGACTCTATTTCTAAAGACAGCAGGTTCAGTTTAGTTTCTTTGTCCATGAGGGTGGATCAATGCTTTTATTCCGTAAGGGGAAAAAAAAGAAAAATCAATAGGATGTTTTTGCATTTATTTTTGCTGATGATGTAAAAGCACCTTCTCGTAGGGCAAAGCCTAACCACTCTCCTCGGGTGTCTGCTACTAGTGATCTCTGATATTTCTGCTACAGTAATTAAATAGTACGGCTTTACAGAGATCTACCACTGTAGCTGATTATTTATTTTCCTATTTTACTTTTTGCAATTCTATACCCCATCACGGGAACAAGCACTACTATAGGTAGATGTTAAAAGGTTTAGAGAAAGAAAGAAATCCTAATTTGAGCCTGTCAATAGCCCTGTGAATTGCTGCATTATACTTCTAATGCTATAATAAAATCCCTTTAATAAATTATTCAGCATGCACATTTTTCCTAATTGAGATTATGGGGCATGTTTACTAAACTGGGCTAATGGTTGGCATATGCTATTTGTAACTAGGTTCCATTGAATAACTTGAGACCTAGTTACAAACACTGCGTGCTAATTATTAGCCCAGCTTAATAAACATGCCCCTATGTTTGTGCCTTCATTAACACAAGTTCTATCGAAGGAAGTTACCAAAGTAATTTACTATACAAATATCCTAAAAAATTACTATCATTTCATCAATAATCTCACAATACATCCAGTAAATACCCTTTTCTCTTTTCATTTACCATACACTTCATATATGCGAAAACCAAGCACTTTTGTACAACCTAAATGTGCCAGAGAGCAAGGGCAATTTCTAACGTTCACAATTTTGGCTAGACAGTGTATTCCCTATATGAAATGGGTAATACACCTGTAGATTTTTGACCCACTCAGTCTACTCCCTAGCCACAACTCTGACACACCCCCTTGCAATTTCTATGAAGTAAGGACATCCAAGTGTAAATTCAGCCCTTTCTAATATAGCTATTTCCACATGCAAATACATGATTTTATACATGGGAATTGTGAATATGGCTTCTAAAATAACCTGTAGCTAAAATGAAAAAAAAATGTTATAAAGATATTTATATAATCCCAAGCTCTGATAAAATGTTTGCATGATAAATGAAAAGCCAAATTCTAACAGCTTTTATGAAGCAAAGTAAGGTATCCCTAATTCAAAAATTTTTTTAAATCAGGCAATCAAAGGGTATGAAAAAATGATGAGTTCTAACTGACACCAGCCACTACTGCTATTGTCCCCGATTCTATATTTCAGTTATTTATTCAGCGCATGCGTTTCGATACAAATACAACTTTGTGGTATGTAATGGACTTCTACACTATACTCTAGAAATATAGCTCTGAGCTGTGGCATCTATTTCTGTTGAATGTTGTGCAAGTCAGTAATATAATGTAAGTTGCATATATCAAACTATACCTATCGCATCCCTCCTTGGGTGACACTCTTCATAAAGGTGGCCAATAAATAAATAACTTTCTGGGTACCAAAAGATGAGGCAAGCTTATTATAAAACACAGCTCTGCTGGAGGCCGTTGAACAAAATGGCCGGGAATGTAAGTCTAGGCTCAGCATGCTTTCTCTAAGCACCCCCCTTACCCTACAGGCAAAGGTGGCAGATTAGGCGATTTAGTTACTAATGTGTGCTAACATTAAGGGACGTTAATTCACCATTAACGTGCAATATTAGCAACCAAGTCACATTGAATAACATGGGACCTCTGTTAAAATAATGTATAACAATGGTTTAAAATAATGGTTGTTAACGTTAGCGCATCTTAATAACTAGACTCCTAAATTGGATGAAATGTTAGGCCAAAACATTATGCGGCGTATTTTAGAAGCCTTATTTGTGATTTACATGTGTATGTGCCAGAACACACACGTGTAAACGGCATGTATGTGTAAACAGCCATCTTGGAAAGAACTCAGTTTATACGTGGATATCCTAATAATGAGTAAATTACATGAGACATGTCAGAGTGCCCAGGGTAGGTCAGAAATCTATACGTGTAGCCCCCAATTCAGATAGGGAATATACGTGGATGACTGCGATAGAGCACATCCCATTTTACACCCTCTCCCTGTCACATGCAGGTTTTTAAAAGTGCTTTTTTAGGCCAACCCTTTACAAGAGGGATACAGTAAAACTGCAGTTAAGTAGCAGCAGCTATATATTTTTATCTGCAAAATGGCCCAACTACACGTGTAAGTTGCCAGGTTTCCTCCCTCTATTTTTCCCATGTGTAGATTTCTTAAATGGTTCCTCCCATTGCACGTGGATATATATCTCCGCACATTCCTACATCTCATTCTCATTTTAGAAAAGGTGCCAGGTTTAGCAGAGCTCTTTCTAAAATACTAGCAGAACTGAAGAGAATGTGACCTCATCATCTCAATTCCAATCTCCACATGCTGTCTAAAATGTGCCTTCACATCATTTATGACCAGTAGCAATTAAGGGCCCATAGACCCTTTACTAAGGTTTATCGTCCTTCCAGCGCAAAGCATAAGGTATTTGTCAATACAGTGAGTGGACTGAACTATTTTCTATGGCACGTCCCTCTAGGACTGGCTACAGTGGTGGAGGTCAGATTGCCGGTTAGCATAGCCCAAGAATATTCTGGATAGAGGGCTGTAGATGAGAAAAAGGTCAGGCTCCCGTTTCTGGCACAGAGAAGGGAGCTGAAGAGCTGCTGTTTCTGGATTCCAGTAGTGGATTCACAGGCCCCACACTCTGAACTGGGCATTTTCCTAAAAGCAACTGCTCCTGAGGGATCCAGCAGTGAAGTGGAAAGTATCCCCATTCTGATGGAGTAAACCTCTTTCTAGGTCTGTCTTTCATGGGGCAAAAGGAAGCTGATCTGGAATTCCAGGTGTGAGCACAGATCTGCTTAGGAGTGGCAAGAAATGTGTGTCAGAGCCTATCAAGATGTGCCCATTCTCGGGGAAAGGGAGGAAGACATGAGGAGAGTGCTGCCAAACAGATCCAGACATCCAAGGCAGTCGAGAAGAAGAAAAAAATACAAGGAGAAAACTATTTGCAGGAAGAGGTACAGCAAAGGCCCTTGGGAAGTCAGTCAACACACTACCATTCCAAGGGGAATTTAAAATCCAAAGAAGAGAATACGAATATCTCAGGAGACTTCACAAGCAAAGATTAGAAATCCCTAGTTTGTTCTGTATCTGTGTTCTATGAAGTTGTTATAAATTCCACTAATTTGTTATAATAAAAATGTTCCCAGTAACGGTTCTAATTTTGTAACAGCGAAATTCTGTGTGCAGTGTCGGCTTTGACTGTTAAATATAGACTTTGGACCCAGAAGTGAAGATCCATTTCCTGTGGTGGAGAAACCATGCCAAGGTTTGTGAGATATCTGTATGACTTAACTCTATTTCTGAGTGAGCTGTCTCTTATAAGTGTACCTGGTAGGGGGGCTACATAATTATAAGCAGACCACTATCCAGATAGTGCATAGCGGCGATATTAAGACAACTACTGTATCTTCGTAGCATGTCTTGATTTGACATTCACCCAGTCAGTACAGGGGTAAGTGAAATCACCCATTATTACTGTGTTATCAATTTTGTTAGTTTCCCTAATTTCGGTTAGAATGTCATCATCTATCTGTTCATCCTGGCCATGCGGTTGGTAGTAAACCCCCCTGCTATTCCCTACTCTTCTCACATGGAATTTCTATTCATAATGATTCTACTCATAATGATTCTATTCATAATGATTCTATTTTGGTGCCTGCAAAACTTTTATCCTATTTAACTCAATACCTTCTTTAACATATAGTGCCACCCCTCCACCAACTTGATCTACCCTATCATTGTAATATACTTTGTACCTTTGCATCACAGTGTCCCATTGGTTATCTTTCTTATATCTTGTCTCTGAGATTCCAGTTATATTTATTTTATTTTATTTTATTTAGACAGTTTTGTATACCGCCTTATCCTTCAATCAAAGCGGTCACAACACAATTGGGGGATACATTTAACACACAGGGATATGAGACACACACTAATGCTTACAGGGAACATGGGCAATGGAGGGTTAAGTGGCTTGCCCAAGACCACAAGGAGCATCTGTGGGACTAGAAACCCCAGTCCTTCCGGCCCAAGGTTGCTGTCCTCTAGTGGGATTTGAACCCCAGACCTTCCAGCCTGAAGTACCTTGCCCCAACCACTAGGCTACTCCTCCCTCCTATCTACCATTTTGTTCAGTGCTATACACTCTTAACTCACCCATCTTATTTTGTAGACTCCTAGAATTTGTATAACGGTATTTCAAAGAATATTTTTGTTCATAATGACAACTCATTTATCAGTTGACGGGGTAATTGGAATTTTTCAACTCTGTCTGATGTTAATTTAAGGACAACTGGACTGCTTTTATCTTTATTGCTACCCCTCTGTCAGGATTCTCTACTCTCCCTATTTTGATAGTATCTTTCAAAGATACATTATTCCAAATCAAAATCATGCACTCCTGGGTGACTGTTGTCTTTCCCGCAATATCTAGTTTAAAAGGTTAGTGCCAGCAGGCTGGTTCTACCTTGGCTAAGGTAGAGCTCATCTTTCTGGAAAAGGCTACCTCTTCTCCAGAATATTGCCCAGCTCCTGACAAATCTAAGTCCTCTTCCCTGCACTATTGTCTCATTCAGGCACTGAGACTCCAGAGTTTTGTCTGCCTCTTGGTTTCTGAACATGGAACAGGAAGCATTTCTGAGGATGCTATCCTGGAGGTCCTGGATTTCAACTTTCTACTTTAAGCCTAAATTTGGCTTACTGAACCTCCCTCTCACTCTTTCCTATGAAAGTTGTACCCACATGTCCTAAGATAGCTGGCTCCTCCACAGCACTGTCTAAAATGCTATCTAGGTAATGCATGAGGTCCACTGCCCTCACATCAGGCTGGCAAGTGACCAAGCGATTCTCATGCCCACCAGCTACCCATTAAGTCCATAAAGTATGGCATCACTAATGTCCCAGCCACTATAAAATGCCGTATACCCAATTTTTCTGCTCTTTACCTTCAAGACTCATGTGTAAAGGGCAGAAACTGATCACTATATGTTGCCTTTATAAAGTGTGATTCACACCAAGCGAGTGTCATATCCGGGACAGCCTCTTCAGCAATAGACTGGTGAATAGACAAAAGTTTAGCTGCTCTTGGACAAGTGACTTTCTCTCCTTTATTCCTCATTGCTATTTGCTGGCTCTCATAGAATATTTCTTTCCTCTCCATCAGACATCAGAACTACTGCTTCATGTCAATTGCTGTTAGCTCTAGAGAGCGTTTTCCATATTGCTGTGCAAAAAAGGTCACCTCATGTGACCGAATACTGCATTTCTATTGGATGAAAGCTATCTTTGCTTGACTTCCTGTCCTTTCTCTATTTGGTCCATTTATTTCTAGTGAGTAGTAGAGCCACTATATCCCTTTAGTTCCTAGAGCTTGAGAGTTGATTGTAGTTCACTTTTTGTCTGTCAGTAGCCATGGGCTCAAACACCATGAAACACATCAGGGAATGTTTGAATTTTGATCTCCCTGAGACTTCAGTTCAGTATTGTGTATGTGTAGGGGGGAGAGAGGGAGAGACAATGCCCTGTCTGGCTCTCCCACTCCAGACAGACTGTAACAATTTTCCCTCCTAGGATGGATCCCCGAAATTCTCCTCTTTCTCCCCCTCTCCAGGCTGGACCACAGCAGTAGGTTCACTATTCTCTCTTTCCTAGGTCTGATTCTGGCCAGCTGCACTTTTCTATCCCATCCGCTGACTCACAATGAATTTACCATCTGCCTATCGCATGCTGTCCCCTATTCTCTGTTCTTTGGCCACAGCCACTGCTTCTTCCTGGTTTTGTTCATGTGGCGCTAATGCTAATCCCACTTTTGGTTGTTAGCCTGTGTGGAAGCTAACTTTGCTTGTTCTCTTCCTCTTTGGTGTCAGCCCAAGCTATGTAGTATAGATTCTGACACCATCTGCATTCCTGTTTATGGGTTGAACCAATGTTGCTATGCCTCAGCAGGGTATCACTACAAATGCAGGCCCCCGAGCCCAGGCCCAATGGCCCATGACTAGAGACAGCCCTAGGGTCATGACATCCTTTTAGCTTTGATGCTTATGGCTGAGGCCATAGTGGCCATAGACTCACTATGGTTCTGCTTTGCATTGCCTTTCATAGACCTTGAGAGACAGCCAAATAGTTTAAGAACATAAGAAATGCCATACTGGTTCAGACCAAGGTCCATCATGCCCAGTATCCTGTTTCCAGCAGTGGCCAATCCAGATCACAAGTACCTGGCAAGTTCCTAAAAGGCACACAGGTTCCACAATGCTTGTCCCAGGGCAAACAGTGGTTTTTCCAGGTCCTGGGATTGTACAACCTTGTGCAAAACAATCAGATAAAGATTTTCCCCTCCCACTTGCCTTGTTTTTCTTTAATTAGCTTTCTATTCTCTTTATTTTTGCAGACTTAATTTTTGACCTCAGGGGAGTTTGTTGGAGTTTGTAGTAGCAGTTTGAGAATGCTATATTTTCCTTTGGAGTTCAACTATTTAAGTGACCTCAGAACATTTAAATGAAGCACTGTGATGAGTATAAGGTCATGGGGAGGATATTAAGCGGTGGTGGCTAGAGCTTGTACATCAGTTAGCCATCGCCACTGAACTTTGAACCTGGATATCCAATACGAGGGCCCTATCTGGCCACCAGCATTGAATATCCAGGCTGACCAGATAGCACTGCAGTTACCTGGTTAGCTACAGCGGCGAAAGTTAGGCAAACCTTTCAGCTGGCTAACTTTTGCTGCCGTGGGATAACTGGCTAGAAGCTGAATATCACTGCTAGACAGTAATCCCCAAGTGCCACCTCCGCTCCACCTCTGAACCGCCCCAATGCTAGCTGTCTAGTGTTGGGATATTTATTCATTTATTTATTTATTTAGCGTACATTTGTATCCCACTGCTTCCAGTGATCAGCAGCGGTTGCTATACATGGTAAGGTTGGCTGTACGGGCCAGTAATTAGGGATATATACATTGCGATTAGGGAGGGGGAGGTAGTGCACAGCAAAGATAGGGTTACAGATTTACAGTTGATTGATGTTAAGACTTCACACAGGGTACTTATATACATATTTACACATGACTGACTTTAGGACCTCACACAGGATCAATATACATATTTACACATGCCTGAGTGCATTTCACGAGGTTAAATTGTAATGTGATTGGAAGAGGTGCGTCTTAAGTTTTTTTCTGAAGTCTTTCAGATCACAGTTTGCACGCAGATCACTTGGTAACCGGTTCCAGAGTGCTGGGGCTATAAATGAGAAAGCCCTGTTACTGGTACAAGCATTAACCTTTCTGATGCACTTCGGGAGACAGAGGGTATTGAGGTTTGCTGTTCTTCTACTTCTGTTGTTGGGTAGATTGGATATTAAGCTGTTGAGATGTGAGGGCGCTACATTATGGATGAGTTTGAAGATAGTGACCAACATTTTGTATTGAATGCGGGCCGTGATGGGGAGCTAGTGTAGCTCAATTAGAACAGGTGTAATGTGGTCAGAGAGTCCTTTTTGCATAATGATTCTGGCAGCAACATTTTGTGCCATTTGCAGAATATTTATAGTTTTTCTTGGCAGGCCTTGCAGTATGGCATTTAATTGCAGCACCTGGAGATATTTAGCAGCAATAACCGCTACATATCCCACAGAGTGCCATTTAGGCGATTTGCAGGTCTGCAAACCGCTTAAATGGCTTTGAAAATGCTTCTTCATTTCTTTAGCTTTATGTCACATTATGACTTGATATGATAGAATCAGCAAGCTCAACACATTTCTAAATAACTTCAAATGTTGGCATTAATTGTCAATATTGTGGAAGGGATAATGAGGATAACATAAATTGTATTGATGCTATTAAGCCATTCATAATGGTTGCAGCTAATAACCTGTAAAAACGGGGTACAAACGGTTGGCTAAGATGTGCAGTATCTTTGAACTCCATTATCTATATGTAAGAAGTGATCATTTGTATCCTTGCAAATCAATGACTAGAGGTGCAGGTCGGATTCCAGTGGGGTTAGTAAGTCTGTAAGTCTCAAATTTGGGTGAACTAAGCCCTAGGTAAATAGCTATGTAAGATTCACCTGTGACAACCTCAGTAAAACAAATCGATATTCCTGAGCAAAGTGTAGCAAACCATCTAGATTACTGCAATTCATTTCTTACTGGAGTCCCGTTTTACCAACTGAAGAGACTCCAATTTATACAAAACACTGTAAAACGTTTATCTATAACATTAAAAATTATGATCACGTAACATTCCATTTTGAATGAACATCATCGGTTCCCTGTAGGTAGTAGATCCAATTTAAAATGTTAATTTCAGCTCATTGCACATACTACACAGGATTCCTGATCTATCTTATTTTCTTTATTTATTTAGCTAGGCTTATATACCTCTTTTCTACGAGGTATATTTCTATGTATATTTCCCTTGCCCAAAGGGCTCACATTCTCTGTTTTTGTACCTGAGGGTGGCTTGAGTCTGTTTTGATTCCTCACTGTTGAGCAAGTGCCCTAAGATCATTGCAAGCAAATTACTCAACAGTTACATCAATAGTCAAATTAAAGTTAGCTTCCTCGTGAAGTACAGCCTTCAGTTATTTAGCCGCTTCGCTATGAACTCACTCTCTCCGTTCATATAAGAAAGTTTAAAAAAGGAGTAAAGATGTGGCTTTTTAATCAGACCTTTGAATAATTCCTTAATACAAATGGAATCATAAGCATTCAATAGAACAGGCATGTCCAACTTCGAACAGGTCGTGATCTACTTTTTCCGGCCAAAAGTGCCGGTGATCTACCACCATGAAAATTAAGTTTCAAATTAGTTTCAAATTAAATTTTAACCCAATAAAGTTGGAGGATCCCCCCCCCCCCCATTTTTAATGAACGTTCTGCCATTTACTTGGATGTGATCAGCTGTTAAGCAAATTAAGCAAAAACAAAACAGAGAGACAAAGATCCAGTAAGAACTGCGAGGGGAAATGAAAAGTACATTTTTTCTTAAACTTTTATTGATTAATAACTTTCTTTAACTGTCTTAATAACTTTCTTTAACTTTTATTGAGTAATTTGTGTTAAATTTAGGTCGAGTATTGATCCAGGCTGATCTTGCACAATCTTTAATATTTCGCTCTTGCTCATTAGTCCCACAGGTGCTCCTTGTGGTCTTGGGCAAGCCACTTAACCCTCCATAGCCCATGTTCCCTGTAAAATAGTTATCTCCAAGTTATAATACCCTGTTCAATGTAATTTCAGTTTGTTTAGTGTAAACCGCACTGATGCAGAATAGCGCGGTATATAAGAGAATGTAAATAAATAAATAAGTGAGACGTCTGAGCCTGCATTTCATCCACCAGCTTTTTGGGTGAATATTGCGTGAGGGCCAGTCTCAGGGAATCCTGGAGATGTTCATCTGTTATGTTGGACCTTTGTGTACTCTTTGTCATTTTCAGATGGAAAAACGCAGATTCACACAAATAAGTTGAACTGAAACAGGAGTGTACAGCTTCACTGCATCTTCTCAAGTTGTGAAATTTGTCTCTAGGCACTAGCTTCCAAAACGATTCTTGCTCAGCACGGGTCTTGAGAAAAAATATCATTTTTAAGGGTTAATATTTCATTTTCAAGAGCTGGCTTGTTCAATGAGTAATTTTTACTGATAGCAGCTGCAGTTTCTTTAATGTCAACATCTACTTTGAATGGGTATGACAAGTACTCCACAACTGTTCCAATTTTTTGGAAGTCACAGAATCTATTTTCAAATTCCTGGATAACAGAACAGATTTCTGTCACATACTTCTCGTTCTGAAAAACAAAATTTGGATATTGTCCCAGATGGTCCTGCGTATTAGGAAAATGATCAAAAGTGTTGTTTGCAAGGTCAGTTATCATTAGCTCAAATTTGCTCTTGTAAGATGAAACTCTATTCATCATCTCACCAATGCATTTGTTTTTACCTTGTAGTTCAAGGTTCATTTCACTTAGTTTGCCTGTAAAGTCAGTGAGAAATGCCAGATCACATAACCAAGCAGAGTTGGAAGATGAGGAGTGGTTATCTCCCCTCTCCTTCAAAAAACTTCTTATTTCATTCAGAAAATCACGAAATCTTTGCAGACATTTGTGCCTACTTAGCCACCTTACATCTGTGTGCAAAATGATTTCCGCTGCCCCTTCATCAAGAGTAAGATTGAAAAGCCATCTTTGAAGTGATCTTCCACGAACTGAATTTACAATTTTGAAAGTGATGTCCATGACAGTCTTTGTATTGAGTCTCTTTCGTGCCAAAACTTGCTGGTGAATGATGCAGTGGTAAGAAAGGAAATCTGGGAAGTCATCATGCTGTCTACAGAGGGCTATGAAACCGTTAACCTCACCTGTCATTGCTCTTGCTCCATCAGTAGTGATGGAAACAAGTCTATGCAATGGAAGATTACACTTTGTCACAAAAGAATGGAAAGAACTGAATATTTCCTGACCAGTAGTTCTCCCTTTTAAAGAAATCATTCCAAGTAGTTCTTCTTTAACACTGAAATCTTCAAAAACCATCCGGATAAAGGCTAGAACTGGGCTATGTCTCTTATGTCTGTAGATTCATCCAGTTGGAGTGAGAAAGCAACACAATTTGAAACATCCTCCAACAATTGTTCAGTTGTGTCTCCACACATCTTTTCTATTCGTCGCATGACGGTATTTCTTGACAATTGTACATCTTGAATAGCAGCTATGATCTCTTTCTTATTATTAAATCCTTCAAAAAGATTGTCAGCTGCTTCAAGAAAACAATCTTTTACAAATTCCCCTTCAGTGAAAGGTTTGCATTTCTTTGCGATCAGGTTGCTGGCCTTGAAGGATGCTATGGTTGCATTGAACGAATTTGACCTTGGCTTCACCATCAACTGTTGCTGAATAGCCAATTTCGATTTAAGTTCTTTGAGCTTCAGTTTACGAATTTCACTTTTGGGTGGAAAATCAGCATCAATCTTTTTGCTATGCAGAGCCTTATAATGACGTTCCAGATTACCCTTTTTGGGCAAGAATACTGGGGCGTTACAAATTAGACAACTACACTTGTCTTTCACCATGATGAAGAAGTAGTCCATTTTCCATTCATCATGAAAGTGGTAGGTTTTGCTCTTCTTTGGAACACTCATCTTCTTTATACTGGGGTGGCTGGATGTAAGAAGGCCAAATCTGCTAAGTTAGTATAAACACTGGCTGAATCTGGTCCAAAACTGTCACTGCCCCAAAGTATTAAAGATCAACAGGAACTGAAGACCTCTGGATGTGCAATAGAAGGACTGGAGATGCCAAAACCACACATGCAATTCTAAAAGTAAAAATAAGAATTCATCATACTGGCACCAATAATCAAATACCACCAAACAATCATCAAAGAAACTCAAACACCTGTCCAGCAAACTAGATACAATCAAATACTGCCAAACAAGTTCAAATACCACCACACGCGGTTTAATAAATTCTGCACACAGTGTAGAATCAATGCAAAGGCAAGGCGAAATAAAATTGCAGTGTAGAATCAACGCAAAGGCTAGGCAAAATAAAATTGCAGAGGCAAGCAAAAGTCACAGTGGTTTGAACCAATTCGAAGGCAAGGCATAGGCAAGTTAGAAAAATATTGGAAAAGCCCGCCAAAATCACCAAATTCTTGACACTTTGGTGTGTCTGTCCGAAAACGTTTAATGAAAGTGAACTATAAAGCGACCAATGACCAGCACACGACACAACTAATATGGTAAGTGTATTCAGGTAAAGCCTGGGCGAATGGATATCGCCCGGCATATAACACACTTCTAAGAGGTGTTGGGGCGGCGGCAGGAATGGGTGATTCTGAGAGGCAGGAGACCAGGTATGATGCTGGGCCTGTGACATCTCGTCGCGGGGCGCAGGCGGCGGCCCCCTGGAGTACCCACAAATTATTGGCATGAAAACAACAAGCGCCCCCAATACACCCACAGGCAAGATTCCCGCAGGCAGGGAAAAAAGATAGGCAAAGGATCAGCAGCGGCGGCAAGCCCTTGGCAGACGACCTGCTGGCATGAGCTCTCTCCTATCGATGGGGCGAGCTGCTAGAGAGATGGAGCCAAGTGGGGCTGGCGATCTACCTCTGACCCCTCCGCGATCTACCTGTTGGACATGCCTGCTGTAGAATAACTTCTCTCTCACAATTCTTTGTTTTGTCTCTATATGACTTTGCTGTTCTATGCATATCCTCACCTCTTCTGTGTTGTTCATTGTCAGTAAGTATGAGTTTTTTATTTTTTTTATCTCTGATCCCTGGTAACCACCACTGGTACTGTAAATCGCTATGACATAAAAATAAAATAGCGGTTTCTTAGATCTTGAAAACAAGTAAATAAATAAATGATTACAGATTTTTACAGGATAGGTGTGGCAAAGTCTGATTCAATGGAGGCAGTCTCAAATTGAAACTTCTTTTACTCCTCCCCTTTGCCCGGAGATTATTGAAACATAATCCAAACCGCTCATCTATTCTTAAATTATATATACAATTAATGCAGAAGGACTCTGAGTCAAGAACTTGAGTCTCGTTATACTTGTATGTGTGAAATTCAATTGTGTGGTTAAAGGGAATATTTCTATGATTAATTTCTTAGATATAAGATTAACATCAAAGGCATGGAAAACAGAACTTGCATTTAACAAACGGTAACGCAACAATACTGACCAGCCAAGGAGAGAACATCTCTATTTTTAAAAGTACAGTATTAGTACCACCCAAAGACCACTAAATAGTTTAGTGCAGTGATTCAGAGATATGGATCTTTTCAGCTGTTCATTTAAATCCAGTCCAAGTCAGTAGTTGCTGAAAATTCTTACTTTATGGTGACTGGTATGAGACATAGATTTGTGATCTCATTCCATTCTTTAATAAAGTCTCCATGCCACAAAAGAACATTAGCAAAATTGACTATGGCTATCTCGAGAGATGAAGGCAAATACTAAGAGCTTATGGAAAATGAAAATGTTTTCATCAAAAAATGGTCCTTCCTCAAAACTGTGCAAAGCCATTGATGGGTTAGCGCAGGGAGTGCTTGCACTGATCTGCTGAAAGAAAAAAAGTGAATCATGTCAAGCAGAATCGAATATGATATTCAATATGAAGATTTCTATGTGCACCTTTTAGACACAGTTTTGACAACAAAAATGTTGACATGTGATAGCGTAATGTGAATATTGGAGCAATGCTGATTAATTCATTTCTCTGAGTACAAGCTATGGTGTGGTAAAGAATCAGCTCTGCGATGAAAAGATGCATTAAATGCTCAACTCAGGTTTTCTGATGTATTGTACAAAGAGTGGTATTGTGCTTAGAATATAAGAAATGCCATACTGGGTCAGAACAAAGATCCATCA
The DNA here is from genome assembly GCA_033557465.1 of Ichthyophis bannanicus. Classification (NCBI taxonomy): domain Eukaryota; kingdom Metazoa; phylum Chordata; class Amphibia; order Gymnophiona; family Ichthyophiidae; genus Ichthyophis; species Ichthyophis bannanicus. The sequence continues at coordinate 700,664,213 of CM066034.1, read as the reverse complement.
AGCCCAGTATCCTGTTTCCAACAGTTACAAGTACCTGTCAGGCTCCCAAAAAGTAGACAGATTCCATGCTGCTTATCCCAGGGGTAAAGTGGATTTCCCCGGTCCTCTTTAATAATGGTTTAATGCTTAAATGGAATTTCTGTACTAAAATAATTTGTGAATTGTGCAGTCCTCCAAGAGAAAGGAAATGTAATTGCTACAGTAAAGCATGGCAATTAATGATTTGAAAAGAAAAACAAATTCCTTTTTAACATTTCACCGTATATCTTGCTGGAAAGTTTTACAGTAAAGTCTTCTGGAAAAAACATTACATTAAATGCATCCGCTTGGTTGTTGATGGGAGATCAACCACTTTGACATTCATTTGAAAAAATGGCATATATATGCTGATAAATAAACCATATCCAGAGTCAATAATTGAAAAGTTGGTACTCACCTCGCCTAGCCTGCCTTATCTTTGGACTCAACATATTCCTAATTCCAAGATCTCCTTCCATGCAGGCTTCAGTTTGCTGTTATTATCTTTGCCTTTCCTCCTACCCTGTTGCACCTCATCATAACATTTCAGTTCCCGACAATAACAGGCTGGCTCCCATAAGCAGGAAGCGATGCTTTCCACTCCCACTGCTGGCTCAGGAGGATGCCTTGTATTTAGCTAAATAAACCTTACTGCATTATTTATCCAGTCTAGAATTAATTTCCATCCAACTAACCATTAAGTGCCTGAGTAATTAGTGTCAGTAAATCACTTGCACATAGACAGGAGGCTGGACCTGAGTCCTTCTCCTAATTGGCCACGCATCAGCGCAATTAATGCCTCGGTTAGAGTGTAAATAGCATGGATGATTCCTTTTCTTGTATTCCGTTAAGTCCTGCAGAAACCGGAAGGCATTTAACCAAAATCAAATCTGAGTGAGTCAAAGATTCTATCTAAGTCTGAGGCAGTGATAAAAAAGGCAGGGGAAAGAGACAAGCCCATCTCAGAGTTACAGCCGTTGCATTGCTGGCTTGCACTGGTCCTTAGGGACATGGTATGTCAGGCTACTGATAGAGCAAATGAATTCACAGAGCTCAGAGTGAAAGTGCTAGCTGAATCACTCCTGAGAAAGGATAAAAAGTACTATCACTGCGGAAATAAATACTGCACATCAATGATAATTATTTCATGGGGGAAAAAAATCCCTATACTGACAAGGAAAAATGCTTGGGAGCCCTGGCAAAACAGTATTTCAGCAAATAGACATCACAAGGCATTTGCAGCAAGAATAGAGAAAATAGTTGAACAGTTGGGAACCTCTGAATATGAAAGATTTTGTTTAATTGCCATGTAAAATCTTTCTTAAAGGAGTATTCAATTGCTTTTTATTGATAATGCCAGTTCTGTAAATTATACTAAAACTATATGGCACTTAGTGCCTATCCATGGACATTTAGGAGGTAATTTTATAAAGTACCCCTCACAGACACTCTTATTAGGTCACTATAAAATGCCAACCAGCATAAACACGCATGCACTTTGCCTATAGGTGGAGGTGGGGGCATGGTCTGGGCACAGCATACATGGAGTTTTTATGCACACACAGACTATAAAATACCATAATCTATAAATGTATGTACGCAAGGTATGCACAAATATCTGCACCTGCTCACAAGCAGCCGTACTCACATTCAAGGTATGTTCTCTATCACATATACTAGTATTTCAAAGAGACAAGTAGATACCTAGTTGAATTTATAAAATAGTGCCTCTTAGTGAACATAAGAACATAAGACATGCCATACTGGGTCAGACCAAGGTCCATCAAGCCCAGTATCCTGTTTCCAACAGTGGCCAATCTAGGTCGTACGTACCTAGCAGTTTCCCCAAAAGACACAGGTTCCACAATGCTTGTACTGGCATTGATATCCTGGGTCCCTTCTTAATAATGGTTTATGGACCTTTCCTCCAGGAACTTCTCCAAACCTTTTTTAAACCCAGCTACACTAACAGCCTTTACTACATCCTCCGGTAACAAATTCCAGAGTTTGATTACACGTTGAGTGAAAAAATATTTTCTTTTATTAGTCTTAAATAGTTTACCCTGTAGCTTCATTGAATGTCCCCTAGTCTTTCTATATTCTGATAACGTAAACAATCGATCTACGTTTACCCGTTCCACTCCGTTCATTAATTTATAGACTTCTATCATATCTCCCCTCAGCCGTCTCTTTTCCAGGTTAAAGAGCCCTAACCTTTTTAGCCTTTCATAGGGGTATTCTTCCATCCCCTTTACCATTTTGGTGACTCTTCTCTGAACTTTTTCTAATAACGCTATATCCTTTTTAAGATACGGCGGCCAGAATTGCACACAATATTCAAGGTGCGGTCTCACCATGGAATGATATAGAGGCATTATAATATCCTTTGTTTTATTTTCCATTCCTTTCCTTATGATACCTAGCATTCCATTTGCTCTCTTGGCCGCCGCTGCACACTGGGCCGAGGGTTTTAACATGTTATCCACAATGACGCCTAAATCTTTTTCCTGGGTGGTGTTTCCTAATGTGGAACCTTGCATTGTGTAACCATAGTTTGGGTTGTTCTTCCCTAGGTGCAAAACTATGCACTTGTCCACATTAAATTTCATCTGCCATTTGGATGCCCAGTCTTCCAATTTATCAAGATCCTCTTGCAATTTTCCACAATCCTCTTGGATTTTAACAACTTTAAATAGTTTTGTGTCATCTGCAAATTTGATAACCTCACTCATTATTCCCTTTTCTAGGTCATTTATGAATATGTCAAAAAGCAGCGGACCCAGCACAGATCCCTGGGGTACACCACTATTCACCTTTCTCCATTGGGAAAATTGGCCATTGAGCCCTACCCTCTGCTTTCTATCTTTTAACCAGTTCCTGATCCACAATAGTACACTGCCTCCTAGCCCATGACTCTTTAGTTTTGCCAAAAGTCTCTGATGAGGGACCTTGTCAAAGGCTTTCTGAAAGTCCAAATACACTAAAAAACTAACTCACCTTTGTCTACCTGTTTATTCACCCCTTCAAAAAAACATAACAGATTAATAAAACAAGATTTTCTTTGTCTAAAGCCATGTTGTCTGTATCCCATTAAGCCATGACTATCTACATGTTCAGCAATTTTGTTTTTTATGATGGTTTCTACCATTTTTCCCGGTACTGACATCACACTCACCGATCTGTAGTTTCCTGGATCACCCCTGGAACCCTTTTTAAAAATTGGCACTATGTTCGCCATCCTCCAATCTTCAGGTATTACAGATGATTTTAATGATAGTTCACAGTGTCATCCTTATAGAGTGTATTTCCTGTGGAGTAAATATGTATTGCAGTGGTTCCCAAAGCCATCTTGGGGGGCCCATGGCTATCGGTTTTCGGGATATCCAAGATGAATATGCATGTGAAAAAAGTACATGCAATGGAGGAGTGGTGCATGCAGATCTATCATGAATATTCATTGCAAATATCCTAAAATTATGATGGGCTGGGGACCAATAAGACAAGTTTGTGAACGATTGATGTATTATGTAACCATCATAATGAGTGTATATATATATATATATATATATATATATATGTGTGTGTATATTCGCAACCCCAGCCCCCGAGCCACCTGCTTAAAGGTTCAGGGTGGACATTATTGTTTTCATCAAAGGTAGAAACCTTTCTTAGCCCAGATGCATGCTGGTACTAGTAGTCCCTTTCTTGAAATAATTAGTTGTGAAAGCCATGTGTAAGGTAAAGGATAAGTTTTATTCCCATAATGCACAAACAAAGGTTCAACGAAGGAAAACAGGATTCTCACCTCATTCAGGATTTTCAAAAAGGTATTTACAGAATTCAATAGTTAGACGTGCTTCACAGTCTTATTAGCTATGCAGGTGTTAGAACAAACCAGTTCATGGAAACAAAAGCAAGCTTCTTCTTTTAGCTTATCAAAACTGTATTTTAACGTATACCCTGCGAGCTATACTTCTGCCAAGGATTCCAAACTCCCGGCTAGACAAAGTGTACAATCCATGAGACAGTCAGGTAGCAATGAATCGGGTTCAGCAGGGTCTATTTGCATCTCCTCCTGTTCTGACGATATATCTGCTGGCCCTGAGCTTTCCTCATGTAATTCTGGCTCTCTAAAACTCTCCAGCCTTGCTCTACCTGGTCTGGAAAACAGGTAACAGGACTTTTAGTTAGCACTTTTTGTACAGGTTCCCAAACCTCTCTCCAGCTGTGTTTACTGCACCCACGGCTCTCTGGCTTCCATGCCTTTCTAGGGCTTGGCCACAGTTCCTGGTTCAGTGTTGTGTTTCTCAGACTCCTGGGCTGAGTCTTGTGCACCCACCTCTGAACTCCTTGTAGCTCACAGTCAGGAAAGGAAGTATGCAGGTACCTCTGCTCTCTGAGCTGTGCTTCTCTGGTACTTTCTTTACCAGGCACTTTCCCGGTCCCTCTCCTTTCTCTGTCTTCCTTGAAGACTTCTCCCTAGAGCTTTTCAGCATGGAACTGTTTCTCTTGGAACTTGTTCCTTCTCTGTAAGGACCGCAAATCCAACTGCCTCTCCTTCTCTCCTCAGAGCCATCTCCTTCCTCTCTCTTCTGCATCTGCTGCCGCTCCTGCTGCCCCTGTCCTGTCTAAGCCATGCTTATAAAGCTGCTTCTCAGTTAGGGTTTCTCTCACCTTGACCAGGTGTGTCTGATTATCCCTTGAGTTAGTTATTGCATCATCCAAGCTTGGGTGTGTCAGCCTACCCTCTGATTCTTCGTGCTTGCTCCCTCTGGCTATGCTTTGCAGTAACTGCACTTTAGGTCTGTCACTTTCTTTAAAGGGATCAGTGATTTTTCCTATCTCCATAGGTTCACTGACCTCTGCTTCATCACTATATATATAAATTTCCAAAAGCCTTTGAGAAAGTCCCTCATGTAAGACTCTTGAGGAAATTAAGAAGTCGTAGGATCAGAAGCAATGCACTATTGTGGATCAGGAACTGGTTGAAAGATAGAAAGCAGAGAGTAAGGCGAAATGGCTTATTTTCTCCATGGAGAAAGGTGATTAGTGGATTACCCCAGGGATCTGTGCTTGGTCTACTGCTTTTTAATATATTTATAAATGACGTGGAACTGGGAATATTGAGTGAGGTGATCAAATTTGCAAATGACACAAAGTTACTGCTACAAGTGCTAATCATTTGTATAGCACTACAAGGTGTATGCATTGCTGTACATATAGATACAGTACAGCATACAACCTTCTCCCCATCCACTCCGCTCAGCACATGGTTATCGCCTCTATCTCCCTGCCCCATCCGCAGCTCATCTAGAAACTATACGTCACTCCGCTTTTTTCTTCCTGGCCCCAGCCCTTTGGAACTCGCTCCCATCCACACTCCGCACTGAATTGTCCTTCCAACGTTTCAAACACTTACTCAAAACCCATTTTTTTCAGCAGGCCTTTGACCTCCCATACTCCTAGTACCATTTTCCTCACCACTACCTCTGGACCTCTCTCTTTCTTGCTCATCTGTTCTTCGCTGCTTCTTCCTGTCCTGTCTGAATTAATGGCGTTCTTTTCCTTTTCCTACCTATATTGTTTTATATTGTACATCGCCCTGACGCATATACTTGGGCGGTATATCAAGCAATAAATAAAGATAGATGTAAGACACAATCCCTGCTCATTAGAGCTTACAATCTGATCAAGACAAAACACTCGGAGGCACATTTCACAATAAGACATCCAAGTGCAATCTGGGATGTCAAAGCCAGAGCAGCCATGTGCAAGTTCAGGCACAAGTTCAAACCTGACAAAAACATTCACCACCCCTTCAGTAATAAAAAAAGAGTTTCCAAGCTGCTAAGAACCAAGTTTTCTCATTATACGCACCAACTGCCCTGATCTGATCCATCTCCAACCTGTCAACCTTCAGGAAAGCAATAAAGACTCATTTGTTCCAATTGTACTATGACCATAAACCATAGCTATGATAAAGACTTTGTCTGCTGCCAGCCCTAGCTCCAACCACCCTAACTGCTTACAGACCACATACCAGCTTGTAGCTTAGTTCTCCCTGTTACTACCCAAGTTTATGCCCCTGTTTAATGTAATATGCTTATTGTTTATTGTGCAATGCTAGACATTTAGGGCCCAATTCTGTGCCACAAATAGCGGGGATGGACGTCCCAACGAGATGTCCATCTCTGCTATTCGTGCCTTCCCCGCCGATTGTGCGGGGAAGTTAAATGGGGAAGGGGTAGGGGCGGCTCGGTGGTGGAGTCTGGGTAGGCAGTGGGCAGCCGCCGGTCCTGGATGTACAGGGCCAAATCTAATGTCGGCCTAGTACGTCCAGCGCCGGCGACTTCCCTGGACACATTTTTTCTTGTGCCCGGGGTGCAAATGGGGCAGGGAGGGCCAGAGGACATTCCCCGAAACCCGACCCTGGCCTTAGGAGGCCAGATCAGGGGCCAGGCTGTGGGGAATAAGCTTTTTTTTTTTGGTGGCTGGCATCACGGCTCTTCAATGGAGCCGCGGTGCCATGGCAACATGACGCGGCTCCATTGAAGATCCTTGATTGAGTTAGCCGGGAAGGTCCTGTACGTGCAGGCCGGGTTGAATCGCAATCACGGCCTGCACATACAGGACTGATCGTGATGCTGATCCCACGGCTCTAGACGTGCCCTGCGGGATCAGAATCGCAATCCGCTCTGTACGTCTGGCTCAGACCAGGCGTATAGAGGGGATCTACATCCGGGACTGAATGAACCTGTTATTATATTGTTCTATGATGCCTGTTCAATGTAAAATGTTTATCCTGTTCTGTGTAAACCACGCTGTTTTTGAAATAGCACATAAATAAATAAATAAATAAATAAGATTTCAGAAATGTGGATTTGCCTGATATGCATATATATCAAACATCTATATAGACATCCCCACGATAGTATTCCACAGCCAAGCTGTCTAATAGCATAATGGTAAGAGTAGTAACTTAAGAGTAGAGTAGTCAGAGTTCACATCCCAGTGTAGACCTTTATGGTGTAAGGCTAGTTACTTAATTCTCCATCTTCTCTGCACACTCTGGATGTTTTAAGGTAAAAAGTACTTTCCTGATGAGTATTCATGCTTGGAGCAGGTATAAACATTAATGTGCCTGCAGACATCTCTGACATTTTTGTGATCAAACAGGGACGTGTAATTACATTGACATTCCCTGGACATGCCTCCATTACACCCCCGTGCCTACTTGGATAGCCCGCACCAGAACATGTCTTCAGATGTTCAAATCATGACTAAACCTTTTAAAATGACCCTCCTAGTGAAACTGGGGACTAGAGTATGGTAAGATACACATAAGTAGTGGACAAGAGAGTGAGGAGCATCAGGATCCAAATGCGGCTTCAAAGAGGTGGGTTTTTAGCTTGGATTTGAATAGGACTAGAGAAGGGGCCAATGCACAGACTCAGGTAGTTTGTTCCAGGCATATGGAAGATTTATTTATACCATGCTCTTTAGAATCAGTGTAGTTTACATGTATACTAACAGGTACTTTTTATTCCCTTGTCCCTGAAGGGCTCACATTCTAAGTGTACCTGAGGCAATGGAGGGTTAAGTGGCTTGCCCATGGCCACAAGGAGTGGCCATGGGACTAGAGACCCCAATCCCTCTGGCCTGAGGTTACTTGTCCCCATGTGAGAATTGAACCCCTGGCCCGAGGTAACCTGTCCCAACCACTGAGCCACTCCTCCCTTCTAGATGGAATGAATGAAGTCTGGAGTTGGCAGTGGCAGAGAAGGGCACAGATAAAAGGAGTTCCCGAGGAGGGGTGTAGAGTCTGATAAGAGAGGAAAGGTAGCGAGGAGCCACAGAATGAAGTCATTTGTAGTTTAGTAGGAGAAGTTTGAACTGGATGCAGCCCTAAAAAACTTACAGGTGAAACTCGAGTCTACTGGAGGTCTTGCAGTAATACACATTCTGAGGTTTGGGATGTGTAGAAACAAAGTTAAGTTATTTTCAGATTATTTATTTATTTATTTAGCCAGCTTTGTATACCACCTTTTCCTTCAATCAAGGTGGTTAGGGACAGGACAAAAAGGGTCTACATTGAACAGAGATGAACAGACAAACAATTAATTCTGGGGGGAGAGCCGAGATCTGGTTCTTTGGTGGCTGGTGTCTGTATCGGTGGTGATTGAGTTAAGGGGTTTGTTCAAATGAGTCTATGAACAGGTGGGTTTTAAGGGATTTGCGGAAGTCCTTGAGGTCCTTTGTGCTCGTAGATCCTCAGGGAGGGAGTTCCATAGATCCGGTGTCGATGCATTTGAAAATTGTTAAAACACACTTTGGTAGCCTATGAATGATAGCGGTGAGTCACTGACCGCAAGTCTAGCCATTTGCCTGGTTACTGAGGCCCCTCTATCTCCCCTTCTCAGACGTTGTAGTTTAAGAGGTTACACAGTATATGATATGCAATGCTTTGAAGTGCTTGGTTCTTGTCATGTAATCTTCTGATTACCGCTGGGTTACATTGTTAAATTTATATTGGGTCACCTTAACTCATAGAATAGTTTGAGTAGAGAAAGAAGCAGCAGGTTTTAGCCATCTGTTGGATGTGCCCAGAGAAAGACAGAGTAGAGTCAAATATGACACCAAGGTTGCAAGCTGAAGAAACGGGGAGGAGTGTAGTGTCATCCTCAGAAATAGAGAAGGGAAGAAGAGGGGAGGTGGGTTTAGGGGGAAAAATAAGGAGCTCGGTTTCAGCCATGTTCAGTTTCAGATGGCGGTGTGACATCAGGAAGCAATGTTAGATAAGCAGGCAGGGGTCCTGGGCTGGATTCCTGGAGAGATTTCAGGCGCAGAGAGGTAGATCTGAGTGTTGTCACTATAAAGATGGTACTGAAAACCATGGGAGGAAATAAGTGCACCAAGGGATTGAGTGCAGAGAGAAAAAAGCAGAGGTCCCAAGACAGCCTAGAGGTACACCAATTGAAAGCAGGATGGCAGTAGAGGAGGATCCACCAGAACATACACTAAAAGTGCGCTGGGAGAGATAAGAAGAAAATCAGAACAGAATTATTCAAAATTATTCAAAAGTCGTTAAAATACAAAAAATGTGAAAAACTGTAAGAGGACGCTTCACTTCAGATAATCCAGGCATTGGGAAAACTCTCTCAATGCCATCGTCACACTGCCAGGGGGTCGGTGCCCCCTGGATAGGAATCCCCAGCAGAAACAAATATCCTGGTGACCCAGTGACCCTGATCCTCCCACACCCAATCAAATCTCTGGTGATACAGTGGCCCCAATCCCCCCCACCCAATCAAACAAATCTCTGATGACCTAGTGGCCCCAATGTCCCCACCCACTCAATCAAAAAAATCCCCACATGAGCTGTCCAAGAATGCAATGGGGAGTTCACTCTGCCATATAAGGGTTTTTTTTTTCCTTTATATAGCAGTCTGACCCTACTCAGTGCATCCAAGGATGCACCATGTAGGGCCACGTGCTGCCATTTTACATGATGGCGGCACAGGGGCGGGAGCATGTGGGCAACTCTTCTGCTCCATGATTGAAGGTACATGGAGGGGGGGATGGAGGGTTTCAGAGCCACTAGGCCACAAGGGATTTTTTTTGTTTGTTTGGGTGGGGGGTTTCGGGGCCGCTGTGCTACCAGGGAATTTTTTGCTTTGGTGAGTGAGGGCATTGTGGCTCCCGGGTCACCAAGGGTTTGTTTGATTGGGTGGAGGGAATCAGGGCTATTGGGTCACCAGGGTTTTGTTTCTGTTGGGGGATAGGCATCTGGGAGGGAGCACTGGCTCTCAGACAGTGTGCTGATGGCATCGGGGGATGCCTGGATCATCTGAGGTAAAGTGTCAAACCACCTCAGATGATATGTTTTGCTTCCAGCTGGATCTTTATGCCTACTTGAAGCTGGCATGAAGATCCAGCATTAAAAAAAGAGTGCAAAATACTGTGCTAAGTCTCAGTGCAGCTTTTTACAGTGGTGCATTTAATTATGCAGTGATTTGCACGCAATTTGCATGCCAAGTGCGCTGCAATTTAGCACGGTTGTTTTTTTGGTGTTTTTCTGGCGCTAGCTTGCTTTCTGTATCGGATATCAAGCCTAGCAGCAGAAAAATGCCATGCTAAGCTTTTCTGCATCGGCACCTATATTGGTAGCTGTAAGAAGGGAGTGTTAAGTGGCTTGCTCAGGATCAAAAGAAGCAGCAAGAGGGTTCGAAGACTGGGTTCCTTGGTTCCAGCCCACTGCTCTAACCATTAGGCAATTCCTCCACTCCATACAGTACTTGAGTGAATGAAACACTGGGGAAAAAATGACTCCATGGGGGTAATTTATAAGAGAGTGTGTACTTTAAGCTGTAATGTACATGCCTACTTTGCCAGTGTTGTAGTCCTGTATGCATGTATACAGCCACATACGTGTGTAAATGCCTCTTATAAAAATGTCAAGCATCCTAAAAGTACTCACGTTCAAATGATGGCACATACTTTGATAGTGGACATGCAGATAGATGGAATTTGAGGGAAGCCTGGGCAGAGTGCCCAAGTATATGTGTAGATTATAAAGTACTATAATTTACATGTATATTTGAAATTACCACCAGTTTCCACCAGTTCTAGGATCTGTGTAAATGTCTGGTGTGATCTCTGTCATTTACATTAATATCTTATTAAGACAAGTAAGAGCCTACTTAGCTGTCTAAGTAAGCACTTACCCATGGTGCCCTATTATAAAATTGCCCTCATGGGGGCTCATTTTAAAAGCCTTAGTCATGATTTGGATGTCCAAAAATGTGATGCAGACACTCAGTCATGGAGACAAACTCAAAGTCATTGAGACAAAATTAAAATGAACTCCTAATAGGGTTGCCAACCGGCCGGTATTCAGCTGACTTGGCCAGTCTCTGCCCCAACTCTCCAGCGCTGTCTAGATGCTGCCTATACTCCCTCTTCTGCTGATGCCATGGACTCCTAGTAAATACTTTTTTATTTGTTTACACCTTTTTTTTTAGCACTGGAATACAACTGAGAATTGGCTGATACTGGATGAGGGGACTGGAAGGGAGATGATACTGGAGGAGGACTGATACTGAAGGGGGGTGGCTGGAACTAGAAGTGATGATGCTGGAAGGGACAGGTACTGGAATGGAGCTGCTGCTGGGAGGGACTGGCACTGGAAGAGAGATCAAGCTGGTTGGTGCTGAAACTGGAAGAGAGCTGATGCTGGGAAGGGCTGGAACTAGAGGAGTAGCTTATTGGTTAGAGCACTGGCTTGGCAACCAAAAGCATGGGGTTCAGTTCCCACTAGCTTTCCTTATATCCTTGGGCAAGTCACTTAACTCTCCAGTGCCTTGGATGTAAGCTCTGGCAATCTACTTCCAGTCACACTTCCAAGAAACCCATGAGCTGCTGGGTTGCCAGAAGTCGGCATTGAATCCAAGGCATTGCATTGCCTAAAGCCCACTAGCAAGCTTGCCTTTTTCAGTCTCAGACTGAGCTGAGGACCTCTCTGGCTTGTGGGTCCAAGGCAATTGCCAGGTTGCATCCCTCTTAATGCCAATCCTGACATCTGCTGTCTTTTATTTTGTACAGTAGGAGGGAGATGCATGTCTATTTTTCTTGTATTGCACTACATGCAGCATCTGGCTTTCTGATCTTTAGTTTAATTTTTGTCTATATATATATCACTTTTCATTTTGTGCTCATTTATTGATAAAGGCCCATCTGTCTTATGCGTGTGTGTGTATGACCAATGTTGGGGATTCTGTTAGTATAGAATTTCTATTTAAGAATGTATAGCAATCTGGCTTGTTCGGCTTGCAAATTGTCCTCTCTGCAATTATTTTTGGGGGCAGGGGCGGGGCAAGGGTGGGGCAGAAGGCAGGGCAGGGGTGAGCATGGGCAGAGCATGGCTAGTCACAGGTGGCAGGTTTTTCTCATTCAAAAAGTTGGCAACCTTAACCCCCAACAAGCTAGGCTCTGCATATAGTGCAACAAAAGAAATAGAACAGTGATCCATTTCCCACTGCATCATGCAAAACAAAGATGGCACATATACTAGTACAGCAAAATCCCCAAGCGGACATATTCTAATCATTAAACTGAAAATAAATTCTTTATCTTCATCATCTAGCTATTTTATTTTTCTAATTGCCTTGGTTTCAGTATCTGGTTTCTCTACACTCCTTTTTCAACAGCAAACCCAAACTTCACTGGAATTATCAACTGTTTCAATGCTGTCTCCAACTGGCTAGCTTTGCACAACCTGAAAGTGAACTATAATAAGACAGAAGTCCTTTTTGTCATAAAAGTCCCAACATTCATACCCCCGACAACCCTACAGGTTAAGAATGCTGATCTGAAGTCGAAACATGAGGTTAGATATCCAGGTGTCACCAGGGCCGGATTTACCTTGAGTGAGGCCCTACGCCAACAAAAATTGTGGGCCCCCAGTAGGGGCGGCCCAAGGGGGGTGCGGGGCCTCATTTGCATAAGAGGCCTCATTTGCATAAATATTTGCATAATGTTACCATATACTAACTTTTAGTAAACGTGCCTCTTAATGAGTGTATGGATAAAGAAAGACTAAAAGATTTCTACATTACTATAATCTAGTGCCAACTGCCAGACACATTAGGAACTACTACAAACACTGCCCATTTAGAACCCATAGCAAACCCGCCGTATCCTAACAGCACTACCAGGACTCACAAAGCACCATACTCTACCAATCAAAAGGCAACACTGCAAATATTAAACCAATACATTTCAGAGAACAACAATACATGACCTACTGGGGAAAGAGAACAAGTGGCAATGTCAAATAGGAATTATATAAACTGAACACCTCAGCTCAGTTACACATGCAGAACATAGACCATCACCAAACAAGTAATCACAATTTAGAAACAGGAAGACAATAATTAAACTGGGAATCCCAAAAGCCAAACTTGGAATGTACAACACTGTAGAAATAAAACTATACATTAATTTGCTCTTGTACTAAACAAAGCGCAGACGTTAATGATGCACATTTACCAGAGCTGACATATTCCAATTAATAAATTCAAAATAAAGAGATATTTTTCTACCTTTTGTGCATTTTTTTCAGCTGCAATTGCTCCAGCCACTTTCTTCTGGTTTCTTCGTGTCTTCTGCTAACTCTCCATCGTCTGCTGTCCATTTGTCCTTTCTTCTCTCTTCTAGTTTTTTTCCATTCTCTCTCTACATCTGCTTTAACATACTAATCTTTCTCCTTTTGCTCTTTCCTCATTCCTATTTCATCCACTCAAATTTTACCCCTCCATCCTCAATCCCCACTTACTCTCCCAATACCCGGCCAATTGTAGATTTTTTTATCCCTCCCACACAAAATATTTTTCCCTTCTCCATTTTACTCTTCCAGCCCCATCCCATTCTAATCCTCCCCAACATCAGCTCCCTTCTAGTTCCAGCCTCACCCAGCATCCATTCCCTTCTAGTCCCTGCATCAGCCCATTTCCAGTCCTAGCCACCCATCAGCCCATTTCCAGTCCTAGCATCCCCCCAACCCAATACCAGTCCTAGCCCCCCCATCAACCCACTTACAGTCCTAACCACCCATCACCCCATTTTCAGTTTAAACCCCCCTATAACCCATTACCAGTCCTAGCCCCCCATCAATCCACTTACAGTCCTAACCCCCATCACCCCATTTTCAGTTTAAGCCCCCCTATAACCCATTACCAGTCCTAACCCCCCCATCAGCCCACTTCCAGTCCTAACCCCATCAACCCATTTCCAGTCAGCCCCCCATAGCCCATTGCCAGTCCTAACCCCCCCCCCATCAGCCCACAGCCCATTACCAGTTCTAAACCCATAAGCCCACCTCAAGTCCTAACCCCTCCCCATCAGCCCATTTCCTGTCCTAGCCCCCCATAGCCCATTACCAGTCCGAACCCCCATCAGCCCCCAGCCCATTACCAGTCCTAACCCCATCAGCCCACCGCCAGTGTTAGCCCGCCCCATCAGCCCATTTATAGTCCTAGCCCCCCCATAGCCCATTACCAGTCCTAACCCCCTCCCAACAGCCCACAGCCCATTACCAGTCCTAATCCCATCAGCCCAGCTCCAGTCTTTACCCCCCAGCCCATTTCCAGTCCTAGACCCCCATAGCCCATTACAAGACAGCCCCCATCAGCCCACAGCCCATTACCAGTCTTAACCCCCCGCCCCCATAGCCCATTACCTGTTCTAACCCCCCCCAACAGCCCACAGCCCATTACCAGTCCTAACCCCATCAGCCCACCTCCAGTCTTAACCCCCCAGCCCATTTCCAGTCCTAGCCCCCCCATAGCCCATTACCAGACAGCCCCCATCAGCCCACAGCCCATAGCCCATTACCAGTTCTAAACCCCCCCCAACAGCCCACAGCCCATTACCAGTCCTAACCCCATCAGCCCACCTCCAGCCTTAACCCCCCCAGCCCATTTCCAGTCCCAGCCCCCCCCAATAGCCCATTACCAGTCCTACCCCCCCCCCCATCGGCCTAAAGTAACATTTAATTTTAAAAAAAACGCTGGCTGCTACCGCTGCCGCCGCGGCAGCATGGACCGACCCGCAGGGCCCCCTCTGCCTGGCTGAGGGAGGGACAGACGGACGATTCAGCCGGGCAGAGGGGGCCCCGCGGGTTGGTCCATGCTGCCGCGGCAGCAGAGGGGGCCCCGCAGGAACAGTCCATGCTGCCGCGGCGGCAGCCAGCGTTTTTTTTTTTTAAATTTAATTTTAAGGCGGCTATTTTTGTGGGCCCTTGTCAGCTGTGGGCCCTACGCCACGGCGTAGGTGGCGTATAGGTAAATCCGGCCCTGGGTGTCACTCTGGACCAGTCCCTAAACACGGAGCCCCCATATAAGCAATATCACAAAGGCTGTCTATCATAAAACACGTTCACTCTGTCATATACGACCCTTACTGGAGCCTACAAACTTCCGCACTGTCTTCCAAGCCCCTATCACTCCACTCTTTGACTACGCAAATATCATCCTACATGGACTTCTGGGATATTCGCTCCATCCTTTACAATTAGCATTGAATACTGCTGCACAAATCATTTGCGGAGAATCCAGATACAAACATGTAACTCCTCTCCTAATCCATCTACACTGGCTCCCAATAAGCAGCCAGATTAAGTACAAAACCCTCCTGATAACTTTTAAAATTCTCCACCATCTATCCGCATTCTCACTGTAAGATCTCCTACATTGGACTCCTGACAACAGAGCAAGAAGGACAAATTTATTTATTTATTTATTTAAAGTCTCTTCTATACCGCACTATTCAGCATCAGCACGGTTTACATTGAACAAAGAATTTACACATTTCCGATGGTACTTTGTGTTTACATTTGAACAAATACGGTAAACACTCTTACCATCCCATCCATAGCTAGATAAAGCTCCCAATTCGCCATGAACAGGGGCTTCTCCCTCTTTGCCCCTCTACTTTGGAACTCCCTACCTGCTCCTATCCATCTCATTACAGATTTGGCCACCTTTCACAAAGCAATCAAAGCACACCTATTCCATTTTGCTTTCAACCACGTAACTTAAAGCCTTGTCCATCAATATCATAATCAAGATTCTGTCAGACTGTAAATTGTTCCCCCATTCTTACATGCTACTGTGTATGATCTATGAATGTAAATATGTTAACTGTTTTATACCTTGTTCACTTGTTCAATGTTAACTGTTCCATGTAATATGTTCAATGTAAAATGTTCCATGTAATATGTTATTATATTGTAAAACATGCTGATGATGAATAGTGCGGTATAAAACCAAATAAATAAAATAAATAAATTTCCCTTTCTTATAGCCAGTTCTCAACCTCCCTCTTTTTAAAACCCTCTCACTCCATCTCTCTGTCCTTCCCCAACCACTTATTCTCCAAGCTTTAATTAACTTGTTCTTTTATCTTTATTTTTCTCTCTTCTACCCCCCCACCCCATGTCCAGCATTCCCTCTCTCTCCTTTACCTCATCGCCAGCATTTCTCCATTTCACCCCACCTTCTCTCTCTCTCTTACCCATGACCATCATCTACCCTCCACTCACTCATTTTCTGTCCAGCATCTGCCCTCCATGCCTACCATCTCCATCCTCTGCTCACCCCATGTCCACCATCTGCAATTTATACCCCTATGACCCCTACCCTGTGTTCAGCAACTCTCCATCCCTTTATGACCTCTACCCTATATCTGACCTCTTCTCTCTACCCCATGTCCCTATGCTCTCCATTCCTCTATACCCCACACCTTAAGTCTCTCTCTACCCCTCCAGTCTATGTCCAGCATCTGTCTGCCACCCTCGACCTATGTCCTGCATCTTCCTTCCACCCTACGCATTGTGTGTACAGTATCTGCCCTTCAACCTCCCTTTGTGTCCAGCATCTGCCATGTGTCATCCCCTCCACACTTTCTATTTAGCATCTGCCCTTTGCCCCCACTTCTGTCCAACATTTGACCAGCATTTCCCTTCCAGCCATTTCATTTCTCCCTTTGTGTCCATCTGCCCAGAATTTATCTTCCAGCCTTCCACCCCCCTCCCCCATAGCTGCTGCCACTTTATCTGTGCCTGCAGCAGCAGCGGTGGTCTGGCATCCTTTAAAAAAACCCCAAAAAAACGTGTGTCTAAGCACTTCCTTGCTAGGAAGGCTGGTCCAATTCCTCCCTCTCTGACATGGATCTTGGCTTCCCTGGTCCTAGCCTACTACTCTAATCCTTAGACTATTCCTAGATATCCATAGCCTGGAATTATATTCTGGGGTTGTCTATGTAGATGCCCCCACAAATATCCATATCGGGCACATCCATATTTGTGGCATCATGTCTGAAATTGGACATGCCTGCTTTTTTTTCTGATGTTCTGGCTTGAATGTCCCAGATTGCACTTGGATGTCATTGGTAAAATATCACTTATAATGTGTTGGGGGACTGTCTTCACATTGATGACCCATCTTACTCTCTTGCCTCAAAGGTTTCTTGTCTCAGCCTCCTTACTTGATCTGCAACTATTCCTTACTGGTTTCTCCCATCAGCATGGCCACTGCCTTGACTTAGTCCTTTCTTCCAACTGCTCTCTTTCACTTTAGCTTCTCCATCTCTGTTACCCCTCTCGTTGATCATCATTTGATAACTTTCTCCCTTAAACTCTTAAACGCTTTTACCAGCGGTCTCATTCAAACCAATTCTTGACAGACATGATTTCTGCACAATTTTCCAGGTACTGGTAGAACCAAACCTGCAAGGCCTACCAGCAGCCATACTTCACCCCTTGCAGGTGGCTCAGAACACTGCTGCCCGAGTCTTACATGGTGCCTCCATCAAAGAACACATAATGACCATACTACAAGACCTACACTGTCTGCCCATACATCATGTGCAAAATACAAAGCCATCATCACAACCTTCAAAGCCTACCACAACCTCTCCTCAGAATATTTATGTTCTCTAATCCAGAAAATACCAGATGACAGACAGAGGAGAACCAATACACTAATCATCCCTATAACACGCAGAAAAAGCAGCCAAAAAGCTTCAAGCACAGCATTCACACTGTATGCTCCTTACCTCTGGAATGTTCTACCACCTGATATCTGCTCCACAAGAGACCTACAAGATTTCAGTAAAAAGCTAAGGGCTCAACTATTTAAGAAACACTATGGTGAAATCAATACATAACTTCTACCATCCCACCCATCCATACCCACCCTCTCCGTATCCTCTATCCCCTATCCTACCTACAGACCAAAAGGACAACATTTTATTGCTACATTGTTGTTTAACAGATAAACTGCTTCTTATAAGTTATTATAATATGTAACTGGAGGCCAATTCAGTTCTATGCATACCCAGGCCATCCGGGCATCTAGAATCTGGATGGGCCGGGGTTGCACCTGATTCCGATCCCACAGGGGCTAGACCCCGTGGGATCAGAATCGGGTATAGCTAGCCTGGATGGACCAGCTGTACTCCGATTCTGGGCCCTGGGACATACAGAAATGTACCCGGATAGCTCAGCCAGTCTTCTGCATGGAGCCACAGGGCCAACCTCAAAATTGGCTATGTACGTTTGGGGTCAGCTTCCCGCCCACATTCCATCCTTGTTCCTCCTCCAGCCTGCCCCCTTCCGCCCAGGAACAGAGATCCCCACACATCTCGGATTTACGGACGGGGAGCTGTTTTTTCAGAATCGCAACCCTGGCGTTTAGTGGGGCTAGACATCTGTATTGGACATTCAGCCCTGCTAAATGCGGGTCAGAATCGGTCCCATACTGTTCTTTAATACTTTCTGTTCCATGTATGCCAACCTAGCCTAGCCTAATCCAGTTATTCAAGTCATACCACAATGTTCCACATAAAGTTAAAGTTAAATTATAAATGTTCCAATTAAACCGCCCTTACATCTTGATAAAGCGGTATATAAAACCAGCTAAATAAATTAATAAATTAATAAATTCAATTACCATGAGCATCTTTAGGCATATTCTTCTATTGACCCTTGCACCCTCTCTGTTGTCTCTTCTCTCCTCTCCAACCTTGAATTGATGAGACAGTTTCTTCTTATAAAACTATACTGCTTTGGGCACTTTTGCCTCACCTTTTCCCTATCATGTGGAATGTCAAATCCCAAACTTGCCTTACATCTAAAATTCCTTTTCTTCTTTTCCTGCATCTGTTCTGTAGGGTGTCACAGGCTACCACTTTCATGATGATTCAAATTCATGCTCATGTCCTTTGATCTGCTCTTAGCCTGATGGATACTCTTGCTTCCAGCCCACATTGACTCTACAACCCTCACCTCCTCCTTCAAAATCCCTCCACCTCTCATTTCCCCTTTATTTTCTGCCCAGACTTCTCTCATGACAAGATTCCCAAGATTACTAATGAATTTTCTGCCAATCAGCCATCTCCACTTCCACTTCATTCATCTTTTCTGGCCGCTGCTATCCTTTGCTCCTTTTCTGAAATCACAGAGAAGGAAACTGCCGATCTTCTAGTTTCTTCTAACCTCACTATGTGTTTCTCTGACTCCATTCCTTCCCAGCTTTGCATTTCTGTCTTCTCTCCAGGCATAACCTCTATTTGTCACATCCTTAATTGACAACTTGCCACAGAGACCATTCCCTCTTCCTTCAAAAATGCTGTGATTACGTCGTTCATCAAAAAATACTCATTGGACCCTACCAACCCAGCTAACTCCCATTTCCCTCCTCCCTTTCCTATCCAAACAGTTTGAGCATGCTGTTCACATTCACTGTCTTGACTTTCTCTCATCTCAAATTGTCCTAGCTCCCATTCCACCTGTCTTTTGCCCTGGAAATTCCATGAAACTGCTCTTGCTAAAGTCTACAACAACCTCATTATGGTCAAAGCCAAAGACCGTCACACTTTCTTCATTCTCCTTGACCTGCCTGCTGCTTTTGACACTGTTGATCACCATCTACTCCTTGACACATTGTATGCATCTGATTTTTGGAAACTGTTCTATCTTCATTCTTTCTTATCTTTTCTATTATGTTTTTTTGTGTTTCCTCTGGTGGTTTTTCCTCTATCACCATTCCACTATTGGCCTGTGTTCCTCAAGGCTCAGTCCCAGACCCTCAGTGGGAGCCTGGGAAAGCAGCGGCGGCACCAGATAAAAGCGGCGTCCCTGCCTCTAGAGACGCCGCTTTTCGGACCATCCACCCCCTCTTCAGCTCCTGCCCAATCAGGGCAGTGGGAGCCCGGGAAAGCAGCAGCGGCACCAGATAAAAGCGGCGTCCCTGCCTCTAGAGACACCGCTTTTCGGACCGTTCACCCCCTCTTCAGCTCCTGCCCAATTGGGGCAGT
Organism: Ichthyophis bannanicus; assembly: GCA_033557465.1. Taxonomy (NCBI): domain Eukaryota; kingdom Metazoa; phylum Chordata; class Amphibia; order Gymnophiona; family Ichthyophiidae; genus Ichthyophis; species Ichthyophis bannanicus. The sequence continues at coordinate 700,644,320 of CM066034.1, read as the reverse complement.
GGGAGCCCGGGAAAGCAGCGGTGGCACCAGATAAAAGCAGCGTCCCTGCAGGGCGCGCCCGCGCCTGAAAGCCTCGCCAGAGGGCCCTTTGGCGTGGCCCTTAGGCGAGGCACAAAGGCAAGCAGAAGGGAACGAGAAAGGAAACAGCAGCACCGACAACACCACAACAGAACCTAACAAGAAGCAGTCTGAGACGAAGGACGTCAGAACCGCAAGTAGTCCTTTCACAAGAACATCACCACAAAACAAAATGATCACAACACTGTTTCTACCAATCAGCCTCATCCTCACACATTTCCTACCTCCAAACTCTCACTCCCACTACACACACCCTAACGCAACATGGCACCCACCAACCACATGGTCACCCACAGAACCCCAGTACACCCATTCTACCACACTTAGCACACCAATGACAAGAAGAAAAAACATACACAAATCACACTCCCACACACCACACTCAAAGGAAACACACGAAACTATAAAGCCCATAAGGCATACAACAATAGAGCTCATAAACGCAAGATCCATATGCAACAAGATACACACAATAGCAGACCACATAGAAGACCACCAGCCAGACATACTTTGCATAACAGAGACTTGGCTCAACACAACCGACAATGTACTACTCAATCAATTGGTACCAGACTCATACACAGCATACAACTGCCCACGCACCCACAAATGTGGAGGAGGGGTATTAATAATTGCAAAGAAGAACCTAAAATTCAAAACCCATAGCTCCACAGACACACCTCAAGGCAACACGCTCAGCATCGTGAACAAACACCTGGCTCTCTGCCTAACATACAGAGCACCCAGGGCCTCACCCGATGAACTAGCCTCTACGCTAGAAGCAGTATGCGACATCACCGCAACTAACAGGCCCACGCTACTGCTAGGAGACTTCAACCTCAAGTCCACCAACAACAAAGATGCAGAAGCCTTCCTCCAAGCAATGACATCACTCCAATTTACCCAAATCATCGACGCCCCAACACACAGACATGGCTCTACCCCGGACCTCATCTTCGCAACCAACTACCTAACATCAAGAGGCCTAATATCAACACCTAACATCACCCCAGTTCCATGGTCAGATCACTACATAATAAAGATAAAGTTGCAACTACAAAAGGCCAACCTCAACGAACAAACGGACAACACGCCCACACAAAGGCGATTCAAGAACTTCGACAGAGACACTTTCCTACAGGACACGATACAACAACTGACCACGGAAACGGACGACCTGGAGACTCAAATCACCAACTGGAACAACACTCTATCCAACGCCGCCACAGCAACAGCTGCCAGACCAAAGAAACATCGCCACAACAAGAGACAACACAAACCTTGGTATTCCACAACCAAAAGACAAGAAAAAAGAGAACTCTGAAAAATTGAACGGAGATGGAGAAAATCCAAGGATACTGGAAACCAACAGACATACCTAACAAAGCAGAAACAATACAGTGAACACATCAACCACTCAAAGAAAGAATACCACACAAACCTGATCAATACCTCCATGAACAAACCCAGAGAGCTATTCGAAATAGTAAAAATTCTCACAAAGGAGCAAAGGACTGAGGAAGAAGTACAAATAGACCCACAAGAATTTGCTGATCATATCAAGAAAAAATTTCACACCGCAGAACCAACGCCGCCTCGCACACTAACTCAGCCTGACTCACACCCCAAGACATGGGACACATTCTCCTCACCCTCAACAGAACAGCTCTCACACATCATCTCTGCAATCAAAACAAGCACCGCTCCTACGGACCCTTGCCCAGTATCATGGATCAAAGCCACCAAATCCAGCTTCATCCACTTCATCCACAACATGGTGCACAACTCCCTCAGCCAAGGGCTCATGCCAGATAAACTAAAGCTAGCTACAGTATGACCAATACCAAAGAAAACAACCCTCGACAAGAGCAACCCAGCAGCATACCGACCAATATCAAGCTTACCCTTTCTAGCAAAAATCATAGAATAATCAGTGCAACAACAACTACAGGAGCACATTGACAACCATGCTCCTCTAGATGACAACCAACACGGCTTCCGCCCCAACCATGGAGTCGAAACACTACTTATATACCTCTTCGACAACATCCTCCGGATTATAGACAACACCAAAAAAGGTATCCTCTTGATCTTCATCGACATCTCCTCAGCGTTTGACACAGTAGACCACCAAACTCTTCTGGAAAGACTAAAGGAAATTGGGTTTCATGGTACCACATTCAAATGGTTCCAATCATACCTCACCGACAGGCAGATACAGGTCAAGGTAGGCCACAACACATCTCAACCCATAAAAGTCCTCCAAGGAGTACCTCAAGAATCCGCCCTCTCAGCACTTCTGTTCAACATATACATCCAGCCAATTTGCGACATCCTGAAAGCAAACAGCATTCAATACACCATCTATGCAGATGATATTATGATTTACACGCCTATCTCAATCGACAGCCCAGACTACTCTAAAATAACAGACTGCCTAACACAAATGACAAGATGGTGTAAAGACAACAACCTCGCCATCAACTACAGCAAGACGGAGGCACTAATAATCACCCGCAACCCAGACTTCACCCACCCACCGGACATCAGAGTACAAAACACAGCCATACCAGTGAAATCAGAAGTAAAATACCTTGGAGTGACCCTGGACAACGAACTGAATCTCAAGACACACGTAAGCAAAACAATCCAAAATGTATACCACAGGATAAGAATCATCAGAAGACTCAAACCCCTCCTCACCACAGAACACTTCCGTACCGTATGCCAAGCTCTAATTACTCCCCTACTGGACTTCTGCAACCCTATCTACCTTGGGCTAACAAAACAAACACTCAAACCACTACAATTAGCTCAAAACACTGCAGCCCGCATAATAGCTGGTGCAACAAGACATGAACACATTACTCCTGTTCTGAAAGACTTACACTGGCTGCCAATCAGCTCTCGCATCAAATACAAAACAATAATAAACATATTCAAAATCAAACACCGCACTTCAGCCAACAGCCTGCACACCCTCATACAACCAGACACCAGCACGCGCCCAAGAAGAAAAGGGACTGCCAACAGAGTAAACACACCGAACGACTTCAGAAAAACCCGCAAGGACACCACTGAGAGGGCTCTCTCTGGCTGCCTCAACAATATGGAACTCCCTCCCAGACGAACTGAGATCGACAGATGACCTCAAAGACTTTCGCAAGCAGCTGAAGACAACGCTGTTCATAGAACACTACGGACATGTTACATAATCCAACAGGAGCCTCCTCCTTACCCTCCCATCCGTGATAAGAAAATATTCACAGGCACATGATATATCTTAACCCCTAATTACATAGAACATTGTATTATAGATCACAATGTACATAGTACACAACAATATATCATAGCTCATGCTGTAATATAGCTCACAATGTACCTAGTTCAACCTAATCTGTTACACTACCCTCTTACACGCAAGTCATAACATTTTTCACTGCATGACCTACACTTCCCCACTATTGATTGTATTGCTGTGACACCGCTTTGATTGTATGATAAGGTGGTATAGAAATACCGTTAAATAAATAAATAAATAAATAAATTTCTCTTTACACTTGTATCCTTGGTGCTCTAATCTTCTCTCATGGCTTTCAATACAATTTTTAATGCATTTATTTATTTATTTATCATTTTTGCAAAAAAAGGAAAAATACATCTGAAGTTAACAGACAACTCAATCAGAAGATAGAACAAGTATCCCCTTCCTCTTCTCTGGCTCCTATAAAGCCATTTAGAGTCATCATAGCAAATTCTAAGTCTCCTATTGAAGAGATGCGGAGACATTTGCAGCTAAGGATTTCCAGTTCTTCTTCCTTTAGACAGGGTGGCTACAAGAAACACTATAAGCCATTCCATATTTGTGGAATAAAAAAAATCATGTTCCACCAATGATGCCATTCAGTTTCAATGGTAACCTTCCAGTTAGAAATTATCATCTTCTGCGCTATCATAATAATGAAGTCAAAGAGAAACTGGTCAAATATTTTAAGGGATGGGACACCTGCAAGAGAGCGAAAGATGACAATACGGAAAGTCAAGGCCTCTCTACCACTATTACTACTATTGAGCATTTATATAGCACTACAAGTCGAACGCAGCACTGTACAAACTCTCTAATTTGGAGGACATCCTATATCTTGTCCCATACTTATTGCCAGAATAATTGCAATAGGGGGAGTGTACCTATATGTATTTTACAGGACCACCAGTTGCCCTGCTTCTTCCACCACTTTTCTAGCAGTGCAGGGGTAATAAAAGCCTGGCGAGCTAGGAAGTTCATTGATTGGTTTATGGAAGATGACTGGGAGATGTGCATCAGGATGCTCTGGAACTTCTCCCAGTGCCTACGGGAAGGGAGTTCACCTAAATCTGTTTCCCAGACCTTCTCTACCCCAGTAAACAAAAGGATGCTATGGTCTCAGATAGTGGCGTAGACTTAGAACACTGCATTGACAGATCCTGCCGTAGCATGAACTATCTTATATAGGCTCCAATCATCCGTCAAGTATTTGAGATCTAGACCTGCCTTTAGAAAATAATGTTGCATTGGATCCATTGAAAAAAACGTTGGTCTGGGAGTTCAAATTCATTCTGCAAATCTGAAAATGGTTTAATCGATGTGGAAGTGATTAGTTACCCAACCATCCAAATACTCTTGTCTTGCCAAGAACGCCAATTGATCACCCGCTTCTGAATCTTAAGCATAGGATTAAACAAGATTAGAAGTTGATATGAGGGTGGATTATAGGGTTTGAGTAACTGAGAGAACAGATGAAAGGAGTCCTGCATAGAGAAAATAACCCAAAATATTATTTTTGCACCTAAATGACACATACCTAAAAGGAGATACGGTGTGGAGGGGTACACCAATCAATCTTTGAGTAGTAACCAGGTGGGAAATTGTTGCAGCAGGGACTCACACATCCATTTTGATCCTTGTTTGAGCAGGAAGGATTGCTGGTACCCTTTGAAATCAGGGAATTGCACACCACCTGCATTTCTAATCAGTTTCAACTTCTGCGTAGCAATTCATGGAGTTTTATGTTTCCATAGAAGGAGACTATCATCCGCTCCAGCTTTATGTAGAAGGAGGTTGGAAACATAATGGGTAGCATGCTTAATATATGGTTTACTTTTGAAACAATCATCATCTTAATTATCTCCAGATGGCCCCAGTAAGAAAGACAGAAAAGTGACCAACGAGTCACTAGGCATTGAACTAGGGCAAGGAACCTGGCGGCGTTACATTCCAGGGAATCTTCTGTAGTAGGACAATACAATACTGCTAGGTATTTAAGCAAAGATCGAAATGGAAAGAGTGCCATATCTGCCCAAAGGGCATATTTATTCAATGAGAAGATGACCAATTTTGACCAATTCATTTTATACCCAGAAAGAAACGAGTAACGATATATTAATTGAGAGGACTATTGGGATGGAGGAAGATTCAGCGAAAAGTAAGACATCATTGGCATATGCTGAGTGTTTAATTTGGGTCTCATGAATGCGCAGGCCAAAAATCTCTGGGGGCTGTCTAATTAAGAGTGTCAGGCTCAAGAGTTAAATTAAAGAGAAGCAGTAATAAAGGACAGCCTTGCTGAGTGCCTCTATGTAACATGAAGGATTGGGAAACCACAGAGTTGGCACAGATATGAGCCTTTGGATGGGCATAAAGAACCTCGATCATATCTACAAAGCTACTGCTTAGACCAAATTAGTCTAGAGTTTGAGGAAAGAAGGGCCACTCTAGCCGATGAAATGCTTTCTCGGCATCTAGTGAAAGCCCAACAAAGGGAACATCGAGACCCTGTGAGACTGCTAATATATTACAGAGTAACCGGGCGTTGTCCACAGTGGAGCGGTCAGCCACAAAGCCATACTGATCAGGATGGATAAGAGTACAAATGACCTTTGTCAGACTATTGGCTAGTATCTTAGCAAAGATCTTATAGTCCGCATTTAGTAGGGATATTAGACGATAACTTTCCATTATTTGTAGGTCCCTTCCAGGTTTTTTGTGTGCTACAATCATGGCATTGGTGAAGAAGCCTACAGATCGGGATTGTTGCATCAACATGGTAAAATAAGTAAGTAGATGGGGGGCAAGTTAGGAGCTGAACATTCTATAGAATTCCAATTTCTGGACTGGAAGCCTTACCCAAAGATATCTCTTTAAGAGCTTGGAGAATTTCATCAAGCTGGAACTCCCTATCTAACCATAGTGCTTGTTCAGGGGACAGGACAAGCCTGTCCAAGTGACTCACCAGCTCCTCAAATTTATCCTGATTGTCAGACACCTTGGATTCATAAAGCTCAATGTAAAATTACCAGAAGCAGTCTAGGATGGTCACTTCTTGAGTTAGGATGTGCCCATTCTTATCGGGTAACGCTGAAATTCTAATAGCATCCTTACATGATTTTAATGTGTTTGCAAGTAATTTCCTCACCTAGTTACATTCAGCAAAACAGCGACTACAGTGGATATGCATGGACTGGGACACCTTGTTATCCGGGATCGTATTGTTTTTGTACCGCAACTTTTGAAGCTGGAGAAGAATAGTAGGGTCAGACATACTAAACAACACCCACTCCCCAGCTTTAATTTGAACATAAGAACATAAGATATGCCATACTGGGTCAGACCAAGGTCCAACAAGCCCAGTATCCTGTTTCCAACAGTGGCCAATCTAGGTCATACATACCTAGGAGTTTCCCCAAAAGACACAGGTTCCACAATGCTATTTGCTGACCTACAGTAGATGGAGTGCTTGTTTTCGTTTTTGAGCAGCACCAATAGAATAGTTGGTGATTGTGACCTGCATAATAGCTTTAAAGGCTTCCCACCATGCCAAGCTGATGTTTCTGTAGGGAGATTATGTGCAAAATATGACAAAATTGCTTTCTGTATACAGTAGTGTCTACAAAGAGGATGTCACTAAGAAAGACCTTATTAAACCACCATATAGGGCAGGCATCAATACTCTGGGTAAGTTGTAATGAGAGTGAGATAGCCGCATGAATGGAAATATTTATCTCATGAATGGCTGAGGAAATCAAGCATGGGAGGGCTTTTTTTGAAATTAAAATAAATCTGTCCTAGAGTGAGTATGGTGGGGTAAGGAATAAAATGTATAGTCCCTTTCAGTGGGGTGCTGAAGTCTCTATGGATCTACTAACCCCCTGTCTCCCATCATAGCGTGGATAATTTGAGTACCCCTCATATGCTGAGAGTGTCGATCAAGTAAGGGATCCAAGATTAAGTTAAAGTCCCTTCCTAGAATTACTGGGGTCAAGTCCGTGTCATTTACTTCCTTCGCCAGGTTATGGAAGAAGCCTGGGCAATCTATATTTGGGCATAGACTGTGAAAAAGGTTACATTCACACTTCCTATCTGAAGCTTAACTTTGGCCCATCTGCCTTCGGAGTCTATTTTCATCTGGAGAACCGACAAAGCAAGTGTTCTCCGAGCGAGTATTGCAACTCCGTTCTTTTTTTGATCAGTGGGAGAAGATACAATCAAATTGCAATATCCCATACCCAGTTTTTAAGATTCAGTCAGATTTAAATGTGTCTTTTGCAGGTACATTATATCTGCGGTTTGTCTGATAATACAGGAGTATCTTCTTTTAATGGGATTGTTTATACCTTTTATATTATGAGACAGAACTTTCAACGCGGTAGACATTAAATTGATCTTAGCATCATCCCTAGAAAGGAACTCTATCAGGTTTAGCTGAAAAATGTGGAAGCAAGATCTGTTACACAACCAAAGAGTCTCTTATATAGGATCTGGACAGCAGATGGAAGAAATGATAACCAGTGAGCATAATTAAAATGAGAAGTAGCACACAATTTTTGGGAGTCAGGGAACCCAACCAAACCAATAGAAGCTAACACTTCTGCTATTAGGTGAGCCGAAAACACGAATCTAAGTGGAAGGCCCACAGGAACATCCTGGACATTTCACCTTCCCTCTGCCCCAACAACATCTGCAATACCTGTACAGGGTACATAATACACACACACACACACATACTCCCCCTTCCCTCCAGTCATTCATACTTTCTCCACCCAAAATCACAACTATGTACAATTATAACAGAATTCTAGAAAAGGGGCCACTACCCTCCATCAAAGCTTGGCCAGTTATCTTTAGTGCCAATGGCTAGTATAATATCTCATGTTAACCAACATTAACCCTGTTCCTCAAGGGGAAATTTTGCACCTGTTGTAGTAACATTTTAGGCCAATGTGCTCAAAATAGTGTGACCCCACTAGTCTTCACATTCGTAGCCTACACCTCCGCCGAACTTCGCTTTGTAGCATGTTAAGTCTACTCGTACATGCTATAGGCCCAGATACTGCATTTCAGATCCTCTGCACTCATCTAAGAAGGCCCACAGTAGTTTGGGGGTCCTCAAAGGACTGGGTTTGGTTATTTAGAGTCAGTCGCATATGTGTTCAGACAAACAGGCCATACCAGTCCAGCAGTTTCTGGGGCTGCAGCCTGAATGAAAGGAGTTGCTTCTGGTGGTCCATAGTGGCCTTATTTAAATTTGGAAAAAAATGCAGTTTGTGGCTTTCATAGAGGATCAGTGACTGGAGTCTGGCAGCTTGTAAAATCTGAAGTGCATGTGGGTAGCGAAGAATTTTATAACAAAGGGCCATGGGAGCTTCGCATGGGAGGGCGCCCAATACGCATGTTCACTTTCCAAGAGTTGCTGAGAATCAATGTTCAACAACTTTGGCAGCAGCACTTCAAGAAATGGAATCGGATTGTTCCCCTCAATTCCCTCAGGTATGCCCAATATTCAAATATTATTGCGCCTAGTACGTTTGTTAAGATCCTCCAGCTGCTGTCCAGTTGAGTTAGTCACTTGGAGTTCTTATGAGCTTGCTGTAAGCTTTCTTCATGATTCAATATTGTGGCATCTACTTTATGCAGGTGCAGCGTCAAAGAGTTCAGCTGGGTTTTCATGCTGGTGAGCTCCAACCTCATAGACTCCAAGGATTCTCCATTCCAGGTGACTAGATTCTTTACGAGCTGGATCTCAGTTAAAATTTCTTGAAGGCCTTTGTCAGAGTCTTGCATAGCGGCCATTGTTTTTGGAGATGGGAGTTCTGGCTTTGATAGTTTACCCCTGATTTTGTGCAGGCGAGTATTCCAGCCACATGGGTTTGATAGTGGAATGCTTTGGATGCTTTCTGTGAGAGGTGAAGTATCCTACAAGGGATATGGGGGCAGAAGAACGCAGGATTCTCATATGGACCTCGGGAACTGTTCCCTCAGGCTGCCATCTCATTCCAGGTTGGCTCTGTCCCTCTGGCTTTCAGTACAATTTTTATGCTGATGACACCCAGATTTACCTCTCTACACCAGAAATTTCATCAAGAATTCAGTCCCACATCTCAGGCTGCAAGTAAATGGCTAGGAATGAAGGACCCAATTTTCAAAGGCATTTACATGGTTAGCATCAGGGCGTGTTGGGGGAATTCCGGGGTGGAGCGGGGGTGGAGGAAAGGGCTAAGTGGGTAACAGTGATTTTCGATGCTACCCACTTAGCCCTCTGTGCCTTAAAGATAGGGGAGGATTTTGTGTCCATGCAAACCCAGATTTTCACTTCCGTTGCCGTGGAAGTGAAAATCCAGGTTAAGGGAGTCAGCAGGCAGGCTATGTGCCGATGCGGCGCATATTCTGCCCAACTGAAAATCAGGCCAAACTCCTTATCTTTCCCTATAAACACCTCCACCCCACCCCACCACAGCACTTTCTTTCTTTTCTGTCTCTGTGGATGGCACTTTCATCCTTCAAATTCCCTTCGTTCATAGCTTCAGGGTGACCTTTGGTGCCTCTCTCTCCTTCTCTACGCGCATCCAAAACATTGTAAAGGCATGTCATTTCTTCATTTTCAACATTACTAAAATCTGTCCATTTCTTTCTGAGCATGCTACCACTTTCTCATTACCACCTGCTTAGACTACTGCTACCTACTCCTCACGGTTCTCCTGTGGAATCATCTTCCCCCATTGCAACCTGTTCAAAATGCAGCTATTCGATTTATCTTTCTTCAGTGTTGCTTTGGCCATGTAACCCCTCTTCTCAAGTCGTTACATTGACTTAGCATCTGCTTCTGCATACATTTCTTTTTTTAGCACAAGTTTCTTTATTGTAAATATGTTAAAGAAAATACATATACCAAAATAAAGGAAAAAAATACAAACAAAATCATCTAGAAACCACCCAGAAACATTTCTTCATATTAAGCTGTAAGTACAGAGGCTGGGACAAGGGGCACCCCCACTTGCAAATCATTGCTACAACTTCATACACAAGGGCACCTTTCAGTAAAATATCCTTGCAATTTTAGAGTATATAGCAACTCTGGGCTCATACATGAATGTTTAAACACCTCGTCATCCCTTCCTTGTTTTGGCATTGCTATATTTATTTATCATGTCTTTAATAATCCCATTTACATTCATGGTAGATGGTTGGAATATAGCTCGAGGTTTTCATTGTGCGGTAAGCACCTTATCATACTTTAGTACTTCAGCCTTCAATACATTATTATCATTTATGGTGACTGAGGAACAGATTTGCCGTAGTTGAAAATAAAATCATCTGCAACAAATGTCTTCAAATTATATTTTTTATGATACAATTTGCATTGAATCAGTAGATTTCGCTCTGGATGTACAATGGATGTATTTCTCTTGCAGAGTGTTTCTTCCAGATACACAGCAGATGTTATTGTAAGGTGCACTGTTTTGAAAGAAACTCCTATCGTAGGTTTGTGAATAAACCCACATTTCATGAATTTAAGGAAAATTCTATAGCTTCATTTGCAAAACAAATGATTCCATGTTGAATGGTCAAAATAGGTTGTCTTACCATCTTTTATTGGTCCCATTCAATGTACAGCCTAATGCAGTATACAGTATTAGAGAAGACCATTGGGGAAGCAGAGACAAAAAGAAAAGGGAAAGTTGATAATTGAAATTGATGTAATTTGGTTCTGATGTCATTACCAAATAGGATAGAATAGCTTGTATTCTTTGGTATATTTTTCTGAGTGATGTTTAACTGATCTTAGACCAAACAGGATAGTTTTGCTGACTTGGCATCTTGATTCCGTATTTTACAGAGTATATCTCAGATTTTATTGCAGGTTACTTCAGAGGATAATGTTAGCAATTCAGATTTGTCCAGTCTGTAAAACGGTTGGTAATCACAAAGATTATGACCTAAAGAACCCTATGGTTATTTTTTTATTTATTTTGATATGGTTATGGTTATTTATTTGATATACCACCCTTCTTTGGAAATCAGAGCGGTTCACAATTTACAAAATATTAAAAGATGGCACAAGGCCGAAAGTTTGAAAAGAAATTACAATATAAGACAGGAAAGCGATAATAAGAGGACAGGGCAGAGAGGACACATAAATAGACATACTTTGGAGACAAGGATCAGACATGAGGGGAGGGAAGGTTGAAGGCTAGGGAGAAGAGGTGGGTTTTTAAATTCTTCTTAAAAGTAACATGATGGGGTTCTAGTCTGAGGGAGGTAGGTAGGGAATTCCACAGAGCGGGACCTATGAAGAAGAATGCAGAGGAGCGAGTGGATTGGAGATGGGCGTATGAAGGAGAGGGCAGGAGAATGTGATTAACATGAAATGAGCGGGCGATATGCCTGGGGGTGTGGAATGAAATGAGATCTACCAGATATTGGGGAATGCTAGTATGGAGAACCTGGTGGACCAAAGTGAGGATTTTAAACTGAATGCGAAACGTGATGGGCAACCAATGGAAACGAGTGAGGAGAGGTGTTACATGACCTCGTCGTGTGGTATGTGTAATAAGGCGAGCAGCGGTATTTTGGATTTGTTGTAGTCTATGTAATTGTGACTGGGGAAGGCCAGTAAGAACAGAGTTGGAGAAATCAACATGCGACATAACTAATGACAGAAGGAGAGTGGTAACAGCTGGTGGGGTAAGAAAGGGGCGGAATGCGCAGATTTGGCGGAGGAAGTAAAATGACGTTTTGTTGATGTGTGAAATGTAGGCCTGGAAAGAGAGATCAGAGTCAAAAAGAACACCTAGGTATCTAAAAGAAGTGATGAGAGGTATTGATGAACCAGAAAAGGAAGGGGCCACCAGTGGGGAAGGACTACCATGAGTGAACCAGATGGCAACAGTCTTAGCTAGATTAACGTGCAAGCAGTTTGAGGTGAGCCAACTAGCGACAGCAGACAAACAAGAGTTTAGAGTAGAGAGGTCTGGATGAAGGGGGGAGGTGTGGTGGAGAAGTAGTAGATCATCTGCATAAAAGAAAGCGGAGATGCCAAATTGCTGAATCAAGAGAGCCAGTGGAGCTAAGAAAAGATTGAAGAGAAGAGGTGCTAAAACAGAACCCTGAGGAACCCCACAGGGCAGAGGGAAAGGGTCAGAGGAAGAAGTAGAACCAGAGGTGGAAAGAACCATGCAGGATCAGGAGGAGAGGAAAGAATAGAACCATCGATAGACTGTGCTGCGGAGACCTGCATCCCAGAGGTGGGAGAGGAGGAGAGAGTGGTCAACTAAGTCGAAGGCTGCAGATAAATCCAAGGACACTGCCACCGAAAGATCACCTTGGTCATGAGCCACATGCAAGTCATTAGTGAAAGCAAGAAGAACGGTTTCTACACTGTGACCTTGTCGGAATCCTGATTGGCGGGGATAGAGAAAGTTAGTGGAATCGAGATGAGACAGTTGTGCGAAGACAGTTTTTTCAAGGATTTTTGAGAGAAAGGGAGAGATTAGAGACGGGGCGATAATGAGAGGGAACCAGAGGGTCTAGAGAGGGTTTCTTAAGAATAGGACGGATGAAAGCATGCTTCCAAGAATAGGGAAAAGTATCCGTGGAAAGACTATTGTTGATCATGACAAGGATGGAAGGGATAAGCATGAGAGAAGGTGTGAGCAACCAGGAAGAAGGGATGGGTTCAAGAGAACAGTATGTCTTGTTGGAGGAAGAGATCAATCCGATGAGTTCAGAGGTGGTGATTGGATAGAAAGAGTCCCATGTGTGCGAGAGATGGGGGATGGGGGAGGAGATGGAGATGCTGGGGGGGGAGGGAGAAATGGGAGGGGGACAGTGAGGCAGGGAGGCCCTAAGGGAAGAGATCTTATCACTAAAGAAGGATGCTAGTGTCGAGGGGGGAGGGGCTGGGTGGGAAGGTGTAACAGTAGGGCCAGAGTGGAGTGATGTGAGAGATCTGAGAACAGAATAGAGATGATGGGTCTGATTAGGTGCAGAGGAGATGGCATTAGAGAAGTAGGCCTGCTTAGTGAGATGGACCTTGGAGCAGTAGTATAGGTGATGTGCTTTAAAGCATGAAAGTGTGCTTGGGGAGGGAACCTTTCGTCAGAGCCGCTCGGCCTGGCGAATGTAGGCACGTAAGAGGTGAAGACCATTGTGGAACCAGGGGTGTGAGAAGCGGTGTCATGGGGGGCGAGGCTGTAAGGGGGCTAAGTTATCAAAGGCTGCAAAGAGATTGGAGAACCAAAGAGATGCCTGGGAGTCAGGGGAGAGGGTAGCGAAATCGAGTGGTAAGAGTTCAGCTGCAGTCGGAAAACGCTGGAGAGTGAGTGGTGAGATATGACGGGAGCTGCGCTGGGGAGAGGATGGACAGAGAGGGTGAAATGGTTGAGGAGGGGGTAGAGAGGGTGGAGTTAAGTGAAGAAGATGAAAAACAGGCAAGAATGGTCTGTCCAGGGTAGGGGGAGTGCAGAAAGGTTTTGGAGAAGGAAGGTGGAGGAAACTGAGGTTAGGAGTAGATCAAAGGTATGACCAACAGAATGAGTGGAGAAAGGGACATGCTGTGAAAGAGAGAGATCCTGCAAGAGAGAAGTAAAGGAGTGGTCCCTAGAGGAGAAGGGGGAGTCAAGATGGAGATTAAAATCGTTTGCAATGAGTAAGCAGGGATAGGCCAAAGAGAGATAAGAGATAGTCAGTAAAAGAGACTCCCAGAGATTGGAGCGAAGTGCAGGTGGGGAATAGATAAGAAGTATGTAGATCGATGAAGAGGTTTGCAGGTGAAGGAGGAGAGCTTTGGGATAGTGCAGTAATGGAGAAGAAATTTGCATAAAGCTAAGGGATGAACGCGCCAGATTGGCCACACCACCACCAGTGCAGCCTGTGTGAGGGACGGAGATAGCTGAAAAACCAGGGGGAAGGGAGCGGGCAAGGAGAGCATCCTCCCCGTTCTTAAGCTGTTTCTGTTAGAAGAAGAAGGTCAAGAGATTCGCGAGCGATGAGATCCTGGATTAGTAGAGTTTTAGATCTTAGGGATCGACAGTTTAAGAGGCCCAATTTGAGAGGGACTGAGGGAACAGGGGTGCGTGTCAATGAAGAGGAATGAGCATGGGAAGAGGACATACACAAACGAAGATTTGATGGACAGCAGTAACGGGAGCTGTTGAAATGGTTAAGTCGAGGGTGGACAGATGCTGTAGCAGGGCGGTTCCCCCACAGCATGGGAATGGAGGACATAGGGGAGTGGATAGGAGAAGAAATGGAAGGCACGCAAAAAGTAGAAGAGCAATATGAGGAATGTACCTGGAGTGGTGAAGTCCAGACACTGGTGATGAAGCAAAGAAAGATAAACAAACTAAACAGCCAAAGAGTGGAGAGAAACATTTACTGTGTGGCATTTTGATAGAAAACATGCATATTAAATACATTTCTGACATAAACAGGATCATTTTATAAACCCCTGCGTAGTATCCACACATTGCCACAAGCATATTTGGGGCCAATTCTGTAAAACAATGCATGGGTATACTTCACTTTATAGAACAGAGGTGTACCGGTGCACCTGAACCCAGTCACAGCAATTGCATCTGCTCTGGAGCAGGCATAACTACACGGGGCGAGATTGGTGAGAAAACACACATACATGATAGTATTCTATAACATACATGTATGGATTTAGGCCCTGCCTTTGCTCCGTCCGAGCTCTGTCCCCATGCACACTCCTACAGTAAGAATGTATGATGGGACTTAACGTGCACTTCCAGAATGGCAACCACCCAACTCACGAATGTAAGTGCCCATTCACACGCATAAGTCCTTAAGAAAACAGAATTATGTGCCAGTCTAGCGTGTAACTGTTCGCGCGCACAACAGTAGAATCAGTCTAAAAAAAACCATGCACCACTTTAACTGGGCAAAATGGAAACTGGAGAAGAGCTGGAGTTTCACTTGAATTTTCTCCTGCCAAGTCAAACCAACTTGGATCCAATCAGAACCAGATTAGGAAAGTTATTGTATCTCAGGATATTTGAGCCATGGTGAGTCCCTTCTGCCTCCAGCATAGAAGTGGCTCAAATTAAATTTCAATCAACTCATTGATCCTGAATGAAACTCAGAAGAAAGATCAATTGATGAAAATGATTCCTATTAGTAGGCAACCATCCTAAGAAGCTTACAACGTACTGTACGCTGATAGTTTTCCATTTTCTTCCCTAATATGTCAGGCTCTGAATCTGCCAGTCATTAAACTGCACATCTCACCTGTCATGCTAAGATCTGGAAAATGCACTAGGACCACTAAGATAGAAATTCTGAGACATTGGATTATGTGTTTATATCTTTTCAACATTCAGTGGGTCTCAATTTTCCATAGGTGGCACATAGGAAAAAGTCAGTTTTGAATACAGTCCAATATTTCTTCCTGATATGAAAAACTTTCCATAAATAAATGTTTCATAAGTACAGTATAATTGAGAGGCTTAACAGGTTTGAGATAACAATGCCGCCTGCCTTCTGAAATAGGCATTTACGTAGATGTAAGCGTAGATTTAAAATTTGAATACAACTTTTCCCATTTAAGGAGTATTAGCTACAGAATCAAAGAGTTAGTCCATGGTATGAAAATATCTGAATAGAAGATTTAGATATATTGCAAGATGGCCCCAATTAATCAGATGACTAATTGATTCTTTTCTATCCTTCTAAGCCATGGGTTCCCATCCTATTTTTCAGGACAAACCTAACCAGTCAGGTTCTCAAGATAACATAGAAACATAGAAAAATGATGACAGAAAAAGACCTAATGGCCTATCTAGTCTGTCCTTCCATATCAACAACTACATCAGTCCCCTTTTTTCCTTTAGAGATCCTCTGTGTTTGTCCCATGCTTTTTTGAATTCAGATACTGTCCTCATCTCTACCACTTCTACTGGGAGACTATTCCACGGATTCACCACTCTTTCCGTAAAGAAATATTTCCACATATCACTCCTGAATCTATCCCCTTTCACCCTCATCCCATGTCCCCTCATAGCAGAACTTGCTTTCAATCGAAAGAGGCTCTCCCCCTGTGCATTTATGCCACAGAGGTATTTAAACGTCTCAATCATATCACCTCTATTCCGCCTTTCCTCTAAGGTGTACATATTAAGATTCTTAAGTCTGTCCTCATATGCTTTATAATGAAGACACTAACCATTTCAGTAGCCACCCTCTGTACTCACTCCATCCTGTGTATATCCTTTTGAAGGTGCGGTCTCCAGAATTGCACACAATACTCCAAATGAGTCACACCAAAGACTTATACAGAGGCACTATCACCTCCTTTTTTCTGCTAGCCATTCCTCTCCCTATGCACCCAAGCATCCTTCTAGCTTTTGCTGTCACCTTTTAGCTACTTTAAGATCATCAGACACAACTACACTCTTCTTTAGTGGACAAAAGTACTTCACCCCCTATACTATACTGCTCCCTTGGATTGCTGCAGCCCAAATGCATGACCTTGCATTTTTTAACATTAAATCCCAGCTGCCAAATTCTAGACCATTCTTCAAGATTAGCTAGATCCCTCCTCATGTTATCTGCACCTTCCTGGGTGTCTACTCTATTGCAGATTTTGGCATCATCCACAATGGGGCAAACCTTACCCAACAGCCCTTCCGCTATATCACTAACAAAGATGTTAAAAAGAATCGGACCAAAGACAGATCCCTGGGGCACACTACTGGTAACTTCCTTCTCCTCAGAGTGAGCTCCATTTACCTGTACCCTTTGTCACCTCCCACTCAACCAATTTCTAACCCAAGCAGTAACTTTAGAGTCCATCCCTAAGGTGCTCAGTTTGTTTATTAGTTGCCTGTGAGGAACAGTGTCAAAGGCTTTACTGAAATCTAAATACACCACATCTAGGGCTCTCCCTCGGTCCAACTCCCTGGTCACCCAGTCACCCAGTCAAAGAACTCAATCAGATTTATCTGACAAGACCTGTCTCTGGTGAATCCATGTTGCCTCGGATCCTGTAATCCGCTGGACTCCAGAAACCTCACTATTTTCTCTTTCCGCAGCGCTTCCAATAATTTACTCATCACTGAAGTTAAACTAACTGGCCTGTAGTTTTCAACCACACCCTTACTTCCGCTTTTGTGTAAAGGGACATGTGCCTCTCTCCAGTCCTCTAGCACCACTCCCGACTCCAACGAGGCATTGAATAGGTCAGTCAGTGGAGCTGCTAGAACGTCCCCATGTTCCCTCAGTATTCTAAGGTGTATCCCATCTGGTCCCATCGCTTTGTCTACTTTAAGTTTAGCTAGTTTCTCACGAACACAATCTTCTGAAAATGAATACGCCTAAGATAGATTTGCATGCGCTGCCTCCATTGTATACAAATCTTTCTCATTCATATTCATTGTGATTATCCTAACAAATGACTGACTAGGTGTGTGTCAAGGACAGATTGAGAACCCCTCATCTTTGCAGTTTTCTGGGCCATGCAGCATCTTGGTAAGTGGCGTTGATGCATTTGCCCCTAGTAGTATATAAAAACTGCAAATAAATAATAGCTGCAGAACCCTAAAAGAACATTGGGAACCCCTGTTCTAATCAAAGCTTGAAGATTTATCAAAAGTAAACTTGTCCCAGTTTAGAATAATCCTGTTGCACCTCTCTCAAAGCTATTTGCTGATTGATAATTTTAATTATCTTGAGTTCTTTCCGACTGGGGGAATTGTACTAGTGACTCATTAGTAAGGATCTACAAACGTCTATATTTTTGACTGGTTACTAAATCTTCAAATCATGGATTTGTGAATAAAAAATTGAAAGCTGCAAAGTGTGACATAATGGTGCACTTCCCCTTTTTCTTCAGTCACAAATTCAGGCATGTCTGTGTTAGGGACTTGGTTGAAATTATCATGGTAAAGAGTGCCTCGGTAGGGTAGCAGGGGATGTGTGTGTAGGTATTCGGGTGGGAGAGCACAGTGTGTATAATGACTGATGGTGTATATGAGGTGCATATTATCACTGGTCAACATTGAAATCGTTACTGACTTTAAAAGGCCCTAATCTGTAGTATCTTGGTGAGCTGAACACGAATATAACATTAAAAATAATTTATTGGCTCTCGTTTTGAAGATATTGCATGTAGTTCATTTTTGACATTCCACCATGTAAATGTATCCAGTAGGACATCAACAACATCCCAAATAAGCCTTGAATGATGTAATATTGCATCACATTGCATAATACCAGCATGCACACATCATCCAGAGTTGATT
Source organism: Ichthyophis bannanicus (assembly GCA_033557465.1). Taxonomy (NCBI): domain Eukaryota; kingdom Metazoa; phylum Chordata; class Amphibia; order Gymnophiona; family Ichthyophiidae; genus Ichthyophis; species Ichthyophis bannanicus. The sequence goes on along the minus strand of CM066034.1, from coordinate 700,625,669 downwards.
GCATCATTTTCTGATGCCATGCAATACTACTGCCAGACGGTTGCTGAAGCCATCTGACGTCAGCAGTGTACTATACGCAGACGGAAAGGAAAGTAATCTGGTATTCTGTTCCGATATTGAAACCCTCATGAATGCCTTAAAAATCAGTCATGACCCACAAGACTGGAGACTATTTATAGACTCTTCGAAACTGAGTCTGAAGGCTGTGCTTTTGAACAATGAAAACCGTCTTCCATCTATTCCAGTAGCGCATGCCGTCCACATGAAAGAGACATTTAGAACCCAGCAGAGAGCTTGTAGTTTAAATTTCATAATAAGTTAGAGCCTAGCAGCAGCAAAGAGCTATAATTTAAATCAAATCATAATATAGCTTACCTCAGCAGCACAAGACAGGGTACTGTGTAGTAGCCCTCTTTTAATAAGTGTTATTTCCCTCCCTCCCTCCCCAACACCCACCCATCCCTGGGATAATCATAGCTTTATAGGTACTTACACATCTTAAAAGACAAAAGGTGCTCTCAGGTGAAGCTCTTTACCCAAATCAGTCATACACTAAGAACCTGAGATTAATTAAGCTTAGGTGAACAAGGTATATTAAACGTATTAGGTACAGTTTTATTAGTATAAATATCCATAGCAACCCTTAGTAAGTAAAGAACTTAAAGATCTAAACACAAACTTAAAACTAAGATGCAAACAGCAGTCCAGCAGCGAGATGGGGGCATTCCAGTCTTTTGCATTGAGTGTCACATGTATGATTTTCTCCCAGTTGGTGAGAGGTCTTTCGTGTGCACTAGGTGCAAGGAGCTCTTTGCTCTCAGGGAATGAGTCCATTCTCTAGAGGCTAGAGTAGCAGACTTCGAAAACATAAGAAAGACAGAGAGGTACATAGACGAGACCTACAGGGATATAGTCCTGAAGTCCCACCTCCAGTCTGGCAGCACCCCTGTTGCCATGGAGGAGAGAGGTCACGTGACAGGAGAGCATCACCCTGGTGTGGCAGGAAGTGATCCTGTAACTAGGACCTGTCCTCCAGGTGATGTAAAACCCTCTCGCACCGAGGAGGTTTCTCCAGGGCCATGTGCCCATGAGGGAAGGGTTAGGACAGCCGTTATAGTTGGTGATTCGATCATTAGGCAAGTAGATAGCTGGGTGTCTGGTGAACGTGAGGATCGCCTGGTAACATACCTGCCTGGTGCGAAGGTAGCAGACCTCATGCGCCACCTAGATAAGGTCTTAGTGCTGGGGAGGAGTCTGCTGTCTTGGTACATGTCAGTACCAATGACATAGGAAAATGTGGAAGGGAGGTTCTGGAGGCTAAATTTAGGCTTTTAGCTAGGACATTGAAATCCAGAACTTCCAGGGTATCGTTCTCCGACGTGCTTCCCATTCCACTTGCAGGATCCAAAAGTCAGGCAGAGCTCCGGAGTCTCAATGCGTGGATGAGACAATGGTGCAGAGATGAGGGTTTTGGATTTGTTAGGAACTGGGGAACATTCTGGGGAAAGGAGGGGCTCTTCCAAAGGGATGGGCTTAACCTTAACCGGGATGGAACCAGGCTGCTGGCATTAACATTTAAAAAGGAGATAGAGCAGCTTTTAAACTAGATAATAGGGGAAAGCCGACAGTCACCCAAGAGCGGATGGTTCGGAAGAATGTATTCTTGAAGGATACTACCAAAAGCAGAGAGGTTCCAAAAAGAGTAAAGTAGCCCAAATACCCTCGAGTATGGAGCAGACAGAGCTTAAAGATCCCAAATTACCCATGTCTACCAATAGTCAAATTAATATGAATAAAATACAGTCTCTAAAATGCTTGTATGCAAATACTAGAACTCTAAAAAATAAGATGGGAGAGTTAGAATATATAGCACTAATTGAGAGGTTAGATATGATTGGAATATCAGAGACATGGTGGAAGGAGGACAACCAGTGGGACACTGTCATACCTGGGTACAAACTATATCGTAATGATAGAGCTGATCAAATTGGTGGAGGGGTTGCGCTCTATGTTAGAGAGGGCATTGAGTCAGAAAGGATTAAAGTTTTGCAGGAAACAAAATTTTCTGTAGAATCTCTATGGATTGAAATTCCATGTAAAAAGGGGAAGGCGAGCGCAGTGGGGATGTACTATCAACCGCCTGGCCAGAATGAACAAATGGATGATGAAATGCGCAAAGAAATCAAGGAAGCTAACAAAAGTTACAGCGCAGTAATAATAATGGGTGATTTCAATTACCCCGGTATCGACTGAGTCAGTGTCACGGCAGGACATGCTAGGGAGATGAAGTTCCTAGTTGAAATAAATGACTGCTTCTTGGAGCAGCTGGTTCATGAACCAACCAGCGGGGAAGCCATATTAGACCTAGTCCTTAGTGGAACACCAGATCTAGTGCAAGAGATAAGGATGTTGGAGCCACTTGGCAATAGTGATCATAGCATGATCGCATTTGATTTAATTAGTGGAGGAGGGATAGTAAGGAAATCCACAGTACTACCTTTTAACTTTCAAAAGGGAGACTATGATAAAATGAGGAAAATAGTTAAGAAAAAACTAAAAGGAGCAGTTGCAAAGGTTAAAGACTTACATCAAGCTTGGGTGTTGTTGAAAAATACTATCTTGGAAGCCCAGACCAGCTGTATTCCACGCTTTAAGAAAAGTGGAAGGAAGTCCAAAAAACTGCCAGCATGGTTTAAAGGTGAGGTCAGAGAGGCTGTTGTTGCTAAAAAAGCATCTTTCAGGAAATGGAAAAAAGAGCCAAACGATGAAACCTGGAAACAGCACAAGCAGTGGCAAGTCAAATACAAGACATTGATAAGGCAGGCAAAGAGAGAATTTGAGAAGCTTGCTGCGGAAGCAAAAACGCGACATAAAGACTTTTTCAAGTACATTCGTAGCAAAAACCTATGAGAGAGTCAGTTGGTCCATTAGATGATAGAGGGGTTAAAGGGGCACTAAGAGGCGACAAGGCGATAGCGGAGAGACTGAATGAATTCTTTGCTTCAGTCTTTACTGAGAAAGATGTAGGGATGTTACCCATGACTGAAGTGGTATTTAAAGTGTGGAAGAATTGAAGGAAATATCGATACATCGGGAAGATGTATTACAACTAGTATATAAACTGGAGAGTAGCAAATCACCTGGGCCAGATGATATATATCCAAGAGTGTTGAAAGAACTGAAATATGAGATTGCAGACCTGCTATTAGTAATCTGTGAACTATCATTAAAATCATCTCTAATACCTAAAGATTGGAGGATCGCCAATGTAACACCAATTTTAAAAAAGGATTCCAGGGGTGATCCGGGAAGCTACAGACTGGTGAGCCTGACTTCAGTACTGGGAAAAATGGTAGAAACCATCATAAAGAATAAAATTACTCAGCATATAGATAGTCATGGCCTAATGGGAGACAGCCAACATGGCTTTAGACAAGGAAGATCTTGTCTTACTAATCTGTTATGTTTTTTTGAAGGTGTGAATAAACAGGTGGACAAAGGTGAGTCAGATTATATAGTGTATCTGGACTTTCAGAAAGCCTTTGACAAGGTCCCTCATCAGAGACTTTTGGCAAAACTAAAGAGCCATGGGATAGGACGCAGTGTACTACTGTGGATCAGGAACTGGTTAAAAGATGGAAAGCGGAGGGTAGGGCTAAATGGCCAATTTTCCCAATGGAGAAAGGTGAATAGTGGTGTACCCCAGGGATCTGTGCTGGGTCTGCTGCTTTTTGACATATCCATAAATGACCTGGAAAGTGTAATAACGAGTGAGGTTATCAAATTTGCAGATGACACAAAACTATTTAAACTTGTTAAAACCCGAGAGGATTGTGGAAAATTGCAAGAGGATCTTGATAAATTGGAAGACTGGGCATCAAAATGGCAGATGAAATTTAATGTGGGCAAGTGCAAAGTTATGCACCTAGGGAAGAACAACCCAAACTATGGTTACACAATGCAAGGTTCCATATTAGGAACCACCACCCAGGAAAAAGATTTAGGCGTCATTGTGGATACCATGTTAAAATCCTCAGCCCATTGTGCAGCGGAGGCCAAGAGAGCAAATAGAATGCTAGGTATCATAAGGAAAGGAATGGAAAATAAAACAAAAGATATTATAATGCCTCTATATCGATCCATGGTGAGACCGCATCTTGAATATTGTGTGCAATTCTGGTCGCCATATCTTAAAAAGGATGGAAGGATACTCCTACGAAGAAAGGATAAAAAGGTTAGGGCTCTTTAACCTGGAAAAGATACGGCTGAGGGGAGATATGATAGAAGTCTATAAATTAATGAACGGAGTGGAACGGGTAAACGTAGATCAATTGTTTACATTATCAGAATATAGAAAGACTAGGGGGCATGCAATGAAGTTACAGGGTAAACTATTTAAGACTAATAAAAGAAAATATTTTTTCACTCAACATGTCATCAAACTCTGGAATTTGTTACCGGAGGATGTAGTTAAAGCTGTTAGTGTAGCTGGGTTTAAAAAAGATTTGGACAAGTTACTGGAGGAAAGGTCCATAAGTCATTATTAAGAAGGGACCCAGGATATCAATGCTTGACCCAGTACAAGCATTGTGGAACCTTTGTCTTTTGGGGAAACTGCTAGGTACGTATGACCTAGATTGGTCACTGTTGGAAACAGGATACTGGGCTTGATGGACCTTGGTCTGACCCAGTATGGCATATCTTATGTTCTTACATACGATAACTTAAAGCATCTACTGATGTCCATTAACTATAAGAAGTACAGCTGGCACCTCTGTGGTGATTTGAAGGTAGTTGTCCTGTTAATGGGACAGCAGCAGGGATATATAAAATACATGTGTTTCTTATGTGAGTGGGATAGCCGAGCAAGGGATTGGCACTACTTGCAGAAGGAATGGAATCGCAGACAAAATGTAACAGTTGGAGAGAAGAATATCCAGCAGCCAGCTCTGGTTGAGGCTCACAAAATCCTGCTACCACCCCTTCACATCAAACTAGGTTTGATGAAAAACTTCGTGAAAGCCATGGACCGCACTTCGCCAGCTTTCCGATACCTGCATGAAAAATTCCCTCGACTCAGCGAAGCAAAGATTAAAGAGGGAGTTTTTGTGGATCCTCAGATTCGAGAGCTCTTCAAAGATGACCGGTTCAACAACTTGCTGCAGGGTGATGCGAAACAAGCATGGAATGCTTTTCGCTTATTGTCAACAAACTTTCTCGGGAATGTTAGGACAGAAAACTACAAGGAACTAGTAGAAGACATGTGGATGCAGTATCAGAAACTTGGCTGCAATATGTCTCTAAAGATCCATTTCCTTGATTCCCATCTCGATTTCTTTCCTGACAACTGTTGTATGGTTAGTGATGAACAGGGCGAACGTTTTCACCAGGATATCGCAACGATGGAGCAAAGATACCAGGGAAAATGGTCCACTACAATGCTGGCTGACTACTGCTGGACACTCCCCAGAGAAGCTCCTGAACAGCTGTACAAGAGACAGGCGAAAAAATCTAAGAAGTAGTCTATGACTTGGTTTTTTACAGGTATTAACTGAATGCCTATTATATTTACTATTGACATGCATTTCGTGATGTAAACATTAATTCTTGTAGATTACAAAAAAACTAGAGCCAACTTTGCAATTTCACTGTCATATTCGTGTTCAGCATATAAAAATTGATAAGAAATGACTATTTTTCTTTCAGTAACATGACTTTTATAAAAATGTGTTGACCAGTGAAATTATCTGTGAATTAGTGGTATGATGTCCATATCTATTTCCATGGGGAGAGTTTAATTGTTTTTCTACAGAGAGGGGAGGGTTGGATGCCAGGATTTGTGTATGTCTGTATGTGAGTGTGTATTGGCAGTATGTGTCTGCTGGCAAGGTGTATCAGGGACTCTGTGTGTTTTTGTGTGTGAGTGCCAGAGGGGAGTGGGTGTTGAGGAGAGAGGTGTTTCCGTGTACATGTATCAGAACTCCGTGTGTGTGTGCATATATGTGTGTTTCTGGGGACTCTTAGTGTGTGTGTATGTGTGAGTCTTTGTATGCATCTGTGTATTTTGTGGCATGTGCATGTATCTGAATGTGTGTCTGCACTTGTGTGTGTTCAGACATGTGTTGGGAGTGCTGTGTGTGCATGTGTTTGCATTTATGCATGTCTGTATTTATATGTTGGGCGTCTATGCGTTGTGTGTGTTGGGCGCCTATGCGTCTATGCGTTGTGCGTTGCATGTGTTAGAGAGTGTATGTATACGTGCATGTCTGTGTCAGGTCTCTCTATGAGTGTGCATCCATGCACATGTACATGTGTGTGCCAAGTGCTCTTCAACTGTCTGTAAGCATTTTGGGGGGCTCTGTGCATGTGTTAGTGTGTATGTGCATGTATGCACATGTTTCAGGGATTCTGTGTCTGTGCATGCATGTATATGTGTTCATATTTTGGAAGGCTGTGTATGTATTTGTGGATGTCTGTGCAGGGGCGGCCTAAGGGGGGTGCGGGGCCATGTGCGGAGACTCGGTGCGGGGCCTCATTTGCATAAGTGGCCTTATTTGCATAAATATTTGCATAATGTTACCATACACTAACTTTTAGTAAACATGTCTCTTAATGAGTGTATGGATAAAGAAAGACTAAAAGATTTCTACATTACTATAATCCAGTGCCAACCGCCAGGCACATTAGGAACTACTACAAACGCTGCCCATTTAGAACCCATAGCAAACCCGCCGTATCCTGACAGCATTACCAGGACTCACAAAGCACCATACCCTACCTATCAAAAGGCAACACTGCAAATATTAAACCAATACATTTCAGAGAATACTGGGGAAAGAGAACAAGTGGCAATGTCAAATAGGAATTACATAAACAGAATACCTCAGCTCAGTTACACATGCAGAACATAGACCATCACCAAACAAGGAATCACAATTTAGAAACAGGAAGGCAATAATTAAACTGGGAACCCCAAAAGCCAAACTTGGAATGTACAACAACACTGTAGAAATAAAACTATAAATTAATTTCCTCTTGTACCAAACAAAGCGCAGACGTTAATGATGCACCTTTCCCAGAGCTTTCATATTCCAGTTAATAAATTCAAAATAGAGAGATATATTTCTACCTTTTCTGCATTTTTTTTCAGTTGCAATTACTCCAGCCACTTTCTTCTGGTTTCTTCATGTTTTCTGCTAACTCTCCATCGTCTGCTGTCCATTTGTCCTTTCTTCTCTCTTCTAGTTTTTTTTTCCATTCTCTCTCTCTACATCTGCTTTAACATACTAATCTTTCTCCTTTTGCTCTTTCCTCATTCCTATTTCATCCACACAAATTTTACCCCTCCATCCTCAATCCCCACTTACTCTCCCAATACCCGGCCAATTGTAGATTTTTTATCCCTCCCACACAAAATATTTTTCCCCTCTCCATTTTACTCTCCCAGCCCCAGCCCATTCTAATCCTCCCCCAACATCAGCTCCCTTCTAGTTCCAGTCTCACCCAGCATCCATTCCCTTCTAGTCCCTGCATCAGCCCATTTCCAGTCCTAGCTCCCCCATCCATTTCCAGTCCGAGTCCCTTCATCAGCTCATTTCCAATCCTAGCCCCCATCAGCCCATTTCTAGTCATTTCCTAGCTCCACCATCAGCCCATGTCAAATCCTAGCTCCCCTCCACTCAGCCCAATTCCAGTCCAAGCCCCCCCATGAACCTACTTCCAGTTCTAGCCCCTCCATGAGTCCATTTCAATTCAAGCCCCCACCACAGCCCATTTCCAATCTTAGCTCCCCCAACAGCCCATTTCCAGTCCTATCCTACCTGCTCCATCAGCCCATTTTCAGTCCTAGCTCCCTTCCCTCATAGCCCATTTCCATTCCAAGCCCCCTCCCCATCAGCTATTTGCAGTTCAAGCCTCCCCTTCCACTCAGCCCATTTCAGTCCTAGCAACCCCCCAACCCACTTCCAGTCCTAACCCCCCATCAACCCACTTCCAGTCCTAACCCCCCATCACCCCATTTTCAGTTTAAGCCCCCCTATAACCCATTACCAGTCCTAACCCCCCATCAGCCCACTTCCAGTCGTAACCACATCAGTCCATTTCCAGTCAGCCCCCCATAGCCCATTGCCAGTCCTAACCACGCCCCCATCAGCCCAGAGCCCATTACCAGTCCTAACCACATCAGCCCACCTCAAGTCCTAACCCCTCCCCATCAGCCCATTTCCTGTCCTAGCCCCCCATAGCCCATTACCAGTCCTAACCCCCCCCACCCCATTTCCAGACAGCCCCCATCAGCCCACAGCCCATTACCAGTTGTAACCCCCCCATAGCCCATTACCAGTCCTAACCCCCCCCAACAGCCCACAGCCCACCTCAAATCAAGTCCTAACCCCCTCCATAGCCCATAGCCCATTATCAGTCCTAACCCCCCATCACCCCATTTCCAGACAGCCCCCATCAGCCCACAGCCCATTACCAGTCTTAACCCCCCATAGCCCATTACCAGTCCTAGCCCCCAACAGCCCACTTCCAGTCCTAACCCCATCAGCCCACCTCAAGTCCTAACCCCTCCCCAACAGACCATTTCCTGTCCAAGCCCCCCCAAAGCCCATTATCAGTCCTAACCCCACCATAGCCCATTACCAGTCCTAACCCCCCATCACCCCATTTCCAGACAGCCCCCATCAGCCCACAGCCCATTACCAGTCCTACCCCCCCCCCCCACACATCGGCTCATGGAAAATTAAAAAAAAAAAAAAAGCTGGCTGCTGCTGCTGGCGCCACGGCAGCGGCAGAATGGAGTGTCCCACGGGGCCCCCTCTGCCCAGCTGAGCCCCCCTGCGCCGGCTTTCAGATACACGAAGGGAGAGTGTCTCCCTCGCATCTCTGTTAAGCCCGCAGGGGCTGATGGGAAGCAGGGGCTGATGGGAAATTTCCCATCTGCCCCTGCGGGCTTAACAGAGACGCGAGGGAGACACTCTCCCTTCGCATATCTGAAAGCCGGCGCAGAGGGGCTCAGCCGGGCCGGGAGAGCTCAGCCGGGCAGAGGGGGCCCTGCAGGACACTCCATTCTGCCTCTGCTGCGGCGGCAGCAGAAGCAGCCAGCTTTTTTTTTTTCTAAATTTAATTTTTAAAAAAGCAGAATGTTCTTTGAGCAGGGCCCCCTGAAATGCGGGGCCCTGTGCAAAAAACATTCTTGCTCAATGGACGGGCGGTCCTGTGTCTGTGTCAGGGCTTTGTGTATATGCATGTTGTGATGTGCAAAGGGGCACATCAGGACAATTCCATGCTCCTGACACTAGGGGGAGCGTGCATAGGTGGCTGGGAGCCCCAGCCATAAGCAATTACAGGGGACTAATTAAGGGAAGGAGGAGTAGCCTAGTGGTTAGAGCAACAGCCTAGTACCCAAGAGATATTCTTACTGGCACTCTTTGTGACCTTCAGCAAGTCATTTTACCCTCCATTGCCTTGGAAGAAAAGGCCTGACAATCTACTTCCAGTCATACCTTGTCAAGAAAATGCAGGGGCTACTGGGTTACCAGGAGTCCGTACTGACTTGACAACACTTACAAAAAAAAGTTAAGGGAAGCCAGGTTTTCTTAAAGCTTTATTCATCAAAAGCCACTGTGAAAGGGAAAGAAGGCAGGCAATCAATCAAGGCAGCAGGGCACAGACTTGGCTGTATACTTAAAAGCAGTGCAGGGGAAGTCATGGAGTAAGGTCCGGGGAAGGAAAGAACTTTAGTCTTTAAGATACTGTTCAGGTGTGAACAGGAAACCTATTGCTTGGCATGGGGAACTGAATCCTCCAAGATTTGGTAAGGAAGAGGGTGTGGCTTACAACCTTGGTGAAAGAGGCAGAGCCAGGTGAAAGAAGGAGAACCCCTTGAGAAGAGTTTGGGAAGTGTGCTGAACTGAAGTAGACTGCAGGTTAGCTTATGTTACTTGTTACCGGGGCAGTATATTGCCAGTGAAATGCTCTGTAGCTGAATTATAGTGTGATTAGGAGCTGAATCTTGTGGAATGTTTGAAAAGAGGCAGAGAGAGTTCTGTTAGTATACTGCAGTGGTGGGGAAATTCCCCGCAGATGAGTTATTTTATGGAGAGCTCAGCAAGAGTAATGGTGCTGAATCTTGTGGAAAAGGTCTTTACCGGGAACACTTGAGAAGAGAGAGTGTGATGCATGGAGGAAATTCATGCAGTTCAGTTATATTGTGGTCATCCCAGCAAAGGTGAAGGAGCTAGAGAAGAGCAACTGAGCAAGAGAGATATTATGTCAGTGTGCTCTGTAACAGGACTAATCTCATGCAAGTCAGCATTCTAGCTAACAGACTTTGAATTGAGCAATGCTAGCAGTCATAAATATGTGTGAATTGTTCCCAGCAAGTTATTTGTTTTTATGAGATTGCAGCTACTTGACAGACACTTAGAATGAAAAGCAGGGCTGGAGTTGAGTGTAATAAGCAAGCTCAAAGGTAATGTTTCTATTTGAAAGACAAAGTAATGAATTTTTGGAAACAAGTTTGAAAGCCTTAGGTGAACATTGACTGACTGGGTGACTTTTAAAGAGATATGCATTCAACTTGTACTAGTGGAATACTATTATAATGATCTTTGATACTACATCCATTGTGAAAGGTTCACTTATTTTCTGATTGAATATCTCTGTTATTGCAAGCCCTGTGAAATGAAAGTTTTTGTTTGAGGTAAATGCAGTGTGGCACTAGAGTTTGTTGCAGTACTAAGGGTGGCCAGAGAAGTAGGCTTTTCTCCTCCTTGGACTTTCCCCTGACCTCCTACATCCACTGGAGTGGAGAGTAGCCTAATGGTTAGAGCAGTGGACTAGAACCAGGGTTTGAATCCCACTGTGGCCCTTTGTGATCTTGGGCAAGTCACCTAACCTTCCATTGCCTCAGGTCCATCTTATTTATTTATTTGATTTCTCTTATATACCGCGCTATTCAAATCAGTGTGGTTTACATATAACAGAACATATACAATGCAGGCGGGCTGTATTGTATTTACAATGAACAGGGACTATAACGTGGACATAACTGGGGTAACTATCTACAAATTATTTACACTAGTAACAATGTGAGCATACTAATATTTCCATGGAGTGGCTCCGGTGAGGTTAGCTGCAGGACAGTGTGCTGGGTGAGTTGTTGGAGAGGTCCTGGAGCTTGGGTTGGCTGATTGCGAGCTGTCTTCTGAGTAGTACTGTAAGAATAGGTGGTGCTTCAGCGCCTTCCTAAATTGGGCCAGGTCGGTGATTGCTCGGATGGCTGTAGGGAGGGCATTCCAACATCTGGGTGCATAAAGCATGAACACCCTATTGGATGTTGCATGGGTGCACTTAGTTATTTTGTTGGGTGTTATCCTGTGGCCCCTGAGGGATCAGAATCGGGTCTAGCACCTGGATATGCAGGCCGGGAAACGATATCTTACAGTGGAAGCCCTCTGGGACAGGAAAATACCTATTGTACCTAAATGGAATTTGCTTTGAACTTCTGAGAAAAGGCATGAGCTAAATTCAATTCCCTTTCCTTGTCCCTCCCACCATCTAGATCTACAGTCTTTCCCTTTTCTACTCTCTCTCTTGCACTCTCCTTTCTACTCAGACATGCGCTCCTCCACCCCTCCTTCCCCTGCTACACAACCTTGCACTCTCTTTTCTCCCTGGCACTAGCCTTTTACTCCCTCTCTCCATTTCCCTCCCCTTTTTGTACTCACCTCCTTTTCTAACCCTGCCCCTGCTTTTATGCTCTGTCTCTCTTCTCCTTTCTTCCTATAACCCTGCCCCTTCTCTTAAATTCTGTCCCTAACCTCTTTACTCTTCTGCAACTCTACTCCTTTCTCTTCTCTTAACCCTCCCCCTCCTAGGGTTGCCAACTAGCTCCAGATGCGCCCGACAGGCTTGTTCCAGTCCTGTGTTTACCCCATTGCATGCAGGGACTTGTAGTCTTGCTTTTCTTATGGACTGCAATGGGGAAATCAGAACTACGTGTCCCTGCAGCATGCAATGGAGTAAACCCAGGACTGGATCACACCTGTCAGGCACATATGGAGCCAATTGGCAACCCTACTCCCTCCCCTTGTGCTCCATGCTGTCACCCACCCTTTCCTACTCCATGCTGCAGCTGTCTTCCTGCTGGTGGAACCAGGGACTCCCACTGACACTATGGTGCCGCTCCGCCTCTGTTCCTGCTGGTGGGACTCCAGATAGTGCTTCAGTGCCACTTCTTCTCTATTTCTGCCAGCCAAAACCAGGAACTCCCTCAGGCTCTTTAAGCCTGCTGCTCCTTTCTGCCTTTCTGTTTTTCAGCAAGACTTGGCGACGCATGATGATTCTTTGGGGTATGTTTACTAAACCTTCTTAATGAGCGCTCTGTGACATTACCACGCGTTAATGTACCTTAACGCACGTTAATGGCGCTTTATCAGGCGCTCAGGTACCTTAGCGTGCGTTAACACGCGCAGCGGTGCAAATGAGCGCTGAAGGTGGGGAAAGGTTCCCGGAGGGCGGAGGAAGGCTCCCCAGGGGCGGAGAGAAGGGGTCAATGGGTGGAGAGTGGGAGGGGAGAGGCTCCCCGCACACTAATGATGTGAAATCCGAGGTTCAAAACTAACGCCAGTGAAACCCTGGCGTTAGAGCTGATTTAAAGGGCAGAGAAACCATTTCTGTCAGCAATGTACAGCAAAACCAGGGAAACCTACAAAAAGTGATAAGTGTGATACATGTGCACGGAACAAAAGTGAAAAGAAACATTGAAAATGACCCCAACAAGATATAATAAAAACATAACCAAGCTGGGCAATAGTGATATTAATGGGAAACATTAAAAAGCACTACCGAGAAAGCTCCAAAAAAAAGATATGAATTTTGGAAGGGTCTACGCTCTGTCCCCATACAAGGTGAATGATCCCACAGTGCAATTGTGCTCATCAGGGTTTCCCCTCCATTGGACAGGTTTCCTATGGGGCGCACATGTTCCACAACAGCAGGGCGGGCATGTTGGAATGAGCAACTGGACAGATGCTGGGAAAGGGGACACAGAGGGCTGCAGATGGCACATGCTGTACTGCAGCTGGGCCACATTGCGGACTAGGGTGATGCCTAGGTGGCCCATAGGAATGCTGAAACAGTAGAGCAGCCAGACAGCAACTGATGAGGGCCCAGCATGGGCATGAGTGTGCTTCCCACAGTGTCACAGGGGATAGTACCCAGTAGGGACCCCCAAGGGCACAGAACAGTGGCAGGCGGTGCTGGGGGGAAGCGTGGACACCTATGCAGGCACTCCTACCCCAGAACCCGCACCATAGGCAGCCACCTACCCGCACACTAGATGGCCTGAGACTGCGCTCCACCAGCACCACCAGCAGAAGGGCATGTCAGCAGGGTGGCAGAGGGGCACTGGTGGTGGAGGGGGCAGTGGCAGCTGCCCAGAGCAGACCGTGGCCTAGCCCTGTGTAGGTGGGTGCCATGCACTGCAACAGACAGGCCCCCTCTGATGAACAGTCATGGTATCCCCAGGGAATGTACTGTCTCTGTGGCAACACAGTGGTGCAATGCACAGAGCCAATGTGTTCAGGAGGAGAAGGTCACAGGTTCAAGTCCCAGGTGTGGTTCCTGCCAACCCAGCCCCCATTTTTTTCCCACTACTAAAACGTGCTAATACAGACAGAACCGTTATTGCAGATGACGTAAACATGCCCAAACACCTACATTTTACCCTACAGAGCACAGACACCATAAACAGGCGCATTACCTAGAGCAGAGCCACCCAAATGCAGTCCTGGAGGGCCAAACACCATTCAGGTTCCATGCTGCCTCTAATATAGATGCCTGTGCTGCATATCTATGCACTGCCCCCATGGTATGCAGATGTATCTCATGCATATTCATGAGGGACAGCATGAAAACCCAAACAGTGTTTGGCACACCAGGACTGGAGTTGGGAACCTCTGCCATAAAGCAGCAGCCAACAGGGGCAGACACACCCACACCCACAAGCTCCATTAGCCAATGCCTCCTGGAGAGGCAGGACATTGGGCCCTGTGTGCATCTCCCAGTACTAGCACTTGCATACCTTAGCAATGCCATCCTAAACCTGGGAATATGGTACACAGGTATCAAAAGGTAGCTATGATTACTGGAAGATAGCAATTCCAGTAATTGACAGTTTGCTGATTGAGCTCCATCATAGCAACCTTTCTGCTGTCTGTGGAGTGTGCTTCAGGTCTGGTGTCTGACAGTGTTACCACCCTGGGGAGTGACCCCCAACAGTATTGCGTACCATATCCATGCCTGCACTGTGCCCAGGACTGGTGTGGTGGCCAGGGCTGCCAAACACCTCTATAGTAGCACAATGCTGGCATAGGTGTGGGAGTGTGTGTCTGTCTATCCAGTGTGTGGTGGCTGCAAACACCCTCCACGGCCCACACTGCCAGCACTTTTGCCAGTATTGGCCTGCCAATGTGCATAATGAGGAACAAGGTACCATGGGTATAGCCTGGACAGGGTGGCCTGGCCAGGATGCATCTGCACAGGGCATAGGGCAATGGCTGGGACATTGTAGTGCCCCGCCACCACCTGCACAGACAGGATAGCCACAGCATGTTCTGCTGGGAGATCACTCTCACCCTGACTGAGCAGTGACCACGGCATGGCTAGGTTCCCCCATAGTGCTGTGTAGTATTTCTTTCATGTGATATTTATGGGTTTGCTTTTGGGGCCCAGTCACTGACTTATCTGCTTGGTGTGTATGCTGACATCCCAGTTCTGGGTGCACACATTTCCACCAGGAACATGCACTATGGACTAGTTAGCAGACTGTCTGCAGCTGATATGTGTCTTTCTGGAACACCTTGCAGAGTGCAGCGGCTGAAGGCTTGCTGCTGGAGAATATCAGATAGTGGTGGGGTGCAGCTTAGCATATACAGGCCTAATGTCTGTCTGCCTGCTATTGCTTTATGGATGTGTACAGAGCTGCATTGACTGCCCTGTAGGGTGTCTGTTCCCCAGCAGGACTGGGATTGATGGTCCCCTCTACTGCCACCATTGCAGGGAAGTAGAATGTGGATCTGTTGGCGGGAGACCCTGTTTACCACCCTCAACCCCAGGAGGGGAGGGGGGGGGTGGTGGTACATAATCCTTCTATGGGTCCACAAGGGCTAAACCTGACTGAGAAATACAGATGTATCCAAGGTGTGTCTGCAGAGACTACCTATCTCACACATTAGCACTGCTGGGGAACTGGTGCTGGGCGCCCCACCTCACCCTCAGGGTGAGTACAGTACCTGCACAATGTGATGGTGTGTAGCTACTCTGTGCCAGTACCACACACGGTCAGTTCCCCCTACCAGGCTGAGGTGCTGTGGGGGTGCATACCCCATCTTATGATCATCTGTAGACTGCTGATTTGCATGTGCAGTGCATCATGGGTATGGGTGGGTTAACGCTATCCTGGTGACCACAGCAGACTGTTTGTATGGTGACGTGCAGTCCTTCTGCAGCCAGCCAGGGGCTTGTTAGCAGTTATGGAGCTGTAGCCCACTGGTTACTTCACTGCTTGTGGAGCCAGAGGTCATGGGTTCAAACTCACAGTGGGGTTATTTGATAGGGCTGTCCGAATCATTGTCTATTTTTAATGTACATTAGTGCTGCCAGCAAAACACCCTCAAGGTACTGTAACCATAAGGTGCCTCAGAAGGCGCCCTATAAGGCGCCTTATAGGGCACCCTATAAAGCGCCTTCTGAGGCACCTTATGGTTACAGTCCGTATAAGGTGCCTTATAAGGTGTCCTATGGAGCGCCTTATAGGCTGCCTTATAGGGGACATTATAGGGTGCCGTGGCGGACAGTGCACTTTATAATGTGCCCTATGGAGTGCCTTATAGGGTGCCTTATGTGGCACCTTAAGTTACGGCACATGAGGGTGTGTTTGATGGCAGCAATAATTAAAATATAAATAAAATGCCTCAGGAAATGATGCTTACATGTCTCAGCCAGCCTTATGCATTAGGCACACTGGGGGATCAAACTCATGATCCCTGTATCATCAGTCAGTGTATTAACCATTGTGCTACACTTCTGTTTCTATGTTTTGTTGTCTGTGCACCTACTTAAGATTACCGCGCGGTAACGCGCTTAGCGGCGCTTTGCCCGATAATGTGCACAGCAGCGCGCGTTATCGCGTGCTAATCCCGTTTTGCTACTTTTTAACCGGAACGCCCACTCCTTATATGGCAGCCTGCACACTAACGCCGGGCGCACATTAAGAAGGTTTAGTAAACATACCCCTTTGTTTCCCTCTTGGCCATTTGGATTGAAGCAGCACACATCTTTTGCACATGCACAAACAGATGTGCATAGATGAATGGACAGACAAACAGAAGGATGGAGCATGTGGAGTATAATTTTATAACAGGGTGCCAAGGGTAGTCTACATTGGTGCTATTTTATAGAAACTTGTCTTTAAAAAATATTAGCGTATGTGTTAGAGAATACGAGTGTAGGCACGATCGCTGAGACCTGTTAGTGAGTCAGTGTATATGTTTGTGCATACTTGCATAGATTAGGGTACATTTTAAGCTGAAGGACTGATTTTAGAAGCCCTATTCTAAATGTGGATATGGCAGCAGATAAACATGTAAAACCCCATTGTAGAATGGCTGCTAAATGTATGTTTCTGCCGCCAACTTGTCGCTCTCTGAATGTCTCTACCAGGGGGATTTCTGGGCATGGCATGTGCTGCTGAACATCTATGAATGTTCTCTGAGGCTTCTGCCGCTAGAATCATGATCTTTGCAGTTTTCCAGGTCATGCCGCGTCTTAGTATATAGAGTGATGTTTCAGCCATCATGCTGTGGCTTTCTGCGGGGTAGTTATGTAGTGGATGTCTGTTCTTTTATATAGCGGTTCTCAAACCACATTGGTGGGTTTGAAGTGAGAAATTTTGAATTTTGGCAGGAAAAGTTCATTGAAGAAGGCAGGAAGAATACAAGTAGGAATCTTAGCGGCAGAGTATTTTTTGTCACAAACGTCTTCCTGCTAAAATTCAATCTCGGATTCTGGAAAAAATCATTGGTCTGTGCCAGACCTTGTAGCACTAAACCTCCTGTGAAAGAAGGGTAGTCAATGAACTTTCCTGCCAAATTTCAAAGTTATGAAGGCACAGTATGACCCAGAAAACTGTAAAGAACATCTATGAAGTATTTTACATTATTTATTTAGCTAGGCTTATATACTGCTTTTCACATGGTCAAATCGGTTTACATTGAACAAGAGAAAATTTAATTAACAAAATAATAGACTTGCTTGAACAAGTAATTCACTAGTTACGTGGAGGCGTATTCCATTCAGCCCAGGCTGCCCCTGTACGGCTAAGCAGAATCGGGCTGTGCAAAGTTAGTCCCGATTCTGATCCCGTGGCCCCTGGATGTGCAGGCCGGGACACGATTCTGCCCGGCTGTAGGTCCCAGCAACTATCCGGCTAACTCAGCTGGGCTCGTGAATGGAGCTGCAGTGCTATGGCATCCTATCGCCATTCATGAGCTGCAATTGCCGGCCGCCCTGGAGGGAATCCCGCAGCCCGACCCCCGATCTGGCCTTCCATCTCCTGAGCCCCCTCACCTGCCTGCCCGCCTGTGTCCTGCACCACAGTCCCCCCCACCCAGGGGGACTTATTCCACCTTTGAGGTGGAATAAGTCCCCCATTTAGCCTGAAGGCCCTGGATGTCCAGGATCAAGGGCCGCCCGTGTCATGCCCTCTCTCTGACTCCGGAAAGCCCATTCCCTCCCCAGTCTCAGCCAGTTATTTCCAAGCAATGAACTATATACATCAGTGAACAGGGATATCTAATAGCCTAATGGTTAGAGGAGTAGGCCAGGAGCAGGGGTGGCCAGAGTTCAAATCCCACTACTGCTACTTATGAACTTGGGTGAATCACTTAACTCTCCATCTTCTCTACACCCTTTGGCAGTTTTACAGTCAAGACAAGTACTTTCCAGATGCCTATTTATGCCTGGAGCAGGTCTAAACATGGTTGCAGACATGCCTCTGTCACACTCCCTGCCTACTTTGATGTCCCCGCATTGGAGACATCTTTAAAAGCCTTTTGTAAAATGGCTCTAATGCATCTCAGTGATTTAGACATCAGAATCATTTGGGCATCCAAATCACATCTAAGGGGTATGTTTGCTAAAACCCCGTTAGGTGCGCGCTGCGCTAGTGTGCGGGATGCCATATAAGGAGTGGGCGTTTCAGTCTGAAAAAAGCAAACCGGGATTAATCATGCGCTAATGTGCGCTGTGCGCTCATGTGCACCGCGCACATTAGCGCATGATAAACTTGCGCGGGAAGCATAAGTGGCGTGTTGATGTGCAAGCACAGGAACAGAGCCACAGTACAATGGTTAAGATACTGACCGATGGTGTAGGGATCATGGGTTCAATCCCCCACTGTGCCGAATGAAGAAGGCTGGCTGAGGCGTTACCTGTTATAGGTAATATTGCAGGCTGAGGCATATTAATTTTATTTTAATTACTGCTACAAGCAAACGCACTCTGAAAGCACTGTAACATAAGGCACTCCATAAGGTACCCCAGAGGGCACATTTTAAAGTGCACTGTCCGCCAAGTCACCCTAGAATGTTGCTTATAGGGCGCTTTATAGGGTGCTGTATGAGGCATCGCAAGGTCACAGCACTGTTTTTGATGGCAGCACTGTGCAGTGTAACAAATGAAAATCTTAAGTAGGTGTGCTAAGATGCAAGGAGGAGCAGCAGTGTAGCACAATGGTTAAGACCCTGACCAATGATGCAGGAGTCATGGGTTCAATCCCCCACTGTGCCTAATGAAGAAGGCTGGCTGAGGCATTACCTGTTATAGGTAATATTGCTTTAGGAGGCATATTATTTTTATTTTAATTAGTGCTGCCAGCAAACACACCCTCAAAGTATTGTAACATAAGGTGCTGCATAAGGCGCCTCATAAGGTACCCCAGAGGGCACATTATAAAGTGCACTGTCCGCCACGGCACCCTATAATGTCCCCTATAGGGCACCCTATAAGTTGCTCCACAGGATAACGTATAGTGCACCTTATATGGACGGTAACCATAAGGTGCCTTATAGGGCGCCCTATAAAGCGCCCTCTGAGGCAACTTATGGGTACAGTACGCTGAGGGTGTTTTTGCTGGCAGCAATAATGTACATTAAAAAGAGATAATGCTTTTGGCAGCCCTATCAAACAACCCCACTGTGGGTTTGAACCCATGACCTCTGGCTCCACAGGCAGTGAAGCAACCAGTGGGCTACAACTCTATAGCTGCTAGCAAGCCCCTGGCTGGCTGCAGAGGGACTGCACGTCAAAACACAGACAGTTTGCTGTGGTCACCAGGATAGGGTTAACCCACCCATACCCATGATGCACTGCACATGCAAATCAGCTGTCTACAGATGAACACAAGATGGGGTATGCACCCCCACAGCACCTCGGCCTGGTAGGGGGAACTGACCATGTGTGTTACTGGCACAGAGTAGCTACACACAGTCACATTGTGCGGGTACTGTGCTCACCCAGAGTGTGCGGTGGGGCGCCCAGCACCAGGTCCACAGCACCTTCCATGGCAGAAATAGGCCATGCTGCAGGTCCCCAGCGGTGCTAATGTGTGAGATAGGTAGTTTCTGCAGACACACCTTGGATATATCTGTATGTCTCAGTCAGGTGTAGCCCCTATGGACCCTTAGGAGGATTATGTACCACCATCACCCTCCTCCTCCAGGGCTGAGGGTGGTAAACAGGGTCTCCCATCAACAGATCCACATTCTACCTCCCTGCAATGGTGGCAGTAGAGGGGACCATCAAACCCGGTCCTGCTGGAGACCAGACACCTACAGGGCAGTCAATGCAGCTCTGTACACATCCATAACACAATAGCAGACAGACATTAGGCCAGGATATGCTAAGCTGCACCCCACCACTATCTGATAGTCTCCTGCTGCAAGCCTTCAGCCGCTGCACCCTGCAAGGCGCTCCATCAAGACACATACCAGCTGCAAACAGTCTGCTAGCTAGTCCATAGTGCATGTTCCTGGTGGAAATGCATGCACCCAGAACTGGGATGTCAGCATAAACAACAAGCAGATAAGTCAGTGACTGGGCCCCAAAAGGAAACACATAAATATCACATGAGAGCAATACTATATAGCACTATTGGGGTGCCTAGCCATGCCGTGGTCACTGCACAGTCAGGGTGAGAGTTATCTCCCAGCAGGACATGCTGTACCCACCCTGTCTGTGTAGGTGGTGGCCGGGCACTACAATGTCCCAGCCATTGCCCTATGCCCTGTGCAGATGCATCTTGGCCAGGCCACCCTGTCCGGGTTATACCCATGGTACCTTGCTCCTCATTATGCACATTGGCAGGCCAATTCTGGCAACAGTGCTGGCAGTGTGGGCTGTGGAGGGTGTTTGCAGCCACCACACACTGGATACATACTCCCACACCTATGCCAGCATTGTGCTACTATAGAGGAGTTTAGCAGCCCTGGCCACCACACCAGTCCTGGGCACAGTACAGGCATGGATATGGTACGCAATACTGTTGTGGGTCACTCCCCAGGGTGGTAAACACTGTCAGAGACCAGACCTGAAGCACACACCAGACATCAGAAAGATTGTTATGATGCAGCTCAATCAGCAAACTGTGCTTAACGTAGGAATTGCTATCTGCCAGTAATCATAGCAAACGTTTGATAGCTGTGTACCATATACCCAGGTGTAGGGTGGCATTGCTAAGGTATGCAAGTGCTAGTATTGGGAGATGCACGCAGGGCCCAATGTCCTGCCTCTCCAGGAGGCATTGGCTAATGGGGCCTGTGGGTGTGGGTGTGTCTGCCCCTGTTGGCTGCTGCTTTACGGCAGAGGTTCCCAACTCCAGTCCTGGTGTGCCAAACATTGTTCGGGTTTTCATGCTGTCCCTCATAAATATGCATGAGATACATCTGCATACCATGGGGGTGGTGCATAGATATGCAGCACAGGCATCTTTATTAGAGGCAGCATGGAACCTGAATGGTGTTTGGCCCTCCAGGACTGCATTTGGGAGACTCTGCTCTAGGTAATGAGCCTGTTTATGGTGTCTGTGCTTGGTGGGGTAAAATATAGGCGTATTAACCATGCGTATGTTCTCTGCAATAAAGGTTTGTCCTTACTATCACGGTTTAGTTGTGGGAAAAATATGGCGACTGGATTGGCAGGAGCCCCAGCTGGGGTTTAAACCTGTCACCTTCTGTTTCCAAACACGCTGGTTGTGTGCACTGCACCACCGTGTTGCCACAGAGACAGTGCATTCCCTGATGATACCATGACTGTTTGTCCGGCAGGGCCTGTCTGTTGCAGTGCATTGCACCCACCTACACAGGGCTAGGCCATGGTCTGCTCTGGGCAGCTGCCTCTGCCCCCCTCCACCTCCAGTACCCCTGTGCCACCATGCTGACATGCCCTTCTGCTGGTGGTGCTGGTGGTACGCAGTCTCAGGCCATCTTGTGTGCAGGTAGGCGGCTGCCTTTGGTGCGGGTTCTGGGGTAGGGGTGCCTGCATATCTGTCCGCACGTCCCCCAATCACCGCCTGCCAAAGTTCTGTGCCCTTGGGGGTACCTGCTGGGTACTATCCCCTGTGACACTGTGCTAAATACTCTCGTGCCCATGTTGGGCCCTCATCAGTTGCTGTCTGGCTGCTGTTCAGTTTCAGCATTCCTAAGTGCCATCTAGGCATCTGCCTAGTCCGCACTGTGCCCCAGCTGCACCACAGCATGTGCCGCCAGCAAACCCTCTGTATCCCCTTTCCCAGCATCTGTCCAGTTGCCCATTCTGACCTGCCCGCCCTGCTGTTGTGGAAATGTGCATGCCATAGGTAACCTGTCCAATGGAGAGGGAAACCCTGATCAGTGCTATTTCACTGTGGGATCATTCACCTTGTATGGGGACGGAGCGTAGACCCTTCTAAAATTCATATTTATTTTTTGGGGATTTCTTGGGAGTGTTTTTTGATGTTTCCCATTACTATCACTATTGCCCAGCTTGATTATAATTTTATTTTATTTTGTTGGGGTCATTTTCAATGTTTATTTGCACTTTTGTTCCATGCACATGTATCACACTTATCACTGTTTTGTAGGTTTCCCTGGTTTTGCTGTACATTGCTGACAGAAATGGTTTCTCTTTCCTTTAAATCAGCTCTACCACGAGGTTTTCACTCGCGGTATTTTTTGCCTTGAATTTCAGCCCCGCTAGTGTGCGGGGAGCCTCTCCTCTCCCACTCTCCACCCATTGACCCCCTTCTCTCTGCCCCTGGGGAGCCTTCCTCCGCCCTCCAGGAGCCTTTCCACGCCTTTATCGCACATTAGCACACCGCGCACATGAGCGTGCACCTTAGCGCAGTTTAGTAAACATACCCCTAAGACTTTAAAAATGACCGCCTTAGCTTATAGTTCTACCTAAACCAGGCAGATATAATACCTTATTACAAAATGACAGATCAATTTCATTACTCAGTAAATACTTTATAATCACAGCTAACATTTTGGTAGCTTGATTTTCCAAGATTTTGGAAACAAATAGGATCAGACTTGCTGATAATGCTCATTTCTTTTATGACTTACAGTATTACTAATAGCGGAAAGGCAGAACTACCCAATTGCAGCCGTGTCATTAGACATGGAAAAAGCTTTTGGTCTAGTGGAATGGCCTTATTTAATGGGGGCGATGGAATAGTTTGGATGTTTAATATCAGTTTATTGCTATGGTTGCTCTATGAAACCGCTAGAGGCAGAATCTTAGTAAATATTGTGGTATCAGATTATATATAGCTGGTTTTTGATACAAGGCAGGGCAATCCATTATCACCTCTACTATTTGATAAGGTCTTGGACATGGCTAATTTTAGCCATTTGGCAATATAACTCAATTTGTGGGATCAGGCTAAAAAGGATTGAATGTTATTTACTACTCATTTCCCATCTTGGTCTTTCTTTGCATCCATTAATGCACTTGGTACAAGAGTTCTCTCAGTACTCAGATACATGATAAATTGGACCAAGTTGGAAATTAGACTGTTGAATACCTGATGCACCCTTTCAGGATATCCACATGTTTGGCTTTAAATGGTCAATGCCTGCTTTTAAATATCTAGTTATATTTAGATCACCTTTACGTCAGTGCTATAGCAAGGCTTCTGAAGAATCTAAACTGCCCAATCATCAGGGCAGGTAAAGGGCTGCTCTACACCTCCTGCATTGCCTCAGCCTATCGGTGCCACTGTCTGACCATCACCTCCTTAATTTCTCTCTCCAACACACTCCCCCATCTTCCCATCCTGTCACCACCTACTCATTCAGAAACCTGCTTGCTATTGATCCTCTATTCCTGTCTTCTTCTGTTTTTCCACTTCTCTCTACTATACTCTCCACCAACTCTGTCGATGTTGCTGTGGTTGGCTATAACTCTGCTCTCTTCTCTGCTCTCAATGCTCCCCTAACTTCACACCCTGTAAGGAATTCTTTACCTTGTCCTTTGCTCACCTCTACAACTTGTTACCTACTCTCCGGTGCTCGTTCCTCCAAATGCGCCTGGCTCAAATCCTGTTCCCAATCTGATTTCCTTCACTTCAGGTTCATGCTCATTTCTTTCAACTCTGCCATCTCCCTTGCTATACAAGACTATTTTATTCACCTGACCAGATCCTTAACTTCCAACCCCTGCCCGTCTTTTCTCTACTCTTAATTCTCTACTTCTGGCTCCTCCCCTCCCCCACCATTCCCCCTTCCCTTACTTCCCATACCTTGGCCACTTTCTTCTACAATAAAAGCAATACAATTACCATTCGACTCCTTCCCATTTCTTTGATCCCTTCTCTACCTATTTACAGCCATCCTCCTCCCACATTCCCATTCTTTCCTCATTCTCTATCGTCTCTGATGATGAGACTTCCTCCCTCATCTCTGCTACTAATCCTACCACCTGTCCCTCTGACCTCATCCCCACTTACCTTCTAAACTCCATTACCTCTTCTGTTGTCCCTGCCATTTCCCATATCATCAACCTGTCTTTCTATTTCTACCTTCCCTGCTGCTTACAAACATGCTCTGATCACTCCTCAAAAAAGCATCTCTTAGCCCATCTGTATGAA
This sequence comes from Ichthyophis bannanicus, assembly GCA_033557465.1. Classification (NCBI taxonomy): domain Eukaryota; kingdom Metazoa; phylum Chordata; class Amphibia; order Gymnophiona; family Ichthyophiidae; genus Ichthyophis; species Ichthyophis bannanicus. Next base: position 700,601,476 of record CM066034.1, on the reverse strand, counting down.
GACAACAGAGGTGTGAAGATTGGTGGAAGACTCATCAACAACCTTCGCTATGCTGATGATACCACATTACTGGCTGAAAGTGAAGATGATCTGAAACATTTGCTTCTCACAATCAAAGAACATAGTCTCAAAATGGGCCTGCACCTTAATGTAAAGAAGACAAAGATCATGACAACTGGCATAATCAACAGGTTCATCGTTGAAGGAGAAGAAATTGAAATCGTGAACAACTTTAACCTACTTGGATCAACTATCAATAAAGAAGCAACAAGCAGTCAAGAAATCAGACGACGCATTGCTCTTGGCAGAATGGCTATGAAAGACCTAGATAAGATTCTCAAGAGCAGAGATGTCTCTCTCCATACAAAGATTCGACTTCTTCAAGCCATGGTATTTTCAATAACATCATATGGATGTGAAAGCTGGACAGTGAAAAAGACAGACAGGAAGAAAATTGATGCCTTTGAATTATGGTGCTGGCGGCGAATACTGTGTATACCATGGACTGCCCGAAGAACAAACCAGTCGGTACTAGAAGAGATCAAACCTAAGCTTTCTTTAGAAGCTCAGATGACAAGACTTCGACTTTCATACTTCGGACACATCATGCGAAGAGAGAGATCATTAGAGAAAGACATCATGCTTGGCAAGATAGAAGGTCAACGCAAAAGAGGAAGGCCAGCAATGAGATGGATTGCTACAATAACAGCAGCTACGGGTACCAGTCTGTCAACAATGAGCCGCCTGACTGAAGACCGAACACAATTTAGGATAGCTATCCAGAGGGTCGCCATGAGTCGACTCCGACTCGACGGCACTTAACAACAACAAGCCCATCTGCTCCTTCTAGCTATCGTCCCATCTCCAAACTTATCGAGTGTGCTGTTCTTTCTTGTTGCCTCAATTTTCTCTCTACTTGCTCCCTCTTGGATCCCTTTCAGTCTGGCTTCTGTCCTCTCCATTCAACTGAGATGGCCCTTGCTAAGGTCTCTTGTGATTTATTCTCAACTAGGTCAAAGGACCTTTACTCTATCCTTATTCTTCTTGACCTTTCTGTTGCCTTCAATACTATTGACCACTCCCTTCTTCTCTCCACTCTATCATCCCTTAGCTTTAAGAATTTTGTCCTCTCTTGGTTCTCCTCTTACCTTTGTATTCATTCCTTTATCATCTGTTCTGAAGGTTCATCCTCTTCTGCTATCCCTTTCTCAGTTGGTGTTCCCCAAGGGTCAGCCCTCGGCCCTCTCTTTTTCTCCCTTTTATACTCAGTCCCTTGGTTTCCTTATCTCTTTCCTTGGCTTCCAATATCACTTCTATGCAGATGACTTGCAAATTTATATTTCTTCACCTGACCTCTCTCCTTCCCTCCAGGCCTGAATCTCCTTCTGCTTATCTGATATTGCTGTCTGGATGTCTCATCACCATCTGAAACTGAGCATGCCCAAAACTGAGCTTCTGGGTTTTTTTCCCCCAACCCCTCCTTCCCCTCCCTCCCTTTCTCAATCATGGTTGATAACACACCTGTTTGCCTGTTTCATCAGCACTCAATCTTGGGGTTTTCTTTGATTCCACCCTATAATTTTCCTCTCATATCCAACAAATTGCTGAATCCTGTCTCTTTTTTATTCTCTTTAATATTTACAATATTCATTGTTTCATCTCTTTGTGTTCCACTAAGACTCTGTACATTCCCTTATTATTCCCTATCTTGATTGTTGTAACCTCCTCCTTGCTGATCTCCCTCAGTCTCATCTTTACCACTTCAATCTATTCAAAATTAAGCTGCACATCTAATTTTCCACCAGGCTCATTTCTGTCACATTACTCCTCTTTTAAATCCTTTCACTGGCTCCATATCCATTACTGCATTCAGTTTAAATTCCTTACCCTCACACATAAGTGCATTTACTCTGCTGCTCCTCCTCTCTGCGACCCTCTCTTCTCCCCCTACACCCTCTCCTGTAATCTTCGTTCATCTTCTCCTTTTCTTCTTTCTATGCTGCATTCTTCTTCAGCTAACTCTGGACTTCACTCCTTTGCTCTAGCTGCCCCTTTTGATTGGAACAACCTACCTCTTTCCCTACAACAAATCCCTTCCCTCGCTCTCTTCAGGTCTAGGCTCAAGACACATCTCTTTGAGTCTGCTTTTGGCTCATAATCCCCATCCTTATGTTTCTGTTTCTTATTCCCTTTTGTCCTTCTCCTTATGTGCTACTGTATGTCCATCCTTTTAGATTGTAAGCTCGAAGAGCGGAGACCTGTCTTTTTCTGTGTCTGTACAGCGCTGCGTACACCTGGTAGCACTTTTATAAATGCTTAATAATAATAATAATAAGGCCTTGAAGCAAATAATGCAAACAAATATGAAAAGGATTCTTCAATTAATCAAGCTCAATATCTCCAAGTGGTGTCCCTTAGCCTTTTTGTAGTCAAATAGATTGGACAAAATCAAAATGATATTCATACCATAAATCAAATAATATATATTCACTATGAGGCCGATTCTGATCGGGGCACATCTGGGCTGTCTGGCCAGCCAAAAAATGGATGGCCTCGCCTTGTACCCGATTCTGCATCCAGGGGAGCTAGATGTTCCTGTGGTAGCAGAATTGAGCACTTAGATGGCCCAGACTGTCCCCGATTCTTCAGCGCAGGGTGTCCACCTTCCTGATCCTCTGTCAATGGGACTTATTCCCACCTCAGAGGTGGAATAATTCCCATGTCTATTTTACCACTGTCGAATGTACAGGGCCATAACCAGAATAGACCCTGTATGTCTGGGTGCTGTGACCTGCCCCTGCTCTGCCCACCCTTTGCCTCTGGTCCTCCTGCCCCTGTCCAACACTCCCCACACTGTGGCTCTCTGCATGCAGGGAGCCAGGAGGACAAAATTTGCTCCCCATGAATAGTGGGGGTTGCACATCCATTCCAGACGTACATCCCTGGTATTCACAGGTCAGAATGATCCTCTATGCTACTGGCTCTCTGCCCTAAGAGTTTTTATAGTAAGTTTGATAAGCTACTTATTAAATATTTGTTGAAGAACAGGTATCCCAGAATTGCAATGAAAAAGCTAAAAACCTCTACAGTGAACGAAGGAGTCAGTTTTCCTGATTCTTGTTCTTATCATTTGACTTGAAAGCTTTGGATAGGTTCCCTCTGGTTAATCAATCTGGACATTTCAGCCTCAAATGCCAAGTGATTAGTGGTAGACAGTGTGAATTGATAAGTCCTATTGCCTGAGAATGTCTTATAGGAGCTACACTGGAGAAAGTCTAGGACACTGGCATGCCCTTAAGTCTACTCAAGCACCATTGTTCAGTCTAGATTAGTGGTTCTCAATCCAATCCTCTGGGACCCCAAGGGCAGTCAGGTTTTCAGGATATCCACAATGAATTTGCATGAGATAGATCAACATGCATTGTTTCCAGAGGACTGGGTTGAGAACCATTGGTCTAGATGAACATATGGCATGCCATTATCATCTAAGTCATAAATTTCACCTCTGTAACAATTTCCAAATCCAAATTAGTAACTTCCCTTTAAACTAGTAGATCAAGCTCAGATGTGATATATTGACTATAGGTAGGGCTTCTGATTGTAGATTGTAACTGATAAATACAGATAAAAACACCCCCAATGTTAAAAAAAAATAGTAGGTGTTTATTGGATAAACACTGGAAAAACACCACTTCCCCAGGTATTTTTTCATCCATTTCCTGGCTTGGCTTGGCTTGGCTTGTAACCTCTATTGATTGTATACCTTTTCTGTGGTTACGACTCCTAAGTGACACAAGCGTATATGTTTGATTCTACCAGAAAAACTACCCAGCAATAGTATCTGTAGCATGAAAACACAAACAAATTTTTTGTGTACCCTTAAAATACAATTAACTGGCAAACAAATGACTAAATTTACAATGTATAAAGACCTATAGGAATAGAAGCCCTAACTATAGGGTGACTATTATGTGAGGTAAGGTATCTTGCATTTATGGAATTAGTTGAAAAAATATAATCTCCCCCCCTCCCCCTGGCCTTAGGAATTCAGATGGGCTCAACTTCAACACTATCTTAATCACAGCAGGATTGATGTCACTTATCTGGACCTAATGAAAAATACAGTGTAAATGCACTCGGAGATCCATGTACCTCCTCATGTTATGTGTCTTAAGGAGCGCTCTTTCCCTCATGGTGTGGGGTTACAAAAAAGGTATGGGAGGCAGATGTGGCACTCCAGGACACACACGTCCATTACAATGGTTTTTGGAGTCGCACCCCAATTCTATCCACCAGCCTTCTGCAGGCTCTATTTTTGTTGCTCCTAGGACTGCTTTGGACTCTAAGGTGGCGCCATAGAGCTGCTCTCCAGGAGGATGACACTGCAGTTCAGTTCCTGGAACTCTTGCATACATGCTATTTTATTGTAATAAAATTAGGATATTATGGAAATAGGTTTGGGAAGCAATTACACAACTCAGTATGAAATGAGTTAACATGTGCTGCTGTAATTTTTTAAGTGGGGCATTTTTAAAGATGGCCTTAATAGGTGGCATAAACATTTTCTTGGATGTATTGATAACCATCGTGCAACAAATGATATTGGCAAACTGAAAGGATGCAGAGTTACTTATGTTGTCCCGGTGTGGATGGGATCAGTGGACCAGACTCCCCTTGCATCACCAGGGCTAAGTCGGGACCACTGGGCTCCAAAACTCCTACAGGGTAGGGAACTGAGACCCTACATCTCTGCAGCGTGGTTAGGCTCAACCACAAATGGGTTCCCTGGAGGTAGAGACGAAGGGATGCTGCTGTAAAAGACAAATGTTAGCAAAATAAAAAGTTTCTTTGGGGAAGAGGAGAGGTAGGTAGCAACCAGAAATAGTAAACATTTGATAGACACAATAAATAACCTTCATTCTGTCAATGCTTATAGATTCCTTCTTAAGACCATTGCTGCAAACCATTCCATCATATGTACGTGATACTGCACATTTTTTGGATATATTAGCAGGAGCGAATATCTGGGCGGGTAATGATTCTATTGTAATGGGGACTTTAGATGTTTGTTTGTTTAATGTCTTATCTACCCTTTGTTATTTGTAACCTTCCATTTGTATTGTGACCACTTTGATTGAAGGATAAGGTGGGATACAAATCTGTCTAAATAAATAAATCACTGTATACTAGTATTCCCCAGTTGGCGGTTTTGACCACAATTGAGAGAGGTTTAAAACAACGTGGTGACGTGACGGCATTACAATGTAGCTTTTTAAAGCAATTTGCAGAATTAGCTCTTTGTAAGAATTATTTTAGTTTTGATGGTCAGATTTATCAGCAAATAGCAGGAGTGGCTATGGGTGCCTCCTTTGCCCCCTCAATAGCAAATCTTTTTATGGGTTTATATGAGAAATGATGGTTGGAAAATTCCCCATATATATCACAGATTAAACTATGGCCGTAGATACATCAATATTTTTATAATATGGGAAGGTTCAGTGGAGTCTTTACATTTATTTTTTGAATGGTTGAATAGTTTGGATACTCATATACAATTTACTCTTAATTATAATCGGGATACAATAGTGTTCCTAGATGTTAAGATATTCTGGCAGATAGATGGCTGGGGTACATCAGTTTATAAAAAAGACATGGATCGGAACACTTTTTGGCACTATACAAGTGCTCATCCTGTAGGGTTGTTAAGGAGTCTACCTTTTTCACATTTTATCCGGTATCAGAGAAATTGTTCATCAACAGTAGAATTTAAACAGGCTAGATCATTGAAAAGTGTTTTTTTAGCTAGAGGATATCCCGCAAGAGTGGTTGATCATGCCTATAAATGGGCATTATTTAATGATAGATCTTGGTTGTTAACCCCGAAAAGAAAGGAGTCTAAGGTAGGGATGACTATTAATTTTATTTCTTGTTTTTCTCCCTTGAGTGTACGTATTCAAAAGGTTATTCAAAAACATGCTACTGTATTACGGACAATACCTTGTTTAAGGACTGCTAATTTTTGTTGTGTTTGGAAACAGAATTTAAATTTGAAGGAATTCTTGAGCCCCTCAGTTTTGCGTCCTTTAACTTCAGTGTATGTTCCTTTGAAGGGCCACAGGAAATGTGGTCATTGTGCTTTTTGTACAGTTGCATGGGAAATTGATTGTTTTTCCTATAAGGGTAAGCAATATAATTTACGTGGTAACGCCACATGTGAATCAGATTTTGTGGTTTATGGCATTTTTTGCCTGTGTGGACTGCTTTATATAGGGAAGACGATTTGAGTATTGTGTGTTCGGCTGGGTGAGCCTAAGATTAGACTACATTGTAAAGGTGGGAAGCCCCGCTGGTTGATCACTGTTTGACAAACAGACATGTATTTTCAGATTTACGTTGTTTTGGTATTGAGCATGTGCAGGGAGGTCAAGGGCAAAAGACAAGGGATCAGTTTCTTTTGTTGCGTGAGCAGCGATGGATCTTTTTGCTTGGAACAATGGTTCCTGAGTGTTTAAACTCTAGTATTGACTGGAGGGTGTGTCTGTAGCTTGTGCCTTGAAAGTGATTGCATAGTGTCATACAGTGGCATAAAAATTATTATTAGATAGGAGAGTCCATTTTAGGAACCAAGGAAACTTGGTCTAGTGGTTTTAAACTCCAATCCTTTTAAGCAAACAATCAAAACAGAGTGGTAGGGATGAAAAAAGGCTTTTATTCCCTTTACATATGGGGTCATAAATTGGTCACAACTGAAAATAATGTCCTTAACTTCAGGCACAAAAGAAAACAGAAGGTTTAAGGAGAACTGTTGACTTCACAGTTGTAGCAGGGCACAAACATAGCTTCCAGTTTAAAGCACATTTGTACAATTCTTCTGCTCAGCACATAATAGACATTCTTCAGATACCATAAGCCATTCATACGTCCTCCAAAGACTCTGTGCTATGGGAAATGCAGAGAGAGCAATCCATCTCCTCTGGGTCTGGCAACTGTTCCACCAGTTCCACTTGCATCGGCTCAGGAATTGGTATGTCTAATTCTGTGTTAACATTCTCTGGAATATTGTATTCTGGAGCTTTGTATATTTCCCTTAATACTTTCCAGTGCCTCAGGCCTAGCCTAGAGCGCTGGCCACGTGTCCCTTTAGTATTAACTGGGATTTCTCTTCTTAGAGATTCCACACTTCCTTCATAAGAACCTTTACAGGGCAAAGGTTTCTTTTGTAGGAATATAATTCTCATACCTCTTTTTGCAGCAGCACGATGAGGAAAGGTATTCTCCTTGGGCTGGCTTCCTCCCTTCAGAAGCTTTGTGCCAAGCTTTCCTCTGAAAGTCTGATTCCTCTCTCACCCGTGGGAACAGCTCTTCTGGTACATGCCTGCTCTTGCAACAGCCCAAATCCTGGCTTCCTTGCTCAGCCTAGCTTTTCCTTCCCAGCTGATTCCTCCTTGCTTCTTGCTTGCAATCAGTATAAGTCTTCCTCCTTTCTCTTTCTGTTCCTCCTTCTGTGTCTGTGTCTGTGTCTCTCCCTGTTTAACTTGAGGCAGTGCTTCCTTATAAAGGACTCCTCTCCTTGAGGCTTGTGAAATGTTTGTCATGTGCTCCTGACCAGCTAGGCGTGGCCCTTCAGTCTTCCTGACTGCACTCCTGCTCCCTCTAGCTGGTCCCAGTGAATATTGCACTCTGTGCATATCTTTTCCTTGCTGACAAACAGGTTCACTTCTCTCATCAGGGCTCTCATCAGCCTCCGCTGCATCACACATCCCCCTTCTTAAAATATTACGGGCTGGAGAAGCCTCTTCTGCGCAGCACGTAATCTTCAACACCGCATTCGTCCGATACTGCAGCTGTCTCGCTTTACGTTTTAGTCTGCTGTCATCCGCTTGCAAAGTCTTAGGGTTGGATATGCATTTTGTAGATGCTAGCAAAACCAACCGTTCATGCCAGGGCCGGAGTAGCTTCACATGATAGACTTGGTGGTGTCCCTTGTTGTCCTGGATTAGATATGAAGCTGGACCGATGGGTTTGATGACCTCGTAAGGTCCCTTCCATTGAGCTTCAAATTTTGGAGACGGACCAGACACTAGGACTATCACCTTCTCCCCCACACTCAGTTGTCTTGGTTTTGTGCGTCGGTCATAATATTGTTTTTGCTTTTTCTGACTTTCTCTCAGTTTCTCTTCGGTGAAACGAGAGGTTCGTTCTAGGCGAGTTCTGAGACTCTTCAGAAATTGGGGTATTCCTACTTCATCCCCCACTGGTTCCGTCCACTGTTCTTACAAGACATCCAGTATGCCCCTTGGTGCTCGTCTGTACATAAGCTCATAGGGCGAGGTACCTAGGGAACTCTGCGTTCGCTCCCTACAAGCATACAAAATAAAGGGTAGCATTGTATCCCATTCGGTTGTTTCTCCATCCAAGGCGCGTCTAAGCATCTGCTTTATGCTTTGATTCATGCGCTCAACCAACCCATTGCATTGGGGATGGTAAGCCGCAGTTTTGAGATGGTGAATGCCGAAGGCGTCCCACACCTGTGCCAGGTACCTGGACATAAAATTGCTGCGCCTGTCTGTCAATACCTCTTGCGGGAATCCTACTTCGCATAAGAGTTTGATCAATTCAGTAGCAATGGACTTCGCCAAAGTATTCCTCAAGGGTACGGCCCATGGGAATCGTGTGGCCTGGTCAATGATCACCAGTATATATTGAAATCCTCTTGGCGTTTTTTATAAGAGGTCCCACTATATCCATGGCGAGTCTTATTATTGGGTCAGAAATTACTGGCATTGGGATTAGAGGTACCTCTGGCGGGCGCACAAGAGTAACCCTTTGACAAGAGGCACAAGACTCGCAGAAGCGGCTGGTTTCTCTAAAAACTCCTGGCCAATAAAATCTAGCCAATATCTGATCAAGGGTGCCTTGTGCTCCCTTGTGACCCCCTACTGGGTGATCGTGTGCCAGACGTAGAACAAGAGATTTGAAAGTAGTTGGGACCACTAGTTGCTTCCAAATGTTTCCTGTTCGGAAGTCCTTACTTTCTCTGTACAATATATCCTCTTCCATGATAAACCTAGGAAAGGTATCTTTTTCCTCTTGAGCGTGCTCAAACGCTCAAGTCAGAGTAGGGTCCGCTCTTTGTTCATTTTTGAAGGAGGGAAATTTCTCCATCAATTCAGAGGGTACCCATGGCATTCCTTTTCCTGCTGCAAGCTCGGCTCTGCCCTGAGAGCAACACTTTCTTTCCTTCCACTTCTCACCCTTTGATTTCCTTTCCCTCACTGCGGGCTCATTTATCAAACCTTCATGAGAAGGAAGGTCTTCCAAAGTAGCATCTCGGGAACAAGAGGGAGTTTCATAGGCCTGAGCTTGTGAGCGCGTCGAAACTAGAGCTTCCCGTGGAAACCTTGTCTTCTTTACTTTTTCCACCAGTGGACTGGGAACTGCTCTACTCTCAGAGCGAATGCAAGTGGACACTGGAGTTCCCTGCGGGGACAACCCTTCTTTCAGACTTCTTCTGAACTGAGGCCAGTCTCGGCCGAGCACTAACTCCTGGGGTAGTCTAGGTATTACAGCAACAGACATCTCTTTTTCTATACCTAAACCCTTTATCCACAATTTATACATTGGATAAAACGTAGCAGCCCCGTGTATACACTTAATTTTAACTCTTCCCTCTGGCTGATCTGGTGCAGACTTGCCCTGATCCCTGATCGCAGACCATAATTTTTGAGAAATCATGGTCTGGTCAGCACCAGAGTCCAAAATTGCCTTTGCATTCACGCCCTGTATTTCCACATTCAGTACAAACCCCTCACGTATTGCTTTCGTGTTCTCTCCCATGAGAGCAGTATGTAAGAAACATTCATTTTTCAAATGTCCCTTTTTCCCACATGAAAAACATTTTTTTGAACTTTCTTTTGAAACAGCAGTAACATTTTTCAAACCTTTCTGTAAAGGATGTAAGACCCTTTCTGACATCTGCGCTTCCATACCCACTGCCAGCCTTGGAGACCCCACCTTCTGCTGGGTGACCATCTCTGCCTCCAGGTAGCGCTCCGTCAGCACAATCGCTTGAGCAGTTGTGTGGCAATCTTGCAGAATAAGAAAGTTCTGTACATTCTTAGGAACTGCCAACATATACTGTTCTAATATTATTTCATCCATTAAAGTATTGACAGACTTATCCTCAGGTTTTAACCATTTGTTAGCTAAACTGCTGATCCTATGGCCCAAAGCCTTAGGCGTCTCGCCTACCTTGAGAACAGTGTCTCGTAGCATACGGTTATACAAGAATGGTGTAAGGCCCAGGCGATCCCTGATTGCCTTTATCACTTCATCGTAATTGTTATCCAGAGCAGGGGGCATTGCCCTGTAGGCAGACAGCGGTTCCCCCGTGAGGGACGCTGCTAGGCGGATTGCCCACTGCTCTTTTGGTCAGGCAGCAGAACGTGCGATTCTGTCAAAAGAATCTAGAAAATCGTCCACGTCATCAGTGGCACTTAATTTCCCTACGGATAAGGCATTACATGTCCACTGTCCTTCCAGAGGATTACTCAGTCCAGCAGACTGCCCTAGCTGCTTGTTGGCCATCGCCAGCGACTCCCTCTGCTGGGCCAACCATGCCTCCATTACTTGCAGGACAGGTCTCTGCTGCTCTTGCAAGGCTTTAAGGGTTTGTGACTGGTTCTGACGTGCGAACTCTGCCTGCCGGTCAAATTGTAGAGCCATCCAAGCACACAGCTCCTTCTGCTCCATGCTGCTTTCCTACAAAAACACAAGAGAGAAAAAAAAACAAGTGTGGCTCTCCCAACACTAGTGAGCTTCCCTTTTTTTTTTCTTTTTTTCTTTTTCAAGGCTTACAAAACAAACATCCAGCACAAGTCAGGTATAATTACTTTTTACCTGGTGTGAATGTTGCATCAGCTTTTGGAAATGACCGTTGCTGCATCTCCCTACAGTTCTCTGCCTCGGTGCCAGCAACAGGATACTTCCTCCGATCCAGGTGTCTCCCACTCTGGGTCTTTGCCTTCCGATCCGGTGCTTTGCCGCTCCACTCCGGGTCTTTGCCTTCCGGTCCGGTCTTTTGGCGCTCCACTCTGGGTTTTGCCTTCCGGTCCGGTCCTTTGCTATTCCACTCCGGGTTTTGCCTTTTTAAACCTTGGAAATATTTTCCTTCTTTTGCCTCCTTTTCAGTTGTACAAAACCAAAAATCCAAACAACTACGCCATTTATGTCACACAGTGGCATAAAAATTATTATTATTAGATAGGAGAGTCCATTTTAAGAACCAAGGAAACTTGGTCTAGTGGTTTTAAACTCCAATCCTTTCAAGCAAACAATCAAAACAGAGTGGTAGGGATGAAAAAAGGATTTTATTCCCTTTATGCATGGGGTCATAAATTGGTCACAACTGAAAATAATGTCCTTAACTTCAGGCACAAAAGAAAACACAAGGTTTAAGGAGAACTGTTAACTTCACAGTTGTAGCAGGGCACAAACATAGCTTCCAGTTTAAAGCACATTTGTACAATTCTTCTGCTCAGCACCTAATAGACATTCTGCAGATACCACAAGCCATTCATACGTCCTCCAAAGACTCTGTGCTATGGGAAATGCAGAGAGAGCAATCCATCTCCTCTGGGTCTGGCAACTGTTCCACCAGTTCCACTTGCATCGGCTCAGGAATTGGTATGTCTAATTCTGTGTTAACATTCTCTGGAATATTGTATTCTGGAGCTTTGTATATTTCCCTTAATACTTTCCAGTGCCTCAGGCCTAGCCTAGAGCACTGGATGCTATCACCGTAGACTCTTTTCCAGATCTGCAGAGAATTTGTGTGTCACATCTACAGGCCTCGTCTTTATTGTTCTGTGAAAACTATGATTATAACTGTGCACAAAAGACTGCAATACGTCTTGGTACCTAAAGGTGTTGTGTGTAGTAAAATAACGCCACATTTTGGATTTCAAAGTCCTGTTAAACCTTTCTACCACCGCTGCTGTAACATCGTTATTGGTTACAAAATGAGGAACCCCTCTTTGTTTTAATAAATTCTTCAGGGACCTATTTAAAAATTCTTTACCCTTGTCTGTCTGTATTTTTTCAGGTATACGACCTAGATTAAATATTTTTTCAAAGGCTTTAGCATCTTCATGACCGGTTTTCGATTTTAAACTTGCAGCCCATGCATATTTTGACAGGATGTCTACCACTGTTAATATGTATTTGTAGCCATTGTTATAATGGGACAAGGCTGCCATATCAACTAAATCAGCCTGCCATTGCGCATCCACATCTGACACGATCGACTTGTTTCTTTTAAAACGGACCCTAGCAGGTCTGTGTAAAGTATAAGCATCTTGTCCGGTAGCCCATCTAACTACATCATTTCTGTTGACTGTTTTATCCTGCTTTTTAGCAGGTTGAAGTAGAGGATTTATGCCCCCCAAAGCTCCCTGTTGCTTTGGGGTCATAGTAAATGCTCTTCAATAAGGTTTCCTTCATGATTGCCATGCTTTGACTATTCTTTTTATTTTGCCAACATCTTCAGAATGGTTTTAGTAAGTAATGTTGTGTGCCCTGCTGGAAATTCTGCTTGGTGTTCCAAAAAGAGCCATTTTTTCTTTTTGAATCTCTGTGTTAAAATGTTCCCCTTACACAGGACACACAGCCTTACACTAGGAGCATGTTCAGAACACCTGGAGCATGCTCAGAACAGACCTCTTGTTTCAACCAATCACGTGTTACCACACCCTAGGCATGTTCAGACTTGTCTCTCTGTATTGTTTTTTTCAAAGCCACTAAAAAATAGTTGTGGCTGTGTTTGAACTCAGCTCTCTCTCTCAAAAAAAATAGCTGTATTAGGGGGATTTGAACTCAGGTCTCTCTCTCTCTCTCTCTCTCTCTCTCTATTTCAGTCTGAACTTACACTGTGTTTGCCAGAATACTTTTCTCTAACCATGAGGTCTTAAAAGAAAAATTCTATCACATGGACAGCAGTGATTTCTCTAACAAAAGATGTGTTAATTGAGGTTTAACATTTGTAAAGAAAAGCTTCTACCCTGTCTGTGCCTCTGTGAAAAGCCTTGTGCTGTGCTAAGAATCTTTTGTGAGAAAAAAGAACTGGGGCAGTGGGAGAGAGAGAGAAAAGCATTTTTATTTTTGTTTTCCAGGGTTCCTGCTTTTTGCAGATGTAAACATTAACCAGAAGCAAAACACATTTCCAGAGTCAGTCACTCTGCTTCCGCTGAGGTCATTGGAAAAGGACACGGCCCTTTTCTGATGACACCCTGTTTCCGGTGATGTCAGCAAAAAGGGACAGTCCATTTCTAATGACACCCTGTTTGCGGTGATGTCATTTCTGATGATGTAGGCAGGGGCGTGGTTCAGGGTGGGAGGCTGTGGGTGGGGCACAAACCCGGAAGTGGGTGCTGATTCGCTAATGCCATATTGTGGGGCAGGGCATGGGTGTGGCACAAACCCGGAAGTGGATACTGATTGGATGATGCCATCCTTGGGGCGGGGTGGAGGCGTGTCAAGTGGGGGCAGTGGCCATGCCTGGGGCGGGAGTGGACGGGGCTAACTCACCATTCACTTCTATGGGGGGCATGGCCTAAGGTGGGACATACACCAGAAGTGAACGCTGATTGGCTCCTGTCATCCTTATCTCACCTGTCAATCAGTTTGATGAGTAGTGTACCCATTATACTACTCACGTATATGCCTTTATATGAATATACTTCCAGAATGACCCCTGATAGCACACAGTTACACCTGCTCTGAAGCAGACATACCCACTGTATTTTATTTGATAAAATATCCATGTCCCACCCCCCCCCCCATATCCTCCACAACTTAGCCCTAATACCACCGCGTGGAATGCCAGGGCATAGTCTGCATGAAAGTATGTACAATATTTCAGACATGTGTAAATTTGCCCACATAAAGTATATCCCCATACAACTTTTTAGGGGCTGTTTCCTGCACATTTTTTGCACATGGAAAATGGCTGTTTTATAAAATTTTCACATGTGTATAAAGTTGGCATGTGGCAAAATAATGCCAACATTTACATGTGCAAGCAGTCCCAGGGGCATAGTTTGGGGAGAGCTAATGTGGAGTTGGCAATATAAGAGTATATTTTGTAAAATGCACATATTTTACCTTTTTCAGAATGTGTATATTTGTGTAAGCACATATATGTTCCAGTGGGATTCATTGTTTGAGCCTATATTAAAGAAGCACACAGGACCCCTCTGTTGCATTTATATAATATCCATCAAATTAATCAAAAATACTTCCAAGGAGTATAAACATTTACAAGTCCTACCAGAATAAATCCAATCCTACTATTGTAAGAAGCAATTGTGTGTCATAGTTACACTTAAATATAGAAGGACCTTCAGAATAATGAGCCACACTACAGCATTAATAGCTCTGAAATAAACCCTGAAGTGTTTATTGTCCAATGGTCCAATATGTGTATAAAGTTCATTTTTAAAACATTTTAAAATGCAGAAAATATGTCAGTAAGAACAGGTATTTAGTGTACTATGCAATGAGTCCCTTGTAAACTGCATTGGGGGGGACAACATCTTTTGCTTGCTTGAACATTACAGAAGCAATATGTAGGGATGATGTCTTCTTGTCTTTTCTTCCTCGCTTGCTGTCAAATCAAAGAGGCTTCTTTTATGTGAGGACCTCACTAGAGGTTCCAGCCCAGTTCTCGAGTTTTCTTTGTTAGCTGGTGTAAATCTAGATATAGAGGCCTTGCTGCCTGCTATGGGACTCCAGCCAAGTCCGAAGGCAGCTAATGGAAACCCCTGAGTGGACTGTAATAGCCCAAGCCACAGAAACTCAAAGGAAGTGCTGGACTAACTCAACCCTTACAATGTTGATAGGGACAAACTTCCACTTGGTAAGAGCCCTCTGAGATGCTTTTGAAGCAACTTGAGTTCAATTTGTGGAGTGGAGGAGTGGCCTAGTGGTTGGGGCAAGGTACTTCAGGCCAGAAGGTCAGGGGTTCAAATCCCACTTGAGGACAGCAACCTTGGGCTGGAAGGACTGGGGTTTCTCATCCCACAGGTGCTCCTTGTGGTCTTGGGCAAGCCACTTAACCCTCCATAGCCCATGTTACCTGTAAAATAGTTATCTCCAAGTTATAATGCCCTGTTCAATGTAATTTCAGTTTGTTCAATGTAAACCACACTGATGCAGAATAGCACGGTATATAAGAGAATGTAAATAAATAAATTTGAATTGATGCAGCCAGCAGGTCTTCTGCAGAATGGCCATGTCATTGGAGGAACATTGACTGACTCTAGACATAAGCTCTACCACTGTTGTAATGAAGGTAGTATCATGCTGGTGCTACTCTAGCCACATCCCATCCCCTCCCAACAGCCCAGAGACTCTCCATGAAGCACTGAGTCTTAATTAACAGACACACAAATAACAAAAATATATCACCATCTGTGGTTCTACAGCAGTCTGTCTAAATAGGCAAGTTGTATGGACAATCCAAAGAAAGGAATTTATTTATTTGCCTTGCTAGCCAAGTGTGGTTTCATGACAGGTAGTCGTGAATTAACCATGTGTATTACTTTATCATTCAAATATCCTTTGCATGATGCTTCAGTTCTCCATTTCAGATGGAGAATTTTTTAAAATCAGAAATTAAAAATATATTTGCCATTCGAGACATGTTCATATTTCCTCTTTGGAAAGCTATGTACTAATGGATTACTTTAATCAATATTTTGCAGAAAGTAGACTTGTGGTCTTCACTTCCCAGCATCAAGTCCATTTTTATGGCATAAACACAGCTGAGAATTGCTTTCTGCAATTGAAGATGATGAAATAACTTATTGATAAAGCAAAACTCTGTCACGCTTCTCAGGTTAATAATGAATTTGTCCAGTTCTTCTCAGACTCCTGACCCTCAGTCAGTACAAATGACCCCAGACCTATTTGGTGATCATTTTGTACATAAAGTCAAAGATATGGAAAGAGGCACTTATCCTTTCTCTGTTGAAGAAACAAACTTCGCATCCCTCCTTTTGCTCTAATCGCTGAGCAATTTCCAACTTACCAGTGATCTCTAAGATCCTTGAGAAAATAGTCGTGTTATAATTATCAGATTTGTTTGGAAAAGGTCAATGTCCTCTACACGCATCAGCTTGGTTTCAGATCAAATCACAATATGGAACTAGCTTTGGTGGGATGAACGGACCATATCAGTGTTCTAATTGATAGCAGTATCAACATATTGTTGCTTACCTCAGTTCTAAGCTTAGTTCTGATGCAATATACCATGCTCTCCTTTTAGAGAGATTACATGATTTAGGAATCAGACTGTGTATCATGGTTCTCTTCTTATGTTTCAGATTGCTTCTTCTACATATCCTGGAATGACAGTAAATATGTCTCATATTCCTTCACCTGCGGAGTACTGCAGGTATCTATCTTTGGTCCCATTATTGTTCATATATTTTTAGCACCATATGCTACTCTGATACAATGCCTAGGTCTTGTCCCTTTCATCTCTTCTGATAACATTCAGCTCTTGATTCCTTTTGATAGCTGAAATCCATATCATGTTCAAAGAATCAATGACAGCCTTTCTACGGGGGCATAATGACTGTATAGACATTAAATGCAATCAAAACTGAGGCTTTGATATGCTGTAGAACTCCACTCTCTGTATCTCTTACAGGCCTTAGCATTGTAGATTAATTTATTAATTTTAGGGATGAGATCTATATTTATGGGGGGGAGGGGATCGCATATTCAGCAGTGGCGATTAAGCAAATTAATGTACCTAGCAGCCGCCACTTTAATTAAACCTAGATATTCAGTGCCAGAATGCATTCAGGGCTAAATATCTGGGTTCACTAGATGGCAGTGCAGCTATCTGGTTAACGGTAATATTCAGTTGCTAAAAGCGGATAGAGATAACTAACTGGTTAAAGTTAGGTCAACTCAACAGCCGTCCTGACTTTAACTGGATATCAGTATCTAAATGGATAGCAACCTGCACCACTTCTGTTTTGCCCACAGACCTTCCCTGATTATAGAGGAGTAATCCAGTGGTTAGAGCAGTGGCCTAATAACAAAAAAAAAGCCAGGATTCAAATCCCACTGGCACTTCTAGTGGCCTTGGGCAAGTTACTTTACTTCACCCTCTATAGCCTCAGGTAGAAACTTAGATTGTAAGCTTTCTGGGAATAGGGAAATACCTGATGGCAACTTGTCTCAAACAAGAAAGGCGTGAGCTAAATACATCATATAAACCTGGTTATTTAGGGGTCTATGTTATGAAACATTTTAAGAGCTGTCTCTTTAGGAACACCTTTAATGTAGACCTGCTTTTGATTGACTTGACAGACATCCCATTGCTTTATTTCCTTGACCATCACAGCGGTGTCTTTAGCGAGGGTGGTGGGGGAAGAGATTGAGAGTACAAACTTTTCCATTTTTTCTGTTTAACTATATATTATTGATTGTAAAATCTGTTACTCTTTCCTTTGCTATGTATCTTATTATACCTGTTTCAGTGCCAGTGTATGTGGTTATAATTGTATTTGTATCTCCTTCCCCTCCTCCTCCACTGATTTCCTACCTGCCCTTCCTGCACACTTTATTACCCACCTCTTCCATTTCCTCATCACTGTTCCCTTTCTTCTGCCATACTTCTGTGCAGATATACATTATTATTGGTGCTATTTATGAATTTAAAATTATTTATATTCCAGACTAAATAATGCTCTAGGTGAATTAGAAGTAAAACATACATAAAATGCTATATGAAGTACAATCCAAAAATGTAAATCAAGTGTAATAAACCAATAAACTCCAGGCTCCACCCAACTCTGTCTCCGGAGCACAGTGGCACTATCTGGATAGTGCCCCATTGGGATAGTGTCGCTGCTTCGCTGACTGGCAAGTATTCCATCTGCTAGCCTGATATGTACCTATGAATATCGCTCCCTTAGAATCCAAGGATTCAGCCATAGGTAGGTCGCATAGGCACGTGTACAGTAGTTTGATAACAACATTTTAAACTGCTCAAACTAGCATGATTTGTATGAACTAAAAAAAGAAATATTAATAATTCAACACTTGTGGTAAGCTTAAAGGCTTTTATTCCAGCAATCCAGTATAAAGGCTTGGTGTGTGCTCATTCATTTTTAACAAGGATATAAAAACACTTCCACCCTGATGGAATATACCAGGAAAAATTAGATACGAATTGGGGTTTTGGGTTCCCACCACAAATACACAACCTTAGAAGCTAGATATTATAGAATAAGCAAACACTGTGATGTACTGTGATTTGGCGAGTATGTCAACGGTAATCCAGTGTACCTTTCCTACAGTGAGGTTGGAGGTGCAGGATGACTGAAGCTCGCAATGGCACTTGAATCAGCTGAGAGGGCTTCCTTCCTCTTGGTTTGCTCCTCTCACTCCCTGCTCCATGTATCTCCTTCCCCTCCTCCTTCACTGATTTCCTACCTGCCCTTCTTGCACCCTTTATTACCCACCTCTTCCATTTCCTCTTCACTGTTCCCTTTCTTCTGCCACACTTCTCCAGTACTGTCGTCTTGCTCAGTGCTCTATCCCTACACCTCCTGCCTTTCCTTCTTTGACCCATCTGTGCAGCTTGCTAGAAGTAGGACTTTTCGTCATCATCTCTTGCCCTGCCTGACTCCTGCACCCTCTCCTCTTATCCTCTAGGCCACTGAGAGTAATTTTATAACAGGCTGCCTAGATTGAAAGGTCGAGCAGGCACATATTTGCAGCCCATTTTATGAAGACACATAGCCCTTGTAAAAGACTCAAAATAATCCAAGCACGTGAATTCAATCAACACCGTAAACTATTTGCTTCTATAGTGCAAAAAGGCAAAAAAATCCAACTTATTTTAAAGTG
This sequence comes from Ichthyophis bannanicus, assembly GCA_033557465.1. Taxonomy (NCBI): domain Eukaryota; kingdom Metazoa; phylum Chordata; class Amphibia; order Gymnophiona; family Ichthyophiidae; genus Ichthyophis; species Ichthyophis bannanicus. The sequence continues at coordinate 700,582,549 of CM066034.1, read as the reverse complement.
TTTAACACTTCTTTATAGCTGTTACAGTTGACACACACAAGGGCTATTGTCATTGTTCTTGGTGTGATATTGAGGGTACTAGATGTATTGTATCTCATAAAGACTTCACATGCCCAGTGAAGAAGGATACAAACTGTGGATCCTTTCACAGTGTATGTCATTATGTGCCTATGTGAGAAGCTGTATATAAGTCAAACTAACCAGGTCATAAGATTGCATTTGAGTAAACATGCTAGTAGGATTAAGAATGAAGTTCTAGTGGCTCCATTGGGGCAACATTTTGTGACTATTAACCAATCTGTTTTGGATAAAAATGGAGAATTGTTGAGCAAATAAATCCACACTGGTGCGGTAGCAACAAGGAGAAGTTGCTTAGCTAAATGGAGCAATGGTGGATTTATAGATTAAATACTGTGGACCTGGATGGACTGAATAATGAAAATAAATGGCTGTCACTTTTGTACAGTAGCTGTGATAGGTTGAAGTTGGTCATGTAAGTTTTAAAAGGAAACTGGTACTAGTTTCACTTTCAACAATATTTATACACAAGACGATTCACAGCAATCAAAAGGAATTCCTTGAGGCAGAGAGACCTGAATGATGTATTCCTCTCAAAGCATGAATTCATGTCTGGAGGCATCTATAAAGAAGTGTTAAACACTTTAAAATAAGCTGGACCTTTTTTTTTTTTAATGTAGTCCCTACAGGACTACAGCCCAGCACAAATTCTGCAGAAATCATAACTAGAATGTACCCATGGACATTTAGACCTGCTGGTGTATGTCTTTTATAACTAATGCATATACTTCACAGTTTGTCCATGCTTCAACCGAACTCTGCCCAGAACATGCCCACATAAAAGTACACTCGTTCTTATCAACACACATACTTGCAACAGTTTTACACCTTTTTCTGTGTGTAAAACTGTTTTTTTTTCTTAAAGGAAAAGCTTATCAAATGACCCCCTCTTTTTCTTAACTATTGATAGTCCACAAACGGTTCTTGCATGCCTATTCTCATACAGCTACATCTGGTCCATACTCAATCACAATCTCTCTGGTTCTTCAAACTCTTTTATACCCATCTGCACATAAGCAGACATGAGAAAGGACACTATGAAGTTTAAGACAAAGGGCCACATTGCATAGGTAAGACGTTGTAGGCACTAAGCACCTGCTTCCTTTTTCCACTAGTGTTTTCATAAACCTTCCACTCCGTGGTCCAGCTAAAATCCTCCTCCATCTTCTCAATCCTGATGCCAAGACACATAGAAAGGGAAGAGGAAGGGCTTAGGACTACCAAAGGGGACTCCTATAAGGAAATAGATCTACACCTGTGAGAATTAATCTTCTGAAATAAACTCTAAATCTTGGGGGGGGGGAGGGGGAGAAGGAATTCTTGGGTTAAAACTGATAAATCTATATGTTTTAGAATTCAGTTTTTTTGCTGACTCAGTCAGGTCTTAGTACCACCAGAGAGCTTTGTATTTAAGTCAAAGCAGAGTATAGCTCAACAGAGAGAGTAAATTAAGAATAAATAGACTCTGAAATTTGTTTCTAGGGAGCTTTTCTTTTCAATCAAATCAGAGTATAGCTTAAACATAGAAAATTAAATACAGTAAATAGTTACTGAAATAAAGTTGTTTCTAGAGAGCTTTTCATCCAAATCAAATTAGAGCATAGCTTAGCAAACATAGTATCATAGTATATGGCAGCAGATAAAGACCAGTATGGTCCATCTAGTCTGCCCAGCAAGGTGGGAAGAGTAGGTGCACTTGCTGCTCCTTGCAAGTCACCCCTCCCCATGTCTTTGTTTAGGGGTGTACCCACCGCTCCATGTAGGTCACCCTATTTGTTGAGATATGAGATAGTTATGTTTTATTTTGATTTTATCCTGTTCCTATAAAGAGATCGACTGTGTCTGTCCCATGTCATTTTGAATTCTGTCACTTTGTTTGCCCCCACCACTTCCATTGAGAGGGCATTCCAGGCAACCACCACCCTGTCAGTGAAAAAGTATTTCCTGACATTGCCTTTCAATTTATCTCCTTGTAGCTTCATGTTATGTCTTCTACAGTAGCTGTACAGCTTCCCCATCTTTGGAAGAGGTTTTTTTAATTCATTAATACTCTTTAAGTATTTAAAGGTCCGAATCATATCCCTCCTGTCCTCCAGACTGTACATATTTAGGTCTTCAAGTCGCTTCTCATAATTCTTCTGACGCAGGCTCCAAATCATTTTGGTCACCTTCCTCTGAACTACTTCTAGTCTTTTTATATCCTTTGCAAGATATGGTATCCAAAACTGAGCATAATATTCCAAGTGAGGCCTCTCAAGTGACTTGTACAGTGGCATTAGTTAAATATCCCATTTTACTATGTAAATAGTTGTACTACTGTTCTATGTAACTTGTTTTGTTATTTGTAAACCACCTCTGATCTCTTGAAGGGGTGGTATAGAAGCATTAAATACATAAATAAACAAATAGGAAGAGAGAGTTATTTATTTATCTACTAGTAATTCCTCTCTGAATGAAACCCAGCATCCTTCTGGCTTTTGCCACCGCCTTGTCACACTGTTTCGCCACCTTGAGATCCTCGGAATTAATCACTCTGAGGTCCTTCTCCTGGTCCATGCACACCAACCTCTTGTCCCCTATTGTGTACAATTCCCTTGGTTTTCTGCTTCCTAAGTGCATGACACTGCACTTCTTCACATTAAATCTTAACTGCTAAGCATTAGACCATTCTTCCAGTTTTTGTAGATCTTTCCTCATGTTCTCCATGCCCTCAGGGGAGACACTCTCTGCAGATGACAAAAAAATTTGCAACAAAAAGACTTCCACTCAGTCCTTCAGCAATATCGGTCACAAATACAGTACCAGTCCCAGGACTGAACCCAGGAATGCACTGGTAATCACCTTCCTTTCATCCAAGTGAGTTCCATTTACCATCACCTTCTGTCATCTGTTAGTCAACCAATTTCTGATCGAGTTCACCACCGTGGGACCCATCCCCAAGCTGTTGAGTTTATTGATAAGCCTCCTCTGAGGAACAGTATCAAAGGCTTTGCTGATATCCAAATAGATAACATCCATTGCATGCCCTTGATCTAGTTCTCTGGTCACCCAGTCAAAGAACTCAATTGGATTTGTTTGGCAATATCATCCTTTGGTAAAACCATGTTGCCTGTTGGTTTCGAGAAAGTCCACTATCCGCTCTTTCAGGAGCACCTCCATTACTTTTCCCGCCACTGAAGTAAGGCTTACTGGCCTGTAGGTTGTCACCTCTTTCCTGCTACCACTTTTGTGAAGAGGTACCACATCAGCCCTTCTCCAGTCCTGTGGAACTTCTCCGGTCTCCAAGGACCTATTACAAGCATCCTTTAATGGCCCTACAAGAGCCTATCTGAGCTCTTTTAGTTTCCTGGGATGTATCCCATCCAGTCCCATGTCCTTGTCCACTTTCAGTTTTTCAAGCTGTTCTAATATATCTTTTGTGAATGGTGTAGTATCTACTCCATTCCCATTTTTATAGCTGGGAATCACAAAGGGTCCTTCTCCAGGATTTTCTTTAGTAAAAACAGAAGTATTTCTTCAGCATTTTCGCTTTTTCAATGTTACTTTTCAAAAATCCGTTCCCAGTACTTTTGAGTCCTGCAATTATACTTCTGATTTTCCTCCTCTCTCAAATATACCTGAAAAAAGTCTTGTCGCCACACTTCACATCTTTAGCCATCTTTCCCTCTGCTTTTGATTTTGCTATCCTTATTTCTCTTTTTGTCTCTTCTAGTTTGATCCTGTATTCCTTTCTGTGTTCCTCTGTTTGTGAGCTTCTAAATTTTGTGAAAGCTGTGGGGGGTTTTGCATTTATTTGAGCAGACACCTTTTTGGAGAACCTCTTGTTTATATTTACTTTCCTTACATATGTATCTGTTGCCCCTTTTATTGCCTCCTTTAGTTTAGCCCATTTCATTTCCACTTCCCTTATCCCCACCCACCCTGTCAACTCCTCCTTCAGGTACTTGGCCATTTTACTGACATCAGTGTTTTTGAAGTCTAGGACTTTGAGCTTGCTGTGATTTGACTGCATCTTGGCTTTTATCTCAAACCACACCATGTGACGATCACTGCTGCTCGCATAGGCACCCACCTAGACATTTGACACGCTATCTCCATTTTGTGAGCACTAAATTCAGCATTGAGCTTTCCCTGGTCAGTTCCATCACTATTTGTCTGAGTAACACATCTTGGAAGGCATCCACAATTTTTTTACTTCTTTCCAGATTTAATGAAGAAATACTCCAATCCATATCGGGTAGATTAAAGTCACCCAATATGATCACTTCCCCCTTCATGGCTATCTTTGCAATATATATAATCAATTGGCTATCTATTTCTTAGGTTTGAGTTGGAGGCCTGTAGACTACACCAGTATGGATGACAGTGCTATCTCCTCTTCCAAACACAATCCACAACACTTCTTTTCCCCACATCCCCTGCATTTCAGTAGCTTTAATATTGAGGAGGGAGGGAGGGAATGAAGACCTATTAAAAGTTAGCTTGCTTCTAAGGTAAAGGCTCACCAATTTTCTGGGTGACTCAGGCAACCCTTGGTTTGATAGAAGGGGCCTTTGATATTGTCCCTTTGATCTGTCACTTGCCTTTAACACCTATTCAAAACAACTTCACAGATATTTTTCCTCCTAACTGGAAGAACTCTTTGTAAAGATAACTAGAAATGAGTTTATTGCTTCCTATTTGGGTAGAATAGTCCTGAGTAGGAAGCAATAAACTTGTTTCTAGTGACCTTTACAAAGAAGTCTTCCAGTTAGGAGGTAAGGGATCTGTAAAATTGTCTTGAATAGGCTCTTGAGAGACTCTTGTGAAATTAAAAAGTCATGGGATAGGAGGCAGAGTACTATTGTGGATCAGGAACTGGTTAAAAGATGGCCAGTTTTTCCAATGGAGAAAGGTGAACAGTGGAGTACCTGAGGATCTGTTCTAGGTCTGCTGCTTTTTAACATGTTCATAACTGACCTGGAAATGGGAATAACAAGTGAGGTAATCAAATTTACAGATGTCATACAATTATTCAAAGTTGTTAAAACCCAAGATTGTGAAAAATTAGAAGGGGACCTTAATAAATGGGAAGACTGGATGTACAAATGGCAGATGAAATTTAATGTGGACAAATGCAAAGTTATGTACCTAGGAAATAACAACCCAAACTATGGTTACATGATACAAGGTTCCACTATTAGGAACCACCACCAAGGAAAATTCTTTAGGCATCATTGTTGATAATACACTGAAACCCTCTGCCTAGTGTGTAGTGGCTGCCAAGAAAGCATGTAGAATGCTAGGATTCATAAGGAAAGGAATGGAGAATAAAACAAAGCATATTATTATACCTCTGTATCACTTCATGGCTGCATCTCGAATATTGTGTGCAGTTCTGGTCACCGTATCTTATGTCGTGCCCTCTCTGGCCAAGCGGTAGCCACTGGTATTGCAAGGCTCTGTGAGGGTAGTAGTTGTGTCTCCACTGATATAAACTACAAACACTTCTCTTCAAATTAAAGGGTTTTATTCCCCGTCCCTTGAGGGTACTTAATCTTCAGGAAACATAAATCAAATGACTTGCTTGGGCATATAACACAAAGTAACAAAGGCAACAGAACTCGCTTTCTTCAGCTTCCAAAATAACAAATAAATGAAAAGAACAAACAGCCTGAGTATTTCAATACTGGTTCTTTCTCTTGTAGCTGCAGCACAGCTTACATCTGTTTTGTTTAGAGAGAGCTGCAGCCTGTTGCTTACAACACTAAAGCTAGGACACAAGCTAGTTGCTTATCTGAGAGAGAATTCAGGTTCAATCAAGGTTAAAGAACAGTCCATCAATTCTGGCATATCATTTACCTCAGCATTTTCATATTCCATCAGTTCCGGCTGACTGGAAGTTTCATTCTGAACCTCAGAAGTAACGTGGGAGAATGGCTGGCTAAACTCGTCAGACAGGAAGTTCCTTTCTTCCTCAGAGCTAGTGCCTCTCTGGGAACTACCATATATTCTAGAGTTGAGCTTTTCAGGGCACTGCCCCTGCTGGTATTTTAGAATATAGCTCAATCCCTTGTTTGCTTTGCTGGCGGGGTAATTAATGGAATTTCCCTGTCTATTCAGCTTTCCCCTTTGTAACCCAGCTGAGCTAGATTGGAGAGCTCATGACAGAGTTTCACGGGGAGCTGTGAGCTTACAATGCCTATGAAATTCTTCAGCTTCATCTGGTAAGTAAATCCTTTTCTTTCTAGGATTTTTAAAACCAGAAGAAAAGATATTTTCAGCCTCTAGATAGGGGAACCTTGTGTGCCTGTTTCCATACCTCCAAGGTTGTCTTCTCTCATATGGCAAATCACTCCTGCATTCACACTTTTCACCGGAACCTGCAATTGCAGTCTTCTTGTGTTTCTCTTGCTCATACACACTATCTGGCTGCTGATATCTCTCTGTTTCATTCAGGTCTTCGGGTCCCCTCTGACCTTCACGCTGGCTTTCTAGTTGCTTCAAAGCCTCATTGTCACTCTCTCCTGCATTCTCATACCTGCTCCATGCTTCCCAGGGTTTTAGCTGCCTTTGCTGTATTCTCTCTGAATGTGTCCTTGGCTGCTTCAGCTCCTCTCTCTTTCTGATTGCCTGAGAGCCTATTTTATCCCAGTGTTTCCTTGCTCCACCCCCACCCAGCTGAACCCTGTCAGGTAAAGTGAATTCCCTTCCTGTGCTGGCTGGGTGTGTCTTCCTTGGGCTTTTGCACATGTGTTTAGGTTGCTCACGGTAACCATCTGACATTTCCTTGTTTACCCTGTCACTTTTTCTGTGCTCATTTATGCTGAACTGCATTTTCTCGGGTTGTTCGGGGTCTGCCCTGTTACACTTAAAAAGTATATAGCGAGGAGGCAAGATGGCGGCGGTGATTAACCTCGGGTGACTTGGCCCTCTCGGAGGTGTTCTTCTGTTGGCGGTCATGTTCCTTAAGTGGAGGAGATGGGCCGAAGGAAACATAAGCAGGCTCCCCTACCCTCGGGGGAGCCCCTTACTGGAGCTGTCGGGCAGAAGACACTTACAATGTGTGGGTTTGTCCCCCCGGTTGTTGGAGCTGCATCTTCGGCAGATCTGAGCATGTTGGGGGTAGTACTTTCCCCTGAACAGCACCCCCCCCCCCCCCGCCTTGCCCCGGAAGTGTTGCAGCGGCCTCTGGAGTGCTTCCCGACAGCGTGAGAGCTAGCACGCAGGTACAGGGGAGTGAAGAGGGCTCTGAGGCTGGCTGTTTTCACTCGGATTTGCCATCTGGAGTGGGATTAAGTGCGGAGGCTGTTCCTTATTTGGAGTGCAGCCCAACCCAAGCTGGTTGTGCTGTGGTGTCCATCAAGCGAGCTGGCGTGTTGGTGAAGCCCCAGAAAATTACTTTGGGGGTGCTATGGGATGCCATTTCTACCATGCATTCTTCTCTTGAGGCTATTTCTATATCTGTAAGTACTGAGAGTGATTTTCTTCATACATATATTCAAGAACATTCTAGAATCCAGCAGGAGCAGGCGGGGAAGTTGGAGAGGCTTGAAGGTGATCTAGAACAGCTTCAGGAGTTGCACGGGACCCACATTAAAGAAAGAATTGTGACCTCTAGGAGACTGGCATATCTGGAGAATGAAGTCCGGAAGAATAATTTAAGACTGATTAATTTTCCTAGGTCTCCATTATACTCACCCTTGGAGATGGTACATAGGTATTTCCAGGAGGTCTTGAAGATCTCCAAGGATGAACTACCACCTTTAACCAGGGTTCAGTATCTTGATGTGGGCCAGAGCAATGTTGATGCTGTGAGACAAGCTCCAGATGAACCCGGAGACCTCACTGGGTTTTTGTAGAGCTCTCTGGAGCTTGTCATGGCTCGCTCCACTCTCCTTGTTACCCTGGCTCTCGAATCTGATAAATCCTTAATTCTTTGTTTATATTTTAGAAATTTCACTGAGCAGTTCTTTGGTTCTCATGTTTGCATTTTCCCTGATCTTGCTAGGGATACCCAGCAAAGGAGAAAGAAATTCCTTCGGATGAAACCCAGGGTCTTTTCTATTGGTGGGTCTTTTTTGTTGAAATTTCCTGCTAGATGTCATGTTTCCTATAAAGAAAAGTTGTATTTGTTTTTTTGAACCTCGGCAGCTATTGGAATTTCTTATGGCTATGGAAGATCATGTGGTTTTGGTTGGCTCCCATACGGCTGATGTATAAGTCTCTCACTGCTATGAAATGTTCTGTTTTTTCCTTATGTCTATGTTTCCTGATGCCTCCTTTAATAATAATTGTGGATTCATTTTTGGCTATGTTATATTTTCCTTTTTGTTAGTAGAGTATTACTTGTGATCTTGCCAAATTTACTTTATTCATTTCTATGAATTTAATGGAATATTCAATAAAAGATTTAAATTTAAAAAAATATATATAGCGAATGGTAAAGAAGATGGAAGGATACCCCTATGAGGAGAAGTTAAAAAGGTTAGGGCTCTTCAATCTGGAAAAGAGATGGCTGAGGGTTGATATGATACAGGTCTATAAATTAATGAATGGAGTGAAACAGGTAAATGTAGATCGATTGTTTATATTATCAAAATGTAGAAAGACTAGGGGGCATGCAATTAAGAAACAGTGTAACCCATATATTTATTTATTTTATTTAATAGGTTTTCTATATTGCTTTATCGTTTAATTCAAAGCGGTTTACATAAAACAGTTAAAGCAACCAGCTTTTACATAAAACAGTTAAAGCAACCAGCTTTTACATAGATCAGGGGATTAAAATTTGGAGGATTAGATGGTGTATGTTACACTTCACTTTGCTAGCTATATACAGATACATTGTTGCAGAATGATGGGGTACAGCAGCTACATTTTAACAGTTGTTAGCTAAAGACAGATATATTGTTGCGATATGGGTTTTGTGAATAGTTATATTTATGTAGAGGGTGAGGTTTGTGAGGTTTTAGAGGTCCTTGTGTTTTAGTCAGCATATTAAATCACAATAGTTATGGGATTATGCTAATGAGATCAAGATTGATGGGTTGTTTCCGATCCTTTCCATATGGTTCTTGTTTTTGTAAGGTGTGACCATAGTGTTCCAGGAAGAGGTGAGTCTTTATGGCTTTCCTAAAATCCAATAGGTCTTTGATTGCATGTATTGAGGTGGTAGATCATTCCATAGCTGGGGGAGCATACAGGGAGAAGTTTCTATTGCAGGTGGATTGTTTTGCTGTTCTTAAGCTTGATGGGGTTTCCAAGATGTTGTCGTCTGCTCCTCTTCTTGTTGTGGTTGGACGTGCTTTTCTGATCAGTGGTTGAAAAGTGGATGGGGATAGGTTATTTAAGATCTTGAAGATTATTATGTTCTTGTATTTAGCCAGTGAAGCCAGTGGGAGCCAGTGAAGTTGGAGGAGTTGTAAGTATTATATGGCTGTATTTTGCTGTTCCAGTAATGATTCTTTCAGCAGTGTTTTGTACCAGTTGCAGGGGGAGTATTGTTTTTTTTAGGAAGACCATGGTAGATTATGTTGCAATAGTCTATTATGGATGTTGCTATGGCCTGGCATAATGTTCGGAAGTCACTGTCATTGAATAGTAGTAATAGACTAATAAGAAAAAATATCTTTTCACTCAATGTGTAATCAAACTCAGGAATTTGTTACCGGAGGATATAGTAAAAGCTGTTAGTGTAACTGGCTTTAAAAAAGGTCTAGACAAGTTCCTGGAGGAAAGGTCCATAACCCATTATTAAAGGGGACATAGGAAATCCATTGCTTGTCCTAATACAAGCATTGTGGAATTTGTGTCTTCTGGGGAAATGGCTAGGTACTTGTGATGTAGATTGGCCACTGTTGGAAATAGGAAACTGGGCTTGATGGACCTTGGTCTGACCCAGTATGACATATCTTTTATGTTCTTATGAAATTGTGTGTGTTTGGTGCGTGTAAATCTTCATATGGAGGTTATGCATTCATGTGGTTCAGTGTCACATGGTTTCTCTTCTGAAACACAGGCATGTAAAAGTAATACAATTATGGTGCCTTTATATATAAAATTTATGTCTCATTTATTCAGTATTTTATTTTTGACCATGTTCATATAAATCGGTCAAAAATAATACATTATCCATTGTTGATAGATCTTAGGTCTGAAAACCAGCTTTTATCAGCAGGCTGACCTTTACTTTTAAATTAGATGAACTATTTGCATAGGGTCTTCCTGTGAATGATGTTGAGGTGCACCACTATGAACTAACAACAATTAGTGTGTATCATTACTTACTAGATCCAAACGCTCCTGTCCTGAATCCTAAACAAACATTTGTCTTCATATTAAATGACAGCCTTTCTGCTCTTGCTACTAATGAATTACAGTTATAGCCCTTAACAACCACCTTTCTACAGGTCACTGTATTTGTTTAAAGTCCCTCATAGAACAACTCTGCTTCCATTAGCAAATTGAATAATGTTTCATCCTGTCTCAGTTGCTTGTAACACTGAATCCTAACCTTTCACGTCAAAGCTCTGCATTTTCTGAGTCATTATGGGCTTTTGTCAGGCCATAAAGACCATACAAGGAAACCAATTAATGCATTAGGGAGAGAGACCTCCTTCAACGAAACACTTTTTTATTATTGTTTGCTGGACAACTACAGTAATATTTTCATAGACTGCACAAAGCCAACGGCACAGTTCTGTGTCACTATTGATTTACTTTGCAAGGGTAACAGATAAGAATAGATAGTCCATGAAGGGCTCCTACCCAGGAGGAATATTCAAGATATTGGTAGCATACCTTTTAAATATTTCTAATGGGGAAATTGAAGAAACTCTAGGAAAATAGAGCAACCATAAATCCCACCTCCTAACAGCACACTCAGGCAGTCAGTATTCCTCACCTACCCATGAATCTACCTTTGATCTTGAGCCCTATCCCAACCCCTATAGGTATGACCCCAGGTTCCCACCAATAACCAAGCAACAAGCTGGCATCCACTAAAGTGAGATGTATTAAAGCGCTTAGTTAACAATCCAATCGAGAACCTTTGGAAAGAGCTGAAATCTCCCAGTGGTAAAAGGAATCCTGGAAGCATTCACGAGCTGCAACAAATCACAGTCAGATGTACAAAACTTATAGATGACAGCCTCCAAAACATTTCTTGTGGACATCACTGCCAAGGGTTGTGCAACCAAATATTAGTGAAGGGTGCTTTTAATCCTGTCCAGGTCATATTTTGTTTTATTCTCAGAATTACCATGTCCAAGTTGCACAGACATCTATCTTTTTTGTTGTTGTTGTTGAATACCTTTGAACATACTATTAAATATTATGAAGACACAAGTTGGAATATTTCCAGTTATTTCTCACGATATTTTACACAACATATCTAAAATGCAAGGGTGCCAGTAATGTTGATCACAGCTATAGTATTGCAGGGGATAGACGGTAATTTCTTAAGGGTGTTGTCCTTTTATTAAACAAGGTGCAATATAGGTTTGCAACAGATTTCCTACCTTCTGTAGAGGGCTTTTCACATCTTTGAGCTCTTAACAAGAGCTGTAGCCTGAGGCTATAGCATGTGGAAACATAGCAATGAATGTGATATGATGAATCAATAACATGTTTGCAAAGCTATCTAATTCACAGCTTCCCAGTTCTGGATCATAGGCACAACAGTAACTATAATTAAATCAGCCAGGATCAATACCTCAGGGCAATTCAAGAATACAGAAAACATAAAGCAGAGCTGCTGTTAGAAGTCAGACCTTGGGCAAAAGCTGAGAAGTTAGTCCAAGAAGTGTCAGGCCTGGAAAGACCGAAGGCAGGGAGAATCAGCCCAGTGTTAGTATCCAAAAAAGGCCACAAAGAAGTGACAGGCACGAAAGTGTAGGATAGGACAAAAAGATTACGGGATCTAGTCATGTCAATCGGAGTCTGGCACCAAGTGACCATTCAGGAACCTGATTAGATAAAGCTATTCAGGGTTCAGCAAAGGGATAACAGAAAGGAGTCACATTTAGAACCAACTGAAGGGATAGCTCCTAAGGAAATGGGTAGAGCTATTGATCCCTGATAGGCCAGTTCATACCTGGGTGTTCCTCGCAGCTGAGCAGGCTTGATAAAGAATTTCCAGGCACATCCTGATAAACTACCCATACCTTTTACATCTTACGAACTGCAGAAGGAAGCTCTCTTTGGCACAACGCAAGTATTGTGCTGAGCATTAGCAGTAAATTTGAGAGACTAAGATCATACTCACACATACCCTGGCTTGATAGTGAGGTTCATGACTGTCACGGTATCTGCAAAAAATAACCCATTTGGAGAAAATGCCTCTGAGCATGTTACTCTCAGCAAATATTTATTTTATGTACACTACTGGACGGCAATTTTATAAAGTCCCATGTAGTTAATGTATGATTTCTGCATTGCATTTCATGTACTTTGCTTTATAAAATAGGGGTGTTAGTGGTCAAAAACATATTTATTTAAGGTGCAAACACTTATACAAGCCCTAGAACTGGTATAAATGCCTGCACCTAGATTTGCAAAGAACATGCATAGATTATAGGTTTTTTTTATAATTTGCGTATGCAATCTTGTGCTCTGCCCGCATTCTTCCCACGCTCGTACTATGGGCATGCACAGAAGTAAAGTATCCCTGCTGTCATTTACATCTATTAAGTGACCACTGCACGCTAATATGACTAAGGGGCATGTTTACTAAACATTCCTAACGTGCGGGGCCGCGCTAGTGTGCCTGTGCCATATAAGGAGTGGGCGGTTCAGGCAGAAAATAGAAAAAAAATGGTAGTAAGCAACCGGAAGTGTGCGCGTCGCGCTAATGTGCGGGGGTCGACATTAGCGTGTGGAAAGGCAAAGTGGCGCGCTGCTGAGTATACAAAACAACAGAGCCGTAGTACAACGGTGAAGACACTGACCAATGGTGCAGGGGCCATGGGTTCAATCCCCCAGTGTGCGCAATGACAAAGGTCAGCTGAGGCAGTAACTGTAATGATTAAAATTGTTTTAGGAGGCAAATTAATTTGGAACGGCATAAGGCGGCGCACAGTTATTTTTGAGCGGCATAAGGCGGCGCACAGTGCTTTTTGGGCGGCATAAGGCGGCGCACAGTTAATATTTGGGCAGCAGAAGGCGGCGCACTGGTCTCCTTGGGCGGCAGAAGGCGGCACGCTGATAGGCACAAGGCGGCGCGCTGATGCACAAGCATAGGAACAGAACCACAGCACAATGGTCAAAACACTGACCAATGGTGCAGGGATCAGGGGTTCAACTCCTCACAATGCCCAGTGAAAAATGCCTGCTGAGGCAGTATGTATTATGTTGTGGAGTGCTGTAGGAGGCTGTATAATTTTATTTTGTTATCACTACTAGCAAACGCACTCTCCCAGCATGTTAACATACGGCGGCCCATAAGGCACATGTTACAGTGCACTGTTCGCCAAGGCACCCTTGAATGTCCCCTATAGGGCAGCATGTATGTTGCGACACAGGATAATGTATAGTGCACCCTATAGGGATGGCAACCATAAGGTGGCCTACAGGGCGTCCTATGAAGCACCCTCAGAGGCACCTAATGGGTATAGTAAGCTGAGGGTGGTCTTGCCGGCATAGACATATGTACAGTAAATAAAAATAAAGCTGTGGACAGCCCTACCAAAGGGCCCCACTGTGGGTTTGAACCCATGACCTCTGGCTGCATAGGCAGTGATGTAACCATTGCGCTACAGCTCCATAGCTGTAAGCAGGCCCCTGGCTGGCTGCAGATAGCCTACACGTCACCTCACAGACAGTCTGCTGGTGTCAACAGGATAGGGTTAGGCCACCCGTACCCATGATGCACTGCACATGCAAATTAGCTGTCCGCAGATGGACACAAGATGGGGAATGCACCCCCACAGCACCTCGGCCCTGTTTATTTATTTATTTATTTATTAACAATTCTTATATACCGCACTATTAGACATCAGCGCGGTTTACATTAAACAGAAAACATCCAACAGTTTACATCTGTCTGGTCATTACATTTAACAGGAGGTATAACTTGGCGAAATAGGGGAAACTAAATACAATGGTGGTTTATCTATTAAGGGATATCATGTTGGGGGAAGTGACCGGGTGCACCCACACAGCACCTTGGCCTAGTAGGGGGCACTGACCGGGTGTTTTACTGGCACAGAGTAGCCACACACCGTTACATCGTGCGGGTACTGTGCTCACCCTGAGTGTGCAATGAGGTGGCCAGGACCAGGTCAACAACACCTGCCATGGCTGATGGAGGCCAAGCGGGCATTCCAAAGCAGTGTTAATGTGTAAGATGGCTAGTCTCTGCATAAACACCATGGATATCCCTGTCTGCCGCTATCCGGCACCCCCCCGTGGCAAACATGGTCCCCATCAAGGGATCCACACTCTACCTCCCTGCAAAGGTGGCAGTAGAGGGCAACATCAACCCCAGTCCTGCTGAGGAACACCACCCCCCCCCCAGGCAGGCAGCTCCATAAACAGCCATAACACAATAGCAGACAGACATAAGCCCAGGGTATGGTAAGCTGCACGCCACCACCAGATATTCCCCTGCCAACAGCCACTGCACCCTGCAAGCCATTATAGCAAGACATTTACCAGCTACAAACAGTCTGCTGGTTAGTCCATAGTGCATGTTCCCAATGGAGATGCATGCACCCAGAACTAGGCTGTCTGCATACACAGCAAGCAGATAGATCAGTGACTGGGCCCCAAAGAGAAACCCATATCTATCACATGAGAGAACTACTATACAGCACTATTGGGGGGCCTAGCCATGCTGTGGTCACTGCACAGTCAGGGTGAGCGTGATCCCCCAGAAGGACATGCTTTGGCCACCCTGTCTGTGTAGGTGGTGGCTGGACACTACAATATCCCAGCCAATGTCCCTGCCAGGGCCCTATGCCCAGTGCAGATGCATCCTGGCCACGCCACCCTGCCCTGGCTATACCCATGGTACCTTGCACCTCATTATGCACATTGGCTGGCCAATACTGGCAACAGTGCTGGCAGTGTGGGCTGTTGAAGGGGCTTGCAGCCAACACCCACTGTATAGACAGACACACACTTCCACACCTCTGCCATCATGGTGCTACGATTGAGGGGGTAAGTAGCCTTGCCCACCAAACCGGTCCTGAGCACGGCAAGGCATGGATATGGTACGCATTACAGCTGGTGGTCACTCCCCAGGGTGGTAAACACCGTCAGAGGCCAGGCCTGGAGCATGCCCCGCAAACACCTAACAGATTGTTTGGATGGGGTCAACTAGCAGTATGTACGTAACGTATGGATATCTGCCTGCCTGTGCTCCTAGCAAATGTCTCAGAGCTGTGTACCGTATACCTCAGGTGTAGGGTGACATTGGTAAGTTATGCAAGTGCTCATTGTGGGTGCTGCATGCACGGTCCAATGTTCTGCCTTTCCAGGAGACATTGGCCAATGGGGCCTGTGGGTGTGGGTGTGTCTGCCCTTGATAGCTGCTGCTTTACGGCACAGATTCCCAACTCCAGTCCAGGTTTGCATCACACTGTTCGGGTTTTCCTGCTATCCCTCATGAATATGCATGGGCTACATCTACATGCCATGGGGGTGGTGCATAGATATACAGCACAGGCATTTGTATGAGTGTCAGCATGGAACCTGACTGGTGTGTGGCCCACCAGGACTGCATTTGGGTGATTCTGCTCTAGGTACTGCCCCTGTTCATGGTGTCTGTGCTCAGTGGGGTAAAAGATAGATGTCTTACCATTGCATATGTCCCCGCCATGAAAGGTGTGTCCTTACTATCACTGTTTAGTTGTGGGAAAAATATGTGGGCAGGATTGGCAGTAGCCCCAGCTGGGCTTTGAACCTGTGACCGTCTGTTCTTGCATGCACTGTCTGTGTGCACTGCACCACTGTGTAGCCACAGATTGGTTGGATTCCCTGGACTGTCCATGACTGTGGATCCGGCAGGGCCTGTCTGTTGCAGTGGACTGTGCCAGCCTGCACATGGCTAGGCCTCTGTCTTCTGTGGTTAGCAGCCACTGCCCCCTGCACCACATGTACTTGTCCGCCAACATGCTGGCATGAACGTCTCTCAGAAAAAGCAGTTGGCCTGATTGCAATGTGGCAGTACGGGACTGCATTTGGGGGACTTGGCTGTAGGTAATGCCCATTGTTGTGGTGTGTGTGCGGTGTTGGATAAAATATGGGTGTTTTCCCCATGCTTATGTTCCCTGCACTACAGGGGTGTCTGCGCTATCTTTATTTAGTGGTGGGTAAAATATAGGGACTGGGCTGGCAGGTGCCCCAGCTGGGTTTTGAACCTCTGCCCTCTGGTCCTAGAGGTAATGACTCTGTCTGCTGTACCACACTTTTGCCACAGAGACAGTGCAGCCCCTGGAGGCAGTAGGCCTGGCAGGATGGAGTCACAAACCCTGCTCTACTCATTTTTACTGTGGGCATATGCACCCTGTCTGGTGACAAACGTGCACATAAACACCAGAAATGACCACGGGAAAATGGGGGACAACATATCACCACGCTGGGCGACAGTGGTATTAATGGGCAACCATAGCAAACACTCCGAGGAAAGCTCCAAAAACGGAGATGTTTTTCGGAAGAGTCTCCGCTCCGTAGACCCTTCCAATATTCATCTCTTTTTTCTGGAGCTTTTCTGGGTGTGTTTTGTATATTTGCCCATCACTATAACTGTTCCCCAGCTGGATTACTATTTATAATAGTTTTGTTGTGGTCATTTTCAGGTTCTATTTGCAATTTTGTTCTGTGCACATATATCACACTGCTCACGTTGTTTAGGTTTCCCCGGTGTTCCTGTACATTGCTGACGGAAATGGTTTCTCTTCCCTTTAAATGCCCTCTACCGCGAGGGTTTCACTCGCGCTAATATTTACATGGAAATTCGGGCCCGATACTGTGCGGGGAGCCTCTCCCCTCCCACTCTCCACCCATTGACCCCGTCCCTCCGCCCCTCCGGAGCCGTCCTCCGCCCTCTTTTAGCCGTTCCACGCCTCTATCGGACATTTGCGGGCCCGTACTTGTACGGGGCCCGTTAGTGTGCCGCGTACCTGTGCGGGGGTGAAACGCATGTGTGCGGGGCGTTTAAACGCGTTTCTGCGCATTTAAATGCCGCGTTGCCGTGCGCTATTTTGCGGCGTGCAGATTTGCGGACTTTAGTAAACATGCCCCTAACATATCTAGATGTACATGGGTTTCGTAGGTAGCCGGTTATAAAATTCCTCCCTTTGTGTCCATGGTCAGTAAGAATAGCATTCTGGAACTAAGGCATGACATCCTTTAAATGGGATGAAATCAATAGCACTTTAAATCTCAAGTCTGCATGGATCATCTAAGACAAAAATGAGGCATCTGAGTCAGGATATTCACAATTTTCAGTGTATTTTCCAAATCTTTGCTGAACATGGAGCCTTTTTGTAAAATACCCATAAGACAATGGGGAA
Organism: Ichthyophis bannanicus; assembly: GCA_033557465.1. Lineage (NCBI taxonomy): Eukaryota > Metazoa > Chordata > Amphibia > Gymnophiona > Ichthyophiidae > Ichthyophis > Ichthyophis bannanicus. The sequence continues at coordinate 700,564,973 of CM066034.1, read as the reverse complement.
GAACACGTGCATTTGGTGGCACACAGACGGAACAATGATTTTATAAAAAAGTACATCCTAAATAAAAGCGCACTCTCAGGAAACTTTGCACATAGAAGTGGCAGCACATATGTGTGTAAGTGACAGCTTTTGCTCTGTACATGTGTAAGTGCTAGCACTTAAAAGGGGAATTTTATGAACTCTTGCACTGTTAATATGCTTTGCCATGATTTTGGGGTCTATCTTATAAAGGTACTTACACGCATACTTTACCTTATTAAAGATGCTCCTCAATCTAATTGTGGCAGTTACACTTAAATTATTATATTTTATAATTTAGATGCCTAAATTTATGCTCTGCTTGTGTTCTGCCCCTGTGTACAACAGGGGCGTAGCCATAAAGGGGCCTTGAGAAGCAGAGGCCCCTCTACTTTTGACTGAGGTTCCTTCAGTGCCCTGGTAAACAAACGTATAACTGGCAGGGTCTGGATCCCCAAGATCTGCCATTGAAGATCTGCATCTCACTAAGAGGGAAACTACCTGTTGCAGACGGCACTCCTCACTGCTTCCTGTTGTACCTGCAACTACCCACACACAGACGCTCTTGCCCTGGAAGATGCTATCGGGTAGCAGTGGCCATCCTGCAATAGAGTAAAGTGAGGTCTATGAATAAAATGGAACAGGTAAACACTGATTGTTTACACCATCAAAATATAGAAAGACTATATGTAATGAAGCTACAGTGTAACCTATTTAAGACTAATAAGAGAAAATATGTTTTCACTCAATGCGTAATCGAACTCTGGAATTTGTTAATGGAAGATGTAATAAAAGCTGTTAGTGTAGCCGGATTTAAAAACGATTTGGACAAGTTTCTGGAGGAAAGGTCCATAAACCATTATTAAAGGGGACCCAAGATATCCACTGCTTGACCCATTACAAGTATTGTGGAACCTGTGTCTTTTGAGGAAACTGTTAAGTACTTATGACTTAGATTGGCCACTGTTGGAAACAGGATACTGGGTTTGATGGACCTTGGTCTGACCCAGTATGGCATATCTTATGTCCTTATGTTACAGGGGGATGAAATGTAGCAGGCTTTAATGCAGTTCACTAGCTCTTGCAGTTCCTGGAGTACTTTCACACCCAAATGCAGTGAACACATGGGCCCCTCTAGACCTAGGCTGCTTTTTTCCCATAGAGGTGCCCAGTCATCAGGGAATGGTAGCCCATTTTCTGCCAAAAAAGGTTGTGGCCTCCCCACCCAGTGACAACATGAGGAAAAGGACACCAAGGAAGAGCACTTGCAGCACCTCTACTACTACAAGGAGTATGCAGCACCTCTACTACTACAAGGAGTATGCAGCACCCTACTACTACAAGGAGTATGCAGCACCCTACTACTACAAGGAGTATGCAGCACCCTACATATAGATATAAGACACAGTCCCTGCTCATTAGAACTTACAGTCTAATCAAGAGAAAACACAACAAAACTGGAATCTGGAGTATGGTAAGATACATATAAGTAGTGGACAAGAGAGTGAGGAGAATCGGGATCCAAAAACAGCTTAGCCTGGATTTGAATAGAACTAGAGAAGCAGCCTAACACAGTCTCAGGTAGTTTGTTCCAGGCCTATGGAGCAGCAACATGGAATGAGTAAAGTTTGGAGTTGGCAGTGGTAGAGATGGTCACAGATAAAAGGGATCTGCCAGAGGAGCAGAGTTCCCGAGGAGGGGTGTAGAGTGAGATAAGAGAGGAAAGGTAACGAGGAGCCACAAAATGAATGCATTTGTAGGTCAGTAGGAAAAGTTTGAACTGGATGCGGAAACTCATAGGGAGCCAGAGAAGAAGGGTTACATGAGCATAGCGACATTAGCAGAAAATAAACTGTGTAGCTGTTTTGAACACATTGAAGGAGCGAGAGATGATTCAGAGGGAGACCAGCGAGAAGCAGGTTGCAATTGTCAAAACGGGAGGTGACTAATGAGTGGATAAGGGTCTTAGTAGTGTGAGTAAAAAGGAAGGTACAAATTTTGCTAATGTTATAAAGAAAGAAGTATCAGGTTTTAGCTACGATCTTGCACCACAGTTAGCCCAAACGCACATTTCTCCCACATGTGAAAAGAAAGCAGTCATTAACTTGATGTTCTCCCTCCTCATGATATCATCAACAGGATGTAGCGCCCATGAGGTTTCAATGTGTAGGAGTTGCAGATAATGAGAGGAAGCAATGGAGCAGGGGTCAGGGAGACAGCTTTTCAGTTGCACTGCTGCAAGGGGAGAGGGGCTGAAACCAGATGCTGGGTGGAAGGAAGAAGAAGGGGATCAGCTGCCACTGGTAGAGGGAGAAGAGGAGCTGGGAGCAAAATCTATGGAGAAAGAGTTGAGGGGCCGATGGAGAGACAGAAATGGATAAGCAGCAGGAAGAATGCTGGGGGCAGTAAGGGAAGATGTGAGAGATGGCTGTTGGGGAAATAGGCAGGCAGCAAGTGTAGGTGATAAGGAGAAGAGAGGCAGGGAAGATGGATGGTGGAGAAGGAGGCAGGTAGGGAGATAAATATGCAGGAGGTGATTATAGGGAAAAGGGGATACGGAGAACAAAGACTTGTGGTTAAGTTGGGATATGGGACTTGGTTGGGAGAAGACTGGAAACTGACTTTAAGCAGGGGTTTGGAGATTAGGAGAACAGTGGGGATTAGAACCATGGGGAAGGGTTGTGAGTCTGTAGAAGGGGTATCTGGAGGGGGTGAGACAGAAAGTGGGAGAGGCCTTTGAAAAGGGTGCGGGAGAATTGAAATTAAGGTGGGACAAGGGGAATTGAGAGGTGAAGGCTGGAGAGAGAGTGAATAAAGAAGGTGAAAATTAAGGAAGAAAATGAAAGAGAGGTGACAATGGGAAGTGAAAGTAGGAGATGGAAAGCTGGTAGATAGGGAAGAAGTGAAAACTTTCCTAATTCATGATCTCCTCTCCCATCCTTTTTACTCTATGGCATCATTGAGGCCCGATCACACCGGGAAGCAGCCACCATTAAACAGAGCAGGGAGAACAACCAGAACTGCACTCTCTGAGCCCAATCACACCAGGAAGCAGCCACCATTAAACAGCGCAAAAGGAGCAGAGGTAAGTCCTCCCCCTCCTACATCGGCACTCTGACAGTGGGAACCTTAAACACAAAAGCCTCTCTGATGTGCCCGTGCCTAAGGGCCAAGTCAAAGGGTCCTTAGGACTGGCCCTTTAAAAGTGGACCAAAAAAGGGTGAAGAGGAGCAGAATACCTAAATACAGCTCTGATTGGGAAAGTGAGCAAGCATAAATAAGACCCACAACAGAACCTAACCATCTCTGAACATTTTACGCAATGACTACAGGAATGAATTAACACTGAAGCCACATATTATGATGGGAGACCTTAACTTCTCAACCCTATCCTCAAAGGAAGTCCTTCCTAAATGCAATGCGTGACCTATATCAAATACTTCTTCTCACAGGCAAGGAGGAATCTTAGGGGCTTGTTTACAAAGCTACAGTAGCGGTTCGCGATCGTTATCGGAGCCGTGGCCCCATTGAAATCAGTGGGGCCGCGGCTCTGATAACGATTGCGAACCGCTACTGTAGCTTTGTAAACAAGTCCCTTAGACTTAGTCTTTGTCCCTAAATAGCTAATGGATCACAACAACATAACTCACCATAAAGTGATCCCGATTCTGTGGTCAGACCATTATATGATTAACTTCCATGCGAGAATTGCAACGACAATAAATTATAGGGAAGCAGAACCACAAAACAATAGAAAATACAAGCAATTCCAGCAAGAGGAATTCATTGATGAAGTCCTTCCACAACTTGAACAAAACATAAAGGAGTTAGAAGATATCATTGCCAACTGGAATCACACTACAAAAAGCTGCAGTGGTCCCTACCAAGAGTGAAAATAAAAACAAAAACAGAAACCATAATGCACCATGGTTCTCCAATGAGGCTAATGACATGAAGAGAGCACTAAGGAAACTAGAAAAAAAATGGAGACAAAGAAAAACTCAGGAAAACCCCGAGAAATACAATGCCATGCAGAACACACACCACAATTTAATAAATAAATGCAAAAAAGAATACTTCACAAACCTCATAATGGGCTCCCTTAACAAGCCTAGAGAATTATTTGATATTACCAAGACCCTTATTAAAGAACCTAACAACAAACAGGAAAACAGATATACATCCACAGGTCATTGCAGACTATTTAATACTCAAGAAAAGAAACTGACTGATCAAACAGACACACCTGCACAAATCCATACTCCATGGGAATCCTTCCACATTCCCATACTAGAACAAATGGAAAACATTATACTTAACCTCAACACATCCACCTCTCCTCTAGACTCTTGCCTGACCAATTGAGCAGAGTGGAGGAGTAGCCTAGTGGTTAGAGCACTGGCTTGGCAACCCAGAGACCAGGGTTTGATTCCCACTAGCACTCCTTGTGGCTTTGGGCAAGTCACTTAACCCTCCATTGCTCAGAAAAATCAAAGTTATCAATGTCCCTGTTTAATGTTCATTTACCAAGTTTAAGTTACAATGTAAACTGCTTTGATTGAAATGATAAAGCAGTATAAAAAATCTGTTAAATTGGATTAGGATGGCAAGAAAGAATCTATTACCAACACTACTGAACATCACACAAAGCAGGGGTATGGAGATTAGAGCACATACCCACAAACCTCAAAAAATCCCCCATAAGATCAATACTTAAAGGTGAAAACCTTGACCCAAATGACCCCAGTTCCTACAGACTGATGTCAAGCCTGCCTTTCATAGCTAAGATGATAGAAAAAAAATGATGAGGCCGCCGGGCCGGTCCCGTGGCCGATTGTAACTCGGGCCCGGGCCCGGCCTCGGCCCTCGTCACGTGACCAGGGTGCGAGCGAAGGTGGGGGCCAGAGAGCAGGGAGATGGTTGCCATGGGATCGCTTTCCGCGGTTGCGGGAAGCGGTCCTATTGGCTCCATCAAGCAAGGGGAGGGGGTAGAGAGTGCGAGGAGCCGCGTGTCTCGGCCTTTCCTGCGGCTCCTCGCTGACGGTCGGTGGTGTTTCTCCGGGCTCCGGGAGTGCGGTGCAGTGGCGGTGAGATTAAGGGAGCAGGGGGGGGGAAGACCGGTTCCTGCGTCCTTTTCCGCAGTGGGGTTCAGCGTTTAAAAAAAAAAAAAAAAAACCAGAGGATGCATAAATTCAACTGGCTTCAATTGGGCAGTGTGAGCTGTCCCTGCCGCAGGGGGGATTCCGTTTGGAGGGGGGGGGCGTTATTTGTGCTGTGGTCCACGGGTGACATGGGGGGGTCCAAGACTGGTCGGCCGGGACGAGCTGGAGTTCGTACCCGGTCCCGGAGTGTCCGTGGGGGGGCAAGGGGGCCTCCTGCTGCCAGGGGGGGGGGAAGGCAGGGTGGGCTGGCTCTCCCGGAGGGGGTGGGCGATGGCCGGAGGGGGCGGGGGCGGCGTCGGTCCACCGCAACGGTGGGGGCCGCGGCGGCTCCAGGGGAGGCTGCAAGAGGGGTAGTGCAGGGGGCTCAGGGCGCGGGGTCGGCCCTGCGTGACGGCCAGGGGTCATCACAAGCGGCTGGTGGGGTGGGGGCCTGCGGGGACCAGGCGGCTGGCTTTGGGGTTTCGCTCCCGCCGGGGGTCTCCCTGGGTCCAGTGGGGCTGGCCCGTGGTTTCCAGGGGGGCCGGTGCCGCCTTACTCGTATGGGGGTGGCATGCCGGTGACAGGGGGGGGGCCTTTCTGCCGCTGGGCAATTGGGGAGTGGGTTTTGGGAATTTGGCTGGGGCAGGCGTAGCCAGGGCAGGCTGTGCGCCTGGGTGGGATGCGCACTGGGCAGCTGGGGGGGTGGGTGCCTCGAGGTGGCGGCATGGGGGGCTAGCGGCATGGGGGGCTGGGCAGCAGGGGCTGGGTGCGGCTACTGTGGGCCCTGTTTTTCCTTTGCAGGTTCCGGTTGGCAGAGAGTCGGCGCCAGTGTTGGCGGGCGGCGGCATGGAGGTGTCCGGGCAGAATGTCGAGGCGGCAGGTCCGGCTGTGGTGGTGCCGGTGTCGAGTGCTCCGAGCGCGGAAGGTGAGTTGGGTGGCACCCTGGGGGTTGGGGCAGGTGGGGGTTCGGTCGGCGAGGCTTCGGCAGCGGTCGGGCATAAGTCCAAGGCTAAGCGGAAGCACGGGCGTCGCTGTCGCCGAGCTTCCTCTTCGTCCTCGTCGTCCAGTGGGAGTTCGTCTGAGGACGGGGTCGCTGAGCGGGGGCGGGGGGAGGGGGCGGGTCCCGCCGTGGTGCATTGCGCGGAGCTTTGGGAGAGTGTGCCACGCAAGTTGCGGAGACGCATCCGGAGGCGGCAGTATATTGACATTTTCCGGCTCCTGGAGGGGCGGAAGCGTTCGGGTGAGAGCCGCAGGAAGCGTAAAGCGGACGAGAAGGCGGGCAGGGTGCGCAAGGTTTCACGGAATACCTTGAATTGGACCCGGGCGTTTTTGCGTCTGGTGAGTGTCTGCGGGCACGCGGAGCCGGCCCTGTATGGTGAATTGTTGGCGTATGCGGATGCCATCCTGGCGGCGTCGCAGGCTCATGATGGTTGGGCGTGGCTCAACTATGATGAGGAATTCCGGGATCGGATGGAGGAGAATGCGCAGCTGTCCTGGGGGACGCGCGATATTAATTTATGTCTCACGCAGATGTCGGCCAAAAAGGGGGTAGGGGGAGGTGGCTGCGGGCCTGTTAAGGCCGGCGGGCAGTCGGCGGTGGCAGGTGTGCGGCCCTTTCGTGCCGCGGGCGCGGTCCCCGGAGCGCCCAGTGGCGGTCCCAGCGGGGATGTTTGTTGGCGATTTAATAAGTCGTCCTGCCCGTTCTTGGATTGTAAGTTCCGACACGCCTGCTCTATCTGTGGGGGAGGACACTCGGCTGCGAAGTGTAGTAGAAAAGGGGTGTCCGGATCCGCAGGGGGAGTAAGTGAGGGGCAGCGGTGGGGGTTGGCACCGACTCCCATTGACGCCGGGGCGTTGTGGCCGTGGTTGGAGCGGTATCGGCTGGGGCGGCACGGGCGGGCGGCACGGGAGTTGTGGTTGGGGTTTACGGAGGGCTTTCGTATTCCGTATCAGGGCGTAATTTCGGGTCAGGTGGCCTGTAATTCTGCCTCGGTGGGTCAATTGGCCGCGGTGGCAAGGGATAAGATTGCGGCTGAGTGTGCGCTCGGCCGGATGGCGGGGCCGTTTGTCCACCCGCCATTCTCCCCCTTTGTTGTCTCGCCGCTGGGGGTGATACCCAAGAAGGAGCCGGGTAAGTATCGGCTGATACACAACCTCTCCTTTCCTCCGGGGGACTCGGTGAATGACCATATTCCGCCGGAGTGCTGCTCGGTGAGGTACGCCCCCTTTGATGCGGCGGTGGATTTGTTGCGACAATGTGGTCGAGGGGCTCTGATGGCGAAGGTGGACATTGAATCCGCGTTTCGCTTGCTGCCGGTTCATCCTTCGGCTTTCCCCTTGCTCGGCTTTCAGATGGATGGTCATTATTATTTTGACCGGTGCATGCCGATGGGCTGTGCGATCTCCTGTGCCTATTTCGAAAAATTTAGTTCCTTCCTGCATTGGGTTGTAGCTCAGAGAACGGTGCGTAGCTCTATTGTGCATTACCTGGATGACTTTTTGTTCGTGGGTCCTGCGCAGTCCGCGACTTGCGCGGACTTGTTGCGTCAGTTCGGAGAGATGGCGGGGGCGTTCGGGATTCCCTTGGCTGTGGAAAAGACCGTGGGCCCGGTCACGTGTCTGTGCTTTTTGGGGATCGAGATTGACTCCGTCGCCTTCGAAATCCGTTTGCCGGCAGATAAGGTGGAGCGACTGAAAGCGCTGGTGGCGGCGGTGGGGTCGGCGGCGAAGGTCACGTTGCGGGAGTTGCAGTCACTGCTGGGGCACCTGTATTTTGCCTGCAGGGTGATTCCGATGGGGCGGCCGTTTGCGCGGCGTTTGTCCTTGGCTACGGTTGGGGTGCGGAGTCCGCACCATCGTATTCGGATCACGGCCGGGCTGCGGGACGATCTGCGGGTGTGGGGGGCGTTCCTCACTGATTTCAATGGTTGCACCATGGTGCAATCGGAGGAACTGTCCAATGGGGATTTGCAGCTATTCTCGGATGTGGCGGGCAGTTCGGGGTTTGGCTTGTATTGCCAGGGTTCATGGTGTGCTGAGGCCTGGCCGGCGGCCTGGGCGGAGGCGGGCTTGACGCGTAACGTCACCTTCTTAGAGCTCTTTCCGATTGTGGTGGCCTTCTGGGTATGGCCCGAGCGGTTACGGAATCGGAAGGTGATGTTCTGGTGCGATAACGCGGCGGTGGTGCAGGTCATTAATCGGCAGTCCCCTAGGTGTCCGCGGGTGACGGCGTTGATGCGAGTTTTGGTCTTGGCTTGTTTGCGCCTCAATGTCACAGCGCGGGCACGCCATGTTCCGGGAGTGCGTAATTCTATTGCTGATGCCTTGTCTCGTTTCCAGTGGGCACAGTTTCAGTTACTGGCCCCAGGGGCGGACGTGGCGGCGACGCCTGTGCCGGGGAACCTTTGGCAGATTGGGACCCTGGTCTGATGGGGTTGCTGAGGTCCTCTGTGGCTCCAGGTACGTGGACCGCCTATCGGCGTGGGTATAGCCGGGTGCGGGCCTTTTTACTCGGGAGGGGTTGGCGCGGTGGCCCGCTTGGGGAGCAGTTGGGGGGGTCCTTCATTGTGTGGGCGCGGGAGCAGGGCTGGTCTCGGTCTTCGGTCCGGGCCGCGTTGGCGGGTTTCTCCTTTTTCAGTAAAGCGGCGGGTTGGGGGAACCCGAGCGGGTCGTTCTTGGTGATGCGGTTGCTGGCAGGCTGGGGGCGGGAGCGGCCCTCGGTGAGAGATTGGCGGCGCCCGGTCACCCATGAACTGCTCGTGCGGATATGGGGGGTTCTGGAGGAGGTGGCGACGACGGAGCATGAGGCGGTGTTGTTTCGTGCTCTGTTTGTTACAGCCTTTTTCGGAGCCTTCCGGGTGAGTGAGCTAGTGCCGCGTTCGCGGCGGGGGGATGATGGTGGAGGTTTGGCGGTTCATTGCATGACAGTGGGGCACTCTGCGGTGCGGATTTCCCTGTCACGGTCCAAGACTGACCAGACTGGTAGGGGTAGGCAGGTGATGCTGTCGGCGGCCCCGGGGCTGTTGTCCTGCCCGGTGCGCAATGTGCAGGCGTATGTCCGGGTGCGCCCGGCGCTGGGTAGCCACTTTTTTCGTCATGGGGACGGGGGTCCGGTAACTCAGTATCAGTTCACGGCGGTGCTGCGCTTGGCGCTCCGGCGGTTGGGGTGCCCTGAGCGACAGTTCGCCTCGCACTCCTTCCATATCGGTGCTGCGAAAAGCGCCGCTGCGGCGGGTTTGGATGGTGGGGTGATTCAACGCATTGGTAGGTGGCGCTCTGGGGCGTATGTGGGCTATGTGCGGCCTGACAGAGTTTGAGGGGTGGCGCCGGTGGGGGGGGGGGTGGCGGGGGGTTGGACGGGGGGGGGGTTCTTTCATGCTTTGTTTTCTGTTGCAGATGGACGGCTGCAGCTGCTCGCCCGGAATGCTACTGAGAGTGGGTCCTCAGCCGGTGAATGGTGGATCGTCGGGCACTCCTTCGTCTATTGGGCCGAGAGGAGAGCTGTGCGGCGCCCGCTTGGAGTGCACCTGGGCCTGGCGGTCCGTCATGTGCGGTTGCGGTGGCTGGGAGAGCGCGGCATGCGGTGGTGGCACTTCCTTCCGGTGGTGCGGCGGGCAGCGGATCAACGGAGGCGTCCGTTGGGAATCCTGGTCCATCTTGGAGGCAACGACTTGTCCGGCTGGAAGTGTCGGCAACTCATCAGGGCGGTTCAGCGTGATCTTCGCGTGCTGCAGCAGGAGTGGCCGGAGGTGTCGATCATCTGGTCGGATATCATCCAGCGTCCGGCTTGCCAGTCTCAGCGGCGGTGGTCTCGTGGTCTGGCGAAAGTGAATCGCCAGATCGGGCGATGGGTTCTGCAGGCAGGTGGCTTGCAGGTTCACCATTCCTGGGTGGATGTTCAGTGTTCTGGACTCTACCGCACGGACGGTGTTCACTTGTCCCCGGTGGGACAGGATCTCCTCTTAAATGATTGGCAGGAGATTTTGGAGCTTGTGGTTGGTCGCAGCTTTATTGGGGGGGGTCGGCGCGAGGATATGTAATACCTCGCGCCGGTGGCGGGGTAGCAAGACAGCGCTCGCCGAGGCGGCGGGAGTGCTAACTGCTTTAGGAGATGTGGGGAGTGAAGGGCTCCCCGGGGGTGGGGGCGAGACATCCCGGTTGGGGGTCTCGGCCCGGTAGGGGGGTGTGAGAGCCGGCCTTTGCTACTAGGATGGCGAGGCTGGCGGTGGGGGGGGGGGGTGGTGAGGAGGATGTTCCGCCTTGCTAATAGTATGGCAGGCGGAGCATCGTCCGGTATGGGGGTGGGGTTTGTGATACAGGTTGGTTGCCCATGTTGGGCGGTTATTACATGTATGCATTGGTAAATAAAGCTGCGACCAAGGTTGTACCATGTTAAAGTGTCTGTGTATTTATTATGTATAACAAAAGATGTTTGGGGGATTTGAAGATGCGGTAGAGGGCGAGGTGGGCCTCCGGGTTACCTGAGTTAATGATGAGGCCGCCGGGCCGGTCCCGCGGCCGATTGTAACTCGGGCCCGGGCCCGGCCTCGGCCCTCGTCACGTGACCAGGGTGCGAGCGAAGGTGGGGGCCGGAGAGCAGGGAGATGGTTGCCATGGGATCGCTTTCCGCGGTTGCGGGAAGCGGTCCTATTGGCTCCATCAAGCAAGGGGAGGGGGTAGAGAGTGCGAGGAGCCGCGTGGCTCGGCCTTTTCTGCGGCTCCTCTCTGACGGTCGGTGGTGTTTCCCGCCCTCCCTCCCTTGGTTTTAGGGTGGGGGAGTGGTGGGGGGGTGGGTTTGTTGCAGCGGGGGGGGGGCGGGGTAGCAAGACAGCGCTCGCCGAGGCGGCGGGAGTGCTAACTGCTTTAGGAGATGTGGGGAGTGAAGGGCTCCCCGGGGGTGGGGGCAAGACATCCCGGTTGGGGGTCTCCGCCCGGTAGGGGGGTGTGAGAGCCGGCCTTTGCTACTAGGATGGCGAGGCTGGCGGTGGGGGGGGGGGGGTGTGGTGAGGAGGATGTTCCGCCTTGCTAATAGTATGGCAGGCGGAGCATCGTCCGGTATGGGGGTGGGGTTTGTGATACAGGTTGGTTGCCCATGTTGGGCGGTTATTACATGTATGCATTGGTAAATAAAGCTGCGACCAAGGTTGTACCATGTTAAAGTGTCTGTGTATTTATTATGTATAACAAAAGATGTTTGGGGGATTTGAAGATGCGGTAGAGGGCGAGGTGGGCCTCCGGGTTACCTGAGTTACAGTACAACAGCAGCTTTAAGACCACCTAGATAACCATGCTCCACTTGATTTGCACCAATTTGGCTTCAGACCACAAGAGTGATATCGGTATGCGCCTCATCAATATGGAACAATATACTGGGGAATATAAGATCAATAATGGATATTTGTGACTTTAGAAAAGCGATAAAATGCTGCTCTTTAAGGAATACTATGAACTGAACAATTAAACATAATATTCCTACCCCAGCATATAAAAATAAAGATACTCCCTCACTACATACAAAGGTACACCACAAATGAATGAATCCTCCTAAGAATCTATCCATAACCCTCCTCACATCACTACCTCAATAAGAGATAGTTGATATGCCACATGAGCTCTGTATGTGAATTCTCACACTGTAAATAGTAACAGGATCTACACCCTATATGTAGATACTAGCATCCTGTAAATACAAGACTGTAAACATCCCTCCTCATACCACCAAGTAATGAACCCTGTCAAATCTAAATTTAATGTTCAATGTAAAGTTAGTATTGTTCAAATGTAAACCGCTTTGAGTACACGATGGAGCAGTATAGAAAACTTGTTAAATAAATAAAAATGGTGATGAAAAACCTGAAGGTTGAGAGAGAGGAAGAAGTTGGAGTAAATTCCAGCTATAAGAATGTAGAGAGGCAGAAAAAATAAAAAGGGACAAATCATTGCCAGAGACAGGTATATAGGTGGAAGGGAAAAAGATAAGGAGAGAGAGGGAACAGAACATTGAAAAGAGATCTAAGGAAAGGATAGAGAAGACTTGCAAGTGGAAAAGATATAAGGAGCAACCCAGTTAGAAAAATAAAATGATCAGATGTAGCAAAAGTACAACAAGTATTTTATTTTTAGACTATCATGATTGGAATATGCCAGCATTGGGAAAGTGCATTTCTTATAGTTTTTTTGTATTTTACTCACTATAGGATAAAATGCATTTTCTTCATTCTTCCAGTGCTCACAGTCTAGGTTCTTGGAGTTTCCAGTACAGTTTTTGTCTGTCTGTTTCTGTTGCTAATTTGTAGTTCCTTATTCTGTACAAGGTAAGGGTCAGACTGTGTTCTGTACATGTGACCAAGGTGTGGTGTTTCTTCCAGAACGTAATTTCTGCTTAGGGATCTTTAGCAGTCCAGTTTATTTTGTTTTCATTCGAGGGTAATGTCTCTGAAAGGATTAGTTTTGCATGTACCATGACAGGAATGAACCTTACTACTAAGTCAGGGTATGTGAGGGAAAGCGCTGCTCACGTTAGTTCATGCCCTTATGATTGGAAAATTAGACTATTGCAATTCACTGTATAATAGATTTCTACAAACACGTTTGAAATGATTGCAATTAATCCAAAATACTGCGATAAAGCTGCTAGCATCAGCTAATCAACGTGACCATGTGACACCCCACAGCATTGTATATTGGCACATTTGAAGCTTTACCTCCCCCTGATGAAGCAAATGCAAAATGTTGTGAGTGTCTACAGTGGCGTTGGGGCTATTGTGCAGATAGGTTTTGTGCTTTTATGTATGGATGATCAATATGAAAGTATATGCTGCAGTCTTCAAATTTATGCTCTGTGGGCAAGGGCATATATGAGGATACTTTTGAAGATATTTTGATATTTTACAAGAAAGGAAAAAAAAAAGTTATTGATTTAACATACCTTTGATAACGGGATTTATTCTAGGATCCTTGATGTTCCAGAGCATTTTGTTTAAGACTGAGATTGATATGCCTGGACTGTTTAAGCTCGATGGGTCTGAGATCCTTTTCTCCCTACTAATGTTGTGAAGAAATATACATCTGAAGTTGTTCAGATAGGTAGAATGGAGTTCTTTTTTGGATGAATCACCCTTACTTATGGCAGATCACTGGTTACCCCTCACCTTCAGAATTAGATTTAAGGTTTTGCTGCTAATTTTTTAAGGTTTTATGCTCCAGCCAGCCTCAATTCCTGTCTAATCCTTTTCTTCAGTATGTGCCCTCACACATTCCAAGATCACAAGGCCAGAATTTACTTCTTTTACCCATACCCAGTCAGACAATGCTTGAGTCCATGCATCATTCTGCTTTCTAGTTTTTAGCCCCTTATCTGTGGACTAGTCTGTCGTTATACATCTGTCTTGAGACTTCACTCACTAAACTGAAAATAGTTCCTAAAACGTATTACCTTACTGCTGCCTTTCAGGAAATTTAATGATTTACGTCATACTCAAGTTTGTGTGGTGTGATCTTGATATCTGACTCTGATTGGAATGTAATGGGTCTTTATTCTTTCTCTGCAATCCTTTTAAGGTAAATATTAGCTGCTTCTCTTTTTTTTTCTTGCTTTTTTGTACTGTTTATGTTGCTTGCTTTTATGTTACCATTTTACTTTTCATTTTTATGTGTATTACTTTTTACTGTAAACTGTCTTGATGCCTGCAAAGGGTGGTATAGTAAGTTTTGACAAAACCATAAAAATGACAGCAATGAACATATACTACTAAGCCAGGGTATATGGAGAATGATCTCAGTCTATCAAGTTTACTGCTAACACATGCCATAGTACTATTGTGCCAAAGAGATCCTCCTTCTCGAGGTCATAGGAGGTAACATTTATAGGCTGCCTATCGAGGAGTATTTGGAAATTGCTTTTATCAGGCCTATAGGTCCCAATGTGATAGGAAATATTTACAGTAGGAAGTGTATTATGGTTCTAGGGTCCACTGCAATATTTGCAGAGTTGCCTTTTTATAGGTATGACTCCTGGCGGTTTTTACATTGGTACTTACTTGTTTTATGTGATTCAGAAGAATTCAAAGGTATTTACCCCTTTGATTAGCATAGATTTATAAGTCATTTGTTATAAAACAAAGTTAAAACATGCATTAAATTATCATAACTTACCATATATCAATTGGAGTTTTGGAATATTTTACAGGATGTGATGTTGTCATCAGTGCCATTTTGGATCTGACTGCATGATAAGCAGGAGCAAGTGGGTATCACTCCTGCTCCCACTGGCCACCATTCACCTCAGACAAGCCCAGGGGGATTTGAAGGTGGGGGGGGGGGTGCTGACCGGGGGTGTAGGTAGCAGCAATTTTATTTCTGAGGGGGCCTTGTTGGGGGGGGGGGAATCAGGGTTGCCTGAAAGGACTTTGGCTTCTGTGCTTCTGGGGGGAGAGAGGGATAGAGACTAGTTTAGGGGTTTCATGCTAAAGAGGGTTGTTGGGGGGGGATCAATGTGGATTATGGGGGAGAGGGTCTTGGACATCGGATGGGGGGGAGTGGAGTTGAGGGATGGCACAGATGGGGGTACCACAAGTCAGGGTAGTGATCAGGGGGTCCCAACCTGTACTTCTGCCCCCGATATGTTTCTGAAAGTTGCTTCTCCTGCCAGATGTGGTGAGGCATACATGTGCTGTGCTGCAGCTGTTTTACAAGGAGTTTTACATTTCACAGAACCTCTTGTAAAATACTGTCATAAATCTCCACATCGTGACATGACTGTGTGATTCCCTTCTCTATGTCCTTTCTGAAATGTGCCTTCACAGATCTGAGGGAGGGCCAGAGGATTTGCTGAGAAAGCTGCCACTACTGAGTTGAAAGTGGAAAGATTTTTGGGAACACATCTAATAAAGGAGTTCTTAAGAAATATCAGCTTAGTGGTTAGAACACTGGCTTGGTAACCAATCAACCAGGGTTCAATTCCCACTAGCACTCCTTGTGGCCTTGGGCAAGTCACTTAACTCTCCATTGCCTCGGAAAAAAGGCCTGGCAATCTACTTCCGGTGACACTACCAAGAAAACCCAGGAGCTTCTGGGTCGCCAGGAGTCAGGACTGACTCAAAGGCACACATTGCATTGCAAGAAATATCCCCTGGACTAGACTTGAATTTTTGGAGTGGGGAGTACTGAGAAGTTTAGAGGCCGATTTTTCAAAACAGACGATATTCAAATGTCATGGTGGTCGACTATAGTACTTAAATATTGGCTGGGTGTTCAGTGACACTATCCAGTTAGAAGCTGTCAGTGAATATTTGGGCCGAGTGCTGCTCTCTGGATATGTGCCGACGTATGCAGATAAGTGACTTATCTGGATAGCAGTGATTTTCAAACATCACTTATCTGGAGAGCAACTTAGGCCAACTTTCCATGAGATCTAAGTTATCTGGATAAATGTCACTTGAAAACCACGGCTATATGGATAAGTCAGCAGTTATTGGAATAGTTCTGATATACTACCCCTCACTCCACCCACAGACCACCTACAGATAGTGCCAGGGTGGTGTGAGGAGATATCCAGTAGCAATTTGCGGGTGGTGCTGCTAAATATCTCATTTTGCCTCCTTAGCTGTCTGGTCTCCCATTGGCCAGCCAGCTAAAGGCTTTAAATATCAGACCTTTATTTTCCAATGTAATCAAGTAGTCGGGGCCTTGGTACATATGAATCCCCACCCTACCCTTTATTTGAGTTTTTGCAGCTTCTTTGCATAACCAAAATACCACCCATAGTGGACCAAAGGGTGCCCTAGAATGCTCTAAAAGAGTTTAGAGTACTGGTAATTTTCTAAAAACACGTCAGGTTGGAGATAGCACCTTCCACTCTTGCCGCAATGAGAAAAAGGAAGCAAGTTAAGAAAAATGTCTAAGTCTGCAATCAAAGATCCAAGTCAGTGACCTGGCAGAAGATCACTACTGGCTTATGGCTTGTCAAACTGCTTAAACTGTCTGGGCCCGATATTTGAAATGCATTTGCACGATTTACAGCCCTGTAAACCATGTAAATGCCACTCAGTGAGATATTCAGTGGTCCTGATGCTAACTGCTTAGCATCAGGATGTGTCATGGGCGTCCGGAGCATGTCGTGGGCGGTGACAGAGGCTAACTAGGTAGCGGCAATATTGCACCCACTACCTGATTAGCTTCTGTGTGTAAAAGGTAGGCCAGCTTTTGCAACGCCTGTCTTTACCCATAGAAGCTAATCAGGCAGCAATGCAATATCACTGCTACCCGGTTGGTCTCTGCAGCTTCTGGACCTGTGTGGCGATCCCGGATATTCAATGCCGAGGCCGCATATGACCCTGGCATTGAATATCCAAGGATGGTGGCGACAGCTAGGTGCTGTACTCATGCCTAGCCAACCTAACTCAATATTGGGCCCTCTGTGCTTTTGACCTGCAAATGTACTTGATCAGTTATGAGAGGTACTTAGCTGGATACTAAGAAGAGTTGAAGCCTAAGGCAGTATGACCTTTGTGTCCTTTCAACAAGAAGTGTATATAGGCCTCTTCCCTATAATGTTTCGTGAAGCTAGGAATTCTCTTGAATTCTTGTGAGGCATACCATGAACCCTGGCATGCGATGCACTTCTCTGGATTACAATGAAAAAGGTTATTTTTTTCTCACTTCTGTGCAAAATTGTTCACACATGTCTGTGTTTCTGTCTTTGTCTCTCTTATTCTTCATTAAATGCAGAATTTCAATAGCCCTTTTTTTCTTAATAGATTCATCCCAAGTCAGATAAATTAAATATCATACACTTCATCTTCTACCATATCTTCGTTAGTTTAGTTTATTGGACAATGTGCTATACCACCATTCAATAAAATAAAAAAACAAGGCGATGTATAGTAAAAAGGTCAAAGCCTACACCTACATGACAAGGGGGTGAGAGAAAAGGGACTGGGAAAGGAATAAAGCAGGAAAGGATAAAATAGAAAGGATGGGGGAAAAATTGCAGCCGGGAACCAGATGATAGCACCTTTTGTAAAAGGCCTACATAAAAAAAAAAAGAATTTTAAGGTCCGTCATAAATTTGGCCAAATTTGGCTAAGATAATATAGGCGAGAGTTCCATAAGGAAGGGGTCAAATAAGAAAAAAAAAACAGATTGGCACATGACTTAAAATACATGGAACTCAGAGAAGGTGGAGGCAGCAGATTATCAGACTGGGAATGAAGGGTACTGTTAGGCTAGTATGGGACCAAGAACTTTGCAAGATAGAGAGGAGTCTCTTTGTAGAGAGCTCTGGGCAGCTCATTAAATGTGATTAACACCTGCTAACCACGCTAATTGTGGTGAGCGAGATAGCTAGTTTGAGCTACTAAATAGCCCCCATCTAATGCCAGTAGATGCCCCAATGCTAAGAGTGTGGTATTGGGGAGTTCTGAGGATGGCATTGATGATAATCAGTCAGCAGCGATATTCATCCTCTGGCTGGTTATCATAAACCAGCTAAAGATAGGCAAAAGGCTCACCTAACTTTAGCTGGATCAGCTAACCAGGCAGTGGCTGAATATTGCTGTTTACTGGTTATCTAACATGCTGTCCAGGCATGCCAGATATGACCCCAGCATTGGATATCCAGGGTTATGTTAAAGTGATGACAGCTGGCTGCTTTAAATGCAATGGCCGTTGTTACTCAAGATCTCCCCTCTCTATTTTAGGATGAGCAGTTTAAACCTTGTTCTGGAAAAAAAAAAGTAGGGAGCTAGTGTTGAGGCATCAAAAATGGGGAGATATGGTTCAAACCTCTGTGTATTATAGAGAATCCTAATGGCTGTTAATTGCTGTAGCTTGAAGGAAAAAAGTTTGGCATCATAAAAAGGGAACTGCAATAATCAAGCCAACCTAAAACAAGAACATGCATCAGTACATGAAAACCACTTGCGTCAAGTATGTATCTGATGGAGCAAATTTAATGCAGGAGAAAAAAGAGAAAACTGACCACAACTGAGATTTGACCATCAAAAGTTTGAAGTGGATCAAACTGGACACTTAGAATTGTAACCGAGTCATGCAAGGAGACAAGAGTGCTGTTAACCATCAGTAGCACTTGCAGAAGAGGTGGCTTCCTTGCAAACGAAATCGCTTCATATTTTGCGAGATTCAACTTAAGACAGCTATTGGATTACCATGAATAGGACTCTCAAATTGACACCCATAGTGAAGAAATTAGTACACTGTCACTGGTGAGATTGAGTCTCTTCAAATGATAAAGACCTTATTAGCAAAGGAATGAGCAAAAGCTTCAGGAGAATGTGAAAAAGAAAGATACTGGTAATTGGGAGGTTTACACAGATGGGATAGAATTCAAAAAAGCTGCTTAGGATGATTGGCACCAGTATGAATAAGTCTTGACTAGTATGATATTTTAGTCGGAGAAATTTGCTTACAATAATAAGAAATACATTTACTACAAAGAGATGCAGCATGATTGGATTTTGACTTCTGCCATCTCCTCTCAGCCTGCCTTGCTTGTTGTTTAAGTATACGTAGACCAGGATGGTGCCACGGCTAGGAGCAGTTAGTTAGGACAGCAACTTCATGGGCAGGAGTCACTCTATTTGATGCAGATGAAAATAGATAATTCCAGTAGGCGACCTGGTCTTTCAGAGGAAGATTAGCACATTTGGCAGGGAATAAATTAGGCATAAAGGCTAGGTCGTCAGGACTGATCTTTTTAAAATATATGATAGTTTTGGACATTTTAATGGGACAAACTCTTTAACAAAACCATCAAAGTGAAGGAGAGGAAAAAATGGTCAGACCAAGAAGTGGACATAGTAGAAATTCGTAACTGAAATAAAGAGTGGATTTTAAGAAAAGGTATAACCTTCAACATGAATGGGATGCTGAACAAGCTGAGCTAAGCCAAAATTCTAAGCATCTCAGAGGTTCATCCATGTGAACATTAAAATCTCCCAAAATAATAAGATTAAGGAAACAGAACATGGTATCTGAAATTAAGGATCTCATCAATACAGTCCTTAAAGGCAAGTTGGGAGGAGAGGTGAGAGATTAGAAGCAAGTGTGAGGTGTAGAGGCTTTAAACAGAACTAGTAAAGCTTCAGAGTAACTTAGATGATCCAATGGCAACTTGGGGGAATGTTTACTAAAACAGTCTAATGGTTAACCTGGGCTATCCATAATGTGACCTAGTTGAAGATAGTCTGGGTTAGTAAACATACCCCTTGGAGAGTGAAAGTTGACCACCATACAAGAAACTTAATTGTGTCTCAGAATTGCCAACCTGGTCCTTGACAGCAATACATAGTGCCATAAGCACAGCACACAGCTCCAAAGACTGAGATTAGTATCAACCAAGAATTGGTAAACTCCAACCAACTTATGCCTCAAGAGTCAAAGGTAGAGGTGCAAAGCCTCTGCACTAATTGAGGGGACTTTCCTGGAATTTTGGGGAGGCAGTCGTGCGGTGAATGCAGAGTGATTTATCGCTACTGCGTTAACAGCAAGGTCAATGTTGTGGGAAGTTAGATACACTTCTGGAGATGTGGCTAACTGCACCTCGTTATCTGCATGCACCATTGCATAGTAATGACCTCTGTAGTAACTGCAAGGTGAGATCCCTGCTCATTCCCCACACATACCATGCCCCTGACTAGGAATTTCCTCTTTAAGTTCCTAACAATGGCAAAAAGCGCACTCTGGAAGGGCGTGCTAACACTCAAAGTTAGTCAACAAAGATATTAAAAGTTACTCTAAATGGAACCATTCTATTTTTTGGTTTGCAATCAGTGTAAAAAATGGAAAATAAGCTTGAGGAGAATTAAAATAAAAGTAAATTACACCTTACTAATACCGGTGGCCAATATCAACTTTAGCTTTAGTGAAGGATCTGTCAGGGGCTGCGTTTACAGCAGCGGGGGCTAGTTTAGGTTGGCAGAGCGGCCTTAAAGAGGAGGGAAAAGCTGTGATTGTGGCTAAGAGCTCCCATGGCGGAGTGAACCTGAAAGGATCAGGTAATAGTGATGTGCGTGAAAGGAGAGAGGTGACGATCTCAGCCGCAAGGAATAGAGAGCCAATTTTGAGAAAAAAGCCCCTCTGACCACAGGTGCAGTGTGAATACTGGTAGAGCAAAGACAACAGTGCAGGCAGTGCAATGGTTAAGGCTCGCTATTAAAGAGGGAGCCCAGATTAGGGAGCCAGAGAAGCTGAGCAGCTGCAGGGATGACAGGGGGTGCCGGGATTGGGATATGTAAGCGTGTGAATGAGGTAAGGCTGAGTGTGTTGCTAAGCTTGTGATTTTGGTCAGGTTAGAGGTGAGGAGGCTGAGTGCTACTCTCCAATGGCAATATTTATTGAAGATCATCAGTGGTTTATTAGAAATGTTGAGATTTTGAAATAGGTCACCATGGAGCAGTCCGCCACCTCTAAAGGTTCTCTATAGGAACTCCATCAGTTTGCTACGCCTGAGATGATCAGTTTCCTCTAAGTCATGAGGAACTCTGTGGGTTCTAACTAAGGTTCCAGGAAAGTCAGTTAAAGAAAACAAGTTGAAAAGTGTACACAATGACACGTTTCTCCCATTATCTTAAAGAGGCATACAAGTTCATATGTGTGTGTTATGGGGCGTGTCAGAGGCTGCATGCATGCATATGTGTATGTGCATGCAAGTGTGTTATTGAAATGTTGGGGGCTGTATGCATGCATTTGTGCATTATTGGGAGTGTCGGGGGCTTCATGAGTATGTGTGCATATGTATATGTTATAGGTATTGTCTAGGGCAACGTGCGTATATTATGGGGCATGCAAATGTGTTATGAGGGAGTGTTGGACTGTGTGCATCCTCGGTATTTGCATATTCCATGTTCATAGATTCGCTTATATGTGCCAAATAAAGAGGAACCCATTTTTTTGCTATTCGGTTATCTCGCAGCCATGCACAATAGGCAAACATTTTCAATTATTATCGCGCAGTGTCGGAGTGGGGTTCAGCAAGGCTACGCTGCCTCTTTGTTCTCATGGATCTCATTGTGTCTTTGTGGAGCATCTTTTAATCCATCTTTTTGCTTATTTATGTATTAATAATGGCATCCAAGTGTAGAGGAAGTGCTAATGAAAGTGTGCTTGCAAGTGTGCCTCAGGAAAAGAAGGCCGTTATGAGCCTCATTGATAAAGTTTGTGTGCGAGATAAACCAGTCTGGGATGTCTGTAGTAAAGGTAGGCCACGAATTTGGCATGAACGAATCCACAATTAGGTTGATCTGCAATAAGGAAGAAGTTTATTCATAAAGCTGTACGTGAATCTGCAGCAGAAAGTGCAAAGGTTACTTCTGTGGTTCTTGATGAAGCCGTGGAAAAAAATGGAAAAACGTTTGTGAATCAGTGAGATGGTGAATGATATAAAAATGTTGTCGATACCACTACTATGGGCCTTAAAGCCAGGCATATCTATGAACTTGTCACAAAGGGTAAGAAAAAACATGAAAACCTTCTCGGCTAGTATTGACTGGCTTGCTCATTTCAAAAACAGATATGGCCTGAAAACGTCAAACTTTCTTGTGAAGCAGGTTCAGCAGATGTGGAAGCTGTTCAAGCTCATTAAGAACAATCAATGCATACCTGAGTAAGTGTTCAATGTGGATGAGATGGGCTTCTTCTCTAATCAGACAGGAAAGCGTACCTATATTTCAAAAACTGTCGCCAAAGCATCTGGCTTTAAAGCATTTAAGGATCGTTCCACACTGTTTTTCTGCATAAGTGCTAAAGATGACTTTTGAAGTGCAAGTCTCTGGCATACAGAGCCTAAATCCTTGTGCACTGAAAGGGAAAAAATGTTAACCACATGCTGGTGCATTGGAGGTGGAACCAGAAAGCTTGGATGACATCTGAAACATTCTGGGATTGGTTCAACAACTGCTTCATCCCAGAAGTAAAACAATACCTTGATGGTAAAAAAATTTGCATTCAAGGTTCTTTTGATATTAGACAATGCACCAGGTCACATTTGATTGGAGCTTGTGAATGCCCACCCAAACGTCAGTCATTTTCATCCCCCCAAACACCACTGCTCTGATCCAGCCATTGGATCAGGGAATTATAAAGGCTTTTAAAAGCCATTATATGCAGGAGCTCTATTGCAATGCTTTGGATGCGAACACAGAAACCACAATGATGGACTTCTGGAAATTCATCATATTGACTATGTTGAAGTAGCCTGGTGAAATGTATCTCAGGCTACAATACACAGTTAGGAAACGTGATGTATCCAAGGATAGAACCAAATAAATGTGCTTAAAAAGAGGCTTTTATTTACAATACCAATGGATGCTGCCCACCCGACACAGGCCGTGTTTCGTTTAATAAAACTTCATCAGGGGTAAAGGGCAACTAAAAACAAAAACATCCAATAAATACATTCAAATAACACATGACATTAAAACATGCATTAAAAGAAAACTTATAAATAATTAAAAACATAATAGAAAACATATCAATAAATAAATAATTATATAACTAAACACTCATATAAATAAATAAAAATTGTTGGAACGCTATATAAATAAAAGCATAGGAGATTAAAAGAGCAAAAGATCCCCACCCATATTAAACTATTGCAACAACCAGGAACCATAAGAAGAAGAGGAAAAACAAACTGTGGGTAAGTATAAAAACAATCTGTGGATAAGTATAAAAATGTATGCCATGCACATATGAAAGTGTTTACTAAAAAACATAAATATAGAAATATAATATAGAAATATAAAAATAATAAATAATAGTAAATCACATCATAAGTGTACACGCAAAAGCCAAAACCGGATCCTTAAAAAGTGCCATGCCATTAGATTCACTGCTATATCAACCATGCCTATACAATAACTAAAAAGTAATACTCACTGGCAAGCCTCTTAATGGCCAAAAGTGTAAAATCTTTTCTTGGCCGAAAACTATATCAAAAGCCAAAAAAGTCATATCAATACAACGGAGAAAAATAAAACCAAACATAAAAATAACACAGGTACACTAAAAATTTTTTTTTTTAAACTGCCTCTAATGTTTCGATTGATTTTTACGTTTTTTGGTGCGCTGAATCCAAATCTGGTAACCAATTTGCTCCATCACGTACAGATTTTTTGCTACATTGGGTTAGCAGTTTGAGGTGAACGTTTCAGATTGAGTGCGATCGAGATAAAAGTTTCTTGGATGAATTCTTTATACTAATTGTTTAGTAGTTATTCAAATAAGAATAAAGAAAATTGTAACAAGGCAGCACATAAGAATAGAGTAATGTCAACAAAACACACTGTGATGGTAGCAAAATTGTCTGCACTTAAAACAGCCACATACATGTGCACAAACATTGAGCATATAAGAGCGAGGTTAGACACAAAGCAAAGCAAAGAAATGTGCAAAAAATGTTGTACAGGTATGTATGTAAGAATAGAAAACGCAAACCGCACCATTGCAATACATGAAGACAAACACCCGATGGTGTGAAAATAAAATTCTAATAAATGAGATCCGACACTGTGGTAATAACTAGCAAATTTTTATTTCAAAGTTTAGTAAAAACACGATATTTGTCAACAAAGTTTAGATTTTAAAGTCATTCTTGGGTCAATCAATCTCCTGGTGGGCCCGTTTCTTCTTCCCCCGAATGCTTCTCTTGGTGCGCTGCTTGGCGTATTTTTCATCTGGGGTTTCCCGCAGCAGCAACCAGCAGAAATCAGCCCTCATAGTGGTGTTCCATCTTCCTTGGTACCTTCTCTCTGCGTCCTTGATGTCCTGGTGAAACCTTTCACCTTGTTCTTCACTGTACGCCCCCAAGTTTTCGGGAAAGTAGTTCACATGGGAGTGCAAGAAATGGACTTTCAGGCTCATGTTACAGCCTTGTTCTTTGAAGGCATTGAGCATCCTGGCAACAATATCCTTATAGTTCTCATCCCGCCTGTTCCCCAAGAATTTGAGAACAACATCCTTGAAGGAATCCCAGGCTTCTTTTTCCTTCTCAGACATCGTTTCAGCGAATGCTCCATCTGAAATGAGTTTCCTTATATCAGGGCCAACAAACACTCCTTCCTTTAGCTTTGCTTCAGAAAGTCGGGGGAACTTTGAGCAAAGGTACCGAAAACACTCACTATCTTTTGGAAGGGACTTGATGAATTGCTTAATGAGACCCAACTTAATGTGGAGAGGTGGTAATAGAATTTTATCACGAGGTACCAAGCTCTCATGAAGAACATTTTTCTCACCGGGTCTCAAATACTCCCGAATTGGCCAGTCTTTTTTCCCCCAGTGTAGGTCGCGGGCCCGGCTATTCCACAAGCAAAGGAAGCAGGGATATTTGGTGAAACCGGATTGCTGCCCTAATAGCATGGATAGAATTTTAAAGTCTCCACAAATCATCCACTTATGCTCATCATAACGAATCTTCTGAAGAATCAGGGCCAAATTCTCGTATTTTTCTTGGAGAATAACAGAGTGAGCAATAGGAACTGAAGCGAATGTGTTGCCATTATGAAGAAGAACACCTTTTATGCTGTCTTTTGACGAATCAATGAACAGCCGCCATTCAGCAGGATCATACTTGAGTTTATTTTTTTTTGAAACTTTTATTTTCATTTTACAACAAGCAAACGAAACAACAAACCAAAGGAGACAAATACAAATATACACATAAGGAAAGCAACCCCAATTACCCCCCACCCCTAAGCTTCTTCTCTAGAACTGAGGAGTATCATCAAAGAGGCGTATACATATAGCAGTGATTGTACATCCAAACAAACAAAAGAGTATCAGCAATATAGACTGATCAGGTGAAATAGGTTTAAACAGTCAGATGGGAGCATTTAGCATTTTAGCATTGTAAACATAATCGTGGAGTATCCTCCATTCAGACAAATGATAGAGGGTCTGAACGGAGAAGCCAACAGATGAGGTATTTGTTCATATTCACTGTATAGACTGACAGGATGCCACCATTCATTGAAATTAAGAGGGGACCTATTTTCCCCCAGTATTTTCCAGTAATATTGTAGTACCGGGCATTCAAACATAATATAAGTTAGTATGTGAATGGCCGTGTGGCATATCCAAAATCTGTTGCTCTGGGTAGCGGTCATTTGACTAACCTATCAGGAGTATAGAAACTTCGGTGGATTAAAAGAAAAAAAGCAAAGCTAACATCCATTACAATAGCTTGCAGAGACTTCTTAACCAAAATGGCTACCCCATACCGCTTGGAAACAGCGGAAGAGAAGGCAGTCGCCATATTAGGCGTGGTATTAAGTTACAATGCCGCAGCGGAATTTAAATGCATTTCCTGAAGAAACAGTAAATTAACATGCTCATGATTAAGATAGCTAAGGATTTTCTTTCTTTTGATTGGACTATTAATGCCTTTTACGTTTTATGAGAAGATCTGACACAAGGCCATCAAGAAAGATTATAAATTCTGAGAAAGAACACAATAATGCACACAGTTTCCCAATGTCCCTCATCTTAACTATGTATGACAGTGCACATAACATAATAATCAATGAGTTAATGAAAATCATGGAAACGCCCCATATAAAAAATAAGCACCGAGGTGCACTAGAGAAGAAGCAAAACCCCAGAAATTACTGGCGACCTAATGTCTGCGGGGAGAAACTCCAGAGAGGGCCCAAGCTAAAACATATAACCTGTAAAACTATGCATGTTTCGAATCCCACCGAGGTGCACATCATGGAGGGATAGAAGGCCAAGTAAATTATAGATAGAAAGAAAAGTCCAGGCAGTCTCTATTCCAGGCTGGGATCACCGCGTCGGGCCGTTCAAGATGGCGGACAAATCCGGCGAATTACAGATCAAAATTGTTGAATCATAGTTGTTGGATTAGCGCATCTGATCTGCGTTATTTGGAGTCCAAAAACATTGCTAGTAGATCGGGATCTTCGAATGTTATGGCTGGGTTATGGAGAGTCACTCTGAGCTTCACTGGATATACTAGGCCAAAGTGAGCCTGTAGTTATTGAAGTCCAGGGCGAAAAGCAAGGAGTCTCCTCCGTCGGTCAGCCGTGGACTTTGCCACGTCAGGGGAAAAGAAACTTTATGACTTTCAAATTCAAGATGATAGTTCACCCGGGCAGCAGTGCGAATTTGCTCTACTTACTGGTATCGCAATAATCGAAAAATGAGAGCCCGAGGGGTCGTCCGATTGAGCGCCATATTAGCAGGAACACGATGCGCTCGGTCAGTCTCCAGATCTCTGTAAATAATAATCTTTAGCAAGGGGGGGAGAGTTTTGACCAAGAATTCTCGCATGTCTCCTGCTCTCACATCCTCCGGTACTCCAATGAGCCCCATATGGTTGCAACCAGCTCGATCATTGCTATCCTCCAGCTCTTTTTGAAAATTTTGTATCATACGCTCAGCCTTGCCCAATTTCACCAAGCGCACCGCGTGCGAGTCTAGGACCTCCGCCATGTTGTCCTGTCGTAGTGGGAGACTTTCAAGCCGGTTCTGAAGTGTGCCAAAGTCTTCACGCAGGGTTCGGAGCGCCGCTCCGTTGGATTGTACCAGCTCCTTCACACCGCGTATCTCCTCCAAGATCTCCTGTGGCGTTGCGGGGTTTCCCCAAAATGGGGCCATCTTTTGTGGGGAAGAACGCTGTTTTGGAGCGTTTTCCGTGTGAAGAAGAGGGAGACCCGAGGTCCAGTCACACTGGTTTGTGGCCCGCCGTTCCCCCCGAGGCACCCCGGTAAGTTCAGAGCAAAAAAATGAGATTTATGCAGGTATTAATTCAGGATTCTGAGTAGGCCTCTCGGGAGCTTCAACGCAAAGCGTCTATCCCGCTGGACATCAGGCTCCGCCCCCCTATCATACTTGAGTTTAAACTTTTCCATCACTCCGTATATATCGTTGCAAAATACCAAATCTTCCTCTTTGCTGAAATACTTCAAAAATTGTGTCTCGCGGTTGCGGTACCAATAAAAAGTTGTTCCTGGTGACAATAGATTTTTCTGTTTAAGCCGAGAACCTAGCAGTTGGGCAGCATCTTTTGGGAATCCTAAATCCCGGACTAAATCATTCAATTCAGCTTGAGAGAAAAGTTCAGGTTTCGGATCTGGTTCAGTTTCAAACTCGGAAGTACTGGACTCATCGGGAAAAGTCATCTGATGAGTCTCATCATGATCAGAACCGTCCACACAAATATGATCCAAAGATTTTGGTGGTTCAGGCACAGGTACTTCGTTGCTATGAGGCATAGGCCTAATTGCTGAGGGAAGGTTGGGGTAACTTATTACATTCTTATTTTTTAAGTTGTATCCCTTCACAATGCAAGAGCAAAAATAGCAGTCACTGCTGTGGTCTCTTTGTTCACGCCACATCATAGGTATTCCGAAACGAAATGCTTGTTTTTTACCTTTCACCCATAAGCGTAGATCTTCCTCACATGTCTTGCACACTTTGTGAGGAGCCCACGGTTTGTCTTGATCGCCTAACTTCAAACCGAAATAGGCGAAATATACTTTTTTAATAAATGCAGAAATGTTCCTCTGCCGCTTTTTCACGGTATATTCCCCACAAATAAAACAAAAACTGTCCGGAGAGTTGACGCAACCTCTGGCTCTGTGAGCCATCACAAATACACAGCACTGCAAACTACAACTGTAGTGAACCACTTCGGAATAAAGCTGGATTACGACTGAGCAAACAAAAGGTAATAATGAACTTGCAAGAAACTGAAATTTGACAGGAACGTTCATGTCGCAACCACCATGTTTGAGCGAGCGAACGAGGCGAGGCGAACAGGAAAGAACATGCGCCAGCGCGAGTACTGGATTTAGCCCCCCGCCTCCCAATTGTCCTGTTAATGTATAAAATGAATACAAAACACTCTAAAATATCATGAGGAAGTGTTTCTAGTTAGTTAACCATTACAACCTCTATTTTGGGCCAAGAAAATAAACTGCAGTCGGCTGAAAAGAAATTATGTGAACATTCCTTATATGGGTAAGAAATCTAATTTTGCAAGAAAACGTGATGTGATAGAACATTTTGGCTATTTTTCCTGGATTCAGCACCCCAAAATCTATAGGAATCAGTTGCAAAACTGGAGGCAGTTTTTTGGTAGTGTACCTGTGTAATATACTAAGACTTGCTTACATGGTACGACAAGCTGGAAAACCAGCTGCACCTAAGGCCACAGGCGCTACAATTGTAGTTATACCAGATCCCTTGTAAACGCCGCAGGATAACTAAAAATAAAACATTATTGTTTAAATCTGTAAAACGGCAAAATGTAATCCACGTGGAGGCACCCAAATAAAACTTACCACATTCTGCCAATCGTCTTACACACTATCCAAACTTTTACAGAGTCTGTGTAACATTGTATCACCGCACTGCACACAGCTACATTATAAAAACGCTGGCGCATGTGCAATTGAACGAAAGGAAAGGGGCGGACCCTATTAAGGACGTCAACATCACAGGCATACCCAATGCTGAATTGAATAAAAAACCGCGATCCCCACACTAAACCCAAAATAAAAACTGTATCGGTAAAAAATAAAAATCTGGATAGCAGAGTCATTGTCAATCCGATCGTGAACTGTCAAACATAGCAACCTGAATTCATCTGTGTGGAAAAATATATACTCAACTATAAAAACGTAAAATGCTATTGTTCTTATAAAAAGGAACACAATTACTCTTCCTTTTGAAAAAACACAATTACTCTTCCTTGTGAAAAAAACCTTAAACCACTAAAAAAGGGGGGGCAATAGATGCTAAAGTACTAAAAATAGAAAACCAAAACCTTACCCAATTAAATATAATGCGGCAAACATAAAGGCCTAATTCAATAGACTTAAGGAAATCATAATATACAGTCCTAAAACCATAGAAACAATAAATACTACTGCTCATATCAAAGGCATAAAATATTATATAAAAACTCTATTACCACCGAAAAAAAGAGAAGAGCCATAGCCTATCAAGGAAATATCTCTGATTCATAAAAAGACAGAAAAATCTTGTTCTAAGTTAAGACCATTAGGTGTCATAGAGTCTAACATAAAAATATATCTCTGTTCCAATTGCAATATGGTTTTGTTGATGTCACCACCCCTCCAGTTCATCTTAACCTTCTTAATAACGAAGAACTTTATATCTGAGGCTTTATGCGCTTGTTGAATCCAGTGTTCTACTAAAGGTGCGAACACAGAAACCACAATGATGGACTTCTGGAAATTCATCATATTGACTATGTTGAAGTAGCCTGGTGAAATGTATCTCAGGCTACAATAAACAACTGCTGAAAGAAGGTTTGGCCAGCAGGCGTTGCAAATTTCAAAGGCTTTTCTGGTGTGGATGAACATGTAAAAAACAATGTACAAGCAATCATGCTGTTGGCGCATAGGATTGGTGGCGGAGGTTTCGAAGATATGCAAGAGGAGGATGTTGCAGATATTCTAATGGAACGTGTGGTAGAACTCCCCAATGAAGAATTTGGATATGATGGCTAAGCAGGACATTAAGGACAGTGATGACGATGACTACAAAGAACAGCAATTGACTCCAAAGATTGTGCCTCTCACAAAAGCTAAAACCAAGAGATGGGCATCAATGATGGAAAAGCTATCGAAGGAGACAGAGGAATCTGATGCCATGCTAAAACAGCCTCAAGTTCAAAAGGGAACTCAACACCACATTTCTTCCCTACACTGAGACACTGATACAGTTACGGTGGAAATCCAAGCAAAGCACTCGCAGTACTTCAAGCGAGTCCAGACACAGCAATCTTTCACACCTTCAACCAGTCATGCAGGGCTGATTACAGAGGGCGAGGCCGCTGATGTTGCAGATGCTGAACTGTCATCCATCTCACAATCTCTGTCACCCATTCCATAGAGTGGCAGCAACCTCTCCCTTAGTTCTCTTGAGGGCATCCAAGGTTGAGAGGTTTGAAAAACAATTCAGTACCCTCCTAATGTCATCACCATAAAAGGTAAGCTTACATGTTGTCAATAAGTAAGCTGTTTTTTACATGGAAATGATATGTTTTACGTTGATAGATAGCAAAAATGTTTAGCGAACAGGTCTCCTATAGGATCAATGGTTCCTTATTTGTGTTTTCAGTATTCGCAGGGTTTTCTAGGAACCTATCCTCCACGAATACCGAGAATTCACTATATGTCTGAACATGCACTATGGGAAGTGTTAGGGGTCGCATGCATTCATGCTTGTGTGTGTGTGTGTGGGTGCGCGCGTGAATTTGTTATGGGGAGTGTTAGAACATAAGAGATGCCATACTGGGTCAGACAAAGTCCAGTATCCTGTTTCTAACAGTGGACAATCCAGGTGTACCTGTCAGGTTCCCAAAAGGTGCACAGATTCCATGCTGCTTGTCCAATGAGTAAGCAGTCCTCTTTAATAATGGTTTATAGACTTTTTCTCCAGAAACTTGTCCAAACCGCTTTTAAATCCAGCTACACTAACAGCTTTTACTAAATCCTCTGGTAACAAATTCCTGAGTTTGATTTCGTGCTGAGGGAAAAAAAATTCTCCAATTAGTCTTAAATGTGCTACATTGTAACTTCATTGTGTATCCCCTAGTCTTTCTACTTTTTGAAAGGTAAACAATTGATCTACCTATTCTACTCCATTAATTATTTTATAGACCTCTATCATTTCCTCACGGCCATCTTTTTTCCAAATGGAAGAGCCCGAACCTTTTGAGTCTTTCCTCGTAGGGGTATCCTTCCATCCCCTTTACAATTTTTGTCACTCTTCTCTGTATCTTTTCTAAGTCTGCTATATCCTTTTTAAGATATGATGACCAGAACTGCACACACTATTCTCCTGCAAAGCGTGGTATATCAAGCATAGTAAACATAACCATTCCTTCCCCTATGATTCCTAGCATTCTATTTACTTTCTTGGCCGCCACTCCATACTGGGGGCAAATGGTTTCAATGGATTATCCATGATGATGCCTGAATCCTATTCCTGGGTGGTTGTTCCTAATGTGGTACCTTGCATCATGTAACTGTAGTTTTAGGTTGTTCTTTTCTAAGTGCACATCTTTGCACTTATCCATATTACATTTATCTGCCATTTGCACTCCCAATGTCCCAGTATGCAAATTTTTACAATTCTCTTGGATTGTAACAAATTTGAATAATTTGGTGTCATCTGCAAATTTGATCACCTCACTCGTTATTCCTATTTCCAGATCATTTATAAATATGTTAAAGTAGTGGGCCCAGCACAAATCCCTGGGGTACTCCACTATTCACCTTTCTCCATTGGGGAAAATTGGACATTTAGCCCTATTCTCTTTTTTCTTTCAAACAGTTCCTAATCCACAATAGTGCATTGCGTACTATCCCATAGCTTTTAGATTTCCCCATGTCTGTCATGAGGGACTTAGTAAAAGGCTGTCTGAAAATCGAGATACACTATATCAATTGGGTCACCTTTATCTACCTGTTTGTTCACACCTTTAAAAAGATGAGAGATGAAGGGCTGTATGTATGTCTTAAAGGGAAAGACGGGGGCTGGATGTGCATGTGTGTGATGGGGAATGTCGTGGGCTGCATGCATGTGTGTATATGTTATGGGACCTGTCGGCAGCTGTGTGTGTATGTGTGTGTGTAATGGGGCATGTCAGGGGCTATGTATGTCTCTTATAGCCTCCACCAGCCTTCCCCTATATTTCTATGGCTCTCATGAAACCTCTCCAGGCTTCACCAAGTGTGCAGGGGTGGCAGAATGTTGTTTATGTTGGGGGGGGGGGGGGCGGAGGCCAAGCTCCGCCCCTTGGCCAGCCACAGTGAGTGCGGCTGTAATTGCTGTCTGCCCATAGGGATTCAGTCTCCCATGGGCAGACAGGAGGGGGAAGATCAGAAATCCCAGAAGCCCCTGTTGCTCACCTTTTCTGATGCCTCTGCCAGGATGTGTGTATAGAGGTTATTCTGAGCTGCAAATAGCGGAGATGGATGTCCCATCCCTGCTATTCATGTCGGCTCTTACCCAATGTTCCAGCTAAGCTGCGCTGGGTCCACTGTCAACATTCCTGCTGGCAGGGGGAGGTGCAGAGCGATCGATCGCTCTTCCCCTCCCCCCACCAGCAGGAATGCCAGCGGAGGACCCGGCGCAGATTAAAGAGAATATTGCGAGGGTGCTGCAGCATACGTTAGACACAGGGTCTAACACATGCCACAGCACCTTCGCCATATTCTCTTTAATCTACACTGGGTCCTCCGCCGGCAAGAATGTTGGTGGCAGACCCAGCGCAGCTTAGCGGGAATATTGCTCCTATCCCCGACTAACTTCCCCGCCAGTTGTGCAGGGAAGTTAGATGGGAAGTGGGAATGGGCAGCCCGGGGGTGGAGTCTGGGCGGGCAGTGAGCGGTCGCCGGCCCTGGATGTACAGGACCAATTCTAATGTCAGCCCTGTATATCCAGGGCCAGCAACATGTTCAGGGAAGTTATTCCACCTCCGAGGTGGAATAACGTCCTTAGACATGTTTTTTTTACTTGCCTGGGGTGCGGATAGGGCGGGGGCGGGGGGGGGGGGAAGGGGGCCAGGGCACATTCCCCTCAGTCTGACCCTGGCCTTAGGAGGCCAGATCGGGGATTGGGCTGCGGGGAATAAACCCCTTTTTCAGGCAGCCGGCACCGCTGTTCCATTTAAAAGCCCTGACTGAGTTAGCCGGGCTTTTCATGTACGTGCAGGCCAGACTGAATCGCAGTCCCAGCCTGCATGTACATGACTGTTCGCGATTCTGATCCCCTCTGTGCATCCGGTTCAGACCAGACACACAGAGGGGATCTATGTGTAGGACGAAATCGGGCCTTATGTGTCTCTCTCATGAACCCCCAGGATTCACCCAGTTTCTCTGTTTCTTTCTCTCTCTCATATCCCCCCCTCCTTCATCCACGCCTCCTTTCACTCATCCATTCTCTGGCTGCAGCTCTTGAAAAACGCAGCAGTTCATACTTTCCCCACCACGATCAGCTCTCTGCATGGTGGAGCTGCACTGTTCAGGAAGTTGGCTGATCTCCGTGTTTTAAGTCTCACAAGATTTCAAACTATGAAGTCAGGTGGAACTTCTGCACCATGTAGCTGCACCATTCAGAGAGCCAATCACTGCGGGGCAAATATGAACCACAGCATTTTGACCAGGCTCTCATATGCATGCTTATTTACGTACAGCCAGACAATGTCCTTGCTGCTGAATTCTCAGCAATAGGCACTGGACCTTAGCAAAATGTACCTAAAGACCTCGGTTAGAGTTGGGTGTTCTCTTATTTGGCAGCTTGACTCCTAGTGCTAGTACTGCCAGACTACCACTAGGGGGATTTTGACACTATTTTAAACCTGGGTGCTGATGAGGCAGGAATGACCAGGAATTGTTCTTGTCCCCCCCCCATGGGAAACACTCGGCAGGGCCAAGGTAAGTCAGGAGTGGGGGGGGGGGGGTTGTGTTGGGGATTGAAGAGGAGATTTGATTGAAGGGTTGAGGCTTTGATTTGGGGGCGGAAGGACGAGGGATGATGAATTAACACGCGTTAACATTAGTGCTCTTTAGTAACTAGGTGCATTAATTCATTGGCACTTAGCACATCTTAGTAACTACGGCTCAGAAGCTTGAAAGTAATCAAGAATCTTATCCAATAATAAGAAAAAAACTACACTTATGAGTTTACACAAGTTCATTTAAAAGAAGCAAAAAGAACTTAGGAAAAAGAAAAGAAACAATAGGAAAATGTTGTTCTGAAATTGTGCTATAATTACCCATTTAATTATTTGGTTAATTCTATGCTGATAGAAGTGTTTTACTAAAACTACAAAATGAAGACTATAGCTGTGGTATAGATTAACTCATTTTAATTTTTAAGTGAATCTTCTGTGCTAGTAAATAAGAATATCATATTTAACTCCAAAAGGGTGGGATAACGACAGTGGATCCCTATAGGGCAGAGCTACTCAATTCCGGTCCTGGAGGTCTGCAACCCTGCAGGTTTTCAGGATATCCCTAATGATATGCATGAGATATATATGCATTAGAGATAGCCTGCCAACCTGACTGGTTTTTGGCCCTCCAGGGCTGGATTTGGAGACCCCTGCCTTACACCTCTGTCATTTAAGATTGTAAGTGGGCAAGGTGCAGATGTCCAAGACATCAAAAAGGTTAGAATTTGTCACATTCCTCCTTGCTTCTCACCACCACCAAAATATTGTCTATTAGACAACTTTTTGGTGGTGTTGAGAATCTAGGAGGAATGTGACACATTCTATCTACCCTTTTGATGTCTAGAACATCTGTACCTTGCCCACTCACAATCTTAAATGACAGAGGTGTAAGGCAGGAGTCTCCAAATCCAGCCCTGGAGGGCCACAAACCAGTCAGGTTGGCAGGCTATCTCTAATGCATATATATCTCATGCATAAAAATTAGGGATATCCCGAAAACCTGCAGGGTTGCAGACCTCCAGGACCGGAATTGAGTAGCTCTGCTATAGGGCAAGAGGATAACAGCCAAGAATGGAGCACTTCAACTCATTATCCAGAACTATACTGCAAGAGATAATTAAGTAATATCACTCAGAAGGTGAATACTTTATTTAATGAACTTAATTATGACTAAAAATTAAGAAAAAAAAAAAAAGGTTGAGTTCATATGTTGTCACAGTGGCCCCATCCAGCATACCATCTTGGCTATCAGCATTGCTCCATTTTTTGTATATAGTTTCAAAATCATATATGTAAACACCTCCATTGCAAGCAAACAAAAGGAATTCCCAATTCAAAACTGTGCAGCAAAATACCAAAATGTACTTATCTGCAAGTCTGGGTAGTATACAAAGGTATTGGATAGTTTGCACCTCAACTCAAAACAGATGTGGAATGACTGCTTCGCTTCGCTTCTCCTAAGAAACAATATGAATCTGCACTGCAGCAAGTACAACCCCCTTCCCCTCAAAAAAACTTATTGCATAGCACATCTGGGATTGTTGTGTCTGTGGATGGACTCCTTGGCTGGAGTGACGTTCCTTGGCTGATGCGCGCCATGATGCACAACCTCCCACCGGGCCCACAGAGGCATCGTGGCAAACTTACCATAAAGCTGGTTTGTCATGCTGCCTCTGCTCCAGGTCTCGCGATTCACGGGCAGACCACACCCACCACCCCACCATTGGTACGCCATTGCTTGGACTTAGAGTGTGGGCTCCAGATTTGGCCCTAGACTAGATTTAGAAAGAGTGACAGCCTTGCTGGTCTCACAGTAGGTTGGGACTCAAGTGCTGTATGTTTGAGGATTGGTGAAAAACGAAGGCATGGGGAACATAAAATAAAAAAATAAATAAACATAACCTGCACTGCACCACAGGTTCTGCCCTAGCAACCCTACAGAACAGACTGGGTGGACCATGTCAGTCTTTATCTATCTCTGTGTTAACTTGGCTCTCTCTTATTCTAGGTTCAATCAGACTGTAGCTTAATTTTCTACTTTCTGTTTCCCACCCCAGCTTCTGGGGAATTGCATTATATAGTCAATAATTTCTACTGTATATGGGGATAATTTGTGCAGAGAGTATTTTGTTACCCCTCTGTCCTGACTGGGAAGCTGAGATAAAGTGTGTGTCAGGCCTACTGTGAGAGGGAAAATGTTATTAGGGAAGGCCTTACAGAGATGTATTCAGTTCACCTGAGTGACTAAACATTTAAACTGTGTAGAAATCACTTCCATGTGCCTTTAACTATTATTTAACACATGCACTATTGGTTTGCACAGTTAGGGGGATGTTTACTAACAGGTGCATCTTTAGCAAGCGATTGGGGCTTGGGGTTAGTGTGGCAGCCTGCACTAACTCTTAGTCCGTGAATGGCCCCCAGCTGTTAGCGTATTGCAGCCATGCAACACCACATTAATCGTCTTGTGTGTGCACTTAACGCTACCTCTTGAGCCAGTAAATGCACCCACCCAAAGGGCAAAAGTCATTGTCAGTGTAGGCCATTGTCACCCGCACTAACCCTCATGTGCTGAGACCACCCATGTTCTGCCCTTAACCCATCAAGTTCCCACCCCATCTCTCACTAAGGGGTTAGCATGGGACTTTTGCTGTGGCAGTCTGTGTTAACAGCTCGGTACTGTGGTAAACCCCACAGTAACCTTTAACACAGCTTAGGAAACATGCCCCTTAAAACATGTTGTAGCATGCATGCAATGTACCCACAAAAATGAATAGGTGAAATCTATATGAAAAAATGTACGAAAAGTGGGAAAACATTTATTTAAATGCGCACAAACTGAACTGTGTTTTGGCCATGCACACCCCTATTTGTTAGCCTGTAATTTTGTAAAGTTTGTGGAAGGGCATCATGGACAGGATTATACTACAATTCTGTTTTCCTACCATACAATATTTGGAAGAGATTTGTGAAGTTTGTTGAGCTAGTATTTCAAAAGTGCTGCCAATATGGCAGATTTGATAAAAAAACAAGAACATTTGCTGCCATCTAGTGGATAGCTAGAAAAACTTATGAAACGGAAAGCATTTTTATACTGGGTAGTTATTCTGAAAAGAATAGCAGAACCAATGATCTCCAGGAACAAGCAGGAATAAGTCCTCACATATGGGTACGTCGGTATCGACGGAGCCCGCGCGGGAAAGCTCCCCAGCTTCCCAGAAGGAAAGCTTTTGGGGCCTCCCACTGCGCATGCGCGCTGCCTTCCCGCCTTCCTGACCAACTCTCCTCAGTTCTTCTTTTTCCACGGAGCCAGCAGGTCGTGTTCCTGTCACCGCTGAAGAAGTTCTTATTTTAATTTGTTTCTTTGGCCGCGTATCTGCCTTCCCTGATTCCGGACCGGTACTGCCGGTCTTTTTTCTTTATTTCCTTAAAAAAAAAAAAAAAAATTTCTTATTTTTCCCCACTTGGTGTGTTTGTCCTGTGAGGCCTCTAGGCCTTCACAGAATTCTCCCTCATGGAGAAACCAGCCTCTGGTTTTAAAAAATGCACCAAGTGTAGCGGTACTATTTCAGTCACAGACACCCATGAATGGTGTCTTAAATGTTTGGGGCCTGACCATTCCATTTCGGATTGCTCATCCTGTTCTTTGATGTCTAAACGTGGCTTACAAAACCGGGCAGCCAAGTTTCACATGCTGTTTTCTACAGATACTCCAGCATCAACATCTTCCAGGTCTTCCTCTCCTGATGGATCTCAGGTAACCAAACATTCCTCTGGCAGGTCCTCAAAGGGCAAATCTCCCTCTAAGTATCGAGATGCCCCCGGGCTAGACCCTGAGGACCCTGCCCCAGCCAAACAACCCCGGCGGGAAGCTCCGGCTTCCAAAGCTCCTCCTATGGGGTTACAGGTTGACATCGATGGCACGGCCTCGACCGATCACCTGTTAGACTGCTCTGGGGTACCGGCTCAATCTTCCGGTACCGACATCCAGACAGTCGTTTCGTCTATGGATCATACAGTTCAATCCATGCAGCAGGCCATACTGGCTTTTATTAGAGCTGCGACGCCCTCGGTACCGCAGCCAGCGGTACCGACTCCGGTTCCGGTACCACAACCGATACCAGTACCCAGTGCATCCACATCGACCAGGATACCGATTCCGGTTCCCGGTTCCGGGGTTTTTCCCGATACCGATCCGGTACCGGGTACCCCCGATGTGGGTACTGGTCGATACGCTTATCGATCCCTGGAAGCAAACAGACGATACTTCGAGTCTTCTGATGATTCTGATTCATCAGATGACTCTGCTGAAGTATCCCTTACTCTTCCTGAAGAGCCCTCTTCTCCAAAGAGGAGAATGTCTCCTCCAGAGGATTTGTCCTTTCAAGACTTCATCATTGAAGTAGCTAAAGGTCTCTCTATTTCAGTGACCTCTGAAAAAGAACCTAGAGCAAAAAAATTAGATATTTTAGGATAATCTAAGGTTCCCAAAGAAGCAGTCACCTTGCCCATTCATGAAATTCTTCAAGAACACATGATGGACTTATGGGAGACTCCTCTCACCCTATCTCCACATTCTCGTCGCTTGGACACTATGTATCGTGTCCCCCCTCCTCCTGGATTTCAAAAAACTCAGCTCCCTCACCACTCTATTGTGGTGCAGTCAGTTATGAAAAGGATAAAGAGTACCAAAAGACACTCTTCTGCTCCTCCAGGAAGAGAATGCAGGACCTTGGATGCTTTTGGTAGGAAAATCTTCCAAGCAAGTATGCTTATTGCCAGAATCAACTCATACAGCCTCTATATGGGCATGTTTCTGAAGGAGATTGCATTGAAAATACGCCATTTTCTCCCCTTTATCCCAGAGGATAGAAAGGAGGAGTTCCTTCTTTTGCTAAAGCATACCCAAGATATTTCAAAGTTCTCCAACAGAGCAGCCTTTGACTCCTTTGAGGGTGCTAGCAGAGCCTCAGGTATTGCCATAGCAGCTCGCAGAATTGCTTGGCTCCAGGCCTCTGACCTAGAACCCTGGGTCCAGGATGGGTTGGGAAATCTGCCCTGTACAGGTGAGAATCTGTTTGGCAAGGAGTGCAAATCAAAGCCACCCAAATGGATGCAGAAAATGCTGCTTTAGATAGACTTTCTAAATCTACCTCTGCCCCTGTCAAGAAAAAATCTTTCAAGAAGCCTTTCTATAAGAAGGCCAGATTTGCTACAAATACTGGCCAACAATCTTCTGCAGCTCGCTTTGCTCCTAAGCATCAGCAGCCTAAACAGGCCAGGGCAAAACCTGCAGGGGCTGCTACAGCCCAGCAGTCCCAACCTCCTCAGGGTTTTTGACTTGATACTAGAGAACTTAATCTTTCTGGCTCTAAAACATCCAGAGCCTCTCACCATTCCAGGAAGGTTAACTCATTTTGCTCCCAGATGGGAGCAAATCACATCAGAACAGTGGACCCTCTCTATCATCAGAGAGGGCTACAAACTCCATTTCTCCAGCCTTCCTCCCCATACCATGGTGAGAAGTTTCAATTCTCCCCCATCTCTCCTGTTGGGTCGGGAGGTGACCACTCTTCTCGCCCAAAGGGCAATAGAAGAAGTTCCTCTTCTTCAACAGGGGTCAGGGTTTTACTCCCCTTATTTTCTCATTCCCAAGAAAACAGGGGTGTACCGACCCATTCTAGATCTGAGAGAATTGAACAAATTCCTATGCAAGGAGAAATTCAAGATGCTTTCTCTAGGTACTCTCCTTCCATACCTACAGAGTCAGGATTGGCTTTGTTCTCTAGATCTCAAGGATGCGTGCACACATATACTCATCCATCCATCCCACAGAAAATTCCTACGGTTTCTGTTCCAGGGAAAACATTTCCAATACAGAGTACTCCCCTTCGGTCTAGCCTCTGCTCCAAGAGTATTTACCAAATGCATGGCAATAGTGACTGCATTTCTACGCGCCCTGGGAATTTTTGTCTTCCCATACCTGGACGACTGGCTCATCCGAGCTCCATCTCAGTCCGAGGCTCAGACTTCCCTGGATCGCACCAGACGCATCCTGCAGTATCTGGGACTTGTGATCAATCTGCCAAAGTCTCAACTCACCCCTACTCAGTCCCTGGAATTCATAGGGGCCTGGTTGGATACCACCACTGCAAGGGCCTATCTTTCTCAGGCCCGTTGCCAACGTCTAGTGCACTTGGCCTCCCAGACTCAGTCCAGAAGCCACTTAACTGCCAGGGAGATGCTACAACTATTAGGCCACATGGCCTCCACAGTACATGTGGTGCCTTATGCTCGCCTACATATGAGAGCAGCTCAATGGACTTTGTCCACCCAGTGGACTCAAACATCAGGAGCTCTCTCAGACCAAATTGCAAACTCCAAACGTCTCTTTTGGTCTCTCCAGTGGTGGATGTCCACTCAAAATCTGTTGTTGGGGGCCCCCTTTCAACCATTGTTGCCCCAAGCAACCCTCACAACAGATGCCTCCCAAACTGGTTGGGGAGCTCATCTTCAAGATCTCTCCACTCAGGGCACTTGGTCTCCACAGGAGACCACCCTTCATATCAACCACTTGGAACTTCGAGCAATCTTTCTAGCTCTCAGAGTTTTTCATACCCTCCTCAGCAACATGACAGTCCTTATTCATACGGACAATCAAGTAGCCATGTTTTACATAAACAAACAAGGAGGGACTGGCTCTCTGTCACTTTGCAACGAAGCTCTAAGATTATGGGCCTTCGCCAGAGAGCATCAAATCCATCTCCTGGCAGTATATCTTCCAGGAATCCAAAACTCTTGGGCAGACAGACTCAGTCGAGTTCTGCTTCCACACGAATGGTCCCTGCACATGGATCAGGTACTCAAAATCTTCCAGAAATGGGGAACCCCAGACATAGACCTCTTTGCAAGTCCGTGGAATGCCAAACTTCCCTGGTTCTGTTCCAGAATTCCGTGTCAGGGAGTGCAGGCCAAGGATGCCTTCCTCCTTCATTGGGGTCGGGGCTTCCTATATGCCTTTCCACCCATTCCTTTGATTCCCAAGACTCTGTTCAAACTTCAAAGGGATCAAGGGTCCATGATCCTCATAGCTCCATGCTGGCCACGCCAAGTGTGGTGCCCTCTACTTCTGCATCTCTCCCAAGCCCCCTCTCTGGACTTGGGAGCAGCTCCAGACCTTCTGTCTCAGGAGGAGGGAACTTTGTGGCACCCAAACCCCAAGTCCCTTCACCTCAGAGCTTGGTTACTGAAGGCCTAGACCTTCAACACTTCAATCTTTCGCAGCAAGTGAAGGATATCCTCCAGGCTTCTAGGAAACCTTCCACTAGGCGTTCTTACGCTTTTAAATGGAAAAGATTTTCCATTTGGTGTGCTCAAAAGGGTCTCATCCCTCTAGCACTCCCTTTGAATTCTCTTTTGGAATATCTCCTGCATCTCTCCAATGCAGGACTCAAAACGAATTCAGTAAGAGTCCATTTGAGTGCTATTGCAGCATCCCTTAAGCCCATCAATGGACAACCTGTTTCCTCTCATCCTCTTATTGCAAGATTCATGAGAGGCCTAACCTTAACTAAACCTCCCATTCGGCCTCCTCCGGTGGCATGGGACTTAAACTTGGTTCTTGGTCAGCTTATGAAGCCACCCTTTGAACCCTTAGCCACTACCTCCTTGAAATTTCTTTCCTGGAAGGTTATTTTTCTTATTGCAGTCACCTCAGCTCGCCGTATCAGTGAACTGCAAGCTCTAGTGGCTAATCCACCTTATACAAGGTTCCATCATGATAAGGTGGTCCTTAGGACCAATCCCCACTTTATGCCTAAAGTGGTCTCCCCTTTTCATCTTAATCAAGAGGTATATTTACCTGTCTTTTTTCCAGCTCCTCATGCATCCACTGCAGAGAGGAACCTTCATACTCTAGATTGTAAAAGAGCTCTTGCCTTTTACCTCCACAGGACACAGCAACATCGAAAGTCTTCTCAGCTTTTTGTTGCTTTTGATCCTTCTCATTTGGGACTTCCAGTCTCTAAAAGAACACTCTCCGATTGGATTGCTCAGTGTATCTCTTTTGCTTACCAGAGTAAGAACCTTTCTCTGGAGGGCCATGTCATCACTCACAATGTGAGGGCCATGGCCACCTCTATGGCTCATCTAAACTCTGTGTCCATTGACCAGATCTGTCGAGCAGCCACCTGGGCCTCGGTTCATACCTTTACAGCCCATTTACTGTTTGGACAAGGACTCCCGCCGGGATGCCTTGTTTGGTCAGGCTGTCCTCAGACACCTGTTTCATTCTTGAACAACTCCAGCCCACCTTCCCTGAATGGATGCCTGAGATCCATAGGAAGATGAGGAACCTTTCAGGGTCTCATACCCTTGAGGGGATCTCCCAGGCATCTTAGCTAGTGAGTCCCCATATGTGAGGACTTATTCCTGCTTGTTCCTGGAGATAGCACAGTTACTTACCTGTAACAGGTGATCTCTGGGAACAGCAGGAATTAGTCCTCACAACCCACCCACCTCTCCTAGGAGTTGTATCTCTCTCTCTTTCCTTTCCTCTCTCTATTATCTCAGCTTTAAACTCGAACTGAGGAGAGTTGGTCAGGAAGGCGGGAAGGCAGCGCGCATGTGCAGTGGGAGGCCCCAAAAGCTTTCCTTCTGGGAAGCTGGGGAGCTTTCCCGCGCGGGCTCCGTCGGTACCGACGTACCCATATGTGAGGACTAATTCCTGCTGTTCCCAGAGATCACCTGTTACAGGTAAGTAACTGTGCTTTTTCAGTTAACTCATCTGCCTGTTAAAACAA
This sequence comes from Ichthyophis bannanicus, assembly GCA_033557465.1. Lineage (NCBI taxonomy): Eukaryota > Metazoa > Chordata > Amphibia > Gymnophiona > Ichthyophiidae > Ichthyophis > Ichthyophis bannanicus. Next base: position 700,522,545 of record CM066034.1, on the reverse strand, counting down.
AAACATTAAGATCCCCCTGTTTTGTCTTTATCAGATCATAGAACTGCCAACATCCTGCAATTCTACAAGCAGAATTTTTGTTAGGATCAGTACTTCTAGAAACAGTAGACTTTTTAACAGAAAAGGGACATTTGGTCCACTTAGGTTGCCCATAGATAGGAAGAAAATTGATGCCTTTGAATTATGGTGCTGACGGCAAATACTGTGTATACCATGGATTGCCCGAAGAACAAACCAGTCGATACTAGAAGAGATCAAACTTAAGCTTTCTTTAGAAGCTCATATGACAAGACTTTGACTTTCATACTTTGGACACATCATGCAAAGAGAGAGATCATTAGAGAGAGACATCATGCTTGGCAAGATATTTCAACGCAAACGAGGAAGGCCAGCAATGAGATGGATCGATACAATAACAGCAGCTATGGGTACCAGTCTGTCAACAACACAATTTAGGACAACTATCCAGAGGGTCGCCATGAGTTGACATTGACTTGATGGCACTTAACAACAACAACAACAGGTTGCCCATTTGTACCTGGATATTGTGCTGTCACAGATCATACTCAGTTTGTGGTCTTTTTTACTTTCTCTCTCCTATCACTATTTATCCTATGTATGCTTGAATTCTGCCACTCAGTGGGCTCCTATGATCTCTGCTGATAGCCTGCTCCAGATTTCCTCTATCCTTCAAATGAGAGTATTTCTTACATTTTTGTTTATATTAGATGAAACTTTCTTGTTCTTGAGCTCTTTATATGAAAGAATCTCCCTTCTGGCACTTTTATGAACAGGCAGATCTTCTGTACACCACATTTCCAGCCCAACATGGAAAGAGGAGTCAAAAAACGAAAACTGGAAACAACAAAGCACTGACAAGTTAGATACAAGGCATTGATAAGGCAGGCAAAGACAAAAGGTATTTAAAGGTGATGCATTGGAAGAATTTAAAGAAATATTGATAAACTACGAAGATGTATTACAACTATTTGATAAACTAAAGAGTAGCAAATCACCTGGACCGGATGGAATACATCTGAGGGTGTTGAAAGAACTGAAATATGAAATTGCAGACCTACTATTAGTAATTGGTGAACTATCATTAAAATCATCTGTAATACCTGAAGACTTGCGAATGGCCAATGTAATGCCAGTTTTTTAAAAAGATTCCAGGGGTGTTCTGGGAAACTATAGACCAGTAAGCCTGACGTCAGTACTGGGCAAAACAGTAGAAACCATTATAAAGAACCAAATTACTGAACATGTAGATAGTCATGGTTTAATGGGAGAAAGCCAACATGGTTTTAGAAAAGGAAAATCTTGTCTTAATAATCTGTTATATTTTTTTGAAGGTGTGAATAAACAGGTAGACAAAGTTGAGCCGGTCAATATAGTGCATCTGGATTTTCAGAAAGCCTTTGACCAGGTCCCTCATGAGAGACCTGGCAAAATTATGAAGTCATGGGATAGGAGGCAGTATACTATTGTAGATAGAAAGCAGAGGGTATGGCTAAATGTCCAATTTGCCCAATGAAGAAAGGTGAATAGTGGAGTAGCCCAGGGATCTGTGCTGGACCGCTGCTTTTTAACATATTCATAAATGACCAGGAAATGGGAATAATAAGTGAGGTAATCAAATTTGCAGATGACACTGCCCAAACTATGGTTACACGATGCAAGGTTCCACATTAGTAACCACTACCCAGGAGAAATATTTAGGCGTCATCATGGATAACAGGTTGAAACACTCCGCAAAGTGTGCAGCAGCAGCCGAGAGAGCAAATAGAATGCTAGGTATCATAAGGAAAGAATAGAGAATGAAACAAAGGATATTATAATGCCTCTGTATCATTCCATGGTGCGACCGCACCTTGAATAGTGTGTGCAATTCTGGTTGCCGCACCTTAAAAAGGATATAGTGAAATTAGAAAAGGAACAGAAAATAACCATCAAAATGGTAAAGCGATGGAAAGATAAGAACATAAGATATGCCATACTGGGTCAGACCAAGGTCCATCAAGCCCAGTGTCCTGTTTCCAACAGTGGCCAATCTAGGTCACAAATACCTAGCAGTTTCCCCAGAAGACACAGGTTCCACAATGCTTGTATCAGGGCAAGCAGTGGATATCCCGACTTCCCTTTAGGTTTATGGACCTTTCCTTCAGGAACTTGTCTAAACCTTTTTTAAGCCCAGTTACACTAACAGCTTTTACTACATCATCTGGTAACAAATTCCAGAGTTTGATTACCATGATATTATTTCTAGGGGTTATAGCAACCATTCTGAACCCCAGCAGCCCCAGGGTGGAAGCAGAGGGGCGGGGACTCCTTGGGGGAGTCTTGGGGGAAGCAGGGGGAGGGTGGTGGTATGTCACTGGGGAGATTTCTTGAGGGGGATTGTCTTGGAGGGTTCTCTGGGGGAGTCTTGATTGAGGGATGGAGATGATGATTGTTGGGGGGTAGGTGTTGAACATAGAGGTGGGCTGCATTTGGAGAGGGCCTTGTTCAGAGGAGCTGTCTAAGTAAGTTGGAAGGGGGATCAGTTGGGGGAAATCAGGTCATGCCACCCCAGCCATCGTATGTTTGTTTATTTTTTTAATTTTGCTCTGGGGCCCGCATTTCATACCTCAGCAGGTAGCGAAGGTGTATGTGTGTTATTTGCTGAGGCGTGTGACATCGGCCTGCATGTAAGTGTCTACGCTGCATGGTAAATGCAGGTCAGATGCTGGGCATGCCCCTTGCATTTAGCACATAGACTTTGCACTTGCCATACCTTAAATGCAAAACTTAAGCTGCAGTAAGTGCACAGGCTTACAGCATTTATGTAAACACGCCCTTATGTTAGTCGCCTTCGCCATGGCCCCCAGAAGATAAATTACGATAGATGAAACAGAAATGCAGACACAGAGAGAGAGAGAGAGAGAATGAATGAATGAATGGTGAGGCACAAAATACTCTCTCCCATCTGCATGCAATTTGAAAAGAAGGGATGTTGGTAGCATAATGAATTTTGGATCTTAAGGTGATTCCATTTCATAAGGAACAGACTGAGCCAAAGTCAGTACTGGAGTCATGGCTCTGATTTCATAAAGACAAGTAGGCTTGCAGCTTCTGGGTAGCAGGAGTGGAGATGTAGCCTAACAGTAAAAGCCTTGGCTTAGGAGCCAAGAAACCAGGGTTCAATTCTCACTAGTGCTGCCTGTGGCCTTGAGCAAGTCACTTAACTCTCCGTTGCCTCAGAAGAATCCAAGTTATCAATGGCCCTGTTTTAATATGCATTATCAAGTGTAAGCTACAATGTAAACTGCTTTGATTGAAATGATAAATCAGTATAAAAAGCCTGTTAAATTAAAAAGGAGATAAAACCAGCACTTGCTGAATTTGCAAGAACAAAAGGAACCCAATGTCCTTTGCATTTCCTTACCAGTCCCCCAAGCTGTAGCCCATCTCTACAGCTATTGTGTTGTCTGTCTTGACTAGATTGTAGGCTCGGATAAACAGGGACCGACTTTTACATGTGTCTGTGCAGTGCTGTGTTTGCCTTGTAGCACTATACAAATGTTCAGTAGTAGTAGTTAAACCAAGCAGGAGTCTTTCTCTGAGGATGCAGGGCTTTTTCTGACAGTAGGGTGGTTACATGAATGTTTAGACATAAAACTATTGCTTGTCTCTGCGGTCTTTGATCTACAAAAAACAGGAGAGAATGCGTCCCTTTGCAATTAACTTTTAGACCCCTAGCAATCCCCCCCCCCCCAAAAAAAAAATAATTCAGCCATAATCATCTCGACACCAACCCTCCCAGAACAGTCTTATAAAAACACATATTTGGACATCAGACATTTAAATATAAAACTGTGTTTTGTAAATATATGCATAAGCCTCCAACAAAGGCAAATGGGCTATTTGCAAATTGCCCATTATTCCTGCAGGTAAAAGTAGGCACTGATGAGTCTTGGAGTTTGTGTGGCTATCAGGACCCAGTGTTTTACTTTGACTGTAGCTGCTCTTTGCTGCTCTAGGTGACCGCTTAGTGTGCTCGGTGGCTGGGTCGGCTCTAAATCTGAGGCTTTGCTGAAGTACCTGCACCTGCGAACCAAGTTTCAGAAACAGTGAGCAAAACAGCAGCTGACTGTGAAAGGTAACCCTGATCCAATTCACTGATAAACGAAAGTGAGAGTAGACTCTGGTGAAATCATTTACAGAAAGAAGGCAAACAGCATGCTTGTTTCCAGGATTAGAATGCAGAAGTGAGAAGCCCAAGAAGGTTCAGCTTTTCCTATTATGTAACTTGCAAATGCAGCGGCTCCTCCTGCAGCTCCTCCCTCCTACATGTAATTTCCCAGTGTTACCAGGATCAGGTTTTACCCTCTGTAACTCAAGCAGGAAGTTTAATACTAGAAACCCCTCTCCTGATTCTCCCTCCAGACCTGCAAAAGCAGATCTGCCTAAAGCAAAGTTCAGTTTTAATTTAAGAACAAAGGCACGTCCTCTTTCATCTGAGCAGTGGAAGGAACGGGAATGCTTTCCTGACAGCATCAAGTATTAACAGGTAAGTACTGAGGATCTAAGGTGTTCTTTCTTGCGCGAGCTAATGGATTATATTAATTCAAAGCTCTGTTGGCAACGTAAACAGACTAGGCAATGGAAGATTAATGCTTGGTAGGATAAGTAATAAGGCCTAATGCATAGAGGGAGACTTTTTTGCTCACCTTTTTCATTGATGGTTCAAGGCAAGTTACTTTCAGGTGCAATAGGCATTTCCCTGTTCCCTAAGTCTGCACCTGAGGACGTGAGGTCACAACAAGCATCAGTGGGATTTGAACCCTAAGTTCCCTGCTTCTTAGTCTGTGTTTTTTAAGCATGAGGCTACTCTTTGGCTCCTGTAAGGGGAGTGGTATCCCTTGAATATACACACCCTGTTGCTAGGAAAGTGTGAGGTGCCTTTCAAAGTGTTTCATAAGTCAGTTCTACAAAGTCACCTATGATCTCCGGTTCAGGGCTGACACCAGGCAGTGTAGGAGAATCCGGGGTTAGATTCCTCTTCAGAGTTCATTGATGTTGGTACTGGGGCAGGAAGGCTTTGCTGAACCTGTTGACTAGGCAGGGGACAGCAACAGGAATTCGTAGGGCTTGTCGCTGGTAAAAGTAATTCCTCAGAAATCCACTGACAAAATCTCTAGATCCTATGGGTTTTGCTGGATTAGTAGCTGTCTTCAAACTTTTTCCTGAGATTTGTGGAATGACAAATGACTTTTCTTCTATACCGTTTTGGTGAGCTCAATGCAGGCTGCTATCTGCCTGGTTCAAATTTGACTCTCAAAAGTTCATGTCTCCCTTTTATTTTCCTGCCTTCATTTATACTTGAGGTACAGTAAAATGTTGTAAGCAAAGCACAGATCAATGCGATAATATGAAAATGAATGGAATGCCACTACTGTGACTGCAAAAGGATAACATATCTCAATTTTAAGGGCCTGATTTACTCATCTTTTTTTCCCATAGACATAGAAAAGTATTAAAAGGTAATTGTATAGCATGAAATTACAAATTACGTTAACATAGTTACTATCAATAATTATTAATATAGGCCTCAGTGCCAACATTGGAATCCTACATGCTAATTGGCTGTAACCTAAAGATCTGGTGTGTTATTTTACTTAGGAGGACTTAAACTGAATTCAACAGAATGTTCATTTTGGAAATGTTAATATGGTTGTAAAATTAAGCTAGAAACAGTGTTCATGGTAACCTACATGAGAGACGTTTAACACCCATCTACATGCCTTATTGCATTTCAGTCATCTTATGATTTGACTTGCTTGGGGCTAGTTGACTCTAAGACCATTGGGCCCTGCTTGGTTCAGATCATGAGATGGCTGAAGCGATGCCAGGTGGGTACAAGAGAACTGGAGGCTGCCCTGCAGGTTAGAAGGAATGAGGGCTGGCTTTAGAGGGGTACTGCAGCATTCCTTATCATCCTGCTGGACCAGCCCAGATGAATGAGTTTTGCTCCTTTGCCAGCAGATGGAGTCAGACTTGAGTAACTTTGTGATGTCATCACTCTCTATAAGTAGTGGTGGAGCACTGAGAGAAGCTAGTATGTGTCTGCTTCCAGCAGGTGGCAAGGTGTTTGGACTGGTGCAGCAGTGCAGATAGACCTGTGTCCCCTGGCTCATACTACGGTCCACTGGCCTGTTTGGGAGAGATGTTGCTCTGAGCTTGGGTATGCCCCTGTTTCCTTGAGCTAATAGCTTGCCCTGTGTCCAGCACTGCTTCCCATGGCCATACCAAAGGCTGTGTGAGTGGTGAAGCCACACAGAGCACTAGTATGGAAGGGGTGCCAATATCATCACAGAGCTTGCAGACTCCCCTTTACTCTTGCCCTCTTCTATCTGCTTGCTTAGTCTCTTGATATTTTGTTCTGAATTTTCCTGGTTATTTCTTTTTCTAAATCTGTTTTTTATATTGGCTGTATTTGACTCTCTTGACTGCTTAATAAAATAGTTTCAAAACAACAACAACAAAAGAGAGGTTTCTCTTTTTTCTCCTTATCTTGGACAGCTGGGTTTCACACTGCTGGGTGGCTGGGCTTTCTCTTCTCAGGTTTCAGATGGCCAGCCTTGCAGGTGCAGGGGGTTCCATTTTCACTGAGGCCTTGTTCTTTTTTTGGCAGGCTTTTTTCTTAACTGTTTTTTTTCTTTTTTGCCACATGGAGCTGTGCTACGATGCCAGGAACCTGGTGTTGTGCATCTTGAAACTCCCACTAGGTCAGCCCCATGGTAGGATACTTTTGCCCCGAGTGTGACAGTGACACCTCAGAAGTGATATTTTAAGCATTTTTGGGAACCCCCTGAGGGGACCTGGAACCTGATGTCATTTCTGATGCCTCCACAGATTCTCCCATGGATCAGTGGCCATTTTGGATGCTCATGTAGTTCTCTGTGGAAGGGACATGGTGAGGAGGTCATAGGTTCTAGTCAGTCACCTCCCTTGGGCCCTTTAGGGTTATAGGATTCTCTTTCGCTCTTTCACCTGGCTTTGAGCAGCTGTTTCCGAAGCAACTTATGAGCTGCTTTCAGACCTTTCTAGCTGCTTGGTAGGTCCTCTCCAAGAGAGTCAGGGACCCAGGTCTCTCCTACAGGGGATCTGGGGCCCTTGGGCCCTTGAGAATATCTTCCACTGGCGGTAAGGGGCTTAAACATCCTTGATTTACTCCTTCACCTGCCTGTTCCTCTGGGATCCTAGCCTTATCCTTTATGGGGGTTCTCTGTGATTATGAAGTGGGTTCCTTCTCTAGAAGGTGAGTTGGAGGAGGATGGGTAGATTCCCCTCAGAGAAGATGAAGATCCATCTATGAGCCACGTTTTTTACAGGGGGATCTCCCTGTTTTGATACAGGATGTGATGTTGGCTCTGCACATAGCTGACAGTGCAGGCTTTTTCTGTGGACCCTATTCTGTAGGGTATTATGTGTCCTTTGAGATGTATTTCCTCTTCCTGAGCCTATGTCTCAGCTCCTTGTCTCCCAGAGGATGATCCCTGAGTTGGGTCTTAGGGGCCTTAAGGTCCTGTCTAGTCTATACCCTCTGGCTTAGGGCAAACTAGATCAATGTTTTGAACTCCCTTGTATGGATGCCCTGGCCATGGCAGTGACAAAGTGCATGGGCATCTCAGTGGAATGGGGTACTATGCTCAAGGAATCATGATAGGATGGTGGAAACCGTCTTTAAGAATGCCTTTACAGCCTCTGTATTGAACGGTCAGATGACACTGTGTGGGGGCCTGGTGGTCTGAGCTCTTGCACTGAGTCCAGCAATTGCTGGATATCCCAGAGGCTGCAAAACACGAGTCAGGCGCCGAGTATGTGGCAGATGGTGCTAAAGCGTATGTGGCAGGAACATTGCTTGGAAGGCAAAGTGTGTCAGTCAGTCAATCAGATGTAAGTTCCGCTAGGCATTAACTGATAATAGAAGCTTATGGAGGACTGCAGTCCACAGAGGTCATAAACAGTGGTAAGAGGCCAGGGAACAAGCAAATAGAGAGTAGAAAGAAGTTGATACTATTTCTATATTCTAATGGCAATAGCACTGTATTTGTCCCTCCTCCCTCTCCTCCCAAGAGGAGTAGAGCTCCTGTTTTCAGTAGCTTTCAAATGGGGGGTACGGACTTGTAGTGGCAATGGAAACTGTTTAGCAGCTTACTCTGTTTTCTTCTGCTTACCTGATTACTGATTATAACCAATGGTTAAAAAAATAGGTTTTGGGTTTGGGCAATGTCTGAGTGGCTGGTTGCTGGAAGTATATGAAGTGACGAGAATAAGATATGGCTGTGTGAGTGTGTCCTTGGGACAGAGCTTGGGGAGGTGTACTGGGGGCTCCTTTGGTTGTACTTTGGGAAGGTGCTTGGACTCAGATGAGTGAAATATTGGTTTTGAACTAGGTTTCTGAGGGGCAGGCTGTCACTGTTGGAAAATGCAGCTGGAGAGAACTCGGGAAAGAGGCTTCACGGTCATATGACAGCAGAGCTGCAATCATAATTAGTTTCTCTTGGTTTTCAGCTGGTTTCCAGAAAGTGCAGTTGGAAAAGAAAGTCAGTTAAGAGATGGATTTTGAAAGCAAAGCAGAGGCTAATGTAATTGTCTTGTCGGGGGGGGGGGGGGGGGAGGAAACATAAAAAGTTTCCAAAGTTAAGTTGAAAGCGATACAAAGGAAACGTCATGGCTCAAACTAAACAGTCAGAAGGTTTACAGAAAAAAATATTGTCTGATGTTTTGAGTTTGAATAGATGTTTAGGAGTTCATTTTGGAAGCCCTACTCATGCTTTGGACATCGGAAACAGGCAGAGAGATGTCTCCAGAGCTATTTTAGAAGTCGGTTCTGGGGACGTCCAAGTCTAAAAAGGGGAGTGTTGGAGGTGTGACCAGGGCTTTCACAGGAACTTGGGTATCTCGGTCTGATCTCAGAAATATCATGGATGTCTGGTGTTGCGTCTAAGTTTAGACATGCTGCTGGCACATAAAAAGTTCTTGATTTTGCTGAAAAGCATCCAGAAGGGCATAGAGGAGAAAGCACACCATCATCCACATTACTCAGCATAATTTCAGTGCTAGCAGCAGTGGGATTTGAACCCTGAGTTCTTATTCATAGCCCATTCCTGCAACCATTAGGCCAGTGATGGCTAACCTTTTTGAGCCCGAGTGCCCAAACTGCCGCACAAAACCAAAGAATTTCCTCAAAGTGCCAGCACGTCAATTAAACCTTAACAACAAGATTTTAGTATCTAAAAACTCTTTATAAAGTTGCCTGAACTATGTAACATCATTTGTAAAGTTTGGAATCTTTGTATTGTCAGAGAATCAATTTGATTCACAATCCTTTGGTTTTCATTTCAATTTATTGGCAATTTATAATGTTTTAATGATTTCATTCAATTTAGAAACAGGAAGGCAATAATTAAACTGGGAACCCCAAAAGCCAAACTTGGAATGTACAACAACACTGTAGAAATAAAACTATAAATTAATTTCCTCTTGTACTAAACAAAGCACAGACACTAATGATGCACATTTCCCAGAGCTGACATATTCCAGTTAATAAATTCAAAATAAAGAGATATCTTTGTACCTTTTGTGCATTTTTTTCAGTTGCAATTGTTCCAGCCACTTTCTTCTGGTTTATTTGTGTCTTCTGCTATCTCTCCATCGTCTGCTGTCCATTTCTCCTTTCTTCTCTTCTAGTTTTTTTCCATTCTCTCTCTTCATCTGCTTTAACATAATAATCTTTCTCCTTTTTTAGTCTCCCAATACCCGGCCAATTGTACATTTTTCTTCCCTCCCACACAAAATATTTTTCCCCTCTCCATTTCACTCTCCCAGCCCCATCCCCTTCTAATCTCCCCCAACATCAGCTCCCTTTTAATTCCAGCCCCACCCAGTATCCGCTCCCTTCTAGTCCCCACATCAGCCCATTTCCAGTCCTGGCCCCCCATCAGTCCATTTCCAATCCTATCCGAGTCCCTTCATCAGCTCATTTCCAATACCAGCCTCCCATCAGCCCATTTCTAGTCCTTTCCTAGCCCCACCATCACTCAGCCCATTTCTAATCCAAGCCCCCCATGAGCCTACTTCCAGTTCTAGCCCCTCCATGAGTTCATTTCAATCCAAGCCCCCACCACAGCCCATTTCCAAACTTAGCTCCCCCAACACCCAATTCCCAGTCCTATCCTAGCCCCTCCATCAGCCCATTTCCTGTCCTAGCTCCCTCCCCTAAGAGCCCATTCCAAGCCCCCCTTCCCATCAGCTATTTGCAGTTCAAGCCCCCTTCCACTCAGCCCATTTCCATTCCAAGTCCCCCTCCCCATCAGCTATTTGCAGTTCAAGCCCCCCACTTCCCCTCAGCCCATTTCCATTCCAAGCCCCGTCCCCATCAGCTATTTGCAGTTCAAGCCCCCCACTTCCCCTCAGCCCATTTCCATTCCTAGCCCCGTCCCCATCAGCTATTTGCAATTCAAGCCCCCTTCCACTCAGCCCATTTCCAGTCCTAGCAACCCCCCCAACCCATTACCAGTCCTAGCCCCCCATAGCCCACTCCCAGTCCTAATCCCACTAGCCCATTTCCAGTCCTAATCCCCCTCACCCCATTTTAAGTTTAAGCCCCCTCATAGCCCATTACCAGTCCTAACCTCCCCATCAGCCCACTCCCAGTCCTAATCCCACCAGCCCATTTCCAGTCCTAATCCCCCATCACCCAATTTTTAGTTTAAGCCCCCCATAGCCCATTACCAGTCCTAACCTCCCCATCAGCCCACTCCCAGTCCTAATCCCACCAGCCCATTTCCAGTCCTAATCCCCCATCACCCAATTTTTAGTTTAAACCCCCCATAGCCCATTATCAGTCCTAACCCCCATCAACCCACTTCCAGTCCTAATCCCACCAGCCCATTTCCAGTCCTAATCCATCACCCAATTTTTAGTTTAAGCCCCCCCCATAGCCCATCACCACTCCTAAACCCCCCAGTGCCCATCACCACTCCTAACCCCCCCAGTGCCCATCACCACTCCTAACCCCCCAGCGCCCATCACCACTCCTAATCCCCCCGCAGCGCCCATCACCACTCCTAATCCCCCCAGCCCAGCCCAGCCCAGCCAAAATTTAAAATAAAAAAAAGCTGTCTTCTGCCGCTTCCGGGGCCGCCGCGGCAGAATCGAGTGTGCCGCGGGGCCCCCCCTGTGCCTGGCAGAGCCTGCCCTCCAGATCCTGCCTTCCCCGGTATCAGTCCCTGTTTCCAGCTTGTCACACGCGCCGGCTTTCAGAGCGCGAAGGGAACTAGTTTCCCTTTCGCGGCTCTGTTAAGCCCGCGGGGGCTGATGGGAACTTCCCCTCAGCCCCCGCGGGCTTAACAGAGCAGCGAGGGAGAAACTCTCCCCTCGCGCTCTGAAAGCCGGCGCATGTGACAAGCTGGAAACAGGGACTGATACCGGGGAAGGCAGGATCTGGAGGGCAGGCTCTGCCAGGCACAGGGGGGGCCCCGCGGCACACTCGATTCTGCCGCGGCGGCCCCGGAAGCGGCAGAACACAGCTTTTTTTTCTTTTTTAAATGCGGACCTTCCCGCGTGCCAGCTGCAAGGCCTTCGCGTGCCACAGCTGGCACGCGTGCCATAGGTTCGCCATCGCTGCATTAGGCTATCCTAGACTTTCAGGTCCTGCAATACAGTTCTGGGGATTTCTATGTAGACTCTCCCTGCAGGCGTCCGTAGCAGGCACATCCATGTTTGTGAAATCATGTCTGCGCCTGGATGTACCTGCTTTTTTCCCAGATGTTCTGGCTTAGATGTCCCAGATTGTACTTGGACTTTCCTTCTGAAATTCCCTTCTTAGTGTGAGAGAGACAGACAAGTAAGCGAGCGACAGAATTTTAAAATTAAATAATTGGTGGCAACATACTAAAGCTACCATAGGTATGTAAAGAACTATGAGAGAGAAATAGTCTCCAAGCTGACTGCTAAATATAAACAAAAGTACTGCCTTCGTTTATGCAAACTCTCCACCCCTGAACCCCCTCAAGAACTTTTTCTGCTGTAACTCCTGGTGCCTAGTGGACGGAACAGGAGTGATTCCCTCTCACTCTTTCCCCTTGCTGCCTGGGTGCAAAATGATAGATCTGATCCCTAGATCAGTGGTATATCGTGAGAGTACCACTAGGTGTCAGATCCACCATTTTGCCTCCTGCCAGCAATGGAGCAGAAGACGGAGATTTTGTTCCTGCAACATCCATTAGGAACCAGGGATTACAGTAGGGTAAGTGCTTGGGGGGAGGGTGTTAGAGAGTGGGGAAGGATTGAGCTCAGCACCCATTGTGTGAGTTCCAGTGCCCACCCCAGTACATACAGTATCTATGCCTTTGATAGAAGGATTGAAGGAGGCATCAGTTGGGAGATTGGAAGGGAATTCTATTGGGGGGAGGGGTCTATTCTGGGATGGTGGAAGGCCTGTTATCTGCCAGCAGCACTTTCCACTGATACTGTTTAGCATGCAGGGGTGTGACAGCAGGTGTGCTATGTGGCGGTGTTAAGTGCATCCAGGCAATCAGCAGTCAAGACTGCAATCAAAGTTGTTCATAAGCCATGTAACTTCGATCATGTAACCCAATTGCTTATTGCTGAGCATTGGCTTCTGGTTTTCTATCAGATATGATTCAAAATCTTATTACACATATATAAGGTTCTTTTGAAGGTCTCTCCCGAGTATTTCACGGATCTTCTTATTCCCCGTAGCCCATTGAGTGAGTCAAACATAGTTTAGGACAACTATCCAGAGAGTCGCCATGAGTTGACACAGACTCAATGGCACTTAACAACAACAACAACTCCATCACATGCTCATTTTGAATCTACTCGTCAATCCACCTTATTTAGTTAAGCACCAGCTCTTTGGAATAGCCTTCCACATTTTTTGACAGCCCCCCTTCAGCACTGATTTCCCACCTCGACAGCTCCCAATCCCCATTGGGAATTGTCCCAAGGGATCAGTGTAACCCTCTCTGTGACCAAGATGAAATAATGACCAGCCATTCGCGGTCCTGATCCCCTTTCCTTAAAAAAGAATTTGTCCCGATTAGCCAGTCAGCTTTGGGGGGGGGGGGGCACCTAACCCTCCTTCCATTCCATACTTAATGGTCCAGGGGTAAATGGGGACAGGAGCGGTCCTCCCCACTCCTGCCCCCATTGTTGTGCCTACTGAAAATGGCCGCCTAGCCTCATGCTTGGAGACAGCACCATGAGATTGTGGCCATATTTGTTAGTACTATTGAGGAGGCTAGGAGGGCTCCTGCTCTCCTTAATAGTGCTAACCAAAATGGCCACGATCCAAAACCTCCATGGTATCTGCAAGGGGGAAGCTAGGAATGCCCCCTGTAGATACTGTGGAGGATTTTGACTTACAGTAGGACTTACAGTGGGTCTTTTGCAATTATCGCCCCATGACAGATGCAAAAGGCTGCCGTGGTTTAGAAGACATGTCCCTTATTTTTAAAATGTGATCCAGAGGGATCCAGAATAGTATAGACTAGTGAGCCAGGCAAAAAGGTACAGGCCGTTCTGGAAAATAAAATATATTTAACATGCATAAATATTGCTGAATGGCTCAGAACAAATATAGTTTTAGCTAAGGGAAATCTTGCTTTATTAATCTGTTAGAAATGTTTTGAAGGGCTTAATAAGCATATGGATAAAGGTGAACTGGCTGATATAGTGTATCTGGATTTTCAGAAGTCATTTGATAAAGACCCTCATCAGAGGCTCTTGAGGAAGTTAAAAAGTCAGAAGATAGGAGGTAAACAATGGAGTGACCCAGGAATCTGTACTGGGATCTGTGCTTTTTAACTTCTTTATAAAGAAACAACTGAGGAGATCAAATCTGATGATGGCACATTTTTTCAAAGCTTTAGATTATGATTGGATTGTGAGGACATACAGAGGGCTGTTATGAGATTGGGATTGGGCATCCAGATGGCGGATGAAATTTAATGTGGGCAAGTGCAAAAAGAACTACATTTGGAGGATTAATGCAGACTACATCTATACAGTGCTAGGTTCCCGCATGTGGAGGGTAATTTTATAACAAGGCACCTAGTTAAAGCATGGTTTAATGCACCTAATCTAAGCCTACTTTATAAAGACAAATAGGTACCTGCCTACTTTTATAAAATACTATTTGTTGTGATTAGGAGCATACCTTAAATTGAGGTGCAATCACTTGCGCAAGCCCTAGAGCTGGTGTAAATGAACACGCCTACACTGACAGAAGATATGATAAAAGTAGTTAGCCTAGTTGGTTTAAAAAATGTTTGGATAAGTTCCTGGAGGAAAAGTCCATAAACCATTAACAAAGTAGATTTGGGGAAAGCCACCACATATCCCTGGGGATAAGCAGCCTGGATATCTACTCTTTGGGATCCTGCCAGGTACTTATGACTTGGACTGGCTGTGGTTGGAAACGGGACATTGGGTCTGACGGGCATTTGGTCTTTCGCAAAATCACAGTTCTTATGCCCTTGTGCCAAAGCTATATTGAATTGGATGAGAAGACCTGAATTAGCATGTAAACCTGACACATGATCCCTTAATGTCCACAAGCTATTCTTCCTAATAACAGCAAACCCTGTGGTAAACTTTTACAAATAGAGAAGTTTAGCAGATATGTTGAATTAGTTTGGCAAGCTTAAATGCAAAAAATGTGATGCATATTCCTTTAATTATCAGATCTGTGTTGGAATTCCCCCTAATTTTCGGGGTTAGATTAATTTTGAGTTACACATAGATTAATTTTGAGTAGTGGTGTGTGGTGTGTGGAAAACTCTGCAGTAAGGAGACATGGTTCACCAAGCAACTGTGTGATGCACAAGAAGTGAAACTAGGTTTATTTCTGAGAAATATTGCAGGAGCTGTAGAAAAGATACTGAGCAAAAATCTTGCACATCTCGGGGATAATATTGGAACAGGGCATCTATTTCAGAAGTCCAAAATGGCACCTAGTAAAGCTTATTTTATAAAAACAACATAGGCATTTGAGACATTTATGAGGGTAATTGGGCAGGAAGGCACTTATTTATTACCTATTTATAAAAACACATAGGTACCCCTCCCTGTGCTATGCTATGCTGTCACTGTTTCTGGGGGGGGGGGGGGGAGAAGGCGTTAGGTTCAGCAGCAGGCCATGTGCTTTGGCACAAATGGCCTGCTTGTTCTGATCCCTGAAAGTTATGTCTGGGGGGGGGGGGGGGGCCGCAGCACCTGCCATGTTTGCCGAAGCACATGGCCTGCCACCGAGCCAAGCTGCACACCCCCCCTCGACAACACTGCTAGAATCTGAGGTAGAGTGACTCAGCACAGGGGCATGGCATGACTCAGGGGGACAGCATGGCTTGGGAGCGGCATGGCCGGAGCTTCTGCCTAGAGCAGCAGAAACCCTTAGGCCAGTCCTGCCTCATGAGGAGACCGTAAGGGGGATGGATGTGAGCCAGGGTTAAAACCTCACCAGGAGAGTGCGGGAAAAGCTGTCTGTTGGCCAGGGCAGTGGGAAACGTGTTGTACTTAGAAGTGACAGGAGAGTAGAAACCTGCTGGGTTCGTAGGACAGTGGCTGGAGTCCTACAGGAAGTCCACCAGCTGTGTGTGGAAGAATCTTGAAGGACTACCCAAAGGGACTGCTATAGCTGGAAATAGATCTGCACTTGTAAGTATTTATCTTCTAGAATATACTCTAAATCTTGAAGAGTCATCCAGGTCTTACTACCACCAGAGAGCTTTTCTTTTAAATCGAATCGGAGTATAGCTTGGAAAAGAAAGTAAAATAGAGTAAATAGTCTCTGAAATTGTTTTGATTTAAATGAAAAGCTCTTTAGAAATAAATTTGAATATAGCGTAAGATGGAAAGTAAAATGGAGGAATAACTTCCCTGGACGTGATTTTTTTTAAGTGCCCGGGGATTGGATGGGGCAGGGGGACCAGGGGACATTCCCCGCAGCTCGACCCTGGCCTTAGAAGGCCAGATCAGGGGTCAGGCTGTGGAGAATAAACCCCTTTTTCAGGCAGCCAGCATCGTGGCTTTTAAATGGAGCGGTGGTGCCATGGCAACATGACGCCAATGCACCGCGACTCCATTTAAAAGCCCTGGCTGAGTTAGTTGGACTGTGCATGTACATGCAGGACAGACTGAATTGCAGTCCCAGCCTGCATGAACATGTATGATCATGATTCTGATCTCGTGGGGCTAGATGTGCCCCGTGGGATCAGAATCGCGATCCCCTCTGTGCGTCCGATTCAGACCAGACGCACAGAAGGGTTCTAAGTGCGGGATGGAATCGGGCCATTAGGTATAGTTGTATCAGTTTAAGTATCCCTACCAAAGCTAAGTAAACAAACAACTTAAATACCTAAACAAAACCTTAAAACTAAGATGCAGACAAGGCGAGATGGGGGCTTTCCATTCTTTTGAATTGAGTATCACATGTATGATTTTCTCCCAGTTTGTGAAGGATCTTATGTGTGCACTAGGAGCAAGGAGTTCTTTGCTCTCAGGGATCGAGTTCAATATCTGGATGCTAGAGTAGCAGACTTGGAGGACATAAGGAAGACGGAGGTACATAAACGAGACCTGAAGGGATGTAGTACTGAAGTCCCATCTCTAGTCTGGCAGTATCCCTGTTGCCATGGAGGAGAGAGGTCATGTGTAAGGAGAGCATTACCCTGGTATTGCAGGAAGTTATCTCTAAGATCTGTCCTCCAGGTGATGTAAAACCCTCTCACATCAAGGAGGTTTCTTCAGGGCCATGTGCCCATGAAGAAGGGTTAGGAAAGCTGTTATAGTTGGTGATTCCATCATTAAGCATGTAGATAGCTAGGTGGCTAGTGGACATGAGGATTGCCTGGTAACCTGCCTGCCTGGTGCAAAGGTAGCGGACCTCATGCGCCACCTAGACAAGGTTTTAGATAGTGCTGGGGAGGAGTCTGCTGTCTTGGTACATGTTGGTACCAATGACATAGAAAAGTGTTGTAAGGAGATTCTGGAGGCCAAATTTAGGCTCTTAGGTAGGAAGCTGAAATTCAGACCTTCCAGGGTAGCATTCTCAGAAATGCTTCTCGTTCCATGCGCAGAACCCAAAAGTCAGGCAGAGTTCCAGAGTCTCAATGCGTGGATGAGACAATGGTGCAAAGAAGAGGGTTTTGGATTTATTAGTAATTGGGCAACATTCTGGAGAAAGGAGGGGCTTTTCCAAAGGGATGGAACCATGCTGATGGCATTAACCTTTATAAAGAAGATAGAACAGCTTTTAAATTAGATAATAGGGGACTGACAGCCACCCAAGAGTTCATAGTTTGGAATGAAGTATCCTTGAAGGATATTAGCAAAAGATTGAAGTTAGGGCATATCTTTCTCTCTACATTCCCAATTTTCCTGCTGCCTATAAGCATGCTTTGATCACTCCTCTTCTGAAAAAAACCCTCTCAACCCTACTGCTCCCTCCAATTGTCATCCCATATCCCTTCTTCCCTTTATCTCCAAACTCATAGAATGTGCCATTCTTCATCACTGCTTTGATTTTCTCTCCTCACATTCCCTCATTGATCCACTCCAGTCTGGCTTTCGTCCTCTTTATTCTACTGAAACGGCTCTTGCCAGGGTCTCCAGTGACTTGTTCCTAGCCAAGACTAAAGGCCTTTTCTCAATTCTTATCTTTCTTGACCTTTCTGCTGCCTTTTATACTATTGACCACTCTTTCCTCCTTGTCACATTATCCTCTCTCAATTTCAGAGACTCTGTCTTGTCCTGGTTCGCTTCCTATCTCTCTAATCGCTCCTTTAGTGTTTGTTCATATGGTGCCTCCTCTTCTGCAATACCTCTTTCAGTTGGTGTACCCCAAAGGTCTGTTCTTGGTCCACTCCTTTTCTCTCTATATACCCAGCCCCTTGGTGTCCTCATCTCTTCCCATGGCTTTCAGTATCACTTTTATGCAGATGGCTCTCAAGTCTATATATCTTGACATGATATTTCTCCTGCACTTCGGGCACATATCTCTGCTTGTTTGTCTGACATCGCTGCCTGGGTGTCTCAGCACCATCTGAAGTTGAACATGGCTAAAAAATGAGTTCCTTGGTTTTTTCTCCTAAACCGTCCTCCATCCTTCCTCATTTCTCCGTCACTGTTGATAATACTCTTTTTCTTCCAGTTTCCTCCGCTCATAACCTTGGGGTCATTTTTGACTCCTCTTTCTTTCTCCTCACATATTCAACAAATTGCAAAATCCTGTCATTTCTTTCTCTTCAACATTGCCAATATTCGTCCCTTCCTCTTTGATTACACTACTAAAACTCTTGTTCACTCCTTAATTACCTCCCATCTTTACTGCAACCTCCTCCTTGATGGTCTTCCTTAGTATCATCTCTTCCCTCTTCAATCTATTAAATACTCTGCTATGCGGTTAATTCTCTGCCAACCACATTACACTCACATTACCCCTCTTTTGAAATCCCTTCATTGGCTCACTATCTGCTATTGTATTCAGTTCAAGCTACTTATTGAGACCTACAAATGCATTCACTCTGATTCCCTTCCTTACCTTTCCTCCCTCCTCCCTCCACTCTCCACTCTCCCCTCTCCCTATACCCTTCCTTGTTATCTCTGTTTCTCCTCTGCCTTTCTTCTTTCTATGCCCCTTTCTTCTTGTGCCAACTTCAGGCTTCCTTACTTTCACCTTGCTGTTCCATTTGCCTGGAATAAGCTGCCCTTGTCTTTAAGTCAAATCTCCTCCTTTTCCCTCTTCAAGTCCATGCTCAAGGCTCATCTCTTTGAGGTCGCCTTTGGTTCATAGTCTCCTTCCCCCTTTGTTTCATCCCCATATCACCCTTATTTCTTGTATTGTATTGTACTGTACTGTATGTTTGCCATGTAGATTGTAAACTCTATGAGCAGGGACTGTCTACTTACGTGTCTATACAGCGCTGCATATGCTTGGTAGTGCTCTATAAATGATTAATAATGATTTCAACATAGACATTCCAATAAAGACAAAAGTAACACAAATGCCCTTAAGTACAGAGCAGACAGAGCTTAAAGTTTCCAAATTGCCCCTGCCTACCTATAACCAAATTGATATGAATAAAATACAACCTCTAAAAGACTTATATGCAAATGCTAGAAGTCTAAAAAATAAGCTGGGAGAGTTAGAATATATAGCACTAAATGAGAGGTTAGATATGATTAGTATCTGAGACCTGGTAGAAGGAGGACAGTCAGTGGGACACTGTGATATCTGAGTACAAATTATATCACAATGATAAAGTAGATCAAATTGGTGGAGAGGATGTGCTCTATGTTAGAGAGGGCATTGAGTAACACAGGATTAAAATTTTGCAGTAAACAAAATACACTGTAGATAAGACCATAAGATATGCCATACTGGGTCAGACATAGCTCCATCAAGCCCAGTATCCTGTTTCCAACAGTGGCCAATCTAGGTTACAAGAACCTAGCAGTTTCCCCAAAAGACACAGATTCCATAATGCTTGTTTTGGGTCAAGCAGTGGATATCCCGGCGCTCCTTTAATAATGATTTATGGACCTTTCATCCAGGAACTTGTTCAAACCTTTTTTCAAGCCGGCTACACTAACAGCTTTTACTACATCCTCTGGTAACAAATTGTAGCGTTTGATTACGCGTTGAGTGAAAAAGAATTCTCTTATTAGTCTTAAATAGGTTACCCTGTAGCTTCTTTACATGACCCCTAGTCTTTCTATATTTTGATTGCGTAAACAATCGATCTACATTTACCACTTCTACTCCATTCCTTAATTTATAGACCTCTATCATATCTTCCCTCAGCTGTCTCTTTTCCAGGTTAAAGAACCCTAACCTTTTTAGCCTCTCTTCTTTGGGGTATCCTTCTATCAACTTTACCATTTTGGTGGCTCTTCTCTGTACCTTTTCTAATAACGCTATATCCTTTTTAAGATATGGTGACCAGAATTGCACACAATATTCAAGGTATGGTCGCACCATGGAACGATACAGAGGCATTTTAATTTCCTTTGTTTTACTCTTGATTCCTTTCCTAATGATACCTAGCATTCTATTTGCTTTCTTGGCTGCCGCTGCTGCACACTATAGAAACTCTATAGATAGACATTCCATGTAAAAAGGGGAAGACAATGGCAGAGGGGTATGCTACTGACCGCCTGGCCAGAAAGAACAAATGGATGATGAAATGCTCAAAGAAATCAGGGAGGCTAGCAAAAGTTACAACATAGTAATAATAATGGTGATTTCAATTACCCCGGTATCGACTGGGTCAGTGTCATAGCATGCTAGGGAGATAAAGTTTCTAGATGAAATAAATAACTGCTTCTTGGAGCAGCTGGTTAATGAACTGAAAAGAGGAGAAGCCATTTTGGACCTACTCCTTAGTGTAACACGGGATCTGGTGCAAGAGATAAGGGTGTTGGGGCCATTTAGCAATAGTGATCATAGCATGATCCCGTTTGATTTAATAAATGGAGGAAGGATGGCAAAGATATCCACAGTACTACTTTTTAACTTTCAAAAGGGAGACTATGATAAAATGAGGAAAATAGTTAAGAAAAAAAATAAAAGAAGAAGCTGCAAAGGATAAAGATTTACATCAAGCATGGATGTTTAAAAATACTATCTTGGAAGCCAAGACCAGCTGTATTCCACACTTTAAGAAAAATGGAAGGAAGTTCAAAAAACTGTCAGCATGGTTTAAAGGTGAGGTCAGAGAGGCTGTTGTAGTCAAAAAAGCACCTTTTAGTAAATGGAAAAAGGAGCCAAATGACAAAAACTGGAAATATAAGCACTGGCAAGTTAGATGCAAGACATTGATAAGGCCAGGCAAAGAGAAAAATTTTAAAAAAGCTTACTGTGGAAGCAAAAACGCATAATAAAAACTTTTTCAAGTACATTTGTAGCAAAAAAACTGTGAGTCAGTTGGACCATTAGAAGATGGAGGGGTACTAAGAGGGGACAAGGTCAAAGTGGAGAGACTGAATTCTTTGCTTCGGGTCTTTACTGAAGATGATGTAGAGAAGTTACCCATGACTGAAATTGTATTTAAAGATGGCACATCAGAAGACTTGAAAGAAATATCATAAGAACATACGATATGCCATACTGGGTCAGACCAAGGTCCATCAAGCCCAGTATCCTGTTTCCAACAGTGGCCAATCTAGGTCATACGTACCTAGCAGTATCCCCAAAAGACACAGGTTCCACAATGCTTGTACTGGGTCAAGCATTGATTATCCTGGGTCCCTTTTTAATAGTGGTTTATGGACCTTTCCTCCAGGAACTTGTCCAAACCTTTTTTAAACCCAGCTACACTAACAGCCCTTACCACATCCTGCGGCAACAAATTCCAGAGAAATATCAATAAACTGGGAAGATGTTTATCGATATTTCTTTATAGACCACCATCATATCTCCCCTCAGCCATCTCTTTTCCAGGTTGAAGAGCCCTAACCTTTATAGCTTCTCTTCATAGGGGTATCCTTCCATCTCCTTTACCATTTTGGCAGCTCTTCTGTGTACCTTTTCTAATAACGCTATATCCTTTTTAAGATACGGCGATTAGAATTGCACACAGTATTCAAGGTGAAGAGTAGCAAATCTCCTGGAGCGAATGGTATACATCCGAGGGTGTTGAAAGAACTGAAATATGAGATTGTACTCCTATTATTAGTAATCTGTGAACTATCATTTAAATCATCTGTAATACCTGAAAACTTGAGAATGGCCAATATAACGCCAATTTTTAAAAAGGATTCCAAGGGTATTCCAGGAAACTACAGACCAGTGAGCCTGACATCAGTACTGGGCAAAATGGAAGAAACCATTATTTTATTTATTTATTTATTTATTTATTTATTTGTGTGCTTTTCTATACCGCCCCTTCCAGAGATCAGGGGCGGTTTACAGAGAACTTTTTAAAAACAATATAACAAAAACATTGAAATATTGTATTACACAGAACATTAAACATTAGTGGTACATAGTAACTGTATTATAGGGAAGCAATATTTTAACTATTTACATGGTTGTGTAAATTACTGCTTATTTACAAAGTATAGCATGCAAAAGTTATAATAGACTGAAAAACATTATAGTAGAAACTAGAAGTATAGAGTTCTAATGTGGCAGAGGGCCTATTTACAATAGCCATTATAGGACTGATTAGGGTTCAGTAGGTACAGTGTATCACGGATGTCTGTAAGCAAATGCTAACGGGGAGCGAGTCTTGAGTTAGGTAGGGTAGACTAGTGTTAGTTTAGTTGTGTATTCTTGTGTGGTATGTTTGACTGTGGTTTATAGGTTGCAGTAGTGTTGACTAAACAGATAAGTTTTAAGTTCCTTCCTGAAAGAGGTAAGGTCCTTAATCTCTCTTAGGTTTGGTGGTAGTTTGTTCCATTGGCTGGGTGCGTAATATGAAAAAGCACTGTTAGTGGTTATTTGCTTCAATTTTCTTACAGCATCAGGAATTAATAGTATGTTGAGGTTTGCTCTTCTTCTTATTCTGTTTTCTGGGGGGGTCTGAAGTAAAGTTGCTAGATGTGAGGGGGCTAAGTCATTAATGAGTTTAAAGATGGTGACGAGTGTCTTATATTGAATCCTACTAGTGATTGGTAACCAGTGGAGAGCATATAGGATAGGGGAGATGTGGTCGCTTAGTTTGGCTTTAAAAATGATCCGATCAGTGACATTTTGGGCTCTTTGAAGGATGTGCAGATCCTTTTTAGATGTACCTTGGAGTATGCCGTTACAGAAATCTAAATGTGGCGTAATAAGAGCCTGGACAACTGTTCTGAAATTGTTAATGTCAATGAGGGGTCTGAGTTGCTGTATAGTTCTGAGTTTAAAGAATATAGTTTTAGCTGTCTGTTTTATGTGGTGTGTCATGCTTAGTGTTTTTTCCAGAGTAACTCCGAGATATTTAATTTCGGATTTGACTGGAAGAGTGATGTTCATCAGGTTGATAACAGATGGAGGGATGAAATTGGTGTTTCTGGTTACAAAGAGTGCTTCAGTCTTTTTGAAGTTGATATCCATATGGATTGAGCAGAGCCACTGTTGAGCTTCAGAGAGGCATGTCGTGATTCTGTTGTAATTAGGGTTAACTATGTCAAAAGGGGCGAACAACATGTCATCTGCATAGATAAAATAGTTTAGTTTATGGCGTTGAAAGACTGCACAAATAGGTTGGATATAAAGGTTAAAAAGTAAGGCAGAGAGAGAGGATCCTTGTGGGATACCTCGTTCTTGCAGAAAAGGTAGTGAGGGGGAATGATCTATCTGAACATATTGGAAACGATTAGATATGTAGGACTTAAACCATTTAAGAGTAGTATCTTTCAAACCCATTAAAAAGAATAAAATTACTGAACATGTAGATAGTCATCGTTTAATGGGACAAAGCCAACATGGCTTTAGGCCAAGGAAGGTCTAGTCTTACTAATCTGTTATATTGTTTTGAAGGCATGAATAAACAGGTGGACAAAGCTGAACCGGTCAATATAGTATATCTGTATTTTCAGAAAGCCTTTGACAAGGTCCCTCATGAAAGACTCTTGGTGAAATTAAAAAGTCATAGGATAGGAGGCAGTGTACTATTGTGGATCAGGAACTGGTTAAAAGATAGAAAGCAGAGGGTAGGGCTGAACTGGAGAAAGGAGAATAGTGAGGTACCCCAGAGATCTGTGCTGGGTCCGCTGCTTTTTAACATTCGTAAATGATCTGGAAATGGGAATAACGAATAAGGTAATCAAATTTGCAGATGACATAAAATTATTTAAAATTGTTAAAATCCAAAAGTATTGTGAAAAATTGCGAGCAGACCTTGATAAATTGGAATATTGGATGTTCAGATGGCAGATGAAATTTTATGTGGATAAGTGAAAAGTTATGCAACTAGGAAAGAACAACACAAACTGTAGTTAAACGATGCAAGGTTCCACATTAGAAACCACCACCTGGGAAAAAGATTTAGATGTCTTTGTGGATAACATGTTGAAACCCTCTACCCAGTATGCAGCAGCAGCCAAGAAGGCAAATAGAATGCTAGGAGTCATAAGGAAAGTAATGGAGAATAAAGCAAAGGATATTATAATGCCTCTATATCGTTCCATGGTACGACAACACCTTGAATTTTGTGTGCAATTCTGGTTGCTGTATCTTAAAAAGAATATAGCGGAATTAGACAAGGTACAGAAAAGAGCCACCAAAATGATAAAAGGGATGGAAGGTTACCCTTATGAAGAGAGGCTAAAAAGGTTAGGGCTCTTCAACCTGGAAAATAGATGGCTGAGGGGAGATATGATAGAGGTCTAAAAATTAATGAATGGAGTGGAATGGATAAATGTACATCAATTGTTTATGCCATCAAAATATAGAATGACTAAGGGACATGCAATGAAGCTACAGTGTAACAGTTGAAGAATAATAAGAGAAAATATTTTTTCACTTAACACATAATCAAACTCTGCAATTCGTTACCAGAGGATGTAGTAAAAGCTGCTAGTGTAGCTGGGCTTAAAGGTTTGGACAAGTTCCTGGAGGACTCAGAAAACCTATCGCTTGCCCCAATACAAGCATTGTGGGATCTGTGTGGTTTTGGGGGAAACTGTTAGGTACTTGTGACCTGACTTGGCCACTGTTGGTAACAGGATACTGGGTTTGATGGACCTTGGTCTGATCCAGTATGGCATCTCTTATGTTCTTAAGCTGGCAGTTAGCCAGGAGAATAAGCTGGTCTGTTTCAGCTGCAGTAAAGCTGCTTTGCTTGTTTGCAGTCATGTGGGAAAAGCCATGAATGTAAGTAATGATAAGTAGCAACTGGCATAAAGAGCAGATTGCTAAGACCTGCTGGGAAAGGGTATCTTGCCCTATCCTTCTAGTTAACAAAGAGAAGGACTGAAAGGTTGCAAAGGAAAAGGTTCTTACTTATGCTATGTTATGCACCAGTTGAACTGAGCAGGGGAAAAGTGCTGTTTCTCTCCCATACTAGAGACAGAGTGGGACAGACTGTATGAACCTAGCACAGTTGGCTATAAACTCCTGGAGTGGGAGCGGTCTGCTTAGGATTTTAGTTAAGATGAGATCTAGACCTGGTTCTGTGGTGTGAAGCATTTCTCTGTGTTTCTTGTATCATTGTCTGGTGGGTTTGGGGTGGAGCAGTATAGCAAGACGGGTTTTGCTGCAAGCTTTACACAGCCTATTTGTCTACATGTTCTGCTCTGGAACACTCTATTCTAGCTCAAGTGAGAGAGAGAGAGAGAGAGAGAGAGAGCAGAATGTTATACACAGGTTACATGCGCTTTGTTATATGTGAGACTTTCCCTGGATAGGAATGGGAAATGCACTAAATTGTAAAGATACTGAGCAACTAAAATTGATAATCTGAATATATTAGGGAGTCCGGCAATACTGTGAATGAACAGATTATATCTGTGATGCTGGCAGCTTCAGCATGGCTTGCTGTTGAATTGTGTATGAAAGCACTAATGTCTGAAGTTACAATTTAATCCTGTGCTCTGCTTATAACGTGAAGTAAAAGTCTGAGTTTAAGAATACAGCTCTGAGTCCGAGTCATTGTTAATACAACCAGATCAGTTTATTATATTCTGCCATCAGACACTGTGGGGGTCATTGTAGAAAGCCTTTTCGTAATTTCCCCGTCTGAAAATGCCCATACAAATGTTGAAATCACATGGACGACATCTGAGCCAGTTCAGAAAGTTCAGAACATACATGTGTTTGGTGCGATCACATCCATATCACACGGGTCATGCCTGGGGTGCAGTGAAGAAGATCCATACGTGCATGCGATTTTAGACAAGCCCTGTACATGTCAATTCTCCATTGGGGACATCCATGGCGATACCTGCTCCTGGGCATGAATAGTACTCTGAAAAGTTTGTTTCAGCAAACCAACGACTTTAAGGTGAAGGGAGAAATGCCCCCTTGCTCCTCTGATATATTTTGCTCATTCCAAAAAACATGGCAGTAAATAAAAAGGCATTTCTCCTGGTTCCTGTGTTGTTGCATGTCCTGGGATATGTAAAAGGGGAAAGAGATATGGGCACATTCAGAAATTGTGCTGAGAGGAAAACATCTGTGTGCCCAGAATGGCAGATGTCCACATCTGGCACATGCAAGTTTCTGAAATCAGGTGAAAATCTTCGTTTGACCCATTTCTCCACACATCCCCCCCATTTTGCCTTTTATGTGGAGGACTTGTCTAGCTTTCAGGGCTTATTTTACAAGTCTCTTGCATGTGCGCATTGTCTCTGCTGCCCCTCCCACTGCATTTTGAATGTTTTGACTTGGATGTCCCAAATTTCACCTACACTGCCTTTCTAAAATGTGCTTTTATAGCAGGGTCCGACAAAGCCCAGATGTCAGGTCACCACGGTGACCTGAAATTTATACCCGATGCCTGGGATTTGCTCCCCCTCCCGATCACAGACAGAAAATCCCTCCTGCCTGTGAAATTGGATCGCCACGAACAGAACAGTAGTGATCTCTGCCGCGATTGGGGCTTAGATGCAGCAAAGATCCCCCATGTTGGGGATCAGAGCCTTCAGAAAAAAAAAGGAAGATGCGAGAGGAGCAGCAAAAATTTAAAGAAGCAGTATCTTTAAAAAAAAAAATGAGAAGGATGGGGAATTGGAGGGCAGGGAGTGGAAATGCTGGGGGAGGGAGAACTGGAGAGACTCCAGAAGGGGGGAACAAAAGGTGGAGAGGGAAGAGGTGAAGGTTAAAGGGATGAATGCATGGAGACAAAAATTACAATCTGTATATACAAAAGGGTTCACCCCCCCAGAACATATATACAAGCACCTCACCCCCACACTACACATACACACACATCACCTTCACATGACAGACACACACACATTCACACAAATGTATACTTTATTTCCACACCACACATGACATATACACACACAGGCAACTCACCTCTGCGCCACACACACAGGCTCTCCAGCTCTGCAGCATACACACACACACATGCACCGCAAACCTGCACCCCCCCCCACACACAAAGGCACACACCGCCACATCTCACACACTGACAAGCACACCATCGTTGCACCCTACACCCACAGAGACACTTGAGATCTGAATCAATAACTATTGTTATCTAAAGACGACACATGATGTAGGAACTCTGGCACTGGTTTCATGAGAACATGAGACCAGCGCGAGAAAACTGAAGGGAGGGTTTAAGGAGATCACATATACAGAGCCTAAGATTTTATCCTGGCTCCTAAATCCGTGCAAAATTTGACAAGGCTTTATAGCATCTAATTCTTGGCTAACATTTTTGAGAATGCGTGCAGTGCATTAAAGAAAATTTATTTATTTAACCACACTTTTATACCACCCTATCTACTGGTCACAGCAGTTTACATAGAACAAGATTAACAAGGAACGCTAACTTTACATAGAACATGTGTTGGATGGTCTATTAGTCTAAATTAGAAGCAGTAACGCAAGAAAGAGTAGGCTAGTATTTGATTCCCAATGGCAGTCCTTGTGGCCTTAGGCAAATCATGTAACGCTCCATTTCCTTGGAAGAAAGGCCTATATCAAAAGTCTAAATATCACTCCAAAAAATCCATAGGCTCAAGGGCGGTTCTATCATTAGGCCCACTGAGGTGATGGCCTCAGGCGGCAGTTTCTAGGGGGCGGCACACCAGCTGGGTTTATTTATGATTTGCTGCTCCCTAGAAATGTCAATGAAATAACCGCCAGTCTTCCAGCAGGAGCAGGGCCGGTGCTACCCGATAAGCCGGATAAGCGCAGCATGAGGGCAGGACCGTACCAAGCCCTGTGCGAGCGGTGCGGCTGCACAGGGCGCAAAGACTTAAAGGACGCATTTTGGCTCTCTGCCGTTGCCTGCCACCGTCACCTTTTTGGTGGCAGGCAACAGCAGAGAGACTAAATGCACCCCTTAAGTCTTCGCTCTGGCACACTAAGCAGGTCTGGTCTTTCTGGGAGGGACCAGACCTGCTTAGCATGCCGGTGACTTGCAGATCGGGCGTGCGCGCAACCCCCTCCCACACCCCCATAAAGTGTCTAAATGGAGGTGCGGGAGGGGGGGGGGCACACGCCCGATGTGCAAGTCACACAGGGCACATTTCAGTCTTGGTACGGCCCTGCATGAGGGCACCGGTTGGGGGAGGTCGAGGTCACTGCCGCTGTTTCCGCTTCAAAAATAGAAATCAGCCGCAGGAACATTTCTCTGTTCCCGCGGCTCTGCTAACTTTTAAACTGCTGGGTTGCAGAGTTTCTAAAAACAAGAATAAGCCTTTAGAAACTCCGTGACCCAGCAGTTTAAAAGTTAGCAGAGCCGCGGGAGCAGAGAAATGTTCCCACGGCTGCTTTCTTTTTTTTTTTTTAAAGATGAATCAGTGAAGGGGGAGGAGGGAAAGGGGCCAGAAGGGAGCAGATATGGGTGGAAGCTGGAAGGGAGCAAAGTAGGCATGGGGGAGAGTTGGAAGGGAGCAGAGCTTCCCCCGGGTTTTCTTGAGTTGAGCTTCCCCCCAGGTTTTCTTGAGTTGTCTGGGGTTCCGTCTCCTGTACTTGTATCTTTGGCTAGTAAAGAGTTTCCTAAAGAAGTGCCGTGGAGACCTTCCCCGGTACTCTCTATTGAACCTCCAGTTTCCTCGATTTCTCTTTCAGATATTTGGCGCGTGGTTTCGCGCACAGAAAAAATGCTTGCGGAGACTGTTCCATTGTTATGCCAATTTACAAAGGACTCTGTACAAAAATTTCAGTCTCTTGAATCTCAAGTCGGAGCCTTGAGCTCTGTGGTGGTAAAAATGGAGTCTCAAGTTCAATCGTTTTCTGAGTTTTCTCTTGCTCATGTTAAAGATAGTTCCATTTTGCATCAGAAGCTTGAGAATTTGGAAAATCTCTCTCGTTGTAAGAATCTTAGATTATTAAATTTTCCCACTTGTTCTTTATTGTCCCCTTTGATGTTACTTAGGAAATATCTGAAGGACACCCTTCTTTACCCACAGGCTGACTCTTGTATGATTACCAAGTGTTATTATTTGCCTTCTAGAATTTCTGTTGACCTTGTGGGTAAGGATGAGGTTCCTCCTTCGGATACTGACAATTTCAACTTAACGCCCTGAGTCTCTTCTAAAAAAGCAGTTATCACCACCAGGGCCACTTTATTGGTGACTCTCTCCTCTGAGGAGGATAAGGTTGCCATTTTGAAAACGTATTTTAAGAGGAAGGAGTCCCTGTTTTGTGGTGATAAGGTTTCTATCTTTCCGGATGTCTCCCGTTCTACGCAATTGCGTAGGAAGGCTTTTTTGTTATTGAAACCTAGAGTACTTGTTTTGGGGGCAACGTTTTTCTTAAAGTACCCTTGTAAATGTTGTATCTCTTTAAATTATAATAAGTATGTATTTCTTTCCTCTTCCGAATTAGAAAAGTGGATTCTGGAACAAGAAAAAGTGCATTAATTAATTATTATGTTTCCTTAGGGGTTGGAAGCGTGGGGTCTCCACCGGGCACACAAGTGGGCTATGGATCCTTCGGGGTTCTTGCCTTGTTTTCTTTATGATTTACAGTTTCCTTTTAAGCTAAATATGCCTCCCCGAGATGTGGGCTAACGCTTTGTTTTTGTATTATTTTGGAAACATTGTATTGGTGATTTATTTTGTTTCCTTGTAATTGCTTTACAAAATAATCTTGTAAAATTATTTTTCTTTTGCATAATGAAAAAAAAAAGACGAATCAGTGAGGGGGGAGGAGGGAAAGGGGCCAGAAGGGAGCAGATATGGGTGGGAGCTGGAAGGGAGCAAAGTAGGCATGGGGGGGAGTTGGAAGGGAGCAGAGCAGACATGGGGGGAGAGCTGGAAGGGAGAAGATATATAGGAGTGCTGGAAAGGAACAGACCCTTGCGGATGGGGCTGGAAGGTGGCTGGGTAATAGGAGGAGGGTTGGAAGAGAACCTACAGGGGGGAAGGTGGGGCTGGAAGGGAGCTGACATGGGGGGTGGAAGGGAGCGGAAAAGAGGTGAAGGTGGGGACTGGAAGGGAGCTGACACCCGGGGATGGCACTGGAAGGTGGATGGACAGAGGAGAGGGTGACTGGAAGGGAACTGACATGGGAGGGGGCACTGGGACTGAAAGTTCGCTGATACCTGGGATGGTATTTTGATTAGAAGGGACTGGATGGTTGAGAAGGAGGGGAACTGGAAGAGAACAGACACCAGGGCGGTACTGGGAATGCAAGAGGTTTGGCACTGGAAATTACTGAGAGGGGAGGCTGTAAAGGATTCTGATACTGGGGAGAGTTATTGGGATTGGAAAAAGACTGATGGAAGAAAATGAAGAAAGCAAAAGGAGAGACAAGAAATGGCAGATGGACTATAGACCATAAAAAAGAACCTAGAGAAGACAGAGGAAAATAGAAACTTCAGATCGGGACTAGCATTATCAAAAATCATCAGACAACAAAGGTAGAAAAAATAATTTTATTTTCAATTTAGTGATTGGACTTTGTGCTATCTATATTTCACATAGTATGGGGAACTGTATCTCTTATCTGGTGTGGCACCGCATGCGGAGTCTGGCTTCTTGTAGTTTCATTTTAATTTTTGTCTACATATTTTTATTTTTACTTTAGGTTGTGGTCACTTATTCTGTACTTGGTGAGGGTCTGCGTTCTGAGTGTGTGACCAAGGCCAGGTGTTCTATTAACATGGCGTTTGTATGTAGGGATCTGTACTACAGTAATTTGACATGTATAGCTTTTCAAATAGATGTATGGATGTTTTAGGGCACATTGCAGTGTTTATAGTACTGCTTTTTTCTGGGTAGGCCCCTTATTGTATGAGTTTTGGAAGTGTATGCTGGTATGGTATGGTAGATTTGGCCTTGCAGATCTTCAGTGACTTTAGTAGGGTTTTATATTAGTTCCCAATATGCCTGGTACTGGAAAATGTTTGTTGTTGGTGAGATGACCAGAATCCAAATTTTTTTTTTTTTTTTAATATATTGAGTTCTGTGGGTGAATGTCCTACCTCTGCTCTGCACCCATTGTTGAGGAGGGGGTTCTGTGAATGCAAAATATATGTTCAAAAAGAAAAAGCAAGCACCAGAACACAGTTTATAACAACAAAATAAAAGGAATTATAATTTGGAGTTATAAACTGCTGTGTTTCTCGCTCTTTCTTTTAGTTCTTTGGTGTGCGAACATCTTGCATTTGTTCCACATTTATCTAATCTGCTTTTTTATTTGGTTCAGTCCCTGACTGGAGTTTTGAGAAAGATCCCCCCCATGGGGGGGGGGGGGGGAGGGTGCCATCTCATCCCTCGCCTCAGGCAACAGATTGCCTTCAGCCGCCCCTGCACAGGCTGAAGCACATTCTTATAAAAAGGAGTAACGTATCTCAGACAATCTCGAGGTCGGAGTCGTGGGCATTTGGTAAATGTATACTCAGGCCATGATTCTTCCTCAGTACATCAATGACCCTTGTGACAAGGCAGAGGTTGCAGAACCTAAAAATAGGGGTTTAAAACACTTTTTGTCCTCAGAAGCTGTCAGTATACCGGGTCAGGAAAGGGTTAAGGATTCAGCCCTGAAAGCTGTTCTGCACAGGAAAGCAGAAAGAGAGCCACACCCCAGCTTCAGGCAAACCCAGGGAGCTGACGTGGGAGGAAAAGGGGCGGAGTCACACCTGATAGGGCAGCCCTGTTCACATAACCAGGAAGCAACTGTTAGTCAGATAGAACTTGAACGAGTTGGAGAGAGAGAACACTACGGGGAGTTCCACGAGCAACAAGGAGAAAGAGAGCAGTTCCAGGAAGGTCCAGGAGAGTCAGATCCAGGGAGAGATCTGGGGACCAGGAGAAGCAAAGCCAAGAGCAACCGGTACCCGGTTGGCACAAGGTGCTTGGGGAGTTGCTGGCCAGACTGCAGAGAGACAACCAGGTCTCAGGAGTGCCGTCTGAAAAAGCTTCCAGGAAGGAACTACCGTGAGCTGCATAGCAAACAAAAACAGGTCAGAGACTATTTTAAACCTCAGG
Source organism: Ichthyophis bannanicus (assembly GCA_033557465.1). Classification (NCBI taxonomy): domain Eukaryota; kingdom Metazoa; phylum Chordata; class Amphibia; order Gymnophiona; family Ichthyophiidae; genus Ichthyophis; species Ichthyophis bannanicus. Next base: position 700,490,430 of record CM066034.1, on the reverse strand, counting down.
GGAAAAGGTCAGATACCTTGCCTGGAAGGGATAGGAGTAGTTCTCTGGAATCTTCTCTCAAAGCCAGAATTATAAAGGAGAGATTGGGGAGAGAGAAAGTCCCATTTAAAAGACTGCAAAAGTTTGCATACTACAGAGAATGTGACAGGAGCTCTAGCTCTGAGTATAGCCCAGGTGCCTTTCAGCATGTTACTAATTGCAGGCAGCACAGACACGGGCAAGAGTTAGACTCTGAAGAGCACGCTGTGTTAAAAGAACTAGTGAAGCAGTATCAAGGGAAATATTTGCCTCTCAACCAGAAAGCATATACTAGGCAGACCAGAAGGAAGGTGAGCCCTTTTTGTGATGTTTTAAAAGGTGCTGGTGATTTGGAATCCTTACAAGTGCCTAGGTATTTCAGAGATAACAAACGGAAGCAGCTTAAAGCACTAATTAAGCAGTGGCAGTCTGTAGACTCCCTTAACCCAGGTCTTAAGGACATATCAGACCCCGAGCTGGAGGATATGCAAATTGATGCACCATTAAGTGATAGCAGTGGATCAGCTATGGACTGTGGGGTTTGTTATAAGGACTGAAAGCCATATAACTGTATCCTGTAAAAGGAGTGAAAGCTGTACAAAGATATCCTATAGAAGTGCCGAGAAAGCCTATTTGCTATAACCTGAGTTTCCACGGAGAAAGGCAGCGTTCTGCCTGTGGGAAACTCAAGCCTAATTAATTCAGCTGTGAAGAGAAGTACAAGGCTGTGAAAGTTTTCCTGTGTTTAAAGCATGTATATGAAAGCAATGCCAATGGAGAGAAACAGCTGTTGTATTTGAAGCTGAAGGAAGTTTGAAAGCTGAATGTTTTGCTTTGAGTTTGTACCTGAGAAGCATCAGGGGATTCTTGGACTTTTATTTGACACAATTGCGTAGCACCATCTTTTGTCTGTGTTTGGGGAAGTAGTTCACCAAACTCCTGTGCGGCAATAAAGTTATTGTTAAACCCACGGAGGCCTTTGCTGTATTTACTTGGACCACAACTACAACGGATAACAGGCTGCAGCACTTAGAAGGTTTATAAATATGTATTCCCCTATGCATCACATGCCAACCCCTCCTAGGCAACCGCCTATATATACCAGAGGGTGCTGAAGTGTGACACCCTACAAAAACTCCTTCCAACATCATCATTTTTTTTTAAATTTTATATTTTCTTATTTTCAAATTTGTTTATAAGCATGCCTTTCAACCCTCAGAGCATATTCGCCAAATAATTCAACCATGCTTAACTACACTTAGCTTTTCATGTGATTCTAAATAGCAGCTGGTTTGAATATATGAGCCCCAATGCTGTTCAAGACATCTGTCCAGGCTTTTCGCCTAACACTTCCTCAGGGAGTCAGATCTCTCATACACCAGGATAATGCTGTGAGAGATCAAAGGCAGAACTAATTAAACAAATATCCACATACAAATGACTTTTATCAAATTTTCTCAATGAGTTAGAGCCATGGCAAGCACTAAATATAAAATCACTTTCCTAATATCAAAGTTTCCTTGCTACGTATGAGCTCATTATAATCCTTCTGTTATTTATATATAATAATGTACATATATATCACTTAATCATACCTTCTATACCAATTCACTTAATCACTGCTTATGCCTCGGCAATACATATTCTCCCAAACTTATAACACAGGCACCATGTACTGTATGTATGCCCTTTCGGAAACCTATTGTTCCAGTGTTTCATTTGCAATAAAAAGGGTCAAAGAAGAGCTGTATTCGGGCATTAAAATGTTCAAACCTACCCTTTTATCCTCCTCCTTAACTTACAAAATCACCCACGCCCATACAGGCGAACATTTAGCCACAGATAATCAAATCATACCTGCTATATCAAACCGATTGCTCCCAGCTGGTACTGCCGGTGATATGTGCTCCATTGGAAATATTCAAAAAAATGCCACGTACATGGGCTCTTTTAAGGGTTATTTCCCCAGTGTTGTCCTCCAGAGTTAAAGGGCCCACGACAAAGCAAAGCAGCAAATAAGCCCATCTTCTAAGATCTTATATAACTTGCACCATTATCCTTAAGCATTCACACATACTGTACATCCCCAGCATTCTTCACACTCACATGACCAAACAAACCAAATATCGTACTTCTAAAGCTACCCGGATCCTGATCAAGTCACACGGCCTCCCACTCCAAAACTCAAGGAGCTCGAAGGCGAACAAAACCAGACCAGACCAGACCAGCAAGGCACTCAGCCATGCCCAATATACATTCCATATACTGTACCTCTCCAAATCTGCTATACAGTAGCTATTCTCATGTGCCATATTTAGCTATTGTATGCTTATTTTATTTGCACCCAAACATGCAAGAACTTCCATCCATCCCAATTTGAAAAAACATCAGGAGAAACCACCCTCCCTCCCAATCGAGCAGACTCCCCAGTCGATCTGAACATTAAAACCATTGGGATGGTCCGTATTTAGGCGAAAAATCCATTTTCATTCAGAGCACAAAAGGAATTGATCTCTACTCAAACCTTCCCTACCCTGCATAATCTGGCAATCTACTTCTGGACACATTGCCAAGAAAACCCAGGAGCTGCTGGATTGCCAGGAGTCAGTACTGTCTTGAAGGCATGCAACGCAAGAATAATAATACATGCTCCACAAAATGTGTGCTAGTTACAAGCCAACCTCCGGTGAACCATAATTTGGAAACTGTTTATTTTAAAACAATTGTAAATCTTCCAGGATTGAATTAACTGGCTGCTTTTTTCCCTTTAAAGAAGGAGATCTTGTTGTTTGCATTTCTAAAAACATGAGTATACGTTCAAATTTAATACATAAGTGTTTTTGACTTCCAAAATGTGTTTTTCTTGGAAGTTTCCTAAAAACTGCTTTACATTTTCGGCCCAGTTGGAACCTGAGCTGGGATCTGGTGCTGCAAGCCTTCATTTACAACTACTCAAGCTTTTTTCTCCTCCAATATGCAAGTAATTACACTTTTAGCCCTGAGCCTGGCACCATGGCTACCTCCAGAGCCCTGCAATCAGAAGCCGTGACTGCATCCATTAGGTGTCATTCTCTGGCAGTAGCCATGACTTTGTGTGAGGAGCTCTGAATGATGCCTCCATGACATCACTGGCCCTGTAGGCCTAAGCAGTGGCACCCTGATTTGGGGTTTGAACCAGGGACATTTTGCATTGTGAGGCATAGATACTGACAACTGAGCCACTGGGCTGGCCTAAATGTTCAAGTTTAATAGAAATCTTATCAACACTGCTCACATTTATGAGTTGCTGGTACAGGGCCGTACCTGTAATCCAGTCCTAATTTTTCCTGGAACCCCATTATAGAAAATAGGAGTTATAACTTCAAGATGTCTTATAGAAGGACATACTATACTTTTTTCATGGTTTGTTCTGTGCCTTAATGTAAAAGGCATTCTGCAGGTAGTATAATATACTAAGGCGACAACAATTAGTTGAATAAGACAGCAAAAGTTGGAGCTTTTTGTACATTCGCTAGCTGATGAAATCCTCTAAAGTGAATGGAGTGGGCAGTATTCAGTGTCTATTCTTTGTTCCAAACACATGTGGCACAAAGCAAACCACTAGTTTCTCTACTTCTGCATTTCCCAGGAAATAAGCGCATGACAGAATGATTCACTGTGCAAAGTTTGAAATGCAATGCAGAGAGATTTTTTTTTCCAGTACATATGAAAGCAAAAGGAAGCAAAATTTAGAAATCATCCTATGCATTCATCAAGTATCTAAATATTGTTTAAAATGCTAAACACTTAAACTACTGAAATGTAAATGGTTTAAGTTAGTAGCTCCCAGTCTGTGGTCCCTGGATCTTGGGGATCCATGAGCCCATTACAGGGGGTCCACAGGACACAGAAAAAAGAAAGAGAGGTGGCTTGAGGGGACTGGCTCAAAGGAAACATAGAAACATGACGGCAGAAAAAGACCACATGGCCTATCTAGTCTGCCCTTCCATATCAACAACAGTTCACTTTTTTCCTTTAGAGATCCTCTGTGTTTGTCCCATGTCTTTTTGAATTCAGATACTGTCTTCATCTCTACTATTTCACGTGTCTACCACTCTTTTTGTAAAGAAATATTTCTGCATATTACTCCTGAGTCTATCCCCTTTCACCCTCATCCTACAGCATGTCCCCTCGTAGCAGAGCTTGCTTTCCATCGAAAGAGGCTCTTCTCCTGTGCATTTATTTTATTTATTTGCTGCTTTTATATAACACACTCTTTAAAATCAGTGCGGTTTACAGATAACATTTTGTACAAAGCAGGAGGCCTGTATTGCACTTACATTGAACGGGTAAGACAACTTGGATATCAACTGGGGAAACTATCTACAGCTATCTACAATATAAACATGAGTTGTCTGTTATTTACAATTGGCTAGCTGGGTGTAAGGCGGGTGAGGTTGAATTGCTGGGCTGTGAGTAGTGTAGGAGAAAAAGGTGGTGTTTTAGTGCTTTTCTGAATTGATCAAGGTCAGTGATCGCTCGGACGGTAGTTGGGAGCACATTCCAGCAGCTGGGAGCATAGAACTTAAAGGCTCAGTTCTTTGTTGTCTGGGTGCATTTTGTTATTTCCTTGGGGGTCTGTAGTGTGTTGGTGGCAAAAGTCCTCCTTTCTCTGTTTGCTGGAGTGGGGTAGAAAAGATCCGTCAGGGAGGTGGTGGATATTTTGTTGATGGCCTTGAAGGTCATCAGGATTACTTTATAGGTGAGCCGGCAGTAGATTGGTAGCCAGTGCAAGTCCTTTAGGATTGGGGTAATGTGGTCTCTTCCAGAGGCCCCATGAAGGAAGCATGCAGCTGCGTTCATTGCCAGCTGTAATGGGTTTAGTGTGTTTTTGGGTAGTCCGTGCAGGATCACGTTGGCGTAGTCAAAGTAGGGAGTCACCAGTGCCTGAAAAACTGTTCTGTAGTCATCTGGTTGCAGCAGGGTTCGGAGATGTCACACTGTTCGTATTTTGTGGTAAATTTTCTTGATGGTGTTGCTGATGTACGCTTTAAATTCGAGGTGCTGGTCTATTGTAACACCTAGGTAGCAAATGGTGGGTCTACTTAGGAGCTCAGGAGGTATTTAAACATCTCAATCATATCACCTCTATCCCACCTTTCCTCTAAAGTATTGTGATGGGGCCCGTGGTTAGAGCCCTTTAACCCTGTATAGGCGGTTGCCTAGGGTCTATAAAACAAGTAATCTGCTCTGGCTGTGTAAATGAAAGAGTCTCTCAGAGCAAATTGAATGAAAAATAAGATGGGTTTTATTCCCCGTCCCGCTCGGACTATCAACAAGAACAGAAACTTCAGGTGTAAGCGAAGAACAAAAATACAGTCAAACCTCGGTTTTCATGATTAATCCGTTCGAAAAAGTCTGACTAAAACCGAAACGTATGAAAACTGAAGCAATATTTCCCATAAGAAATAATGTAAATCCAATTAATCCGTTCCAGACACCCAAAAATATTCACAAAAAATACATTTTATAGAGAATAACTATATTTTTACATACAGAAAACAATGAGAAATAAATATAAATGACTAATGAAATGGATAAATGAACATTTAACATCACTGAAAGCAAGCTAAGTACAGTACTGTACAGTACAGTATGTTAACATCTGGCCTTAGCCACCCCTGACAAGCTGCTGTGCCCAGCTCTCTTCGGAATCACATTGAATTCAGTCCATTAAAATACCTTTACATTATCTGCTCAATGCTTCAGAATGGCAGAAAATCTTAATGATATAGCTTCAGACGTATCCTGCAAGAGAAAGAACTGCCTCCCACATTCATGCAACATCTCCTGCTTACGTTGACAGCTTTTCTTCCCTGCTACCGGGACAAAATCTCAGTCAAAAGACGTTGAAAACCGAAGCAATGCATGAAAACCGGGACAAAATCTCAGTCAGAAAAGACGTTGAAAACCGAAGCGTATGAAAACCGGGGCAAATGAAAACCGAGGTTTGACTGTAGTGGCAAACTTATATTCTTTTGTTTACATGCACAATGTTCTCTTTGTCATTTAATCAAACAGCAGGGCTGCATTTATAACAGATACTACAATCCATGGGAGAGGGATCTTGAAGGCTGCTGCCATCTTCCCATACCATGCTTTCTCCAGCACTTCCCAAACTCCCTGTGTCAGACTCCTCTTGTATACAGTATTCAGACACGGCGTCTTGTGACAACTCACTATGGCATTCAATGGAGGCTCTTCTCCCTTCGGGTTTATACCTCCCTGGCTTGTAGTAGCTTCTACCTGGGCTTTCCTCCCAGAACAACAGCTCTGAATCTCCTTGCTTCGTGTAATTATGATCAGGACCGCGCCCTTGGCACTTATAGGTTTTAAACCTCTCGCTGTAAGCGTATGGAGGTTTCTTTCTATCTGTAGGGATTGCCTTGGTACTTGGCTCCCTGTATCTTTTGACTCTAGCCTCCCAGGCTGGTTGTGCAGAAGTGAAATTGGTCCTAGCTTTGTAGCTATTTCTTATGGTGCATATATGCTTGGAGTTCCCATCCCCCAACACTTTCCTTTTAAACTGACCTGTGCTTAGAGCTGGCACATACCGGTCTCCTGTGTAGTGGGACACTCCTGGCTTCTCTTGAAGGCTAACTCGGGTAGCAGGTCTTCTCCCAGTATAGCTTGCCTTAAACCTCTGTTCCTGAGTGCTGGAGCTACCTTCACTTCCTGGTTCTCCGTGAGAAAAGTTTTCTCCCAGCACTCCTTTGGGGTTTCTGCTCAGCTGATTGTAGCCACACCTCTTGCTACTCTCTCCCCGGCTTCTGCCGTCCTCTTGAGTTGTATCGTGCCTCTCTCTCCCTCTGCCCTCCTTCCACTGACTGGAACCCTGTCTTATGTAATCCCTAGCCCTGCATGTGACGTGGGGATTTGCAATCAGGTGTTCCTGACGAGCTTTCTGTTTGTTACGCAGTAACAATTTCCTTTGCTCAACTGTTTCAGTGTGCCTAGTGCTCCTTTCCAATGCTGAATCTGAGGTAAGCCTTTCTTTTACCTGCACTTCCATGGGCTGTGTATCCTCTGCTGTATCACAGTATACATATTTAAACCAGTTTTAAACCTCGCGCCATCGGGCGCCGGCCCTCTTCAGCCCCCGCCACCACCAGCAGCTCTCCCCTTCCCGGGGATCGAGCCACCAGCAGCGGGAGGGGCCTCCTCTTCACCGGAGCCCAATCGGGGCTCAGCAGAGCAGTTTTAAACCTCGCGCCATCGGGCGCACCCACGCCTGGCGGGCCCGCGCCTGAGGGCCTCGCCAGAGGGCCCTTTGGCGTGGCCCTTAGGAGTGGACCTTGAGGTAGGCCGAAGCCTCGCACCACATAACAGTCTGTTATAATCTTCTGAACTCACACGGGAAAGGTACTATTTGACACAGTCTTTTGTTAATGTGTTACTATTTTACCTTTCAAGATACAATGTAATCTGTTAGAATCCTACCCTATTACTGATATCTCAGTACTAATGTGTTAATGCATCATCCCACTATTGCAGCATATCTTTCTGTATCTACTTGATATGATTGGAATGTATTCCATTTCGTAGAGACATCATATATATTCTGAGGCCTCGTCTACTGCAGACCTACTACTGCTCCATCTTAATTCATATTTTTGCATAATATCTCCTCTTCCCTACTGTACCTCGTTACTATATTGTGCTCCACTACTATATTGTACCTCATTGACACCAGCTCTGTCACATTGTGACTCATCACAACTTGCTACCCTCAAAATGGCCCTCCATTTCGCCTCCCTCTTTAGCCTTTACCTCCTCACTCACTGGCTTGGAACCACTCAGGCCCTCTACACATCCCACAGCAACATTCCTGTCCTGAATAGCCATGGAAAAAGATGGTATGATCCCCCATACTCCCACCCAAGAAGTGATGCCTACACACGCCGCTCCCACCTTATCCATGTAGCACTCCAGTTATCCAATACACCCAGCCAGAAAAAACCTCTGAGCTGCCGACTACTGAAATGTGCCATCATTAACGCACGCTCTATTCGCAAAAAATGGCCTGTTGTACTAGACACAATCTCACTTTATGACCTAGAAATACTTATGATCACGGAAACCTGGTTATCATCGGAAGACAACGTTATCCTCAATCAACTCCTACCCCCCAATTTCTCCATACACACGAGACATAGAGAAAACAAAAAAGGAGGTGGGGTGCTTATAATCACCAAAGCAGACCTTGACTTCCATATAACAGACTCCTCTAGCACAAGCAGTCTAGACATCCTCTCTATTGCAAACCAGCATTGCTCTCTCAACCTGTTATACAGAACACCGTCGGCTTGTCCAGATGACCTCCCAACCATTATTGACCTTGCGGCCAACACCCTCAGTCCCAATAAACCAAATTGGATAATGGGTGATTTCAATCTCCCATCGTTATCCCAAAACCACGGAAATGCCTTCCTTGGTGCCATGGAAGAACTCGCACTCAAGCAAATCATCAATGAACCCACACACATAAAGGGGAATGTGCTTGATATGGTTTTTGCTCCTCAGCCAATCTTCGAGCAAAACCATAATCTACCAATATCAGTGATTGATGTACCTTGGTCAGACCACAAATTGATTATTATCCAGATACCCACCAACAATGAGCAGCTGCACAGAAGCCGAAATCAGAACAACACACCACGAGTATCCACAAAAAGCTTTCGCCCATTTAACAGGGAACACATTCTATCTGAGACCCAATCCTTCCTCAACATAACCACGCCTGACCTTGAAGAACTGATATCATCCTGGAACTCCAACTTAAATGCCATCACACAACGCCCGGACGCCAACAACACAGCAAGGATGAAGAGAAGCTCTGCCCCGTGGTTCTCTCCTGAACTGCGATCTTCTCTTACTCAACTACGTAGACTTGAGCGCCGATGGCGCCGATCACTCTCTATTGAAGATCAGACCGCCTACCAAACTCACCTCTCAATTCATCGTGAAGCAATCACAACCAAAATGAAACAATATCACACCGACACCCTAAAGAGATCATTGAATAAACCACGTGACCTTTTCAACTTGGTCAAATCCCTATCGAAAGAACCATCTCCCGATCAGCACAGTGTGATTCACCCACAAGAATACGTTGACTACCTGCAATCCAAGATCATTCAAACTAAAAAGGATTCAGCAGTTCAATTTCAGGAACCAACAGGCCTAACCCTACTTGACAAGTTTTCTACACCTACCACTAAATGCATTGAGGATACCATAGCATCCCTCAACACCTCCACCGCACAGACTGACCCATGCCCAGCCTTCTGGATCAAGGAACTACGTGGTGTGTTCAGTCCATTCATCGCAAACTTTATGAACCTCTCCTTCACAACAGGATACTTCCCTGCATCACTCAAGCAGACATCCATTAGGCCACTATTGAAAACCCCCAAGCTTGACCCGCAAAAAGCCGATTCTTATAGGCCAATAGCCAGTATTCTCCTCCTAACCAAGATAACTGAGAAAGAGGTACAACGGCAAATTCAAAATCACATAGACTCCGCGGCTCCCCTAGATCACTGCCAACATGGGTTTAGAGAATATCATGGAGTCGAGACCCTACTTACCAGCCTATTCAACGTTATAATCACAGGCACAGACAACATCCATCAAGGTTTTGTGCTCATCTTCTTAGACATCGCCACTGCGTTCGACTCGGTGAGTCACGAAATCCTCCTGGGAAGGTTGAAAGAGAAGGGCATCTGCAACACTGCGCTAGGATGGTGTAAATCCTATCTGGAAGCAAGATGGCAATACGTGAAGTCCGGATCAGAGGAATCAAAACACTTCCATCAAAAACAAGGTGTACCTCAAGGCTCCTCCTTGTCCTCCCTACTATTCAATATTTACATGCAGCCCATCTGCAACATCATAAGATCATTTAACGTGAGCTGTTTGATATATGCAGATGACATTCTTTTATACATGCCGTTCTCCACAGCCCAAATGGACCTAGCACCACTAATAGACTGTTTCAATGCTGTCTCAGCGTGGCTTCAATCACAGAATCTACGCATTCAACATAAAAAGACGGAGGTTCTTTTCATCTCCAGAGACCCCAACTTTACTCCTCCATCTCATGTCAGTGTTAAGGAAGCTGACTTACTAACCAAAGAAACAATAAGATGCCTTGGTGTTACGTTGGACCAACGCCTGGATATGAAACACCACATAAACAACATTGTCAAAGCTGTATACTTCAAAATCCGCTCACTCAGGCATCTGCGCTCCCTGCTAGACCCAGATGACTTCCGGACCATATACCAAGCGCTAATCCTGCCTCACTTCGACTTTGAAAACGCCATCTTACAAGGGCTCCCTCAATCCACACTGGCCCCATTACAGCTGGCCATGAATGCTGCAGCAAGGGTCCTACATGGAGCAGCCAGAAGTGACCACGTGACCCCCATTCTCAAACAACTTCACTGGTTACCTATCCATGGGAGAATCATCTTTAAGACCCTACTCCTAGCATTCAAGGCAATCAAAGGTATTTCATCCCCTTCACTCACGGATCTTATTCACATGGTGCCCCCCAACAGGTCCAGAACAGCAATAGCCATAAACCTACTAGTAACACCAAAGGCACCGTCAAAGTGCAACATATCAACCACAAACAGGGCTTTCAGTTACTATGTACCTAAATGCTGGAATGCTCTACCCCCTGACATCAGGGCTATTACCGATCTATCGCAGCTCAGGAAGGCACTCAAATACCATCTTTTCCTGCAATGCTACCCAACTACCTATGGCACCTAGACATCCCCTCTGAAGAAATGACCCACTTTGGAAACAACCCTCACTTTCATTATGATATTTGTACTCATTGCCATGTAAATATCTCATGTATATAATTGACCCCTGTTATCCAAGTTACTCATTACCATGTAAATATCTCATGTATATAGTGACCCCTGTTATCCAAGTTTGGACCCCTGTTCGATGTAAAACCAAACAGCTTGTTGTTATGGTCGTTATGTTATAATGTAAACCGCGCTGATACCAAATAGTGCGGTATATAAGAGATTGTAATAAATAAATAAATAATAATAAATATTAAGATCCTTAGGTCTGTTCTCATATGCTTTATAACGAAGACCACTAACCATTTTAATAGCCACCCTCTGTACCAACTCCATCCTGTTATATCCCTTTGAAAGTGCGGTCTTCAGAATTGCACACAATACTCCAAATAAGGTCACACCAAAGACTTATACAGAGGCACTATCACCTCCTTTCTTCTGCTGGCCAGTCCTCTCCCTATGCACCCAAGTATCCTTCTAGCTTTTTCCATTACCTTTTCTATTTGTTTAGCTACTTTAAGATCAGATGGCACAACCACGCCACCTTTTGTGGACAGAAGTACTTCACTCCCTATACTATATCGCTCCTTTGGATTGCTGCAGCCCAAATGCATGACCTTGCATTTTTTAACACTAAATCTCAGCTGACAAATTCTAGACCATTCTTCAAGTTTAGCAAGTTCCCTCCTCATATTATCTACACTTTCCTGGATGTCTATCCTATTGTAGATTTTGCTATCATCCACAAAGAGACAAACCTTCTGCAGTATCACTAACAAAGATTTTAAAAAGAGTCGGACCAAGGACAGATCCCTGGGGCACACCACTGGTAACCTCCTTCTCCTCAGAGTGAGCTCCATTTACCTGAACCCTTTGTCACCTCCCACTCAACCAATTTCTAACCCAAGCAGTAATTTTAGGGTCCATCCCTAGGGTTCTCAGTTTGTTTATAAGTCGCCTGTGCGGAACAGTGTCAAAGGCTTTACTGAAATCTAAATACACCACATCTAAGGCGCTCTCTCGGTCCAACTCCCTGGTCACCCAGTCAAATAAATCAATCCCTACTACAATTGGTCCCTACTACCCCAGCCCACCCTCAACAGGCGAACCAGACAGACCACCAGCAACACCCTCACTATCTCCCATGAACAAACTAAGTGCAATCAACGGACCTGCAACAGAGCTTTCGAACTGTACCTACCCTCTTTGGAACTCCCTGCCGAGGCAAATTCGAAACGGAGACCTCTCCACATTCTGGAAACAATTAAAAACCATCCTGTTTCAAGAATATCTTGGACCAGAAACAGACATCTCTCACTGACAACTCTTCCAGACCTTCTGACCTACCCCCAAGACTACCTAGTAAGAGACTTATGTCAACTGTCTAAGTTGTTACTTTCTGTTCAGATCATCAATGTTGGCCCCCCGCTGGTGATGCTCCCCCCTTCTCTGTCGAATTGATTACTGCCCCCCCTCTTTTTGTTAAACTGCTTTGACCCAGTGAAAAGCGAGATATAAATACAGCTAAATAAATAAAAAATAAATAAAATCAGATTTGTCTGACAAGACCTGCCTCTGGTGAGTCCATGCTGCCTCGGATCCGATCCGTTAGACTCCAGAAACCTCACTATTTTCTCTTTCAGCAGTGCTTCCAATAATTTACTCACCACTGAGGTTAAACTAACTGGCCTGTAGTTTTCAGCCACATCCTTATTTCCACTTTTGTGTAAAGGGAACACATTTGCCTATCTCCTGTCCTCTGGCACTACTCCTGATTCCAACGAGGCATTGAAAAGGTCAGTCAGTGGAGCTGCTAGAACATCCCCAAATATCCTCAGTATTCTCTGGTATATCCCATCTGGTCCCATCATTTTGTCTACTTTACGTTTAGCTAGTTTCTCACGAACACAGTCTTTTGAAAATTGTTCAAGATGCCTCTCGCTTCTGTTCCTGTTTGTGGGTGTTTTCTGAGATCCTGCTCCTGGTTCTTCATCTGTGAACAGAGAACAGAAATATTTGTTAAAGAATTTCACTTTGTCCTCATCAGCTTCTACATATTCCTCCCCTTCACCCTTGAGTCTGACAATACCACTTTTGCCCTTAGTCTTCTCACTAACATATCTGAAAAATGTCTTATCCCTATATTATATTGCATTGGCTATTTCCTTCTCTTTTTGAATCTTTGCTTTCCTGGCTACTTTGCTAGCTTCTCTAAGTTTTTTTCCAGATATAGATGCCTGCCTTCCTCTCTCTGTGATCTCTTGTATTTCATGAAAGCCTCCCTCTTTTTCTTTACCTTTGCCACTACTTCTTTCGAAAATCATTGTGGTCTCCTTTTCCTTTTACCTTTATTTACCATTTTAACAAAAAGGTTGGTTGCCCTTAAAATATCCCCTTTCAGTTTTGCCCACTGTTTTTCTACATCCCCCAGCTGTTCCCATTCTGCTAATGACTCCTGAGGTATTGTCCCATCTTTGTAAAGTTAGTTTTCCTGAAATTTAAGACCCTCACTTTTGAATGGATTTTAGAAGCCCTAGTCCTAATAATGAACCACACCATCTGATGATCACTAGATGCAAAATGATCTCCCACTTTAACATCAGAAACACTTTCTCCTTTGGTAAGCACCAAGTCCAGTAGGGCCCCTTCAAATATGGGTTCTGTTACCAGTTACCTGAATAGTTCTCCCTGTAGAGAATCCAGGTTCTCCTTACTTCTAGATGATACTACAGCAGGAATGTGCCGATCAACATCTAGCATATTGAAATCCCTTATCAGTAGCACTTCCCCTTTCCTGGCAATGCTGCATATGTCTTCAGTTAACTCTCCGTCCACTTCTCCCTGTGAGGGAGGTCTGTATATCGCATCAATGCAAATAAATTTCTCTTTCCCTCTTTCTAGTTTAAACCACAGTGCCTCCTCTCTCCCTTTTAAGCCTTGTATTTCCATAGCTTTAATATTATTTTTTACATGTAGTGTCACTCCTCCTCCTTCTTCCTACCCTGTCCTTTCTGAATAAAGTATAGCCTGGTATAGTTATATCCCAGTCATGATTGTCTATGAGCCATGTCTCTGTTACTGCTGCTAAATCCAAGCCAAAGGAAAGAGAAAGAGAGAGACTGATGGAAACGGGTAGGGAAAGGTGATAGAGGGTTAGTGGGCAGTGCTGGCCTCATCAGTAGGCAGACTAGGCGGTTGCTATCAGCTTCTTTGGAGCAACAAAGAGGAGTCATAGTCAAAGCAAAATATTGCGCCCTCCCTCCCTGTCAATCAGAAATCTAGGCAGGTGCAAACACTGATCGAGCCAGATAGCTGCAGCATCATATGGCTGTGTTGTGCTCATCAGCTTGGGATGGAATTGGGAACTCACAGCTACAATGTTTAATTTAATTTAATTAATACAGCCATCTATAGCTCGCCTATATGATTTGGTTCTAAGTGGATAACGGTAATTGTAAAATTGCCAGCATTATTGCAATAATATTATATCTGAACTCTTAAACACAATTTCTATCTAACCAGATCCTTCTAAATGAAATAGTTTTAAGTGACTACCAAAATGACTTATAACTAGAAGACGTTTTAATCTCCTTTGGCAATACATTCCATTTAGTGGCTGCAACATAAGCAAACAATTGATCCAACATACATTTAATTTGTTTTTTTTTTGTCATGGCACGCTAAATGCTGATGCTTGGAGTACTGAGGCATGAGTTTCTCTTAAAATCTTTCAGTCACTGATAGGTCTTCTCTGCCCCCTCCCTCCACTCCCTTCCCCATTGGCCATCTGAGGGCTGGTGAGCTGCTGGTTGCTACTATGCCTGCTGGAGATGGTCCCACCACTGTGGAGAGAGAGAGAGAGACATCTAAAAATGCAATGTTTCACGTTCAGATTTTTCCAACATCTGCGAAAGTTTGAAAGTGAAACACCGCGTGTTTTTGGCAGCTACAGCCAACAGTAACAATGACTGCAGCCTGCTGCTGAGCGTGAGAGAGACTGAAATGGGGAAAGGGGGCCATGAGAGATTGGGGAAGCAGGCAGCAGAGAGGTTATGATGATGAGAGAGATACTGTGGATGGGGGCCTACCTGGAAGAGTGTGTGTGTGTGTGTGTGTAGGGGATTGGTTGGGAATGGGGAGAGTTCATTTATTATTCATATTGTTTTAATACTTTGTATATGGCTTAATCTGTATTATTCATTTGTTAAATATTGGGGAAGGAGAGGATGGAGTGGTTTCGTTGACTTGTATTAATTTCTTATATGGAGAATTTTGATTTAATGTTGTACCATGCTTGGGGATTTGATGCAAGGCCTGTTATAAACAGTGTTGGCTGAAAAAGCTGTTGTACAGTATAATTTTATATTTTCTTTATGGGGGGAATTTTAGAAGATCTGTCCAGGTGCAATCTGAGATGTCTAAGCCAGAAAATCTGAAAAAAATGCAGGCATGTCCAGGTGCCCAAGTGATTGTTCAAACCTTGATGTGCCTGATAGGACGACTGCAGGGGCATCTACTTAGACATCCCTACAACCACATTCTAGCACTCGGATGTCTAGGATGACATAATGGTCGGAGTAGAAGGCTAGGGACAGGGCAGGCAGGGTTCATATCCCGCTGCTGCTCTAGTTGAACTTGTACTGGGTTTGACAGAGTGCTTTCCTCTCTACACACTCTGGACAAACACTTTTCAGATGCTTGTTTGTTGCTATGTGTGTCTAGGAGCTGGTTTGAAAGTTAGACGTGATGCCGGATGTCCATGAAGTTTCTGTAATCAGGTGGAGATGTCCTGGTTCATAGGAATGTCCCAGCCATGCCTCCATTCAGAGTCGGACATCCTCATGCTTCTAAAATGGCTCTGGAGACGTCTCTGTGCTCTGGGCATTTCTATGCCCATTTTAAGACCTCCAAAGCATGAATAGGGCTTCTAAAATTTCATCCTATATGTTATATGTTGCATTCCCCCTCCCCCCTCACCAAAGGGTGTCCAATTGAGGTTTGTGGAAAAGTTGGCTACACCATCAAAGGAATAATGGTGGGAGGGGATATTCTGGAGTGGTGGCTAGCCTTTGTAAAGCGGCTAGCCATTGCCACTGAACTTTAAACATGGATATTCAATGCTGGGGCCCTATCTGGTCATAGGCATTGAATATCCAGATCAAACAGATAGCGCCTTTCAGCTGCCTAATTTTCGCCACTGTGGGATAACCTGTTAAATATCACCACTAGCTGGTTATCCTCGGGTGCCGCCTCTGCTCTGCGAGCGCCCCAGTGTTAACTGGATGTTAGTGCTGCTGAATGTCTCAGTTGCTGCGATTAACTCAGTTAGCAGATGTGCTAACCACATTCATTGCTTTGAATATTGGCCCCACAGTTTCATATTTAAAAGTATGGGGGGAACATTTGAAGCGATTAATGCAGTTGGCAGGCCTGCTAACTGGGTTAATTGCACTGTGTAAGATATTTAGCGGCACATTATTCCCCTCTAATGCAGCTTAGTACTGGGGCGTTCCAGTGGTGGTGCTGAAGATACCGGGGCAGAGGCGATATTTAGCTGCTGCTGCCTATCTTAAAGCTGCTAATGTTAGGAAGACTAAGGGATGTCCTAACTTTAGCCACTTTAGCTAACTGAGCAGTGGCTAAATATCACCATTGCCTGGTTAGCTGTGGATTATGCAGTCAACCTATATATTCAATGCAGGTCCTTGAATATCTGAGTCTTAAATAAAGCGGTGACAGAATTGACCACCACTGCTAAATATCAGCCTCATGAAGTCCAAATATGTGTTTTTATTGGGGTGTTCTGCAGGAGATGTGTTACACAGGTCTGCAACTAAAAAGCTGTTTGATTATTTTCATCTAATTTCCATGTATTTTGGTGTGCTGAAAACAAATAAAATATTGAAAAAAATCCTAGACGTCATGATTTGCCACACAACATGCAAAATTGTCTTCAAATGTATCAATTTTTTTCAAATTACTATTAATTAATTCAAATTACTATTAATTAATTCACATAAGTGCATTTAAGATATAAAATGCCAAAAAAACCTTAAAGGAGTTGTCCGAGTTAAGTAAAAGAAAACATAGCACTGTAAATCTGATGGTCAGCAATATATACATAAGCTAAGCAAGTTTTAAGTCCGTGCTTCTAATGGTAGAAGGGGTTAATCTTTCCTGAAGAATCCAGTGGGAGGGAGACACAGGGCAGATAGCAGCAGCCCCGGTCAGTGCAGGGGGGCGTGGCCAGCACTGTGACGTCTCGTGTACAGACACAGAGCTGCTCTCTCCTGCATGCCACACTTGTGCACGAATCATCATCATGTTCTTGGTTCTAGGCTGTTCACACTTTTTCATCGCAATTCGTGTTAGCTCGTCATTCTTCAACCGTTATGTTATGGCTCCGCGAAAGTGTATTAATTCGCCAGACAGTTTCTGTTTCATCTGTGGTGAATGTACAGTGTTGAAGCAACAGCAGAATATTACAGACTTTGTGAAAAAAGTATTCTTTGCATACTTTGGACTAAAAATTGAAGATCAAGATAAAGTCTGGGCGCCTCATAAAGTGTGCAAATGGTGTGTTGAGGACCTCCGAAACTGGTTCAAGGGTAAGAAAAACTCTTTCTGTTATGGAATTCCTATGGTATGGCGAGAGCAAAAGAACCATAGTGACTACTGTTACTTTTGTTCATGCGATGTAAAAGGGTTTAATTCCAAATGGAAGCATTCCATTTCATACCCCAATCTTCACTCGGCAATTTGTCCCATCCCCCATGGCACAGATATACCAGTACCCAAGCCCCCTGCTACCTTGGAAGAGATACCTAGCTCCGATGAAGGTGAAGTCATACCTGAACCAGATGACGAATCAAGTTCTGACTTTGAAGATAATACAAGACCAAAATTGTTTTCTCAGGAGGAGATGAATGATTTGGTAAGAGACTTGAATCTTCCCAAAGATGCCGCTGAGTTACTCGGATCAAGGCTGAAAAGCAGGAATTTATTGTTGCCAGGAGTGTCATCTTCATGGTTCAGACATCGTGAAAAGGAGTTCGTTCCTTACTTCGCCCAGGAAGACAAGTTGGTTTATTGCATCAATGTCGAAGGTCTGATGGGTCAATTTAAAATCCAATATGATTCAGAGCAATGGCGCCTTTTTATAGATTCTTCAAAAAGAAGTCTCAAAGCAGTTTTACTCCACAACAGTTTTTATGCTTCCATACCTGTAGGTCATTCCGTACACTTGAAGGAAACCTATGAGAACTTGGAATTGGTTCTTCGTAAACTTAAATATGAAGACCATGGTTGGCAAGTGTGTGGGGACTTGAAGGTCTTGTGCATGCTACTCGGGCAACAAGCTGGGTATACCAAATATCCTTGTTTTCTGTGTCTATGGGACAGTCCAGACCGACAAAATCACTGGACCAGGAAGAGTTGGCAGCCGAGGGTGCTAACAGTCGGTGAAAAAAATGTCCTCCGAGAAACTTTGGTACCTTCCCATAAAGTTCTTCTACTACCTCTCCACATAAAATTGGGATTGATGAAGCAATTCATAAAATCACTTCCAAGAGATAGAGAATACTTCAAATACTTGGTCACCAAGTTTCCAGGCCTGTCGGAGGCAAAATTGAAGGAAGGTGTGTTCATCGGACCAGACATTAGAAGGCTTATAGTTGATCAAGAATTTGTCAATACCATGACGGATCCTCAAAAAGAAGTCGTACAGAAATTTTTAGGCAATAACAAAGATCCTCACTACAAAAAGATCGTCGGACGAATGCTGAAAGCATTTCAAGCTTTAGGTTGCCTGATGAGTTTGAAAGTGCATTTCCTCTAGTCCCACCTTGACTACTTTCCTGAAAATTTGGGAGCTGTGAGTGAGGAACAAGGTGAATGATTCCACCAAGACATTAAAGAGATGGAAAGGAGATACCAGGGAAAATGGAGCATTACAATGATGGCAGACTACTGTTGGATGCTTCAGAGAAACATTCCAGATGCTACTCACAAGCTTAAATGCACCAAGAGGAGCCTCACAAGGAAGAAGAATTGAGTTTAGTGTGTGTAGGCGAGCTCATTTCAGTTCAAAAAAGGATTTTCATGAAAATATTGTAATAAAACATTAATTTTATAAGTCTTTTTCCATTTATTTTGAGGTATTGCCTTATTTAACATAGTTACCTAAATTGTCAGGAAACGTGATGTCCTATGACAAAATGGAGGTCATTTTCGGATTCAGCGCACCAAAAAAACATAAAGATTACGTGGAATAACCAAAACAGCTCTCGAAAAAAATTTTTTTGCAGACCTTATGATCAAGTTTAATTATCAAAATCTTTGAGGGGTGCCAGTGGTCTAAAAGCTAATTGGAGGGGGATAAGGCTGAGGATGCATCGACCCTGTGTGAGGGAAGGGGATCCGAGAAGAGTGGAGATGAACTGGGGACCCTTAAATGTTTTGAAGGTTAATATTCAAAAAGATTGGGAATCTCTATGGTTTAAATGATAACGCTGAATGCAGCTACATTTATTCTCCCTTCTATTCCCCCCTGGACCTGCTGACATGTTGATGTGCCCGTCCTCTCCTTGGGTTCAGCAAAAGCGACTCAGCCTTCTCCAACAAGGGAGCAGGGACAGGAGGCATGCATCCAGCTGAGCATAAGTGCCAATGTCCGCAGCAGCAGCAGGACCTGCTCCCTCTGCCACAATATTTAAATGGACTATCTGATAAGGCTTTACATGCTGGTTAACTATTTAGCTGTTTAATATTTCAAAATGGATATTGTCGTTGATGTAACTGCTGAATGTTTAGTCTGCTCCAAAAAGTGATATATAATTTATATCATACTTATTAAATGACATGTGAAAGATAATTTTATAAAAGGACACCTAGGTTTGGAAGTGGAGAAGGCACCTATGTTTAGTCTATTTTATAAAGTCACATAAACACTTGTGAAGTTATCTGGAGGCGAACAGGAGGCTGTCCAGACAAGGACGCTGATGAGATACTCAATTCCACTGAATGCCCCCACAGACTACCCCAACACTTTCAAATTACAGCAGGGGCAACTCGTCTTATTTTTGCTATGTCTCAGTATACAGCAGCGACTCCCTTATTTTACAAATTGCATTGGCTTAAGGTTTCTAATAAGGTTCATTTTAAGTTTTATATTTTTCTTTATACATTTTTTCATGATTTTGTCCCTGTACAGTTTTCATCTCTATTGCTTCCATTTTTAGCACACAAGTCAAAACGTTTGCAGTCTTTTTGCACTCTGTTATACCCTCCTGGTAAAGGTATCCAATTTAAATCTTGATTGGCACATACTATTCCCTATATGACGGCAAAGCCTTTTGGTCGGAGTTACCAATGAGGCTAAAGAATTCTTTCTCTTTTCTTCATTTTTGAAAAACTTTAATGCCATGGTTGTTTGTTTGATTCTTATTAATTTGTTTTAAATGCTTCTACTTCTTTTTATGTAAATTTCTTGTTGTAAACCTCACTGAACCACTTTGTATGGGATTGTAGCAGTATACAAGTACATGGTAGATTAGATTAGATACTGGCACTATTCCTGGTACTTACCTGGTTAGCGCGGTTTTCAGCTGAAACTTATCTGGACAACGTATGCTGCTTAAAAGTAGACCTAAGTTGCTATCCAGATTAGTGTGATTTTCAGCTGGTACTTACCAAGTAAGTGCCGGCACTTACCTAGGTAACACCTCTCAGCCTAAATATTCAGCGACAGCTCCTACCCAGTTACCGCTGCTGAATATCTTGCTGATGCTTAAGCACCACAGCTGACCTTCAAGGCATTTAAATTTTGTCTTTTTTAGAACTCGGTCTCCTGTGGGTCTTTCTAAAATACTGTCCCAAATCCTTCTGAAGCAGCTTCTAGATCATGAGTGCTGGCATTCAGGGCTGTACCAAGGGCTGTGCGAGCAGTGCAGCAGCACAGGGCGCAAGAACAGAAAGGGCACTGATCATTGCTGAGCTACCAGGAAGCTCAAAAAGAGTGAGTTACTGCACGTGGCTGGGGTGGAGGGGCTAGGTACGGTCCTGCTGGAATTTACGCCTGCTTGGCAGCAAGTATAAATGGTGGTATGTAAAGTGCTTACATATTTTATGAAATACGTGTATAAATCATGACTCCCCCTATGTTCTATCAAAACTCCTCCCCTGAGTATGCCTATTCTCCAAATACGCTCCAAAGTGCATCACGTGGCCTAATTTTATGAGACTCCTTAGGCTCATGAATCAGTGTTTTACACATGGAAAAGTTTTCTAAGATGCAAATGTATTAGGGACACAGTCACACATGCACACAATGATCCCATAAGCTTTACTTCTTTTTGGAAAGTAATGTTTAAAATGTTTCTCTGCATTATTCTAAATATGGTGGTGTTTCACTGACTTACAGTAGTACATTTGTGTGATTATAAATCACATTTACCAAACTGCATATAGAGCAGGATGAAAATGTGAGCACTTTGATATACTGTGGCTGAATAGCTCTTGACATTTCTCTGCAGCTCAAAATTTTTTTGTCAACTGACAATGCAGAGTATTTATGGGAAATTACATTTAAACCAGGTTTTGACAAATCTTGTGCTGATTAGGAGCCAGGCCAAAATCTTAGGAGCCAGTGCTCGTGACCTCCTCATGTCCTCTCACCCTCCCAACCCGTTCTCTCATACTGGTCTCATATCAAGTCTCATGAGAGCAGTGCCAGACCTCCTACACAGATAAGAGCCTTAGCTTCAGATAGGAAGTGTGTCTATGTGGGTGCATGATACAACGGTGGTTTGCCAGTTTGTGCGTGGAATATGGTAGTGGGTGCCTTTATGTGGGTGATGTGCAGGGCTATGATGCATGTGTGTGTGTTTGTGCTAAAGAGCTGGTGAGCTTGTGTGTGCAGTGCAGAGGTGAGATTCCTGTGTGTGTTTGTGCAAATCGGAAGTTTGCATCGCAGAGAGAGCGGAAGCAAACAGCCCCGTGGTGCTGAAGTTTAAAGCTAAGCGCTGCAGGGCTATTTGGGTCCATTGCCGCTGCTGCACATTCTGGAAAAGGACAACAGTGGTGGAAATAGGTGCTAGAGGGGGAGAGGTTTGCCTAGGCTGCCTCATCTCCTTGCAGCGGCCCTGGAGCTGCGGTATGTGTCTGTCCTATGGAAATAGCCTCGAGCAGCACTTCTGTCTACAGGGATGGGATCCCAGCAGGCAGCCTGGGCTTCTCATGCTGCTGCACAGGGCTTCCAAACCCAGGCACCTGGTCTGATTCTCTTTTTTAGCCACCATGATGACCTGGCACCTGGGGTTTGTCGAGTCCTTGACTCGAAGGCACACATTGCATTGCATTGCAACCATTGTTATCAGCAATCTTTTAAAAAAAGAATCGTATAGCTCAGTCATAATTAATTAATTTCTATAGTTCAGTAAATGAATTCTATTTCTCTTCAATTTTGCTATTTAGTAAAAAGGACTGAAAACGTAACCTCTTTTGCAATATTGTATAGAGACAACCCCCGGTCATTAGGCAAAACTAGGTGGTCACCTAGGGAAGCAGCTTGTAAGAGTTCGCAATGAAAACAAAACGATAGATCCTGACAGCCATACAAGCTCGGAGCCATCGGCACATTCTTTTGCCTGCAGGGACAGCCAGGTCTGGATTTTTGTCTTCTTAGGCCCTAGACAGTTTCACTCTGAAATATGGACTTTGAGGACATTATTAACAACTTTGCTGAAAAGAGAAGCCAAAGAAATAAACTGTTCTAGGAAATGCCTAGAAATGATGTAATTATGTTTTTGATATATAATTCTGAAATTTTAGTTGCATTAAATTTCTGCTTTTTTAGTTTTTTCCTTTCTTTGTAGGCCTAAAATATTTGTGTGATGGGTTGTAAGGCTGAAGTTTCGGTCAGGGCGCCCAGTATCCTTGCATTGGCCCTTATTAGTGATATGCATTTATGAATGCACATTTGGTTTGTTTGGGTACCTAAAATTTTAAATTTTAAGTAAAAAGAAGATGTGTCTATAGAAACTGCATACTTGGCAATGCTTTACTGGTGCAAATCTCATCTAATTCCCTCTTACATTGTTTGCTATTTACCATCCACCAGTGGTTACTCAAACATCCCTCAATGAATTAAGCTAATGAATTGCTGAATACAGCTTGTTTCCTGGTGATCTCCTGTTCTTAGGGGATCTCAATATACACTTGGATTCCCCAGCTTCTGGCAACAAAGTCAATTTCATGGCCTTTTTATGTGATTTGGGTTTCAAGTTACTCTGCAGCAGTCACTCATTCTGTAGGCCATTGTCTCAATCCTGTGTATTTCAAATTTTCCAGCGCTCAGCTAGGTCATCCTACTATTACACGTCTCTCCTGGACAGACCGTTATTTAATTTGCTTTTCTATTGTTTTCAAGAATACCCCACATACCCACTGTATCAGGAAGACACATTTGCGCAACTTGAAATCCCTTCATAAGGAGGCTTTTGCAGACTATGCATTGTCTACATTAGATACTATTAAAAATGGTACTCTACTAGAAGATAAATCCCTAGCTTGGAATAACTCTTTAAGGCACTCTCTAGGTCATTTTGCACCAAAGTGGAAGAAAATAATTAATAGTAGTCAAAGGTTCCCTTGGTGTAGTCATGATTTAATTAGGTAGGGCTGGTTTGGAGAAAGAGTAAGCTTGCCCCTGATTCAGAAGTATGTAAGGTCATTCAGAAAACTTACAAAGCACATATTAGAGAAAAAAGGAGTACTCGTCATGGTTAATTTATTCTAAAGAAAACCTTCATTGGCAGTTATTTTGGATAGTCCAAGTACTGGTGCCAAAAGTCTTAAGCCAGATGAAAATGTCAATTGCTCCAGACCAATTTGGCATTTCTTTAGTTGAAAAAATAGACACATCAGGCTTTGATGGATATTGCTTTTGTTTCTTCCCCAAAGTTACATATCAATCATGGCCCCATTAATTCTCAGATACCTATGAGTTCATTGGTTAGTTTTTATCCTTTCACTAGTCTCCTTAGGGAAAACTAACAGTTCTATGAATTTATTTTCATCTAATTCCGACTGTTAGTTTGTTGAAGGAATTACTCCCTCGTTCTCAGGATATATGACTTGATGTGCTAAATGGTAGTCTTACCCAAGGTTATGTTCCTAATGGGTGGAAATCATCTATTGTTCATCTACTTTGAAAGACTCCAAATTTGATTATACAATTCCAATTACAAACCCATATCCAGTCTTCCTTTTTTAGAAAAACTAATGGATAAAGTAGACTATTAATAACTTCTTTCCTTTTTAGAGGTAACAAATGTATTACATCCTAGATAGCCCATATTAAGAGCCTTTCATAGAATGGAAATCTTACTGGTGGCAATGCAAAGCAAAGTCTTTGCTGATATAGATGAGGGTAAAGATGTTATGATTCTTCAAATGGATGTGATGGCTGCCTTTGATCGTATGGGTCACAAAAACATCCCCATCATCCATAATCACTACAGAAGCTCACAAAACATTAACCCCATCATACAGGTTCCTTACCAAAACCCATCGCATAGTTCAACACACTCCCATAATCACAATACACGCCATGACTCAAACAAACACCAACGAAGACTCATACAAATAAAGCAGCATCCATACAGAGATATAACTGACAAAACCACTAATATAGACGCCAAAATAAAGCTCATCTTAATAAACATTAGATCCATACGAAACAAAATACCAATAATCAATGACATGATAAAAGAAAAAAAACCTG
Organism: Ichthyophis bannanicus; assembly: GCA_033557465.1. Taxonomy (NCBI): domain Eukaryota; kingdom Metazoa; phylum Chordata; class Amphibia; order Gymnophiona; family Ichthyophiidae; genus Ichthyophis; species Ichthyophis bannanicus. The sequence goes on along the minus strand of CM066034.1, from coordinate 700,465,764 downwards.
AAATCATATGCATCACTGAAACATGGCTCTCTCCCACAGACACCGTACTACTGAACCAACTAACCACACATCAGTATGACATATTCAGCTGTCATCGAGATGCAAAGAGAGGTGGTGGTACTCTCATACTCACCAAAAAAGACCTACAATACACCTTAACAAGTTTAAATAATATAGACGGAATGGACATAATCAACATAGAAAATAGAACCCTTGCACTCACACTCATATACAGACCCCCTACAGCTGATCAAAAAAACCTCTCTCCCATCCTTGAACTTGCTTGCACAACATCACCAAGCAAACCGCTCATAATCCTAGGTGACTTAAACCTCCCTTCTCTGAATGATTCCCAATCAAACAACTTCATGGACACTATGTTCCAAATGGGATATACACAGATAGTACAAGCACCTACCCACATAAAAGGTAACACTCTAGATCTCATCTTCCTCCCCATCTCCTTTATCAACCACCAGCAACACACCCCTCCAACAATAACAGAGGTACCATGGTCCGACCATCACCTCATTACACTCCACCTCCCAGTACAAGCAACGCAGAACTCCACGCACCACACACCTCATATATCACGCTTTGCACACTTCAACAAAGATACCTTCCTTGACAAAGTACTACCCATACTCAACACAAACCTCCCAGACATCAACTCCACCGTAAATCACTGGAACCTTACAGTTCAAAAAGCAGCTGCCCCCACACACTCCACGCATAAACAGTTAAAAAAGACAGAAAAATGGTTCACGAAAGAACTAGTGAACCTAAAAAAACAACTGAGAAAACAAGAAAAGAAATGGAGGAAAACTAAATCTGCTGAGAATAAATCCCAATACTTAAACACACTCAACGAATACAAGAATGCGATTAACAAATCAAAAAAGGATTACCACTCCAAGGTAATAAACCTAGCTATCAATCGCCCGAGAGAACTATTTGCAATTGTAAAAACACTGACAAAAGTCAAAAATCCAGAACCAAAACAATCAGCAATAAGTATCCAAACCCTAGCAACCCACTTTGCAGAAAAACTAAAATGCAAACTTAACACTACACCAACACTAATCCACACAAACACCGAAACTAACAACAACTGGACAACCTTTCACACGATAGATCAAAAACACCTCCTCAGGATTATAACAATTATCAACACCACAACCTCCCCACTCGATCCATGCCCTGTGTCATGGATCAAAAGTACTAAGGAAGAACTAGCTGGAAACATTCAATACATAGTAAATCAATCCCTATCCCAAGGCATTATGCCTGATGCCCTAAAACTCACAACAATCCGCCCAATAATAAAAAACAATAAACTCGACCCGAAAGACCCAAACTCATATAGACCAATAGCCAGCATTCCATTCATGGCTAAAATAATAGAAAAAACTGTTCAACTTCAACTGCAAGAACATATAGACGAGCACAACTCCCTTGACTCCCACCAATTTGGTTTCCGCCCCTTCCATGGGGTAGAAACCCTCTTAATTACTCTGATGGACTTCCTCATAAGACACACAGACGATAACACTCAAGGCCTCCTACTCCTTTTCATAGACATTTCCGCCGCATTTGACAATATCAATCACCTTACACTGATTAACAGATTAGAAAACCTAGGAATAGGCGGGACTGTCCTCAATTGGTTCAAGTCCTACATCACACACAGACTAATGCGAGTTCAATTAAACCAGGAAGCATCAGAAACCTTCCCCCAAGGACAAGGAATACCCCAAGGATCAGCCCTTTCTGCTCTCCTTTTCAACCTATACCTACAACCCATCACAAAAATATTTAAAAAACACAAAATCAGTCATTTTATCTACGCCGACGACATCATGCTCGCCCTCCCCATATCCACGAAAAACCCTAATTATAACACTCTATCCGAATGCATGGCGGAAACCTCATCCTGGATGGAAACCAACTTCCTCAGCATCAATCTCAAAAAAACTGAGGCAATGTTTGTATCAAGAGCACCTATGGCTGAAGATACCTACCCAACAACTATCTCCATCAATAACACAATGATACCTGTTAAAACAGAGGTAAAATACCTAGGCGTTATAATCGATCACACACTCACCATGCTACCACACATAAAGCAGACAGTAAAAACTATATTCTACAAACTTAAAACTATTCAACACTTAAGGCTCCTTCTTGACACGCATGACTTTAGATCAGTCGTAAGTGCACTCATAACCCCTCACCTTGACTATTGTAATAGTCTCCTAACCGGCCTCCCACAAAAGAATATCTACCTATTACAAAGAGCACAAAACATTTGTGCAAAAGTAGTCACTAAAGCCCACCTAGCAGACCATGTAACCCCTATACTGCTAGAACTACACTGGCTCCCCATAAATAACCGAATCAAATACAAAATACTACTAACAACCTTCAAACTACTAAACGATATTGCCCCCTCCCATCTATCCACACTCCTCCACGCCCCAAATGATTCAAGAGCCCGCAGACTAAATGCAACCCTCTCACTAGAGCTGCCAAAAACATTCACGAGGACTAAAAACTCCACCAGTGCCAGAGCCTTCACATTCACCGCTCCCACACTCTGGAATGACCTCCCAATAGACATCCGAATCATAAAGGACCTCTCCCAATTCAGGAAAGAACTCAAGACATACTATTCTCTGAGCATTTCGGAATCCCCTACCCTCCAAGTCCAGCCACACAGCGTCCACAGGCACACAAACAAAAAAACCTGCAGACACACAATTAACACACACAACTCCTTCTTCAAACAGCCCCCCAAAGACACCCCAAACAACCCACGAAAAAATGGAAATAAATTCCATCACACACACACACACACTCACACACACACACCCACACACACATACACCCACACCCACACACACACACTTGAATAGTGAATTTTATCCACCATAAATCATGTATCCTAACCTTTTGTAAATCATGTATCCTAACCTTTTTGTAAATAACATCTATAAATAGCAAAGTCAGCTCGCTGACATTCCCCTGTAAATCCAGTAGTATACAAAAGTATACACCCTGTAAATAGTTTTAACAACTTACTGTTCTGTTTTATGTAAAAAGTTAAAAAGTTATATGTAAAAAGTTAAAAAGTTCTTGTTCTATGTAATGTTATACGAATGTATACAATTGTTCCATGTAAACCGCCCCTGATCTCTGGAAGGGGCGGTATAGAAGAAATAGATAAATAAAATAAATAAATAAATAAATAAATGATTGCAAGAGACTGCAATAAGTGACATAGCCTTAAAGTGGTTTTGTTCCTGTTTGAATTCATAGTCATTTATGATTAGCAGTAATGGGCAATTTTCAAAAGAATATTCAGTACCGTGTTGAGTCCTGCAGGGATCCATTCTATCCCCAGTGCTTTTTAAATCTTTTTTTGGCTCCTTTATCGCTTCTTATCCAAGATCTTGGACTTAGTGGCTATCTATATGTATTGATCTCCAAATCATTATTTCCCATGCTACCTAGGATGCTGTTTTTATGTCTTTGACCTTGTGTCTTTGACCTTGATATTGTGTATCTGAAAATAGTAATTTGAGAACCAGTTACTATTTTTAGAGCTTTGGCATCAAGATAGAGCCTTCATTATTGCTGAGATTGTGGGAGAGTCTTTGTCCAAAATTACACCAAGAGATGTTATGGTGTAATTAAGGGAAAATAGATACTTACTTTCATGGAAAATTGCCAAGTAAAATTCACCTTCAGAGATTTGCATTTGCCTTTTCTGTAGGCACCTTATCCATGAAAAATAACATGATAGGATCCCTTTTACTAAGGCATAGTGGGGTATGTTTACTAATCCCTGGGCCAGTAACACATTTGTGAGCTACATTACCAGCGCAAGAGTCTGTGGTAACTGCAGGAGACGTGTGCTTTCATCCCCCTGCAGTTCATGTGGGTCTAGTGCTCCGGCACCACACTAGCCAATACGCGGGTGCATCTAATGCTACCCATTGAGGTGGTGGTAGTTGCATTAGCACTACCGGCATCAAACGAGGTTAGTGTAGGCAACTAACACCCATGTCCTGCCCATTTCCAATCCAAAATCATTCTACCAAGGTAGAAGGGAACTCTTAGCATGTGGACCCACACAGCAATTTAGTATGACACCCCAAATACATGCTAACCCTGTGCTTCTTTGTAGTGCAGTTTAGTAAACGTGCTCCAGTATGCGCTAATGGGGCATTAGTGTGTGCTGTCTGACAATAGAAATAAAATGGGCATGATGACAGAAAGTGCTAACTCCATTACTGCCACTAAGCATTAGTAATAGGGGTCCTTTATGTTTTCTAAATCCTAAATACAAGTGTTATTACCTTCTCTGATCTAACACTACTTTGGGAAAATCACCACTAAAAATCCAGCTAAAAAGCAGAGCCAGCCCAACAAGACAAGGCAGTCACCTAGGCAGTTTCTGCGAGAAGTGTGTGTGTGTGTGGGGGGGGGGGGGGGGGTGAGAGGGGTGCAGCAATGAGCAGCTATAGTCAAAGCAAAGCAAATGGGTCCTGGCAGCCACACAAAGCGTCATCGGTGCATACTTTTACCTGCAGGAAGAATGGACAATATGCATATAGTTCATTTAGCATGGCAGGTGTTTTTTTGAAATCTCCCTCATTGTGCATATACTGTATTTATAAAACAAAGTTCAATATTTAAAAGTGTGATGGCCAAATATGAATTTTTTTGTAGAACTGCTCTGGAAGGGGCTGTGCTGAGATGATTTTAATTGAGTTCAGTAATCAAAATTGTGGTGTAGGAGGAGGTACTAGGGGTACGAAAACTAATACCCTTGCACCCTGGTAAAAAATTATGCATATTCTAAAGCAAGACACACATGTTGACCTACATACAAGAGGAGCAATTTGCAGACAGCCTATTTACCCATGCAATTAGCCATTTATACAGATAAACAGCTTTGAAAATTAGCCTATGGAAATGTTTTAGGTGGATAACTTTGGAAAGGTCTCTCAGTCGTATCCCTGGAGGGTGGTTAAAATTTAACTGAGATATTTAGTACTGTCTGGCTAAGGTTAGATGGATAAGCCTGTTCAGAGGAAAAGATATCTGGAAAGGTTCTGCTAATAAAGTTGTAAACTGGGGTCTCCACAGGGGTGTTACCCTACTTTACCTTGATGTTGTGAATGTCACGGGTGGCTGAGTTACCTCAGGTAAGCCACCAATGGAAACTCCCAGCTTACGGAGAAAATATTTTTCTCAATGCACTTTACAGCTTCTTGAACCTTAAATTCAAATCAGAACTTACCAAAGGGGTGAGACCAAGGGGTGAGAACTCTCTCACAAGGAACCACTTGAACAATGTTACTTTTGAAAAATTTCTACTTTTAATTTGTAAATGTGGTGTAAATTCAAATATTGTAAACAAATAATAACAATCTTTATAAATGTAGTCAAGTATTTTCTGTGGACAGATCTTTAATTGCTTCTTTTCAATGGTAGTACAACATTTGTCTCTTTCAAAAACAGGCGAGTATCAGTTAACCTGTTTAAAGCTTGAGACTTCTTTACTCCTTAGTAGAAAAAAAGTTCAGTTCTAATATTGTCTTTTGTCTGTAACTTTGCAGGTGAATGAATATTACACAGGTACACCAAAAAATTTTTTTTTTAAACTGCCTCTAATGTTTCGATTGATTTTTACGTTTTTTGGTGCGCTGAATCCAAATCTGGTAACCAATTTGCTCCATCACGTACAGATTTTTTGCTACATTGGGTTAGCAGTTTGAGGTGAACGTTTCAGATTGAGTGCGATCGAGATAAAAGTTTCTTAGATGAATTCTTTATACTAATTGTTTAGTAGTTATTCAAATAAGAATAAAGAAAATTGTAACAAGGCAGCACATAAGAATAGAGTAATGTCAACAAAACACACTGTGATGGTAGCAAAATTGTCTGCACTTAAAACAGCCACATACATGTGCACAAACATTGAGCATATAAGAGCGAGGTTAGACACAAAGCAAAGCAAAGAAATGTGCAAAAAATGTTGTACAGGTATGTATGTAAGAATAGAAAACGCAAACCACACCATTGCAATACATGAAGACAAACACCCGATGGTGTGAAAATAAAATTCTAATAAATGAGATCCGACACTGTGGTAATAACTAGCAAATTTTTATTTCAAAGTTTAGTAAAAACACGATATTTGTCAACACAGTTTAGATTTTAAAGTCATTCTTGGGTCAATCAATCTCCTGGTGGGCCCGTTTCTTCTTCCCCCGAATGCTTCTCTTGGTGCGCTGCTTGGCGTATTTTTCATCTGGGGTTTCCCGCAGCAGCAACCAGCAGAAATCAGCCATCATAGTGGTGTTCCATCTTCCTTGGTACCTTCTCTCTGCGTCCTTGATGTCCTGGTGAAACCTTTCACCTTGTTCTTCACTGTACGCCCCCAAGTTTTCGGGAAAGTAGTTCACATGGGAGTGCAAGAAATGGACTTTCAGGCTCATGTTACAGCCTTGTTCTTTGAAGGCATTGAGCATCCTGGCAACAATATCCTTATAGTTCTCATCCCGCCTGTTCCCCAAGAATTTGAGAACAACATCCTTGAAGGAATCCCAGGCTTCTTTTTCTTTCTCAGACATCGTTTCAGCGAATGCTCCATCTGAAATGAGTTTCCTTATATCAGGGCCAAGAAACACTCCTTCCTTTAGCTTTGCTTCAGAAAGTCGGGGGAACTTTGAGCAAAGGTACCGAAAGCACTCACCATCTTTTGGAAGGGACTTGATGAATTGCTTAATGAGACTCAACTTAATGTGGAGAGGTGGTAATAGAATTTTATCACGAGGTACCAAGCTCTCATGAAGAACATTTTTCTCACCGGGTCTCAAATACTCCCGAATTGGCCAGTCTTTTTTCCCCCAGTGTAGGTCGCGGGCCCGGCTATCCCACAAGCAAAGGAAGCAGGGATATTTGGTGAAACCGGATTGCTGCCCTAATAGCATGGATAGAATTTTAAAGTCTCCACAAATCATCCACTTATGCTCATCATAACGAATCTTCTGAAGAATCAGGGCCAAATTCTCGTATTTTTCTTGGAGAATAACAGAGTGAGCAATAGGAACTGAAGCGAATGTGTTGCCATTATGAAGAAGAACACCTTTTATGCTGTCTTTTGACGAATCAATGAACAGCCGCCATTCAGCAGGATCATACTTGAGTTTAAACTTTTCCATCACTCCGTATATATCGTTGCAAAATACCAAATCTTCCTCTTTGCTGAAATACTTCAAAAATTGTGTCTCGCGGTTGCGGTACCAATAAAAAGTTGTTCCTGGTGACAATAGATTTTTCTGTTTAAGCCGAGAACCTAGCAGTTGGGCAGCATCTTTTGGGAGTCCTAAATCCCGGACTAAATCATTCAATTCAGCTTGAGAGAGAAGTTCAGGTTTCGGATCTGGTTCAGTTTCAAACTCGGAAGTACTGGACTCATCGGGAAAAGCCATCTGATGAGTCTCATCATGATCAGAACCGTCCACACAAATATGATCCAAAGATTTTGGTGGTTCAGGCACAGGTACTTCGTTGCTATGAGGCATAGGCCTAATTGCTGAGGGAAGGTTGGGGTAACTTATTACGTTCTTATTTTTTAAGTTGTATCCCTTCACAATGCAAGAGCAAAAATAGCAGTCACTGCTGTGGTCTCTTTGTTCACGCCACATCATAGGTATTCCGAAACGAAATGCTTGTTTTTTACCTTTCATCCATAAGCGTAGATCTTCCTCACATGTCTTGCACACTTTGTGAGGAGCCCACGGTTTGTCTTGATCGCCTAACTTCAAACCGAAATAGGCGAAATATACTTTTTTAATAAATGCAGAAATGTTCCTCTGCCGCTTTTTCACGGTATATTCCCCACAAATAAAACAAAAACTGTCCGGAGAGTTGACGCAACCTCTGGCTCTGTGAGCCATCACAAATACACAGCACTGCAAACTACAACTGTAGTGAACCACTTCGGAATAAAGCTGGATTACGACTGAGCAAACAAAAGGTAATAATGAACTTGCAAGAAACTGAAATTTGACAGGAACGTTCATGTCGCAACCACCGTGTTTGAGCGAGCGAACGAGGCGAGGCGAACAGGAAAGAACATGCGCCAGCGCGAGTACTGGATTTAGCCCCCCGCCTCCCAATTGTCCTGTTAATGTATAAAATGAATACAAAACACTCTAAAATATCATGAGGGAGTGTTTCTAGTTAGTTAGCCATTACAACCTCTATTTTGGGCCAAGAAAATAAACTGCAGTCGGCTAAAAAGAAATTATGTGAACATTCCTTATATGGGTAAGAAATCTAATTTTGCAAGAAAACGTGACGTGATGGAACATTTTGGCTATTTTTCCTGGATTCAGCACCCCAAAATCTATAGGAATCAGTTGCAAAACTGGAGGCAGTTTTTTGGTAGTGTACCTGTGTTATCATTCAAGTAAAGACACCTTTTGTTTCAGAAAATTCAACTAGTGTGTTTCAAGAAAAAAATAGGCACTTACTGTATCTCAAACTTCTTTTTGGATCTTGAAGCTTTCTTGGACATTGGACTCCTTAGGATCCCTTCTGCTCCAGCAATGTCCAGCTGTAGTCAGGATACCTACTACCTATTTTTAAAAATCATTAAAAGAAATTGCTTCCCTAGTTATGTGTGAAATCTAGAAAAATGTTCCTATCCTTTTTTTTCTTTTATTTCTGTCTATTACTTGGGATACGTGCTATTCCCTGAAAATAAAAGCTAATCAAATTCCCAATCTTTTCCTCCCACAGAACTTTCTGTGCAAAAATCATTTTTTTCTTTAAGTATGTGCTAGAGTTAATCCTTTACAACTGCCAATCAGTTCAGGAAAAACTATACCAATTGCCAATAAATTTAATTCTTTAAATAAGACAATGCATTTTTTTCTGATACATTCGATCCTTCACGCTTTCAAACATACACTGTATTCCTCACTGAAACAGTTCAATATGTTTCAGAATTAAATAAATCATTTGAGCAGTGCACTGGTTTAAAACAGCTCACGTTCAGAGTTTCTCTTACTGCTCTGAGAGTTTGATATATTCAGCCTTACTTTTCCTTCAGTGCTTGAAGGACTCCAATGTTATAGAAAGCAAGTTACCCATTGTTAAACTTTTAACAACAGCTGTGCTCAAAATTAAGCTCACTCTTCATGCTAAACTTTGTGCTCTGTCCATCCAAGGTTCAGCCTGTACAATTAAAGGCAATATATAATCCAAGAGTGTGGGACGCTGGTGCAAGCTTTTCTTTTAGTCTATCTATGTTATACAGAGCTTTTTCTTTATCTTGTGAGTGATCCTCATGGATTTATTCAGTATAAGCTAGTGTTTGGTTCTATAGGCTTCTTTTTAGAACATAATATAAGAAATGCCATACTGGGTCAGACCAAGGTACATCAAGTCCAGTATCCTGTTTCCAACAGTGACCAATCAAGGTCACAAGTACCTGACAGGTTTCCAAAAAGGTACACAGGTTCCATAATGCTCATCCTGGGGCAAGCAGTGCTTTCCTGGGCCCTCTTTTGTTGCCCTTCTCTTCTGTCACTAAGAAATTACTAGTGTCTAAGTAATCCTATGCTTTATCGGTATAGTGTAGATTGTAGCTAAACAAGTTATGTGTCACTAGTGTTGGAAAGAGATGTGTTCTTCCTGTCAGTAGCTATTGTGATGTTTGTTCTGTTTTTCTGATCATTTGATGTTTGAAGATTACTAAGTCTTGGTAGAGAGAAGTTTTAAATGTGGGCACCAAAAGTTGGGCACTGTTGAAGCCAGGGTTCTTCAAATTTGGGACTCTTATTAATTTGATTTTCAGCTCTTCTCTCTTTAGTTCAGGCCATTTCATAATGTTGTTTGGCCTTTTCATGTCTCCTGTGTGCTGGATAGCTATTCTGTTTTTTATGTTGTGTATCTAAGGTTTTTTTTGCCAGAACTTTTCTGTTTGGGCTTTGGTTAGTGGTATTTTGCCTGCATTACTATTCTTCTCCAGATCCCTTTAGAATTAGTTCAGGGTCTATGCAAATGTTTTATTTTGATATATCTCATTTATGTTTCCTTCATTTTTCTTCAGCTCTTGTGCCTCTGCTGTTTGCTATTGGAACACGACTTTAGTGGGCTTGCTAGTCAGTCAGAGTGGTATTATATCCAGATATTCAGCCGACTTATTCAGGTTAACTTTTAGACAGCTGTTTGTGCAGGCAAAGTTAACTGGGTAAGTTAACTAGACAGTGCTGAATATTACTGCTGTGCACTTAACTTTTAGACACACACCCCCCCCCCCCCAGCATATTCCTTGTTCCTCTAAATGTAACCCTTACAGTAGGTGGGAGATGCTTAAGGATTAGTTATCAGAAGTTGGAATATAATAGTTACTTAAATTCTGTTCTAGGCTTATGTTTAAGGAATTGAGACACTACCAGTATGCTTGACTAGTGCCAAAGGGGAATGCATTTGCAGTGTGATATGTTATGACTAGAAGCCATAGGGAAGCATTTACTTGGGCCTTTAACAGTCAGGCTGTGCTGGGGAAATAGACAGAGGGGGTCATATTCAAAGCAGTTAGTAGACATACGTACTAACCAGTTAAACTGTGGTCAGTGGGATATTCAGCAGCACTAACTCATTTAGTGGCACTGAATATCCCCTGCTATCTGGTTTGTATGCCCTCATGCTAAACGCTTAATGTGGGAGCAATTTGGGTGCAGAGGGGATGGCACCAGAGTTAAATGAACAGCAGCAATATTCAGCAACTGGCCTAACTTTAGTTGGTTTAATTGGCCAGTGAAGGAATACAACCACTGATCAGATAGCTAAAATGCTATCTGGTTATAAATTAAAGCAGTGATGGCCAGCTGCTTTAAGTGTGCTGGCCACTCAGGGCCGGCCCAAGGGTTTCTGCTGCCCCAGACAGAAGCCCCACCGTGCCATCCCCCTGCCATGCTGAGCCACCCTCCCACACTGAGCCATGCCAGCACAGCGGATTCCATCTTTTGGGGGACTGGAGGCGGTGGCTGCAGTTTAAAAGCGGCGGCTTTGTGCCACCGCTTTTGTCCCCGTGGCAGACCATGTGCTTCGGCACACATGGCCTGCTGCTTCTTACTCCCCTCTGAAAGGAAGTTGTGGCAGTGGGCGTCAAATTGGTGGCACAAAGCCGCTGTGCTGCCCAGCAAGGTCTGCCACCTTAGGCAGCCTAGTCTGCTTAGTGGATGGATCAGCCCTGTGGCTGCTGCCGCTGAATATGCCCCCTAGTCAGTCTGGAATAGGGCATTATAGTATTTTGGGAAACATATCTTGATTGCCTTTCTAGAAGTACGAATCTCCTCTTCACACATCTTTCTAGGCTGCGTTTTGATCAGCAATTCTGTATGGAAACACATACCATGAATAGTTCCTTTAGGTGGGCCAGAGGATCCAGTCGTGTCAGCCCATCCTTAATAAGAGCAGCAAGGCCCCATTGGAAATGAGCATGGAGGGCCAACACTTTCCAGTTGAGGTCATTAGCCCAATGTCATTCTGTGGCATATGCCATCAAACGCTTTGATGGAGAGTTATTGTATAATTCTCAGCCAGCTGGACTTGGCCAGTTCTCCAGAAGCAGAGCAAAGGGCAGCCAGAAAGTGTTTCATGTTGTTTTGGATGGCACCATTCTGTTCTAGCAAGGGAATGGTCCATTTCAGGGCTTTCTTTGTGAGTAAATTAATTATAAAGCTTAATTTGAGGGCGTCAGATGAGTACATATATGGATGAAGTTTGAAACCAGAGCTTGCACAGGTGTATGAATCCCCACATTTCTCCCTGAGTGTCATGGCATACACAGTTCTGGGGGCAGGGCAGCCTGTTGTCCTTGCTCATGACCAGAGGGCTGGAGAGCTTTCACCCTCTGTTGTAGGATCTGAAGCTATACAGTAGCCGCATGGCCTGCATTGTCTCTGCTGGATTTCTCAGAGTCTCTACGTAGGCTTCATTTTATCTAGCTCTTGGATTTGGGATGGTTCAAGCTATCGGGGCCTATACTTGGCAAGAGGGTGGTGGAGAGGTTAGATTCAAGGCAGATTGACCATTGAGGAACCGATCAGGATCAGGAACCTGGAGAAGTAGAATTGGAAAGACTGGAGCTGGAACCAGGTATGAAGCAGAAATTAACCGATGCCTCTGTGGCAAGACTGGAGCAGGGGCGCATATGCAGCAGGAGCCAGCAATCTTGGCACAAGTGGAGTAGAAATGAATACATTACTAGGTAGTGGCAGTAACACAGGACGGGGCCCACTGAAAACTGTTGAAATAAGAAGGGTGTGCTTGGTTGGGTTTCCCTATGTATGGTGTCTTATAAGATGTACCTCTTGTTAGTTCATTGGGTTCCTCTGGGAGAGAGTCTTCCCCTTCTGCTGCTCGTGGTCTTACTACCAGGGCTTAGACTCAGTCTCTATAGCCTCCTTAACTCCATTTGCAAAATCATGGCCTTTGGTTCCTGATGTTGCAGGTTTGATCCCTGCCAGACATAACAGGAATATATTGAGTCACATTCTGTAACTATGGTGACACTTTGTGACCTGGTTTTCAGATTCTTCTAAATTTTTCCAAGTAGATGATATCTATCCATCTTTTCCTCTGGTCTTTCATAATAATTTTTGTTTGATAATAATACACCCACTTTATTTCTGTGATATAAATCAATGGTCTCTTTTTGCAGGTTATGGCCTGACTGATCTTATTTATCATAAATCTTACTTTGGGTGTCACTTTTAACTTAGATAACTTTCCCAGTCATGGACGACAACATATACACGATTTCTACAAAGGCCTAGAGCTATGCTATAAGTTTCTCCATGTCCTATTCTTTCTCTTATCTTTCCTGTTCCGTCTTATTTGTGGTTTGTCTTACATTCCTCTCATCCTCCTGTATTGAAAAGTTATCATAGACTGGCATTTCACTTGTTACTTGCTTCAATGCTCCTTAACTTTCTGACACCTTTTTTGTACTTCACCTTTCCAGATCTCCTTTTTCTCTGTCTATTTTAGTTTCTGCATTAGCCCTCAGTTGTTGCTAAGATATTGTCACTTATGTACTTTTTGCTTTGAGCTTTCCAGTTGGTTGTGTCAGTTGGTTTTATGTAGCTTTTCGTTTAATAGTATTGCTTTCTTCTGTTTTGTTTTGTTTTTCTTCTTCTTTTTTTGGCTTACTCTTTGTGAACCCTCTTGATTTAGATGCAGGGTTGGTAATAAAAATAGAAATACATTATCTCTTTATCTTCAGAGGTCCACCTATCAATTGTGTTTAGCTCTCTTACTGTTTTTTTGTTAGCTTCTATGGTCTATCTCCTGCTGTAGTGAGTCAATGAATAGGTTCACCATGGCCTATAGCTACACAAAGGGTGTTGCCTACATGCACAATCCAAATCACCATAATTAGCCCTAGTGTAGAGACTAAGGATTGATACATGCAATTGCCAGTGTGATTTTTTTTCCTTTTCCTTCCTCTTATACTGTGCTTCAGTATATATTAGTCAGTGATAGATGCTAGCATGCTGAGATTTGATCTAGGTATTATGCAGTGAAATCACCACATTACTGGATTCAGCAAGACCCCGTAGAGGAAATTCACTCTATTCTTTCCATCTCTGAAATGCAGAGCAATTAATCACCAATATTGCTGCAAACCTTTCACTGATATCCCTGAAGACCTCCTCTGTGAGATACTTAAGTCCTTAGAGGCCCAGCTAAGAGCTGCAGATATTTAAGTGGAAAATGGGTCTTTTAGCTATGTTTTTAGCACTCAAAATGTGCTCCTTTGCAAATGTTTGGGTTACTTTATTTTATTCTCTTTTAAAAGGGGGCAACTAAAATTCTGTAGTAAATTATTTTTAAAATGAAGAAACCAGGTAAAGGAAAGCCTAAGGACTTTTGTTTAATTTATAAGTCACAATATAAAATGGCTAAAAACCATAACTTTAAAAACATTAAAGTGCCCTCTCCTGGCCATTTCTGAATAATGCACAATTATTTATTTATTTATTTAATGGTATTTATATACCGCCTTATCATTCAATCAAAGCGGTTTCCACAGCAAACAATCAAGGGGGGGGGGGAATGTCTTCATGCAGTGTATAGTGTAGTGTGTAGGTGTTGGTGGGGAAGTGATTATAGTTGGTTTATATACATAGTGCGCTATTATACATCATGAGCTATTATACATTCTTATATACAGTTTCGGGGTGATGAGGGGGGGGCTGATGATCTGACTTGTATGTTGGTTCAGGGGGTATGTCCATAGTATTCGATGAACAGGGTTGTCTTCAGCTGTTTTCGGAAGTCCTTGATTTCTGTGGTTAATCTCAGATCATCTGGGAGGGAGTTCCAGATGGATGGAGCAGCCAGGGAGATTGCTCGTTGTGCGGTGTCTTTGTGAGTCTTGTTGAAGTCTTTTGGGGTGTTTACCCGATTGGTGCCTCTTCTTCTTGGCCTTGTGCTTGTGTCGGGTTGTATGAGTGTGTGTAGGCTTATGGCGGAAGAGTGTTGTTTGATCTTGAATATGTTTATGATAGTCTTGTATTTGATGCATTAGTATATATGATAGCTACAGGGATGTTTATTCACTTTCAAGCAGGGGCAATGGGGGAGTGCCCAAAAGCCTACAGCAGTAGGGGACCCACTCTCCCCTAGCCCCCATCTAGTTTAATTGGTTGTCAAGTAAACGATCCTTTTTAATAGCTCACACTACCATTATGTGTTAAATATGAAAATGAAGGAGAAAGTGAAACTGAAATTGACTCTGATTTTGAAAAGACTGAAAAATATCTTGAGTCACATGTGAAATAAGTGGCCTGTAAAAATTGGTTATCATATGCGTTCAAATTACTTTGCCAGTAAAGGATGTGTTCAGCAGCCTATACAAATTTGTATGCTGTATAGAAACATTTGTTAACACTGAGGGGCCCTTTTACTAAAATTCATTGTGGTTTTGCACCAAACTTGCCAGTAGCCCACAAAACCATAGCACATTAATGACGTCCCATGTTTTATCCAAGTTCTCTGACCTTGTTCTCTGTAAAACCAAACAGTTTGTTGTTCTGGTCTGTTGTTATATTGTGAACCGCGCTGATGCTGAATAGAGCGGTATATAAGAGCCTGTAATAAATAAATAAATAAATAAATAAAATTAGGTGCAACACCATTGCATTGTCGGGGGCATGGACAGCATGTTCCCTTCACTTAACGCACTGCACTGTACCCTAAAGCGGGCCAGTGTTAACATGGGCACACCTACTTCACCTATTCAGGCAGAGGTAATTGCCCCCACCCACCTTGGGGAAACTGCTAGGTACATATGACCTAGATTGGCCACTGTTGGAAACAGGACACTGGGCTTGATGGACCTTGGTCTGACCCAGTATGGCATATCTTATGTTCTTATGTTCTTAAATGCAAACCTTCATGTGAGTGTGGGCGCACTGACTGCCAAATATTCACCTGCAGTCCCTAACGCACCCACTTACCACTCCAATCTTCTAGGCACAGAAATCATCCTGTGCTGTCTCTGTGCTAAGAGTTACCCTGGGCCACAGCATGCAGTTAGCTCTGGCTAAAACCCAGGATACTTAGCACCCCTTCATAAAAGACCCCTAAGCTTCGCACAGTGTACATGTGAACAATCTTTTTCCAAACTTTAGACTGTGAAATCAAGACTCACACAAAATCATCTGGAATCAGTGATTCTCACTGCAGTTGAAAAGGAAATAACCCAGAAGCTAAAAAAAGGACAAAGAAAACACCAGGAAGCCCCCGCTACCACCAGCAGCTCTCCCCTTCCCGGGGATCGAGCCACCAGCGGCAGGAGGGGCCAGCGATCACCGGAGCCCAATCCGGGCTCAGCAGCCAGCTTTAAATTTTCGCGCCATCAGGCGCCGGCACCAGGAAGCCCCCGCTACCACCAGCAGCTCTCCCCTTCCCGGGGATCGAGCCACCAGCGGCAGGAGGGGCCAGCGATCACCGGAGCCCAATCCGGGCTCAGCAGCCAGCTTTAAATTTTCGCGCCATCAGGCGCCGGCACCAGGAAGCCCCCGCTACCACCAGCAGCTCTCCCCTTCCCGGGGATCGAGCCACCAGCGGCAGGAGGGGCCAGCGATCACCGGAGCCCAATCCGGGCTCAGCAGCCAGCTTTAAATTTTCGCGCCATCAGGCGCCGGCGCCAGGAAGCCCCCGCTACCACCAGCAGCTCTCCCCTTCCCGGGGATTGAGCCACCAGCGGCAGGAGGGGCCAGCGATCACCGGAGCCCAATCCGGGCTCAGCAGCCAGCTTTAAATTTTCGCGCCATCAGGCGCCGGCACCAGGAAGCCCCCGCTACCACCAGCAGCTCTCCCCTTCCCGGGGATCGAGCCACCAGCGGCAGGAGGGGCCAGCGATCACCGGAGCCCAATCTGGGCTCAGCAGCCAGCTTTAAATTTTCGCGACATCAGGCGCCGGCACCAGGAAGCCCCCGCTACCACCAGCAGCTCTCCCCTTCCCGGGGATCGAGCCACCAGCGGCAGAAGGGGCCAGGGATCACCGGAGCCCAATCCGGGCTCAGCAGCCAGCTTTAAATTTTCGCGCCATCAGGCGCCGGCACCAGGAAGCCCCCGCTACCACCAGCAGCTCTCCCCTTCCCGGGGATCGAGCCACCAGCGGCAGGAGGGGCCAGCGATCACCGGAGCCCAATCCGGGCTCAGCAGCCAGCTTTAAATTTTCGCGCCATCAGGCGCCGGCACCAGGAAGCCCCCGCTACCACCAGCAGCTCTCCCCTTCCCGGGGATCGAGCCACCAGCGGCAGGAGGGGCCAGCGATCACCGGAGCCCAATCCGGGCTCAGCAGCCAGCTTTAAATTTTCGCGCCATCAGGCGCCGGCGCCAGGAAGCCCCCGCTACCACCAGCAGCTCTCCCCTTCCCAGGGATCGAGCCACCAGCGGCAGGAGGGGCCAGCGATCACCGGAGCCCAATCCGGGCTCAGCAGCCAGCTTTAAATTTTCGCGCCATCAGGCGCGCCCGCGACTGGCGGGCCCGCGCCTGAGGGCCTCGCCAGAGGGCCCTTTGGCATGGCCCTTAGGCGGAGCACGAGAGGCGGCACAACAGAGTCCTCACCCACTACCTAACTGCCGGATACCTGACTATGGAACCAGCTTCTACCAACGTCTGAACCTTTCGTTATCGTCATGCTGTAAGGCAAGATCTCATCTCCATATAGCAGTTTCTCTCCCAGTCGGGGTAGAGCGGGCCGGAGATTACAACACCACCCACATGAACGCTTTGGCTGGCCACGACTCACATCCATGTCTCGCATGCTCAGTAATTTTCAAGATTCTGCTCTCTCTCACTGCCTCAAGTAAGAGTATATATACCCCTATGTATTCTGCTAATTAACCTTATCCCTGAAGTCTCTCATGTAATTATATACTGCTGAATAACCATCTCTCAGAAAGCTCTCACATAATATGTACCTGCTAATTTGTACCCCACCGAACAGCCTTTGTCTCTAAAACTCAGTCAGAGATAGACATATTCTGAAATCTTTCATATACTTTGTGTACGACTTATTAGCTCTACCTCAAATTACTGTATTGTTGATATGTTTGATCCCATTTTGCCTGATGCACAATACTAGAACTTGCATAATTTACATCTGTGTACACCCTGCCCTCTTCGCACATCCAAACTAGTTCAAAATATTGCATTATCTCCCTGCCCTCTTCGCACATCCAAACTAGTTCAAAATATTGCATTATCTCCCTTTGGCAACTCTCAGTAGTCAGTGACACCCACCAACACAGCATAGACTTACCACCATCACCTTAACATCAAGGCCGACACCAGACCTTCAGCATTCAAAATCAACACTGAAATGGCCCCACCCATCACGGCCATAATGAGCTGCCTCCTGATCTTTTCTTGGATGATTGTTGAGTCCTTAGCCCTATTCCACGCTACTAATCAAATTCCAATACTCCAGCACCATGCTAAAACATGGACAAATTCTTCCTATCCTAACCACCTAAAGAACACCCACACACGCCAATCATATTTGTTACACATAGCCCTCCAACATACCAAACAAGCGAAACCAGAGAAACCCTCTCTAGTTCTTAATTGCGCCCTTATAAATGCGAGATCTATTCGTAATAAATGGCCAGTTGTCACTGACTTAATTACATCCCACAATCTGGATATTCTATTAATAACTGAAACCTGGTTATCCGACATAGACAATGTAATTCTCAACCAACTACTACCCAACAACTTCACAATCCACTCCCGGCACAGAGAAATCAAAAGAGGAGGAGGGGCCCTCATTTTGACCAAAACGGACTTGCATTTTCATACAACAGACTCTTCAAGTACCAACAATCTTGATATCGTATCCATTGCAAACGACCAATGTGCCATCAACCTTCTATATAGAGCTCCCTCATCCTCAACTGACGATCTCTGCAACATCCTCGACCTAGCAGCCAACACTCGCAACCTCAACCTATCAAACTGGATACTAGGAGATTTCAATCTCCCATCACTTCACTCAAGTCATGCCACTGCCCTCTTAGAAGCAATTAGTGATCTGGGCTACAGACAAATTATCAACAAACCCACCCACACCAAAGGGAACATACTGGACATGATTTTTGCCCCTCTGTCAGTACAAGAACCAAATGAAAAACTTGTGACATCACTCACCTCTGTACCATGGTCAGACCACAAGCTAATCAATTTCAGCATACCTATCAACAACATTTCGCTACACAACAATGGAACTTCAAGCAACACCTCTTCTCGAAACTTCAGAGCCTTCAATAAAGATCTCATACTGGCAGAAACTCTTCCCCTATACGACAATGCAACCCTCAACCTCGACAACTTAATCTCCTCATGGAATAAGAGTCTTAGCTCTGTTGCTCAAAAACCTACAAAGAACAACATCTCAAAGAATAGAAAACATTCCCCTTGGTTCTCTCCTGAACTAGGTGTCTCCCGCTCACATTTACGGAAACTAGAGAAAAGATGGAGGCGTTCCCACTCCGCCGTAGACCAGTCAGCGTACAGAACTCACCTTGCAATCTACAGAGAAGCTATCCTAACAAATATGAAACAATACCATACCGACACCCTCAAAAGATCACTAAACAAACCACGTGACCTTTTCGAACTAGTTAAATCATTCTCTAAGGAACCATCCCCATGTCAACCTGAAGAGATCCACCCACAAGAGTTTGCCAACCATTTACAATCCAAGCTACTTCAAACTGATAAAGTTAATATGTTCATAGCACAAGACACCGCCAGTCCAACTTCCCTTTCTAAGTTCTCCACACCATCCAAGAAACTTGTTGAAGATACTATCGCAGCCCTCAACACCACGACTGCACAAACCGACCCCTGCCCTGCTTATTGGATTAAAAATTTACGAACAGAACTCAGCCCACTTATCACAAAAATGATGAACTTATCTTTCACAAATGGATCCTTCCCTGCAGCACTCAAGCAAACATCCATCAGACCTCTGTTAAAGAACCCTAAACTGGACCCAAGCAAAGTTGAATCCTACAGACCCATAGCCAGTATACCTCTCCTAGCCAAAATAATCGAAAAGGAAGCACAAAGGCAACTACAAGACCATATAGATTTAGCCTCCCCACTAGACCATCGCCAACATGGCTTCAGGGAATACCATGGCGTCGAAACCCTACTTACCTCTCTCTTCAATAAAATTGTCACAGGTATCGACAACATCCACCAAGGTTTCGCTCTCATCTTCATAGACATTGCGGCAGCCTTTGACTCTGTACACCATGGTCTGCTAGTAGAACGACTAAAAAAAAAGGGCATAAATGGCACCGCCCTCGATTGGTGCAGATCATACCTTGAAGGCAGATGGCAGCATGTAAAATCAGGATCAAGATCTTCCGAACCCTTCCATCAACGACAAGGCGTCCCCCAAGGGTCTTCCCTTTCATCTCTCTTATTTAATATTTACATGCAACCTATTTTCAACATTATCGGATCATTCAAGGTCGATTGTCTAATTTATGCTGATGACATCCTCCTCTTCATGCCATTTTCCACACAACAAATGGACCTTTCGCCACTGATCGACTGCTTCAACGCAGTCTCCGAATGGCTTCTGTCACAAAACCTCAGGATCCAACACAAAAAGTCTGAGGTGCTATTCATCACCAGAGACCAGAATTTCTGCCCTCCACCTCATATAAAGGTCAAAGAAGCGGAGCTCCAAACCAAATCAGCAATTCGGTACTTAGGGGTCACCCTCGATCAACGACTAGATATGAAAACCCATATATCCAACATAGTCAGAGCCATATATTTCAAAATCCGGTCACTCAGACACCTGCAATCCCTTCTAAGCCCGGAAGACTTCCGAACAATATACCAAGCCCTGATCTTGCCACACTTTGACTTTGCCAACGCCATTCTCCAAGGTCTCCCTCAATCAACGCTCAATCCGTTGCAACTTGCCATGAATGCCGCAGCCAGAGTCTTAGTAGGAGCAGCAAGATGCGACCATATAACGCCTATCCTAATACAACTTTATTGGCTCCCCATACAAGGAAGGCTTGCATTCAAATCTTTGTTACTCACTTTCAAATCCATCCATGGCATTACCTCCCCCTCATTAACCGACATCATTCAACCCATTCCTCCCAACAGAATAAGGAGAACCTCATCAACGAATGCGCTAGTAGTACCAAAGGCTTCAACAAAGTACACAACCGCAACATCTAGCAGGGCATTCAGTATCTATGCCCCAAAATGTTGGAACGCATTACCACCAGGCATCCGTGCGATTACTGACTTAACACAATTCAGAAAGGCTCTCAAATTCCATTTATTTACTCAGTACTACCAGATTAACCCAACCCCTACATAATTGCCTCTCCCTTACCTCCTCAAGTTAACATATCAACCCTATCGCACACATGTACACACATGTACACCCTAAATTCTCAGACTCGATCTCCTTGTACATATGTATTTAGTTCAGTTTGCATTCCCTGTGTTATCCAAGTTGCAACTCCTGTTCTCTGTAAAGCATAAACATGTTATCCAAGTTGTTACTCCTGTTCTATGTGAAGCCAAGCAGTTTGTTATGGTCATTTTGTTGTATGTAAACCGCGCTGACAATAGTGCGGTATATAAGAAATTGTAATAAATAAATAAATAATAAATAAATTATAAATAGGATTGCAAAATCTTCTAGTGAACTGAGCTCACTTCTGCTGCTGTAAATGACTGTTTAACTGATACCTTATGTAAACAATGACTGGTGAATGATTATTATCTGAAAAACATTTATTATATTCACAATAACATACTGTTAAAAAATATAAATTGATGTCACCATTGGAATTTGAAAATATATTATAATATTTTGTATAATATTTGTTTATGGCATTATGGATCAAATGCTTATAAGCATATGGTAACAAAAGATACACAATTTGCTTATATAATGATGAGAACTGTAAAATGTTTTCCATTCACAGTGAAATATATGTTCAAGTCTGGCATGATTTAATGATTTAATTTATTTTTACACTAGGATTTTGTCTAACGTGAGCTTTAGAAATATTTATGACAGATGCTGAACTAGTAATCTATGTCAGATGAGTGGTTAGTGGCCTGCCCTGGTGTGAGGGTTAATCATAGACCTGCAAATTCTTCCAAATAAATGATCTAAGGTCAGATGTACTAAAGGTTTTGTCTCTTTTATGTCTACGCTAAAATCATTTTGAATACTGTCTATGGTTAATAAACACAGCGATGGTATTTCGAGACCCTATAGAAAAGTAATCAACTTCATATTCTCTTTTGTTTTGCAGATAGCTTTTAGTTCCAGGCATGGATACCGACAATGGGCTAACAGAGCCGCAGAATATCACAACAGAAGCAGATCAGGAACAGGAGCCTCAGAGTGACAGCGCTAGTAATGAGCAGCCTGATGTTATTCCTAAGGAACCCCAACACTCGATAGAACTGTGGGAAGCTCTATCCAAGCAGCTCCAGGAATATCAGCAGTCCTCTCCATACCTCATTCCAGAGGAGCAACAAAATAGACTCTGGCAACTTCTTCCTCTTTTCTTCAAGGTTGGCTCATTGTTTTCCATCCCATTTATCGACTAAATATTAAATGCTGAGTTTATTAATAACACTGCACTGTTCACAGATTCTAGTGTAGTCCAACTTACAATGTTATGGGCACAGATAAATGTGTTTTCTACTGGAAACTTGAATGCAAGTCTCTTATTGGTAGGGGTTTGAGGTGGACTGGACAGAAAAGCCTGCGGGCTTTTTTTTATACATCCCAGGAATCCCTCTGTTCTCTAACCGATACGTGCTCATAGACCCATCCAGACAGGGTTTGTGCCTTGTACTGTAGCACTCCCATTTATATGAAATCTGTGGTGACTTATCAATTTGCCACCAAGGCCCTGCAGTCTTCAGGGCTCTTGTCCATCCTCTCGGCATGTTCTCAGTGGCTTGCTCTTACATGTAATCAGGCTTTTTCTATTGCAGGTCCGCCTTAATAGAATTCTCTCCCTTAGAAATTCATCTGGAGACAGACTTATTTTCTCACGTTTTGTAAGGAAGTCAAGACATGCTTGCTTTATTTGTTGTTTTTGTTAGTGTTTTATTGTATGTTTTCTTGCTATGTATATTTTCTTACCCGTTCTGGATAAACTTTTTTTAGATTAGTGGGATAAAAAATTGTTGAACTTAACAAATTTTAAGACTGAAAGCTTATGAGCAGCAGTGTATGGAGAGAGATGAGGAAACACAGAAATACTAAACAAATGTTTCTGGAAAAGGACTGCCGATTGTTGATAAGGGTATACAAGGAAGTGAGGTGAATGCATTACCATTTATGAAGGGCAGCATTTGAATGGAACTGAACAAAGCTGTGAGGTTAAATGGAATGTAGCCTAGGATAGTAAGGGAGATCAGAGATCTTCTGGTGAGTTTACGGAAGGACAATCAATCTCTGAAGACTAGAATGGTATCACAGGATTGGAAAAGAGCAGATATGATTCCTTTTCCTAAGAACATAAGATTTGTAATACTGGGTCAGACCAAAAGTCCATCAAGCCCAGTATCCTTTTTCCAGTAATGGACAATCAAGGTCACAAATAGCTGGCAGGATCCCAAAAGATTGGAAGATTCCTTGCTGCTTATCCCAGGAATAAGCAATGGGTTTCCCTCATTTAACTTTTGGATTTCTACTGCACAATCTTGTCCAAACCTTCTTTTAAACCCAGTTATTCTAATACCTTTTATTACATACTCTGGTAACAAACTGCAGAGCTTAATTACAGTTGTGGTCAACATTATTGGCACCCTTGCATTTTAGGTATGTTATGTACAATATCTTGAGAAATACTTGGAAAACATTTCCAATTGTATGTCATCATAATATTTTAATAGTATATAAAAAAGGTATACAACAACAACAATAAAAAGACATCTGTGCAACTTAGATGTAGCAATTTCTGAGAAAAAAACAATATGACCTTGACAAGATTAATGGCACCCTTCACTAACATTTGGTTGTACAATCCTTGACAGAGATGACAGCCTCCAAATTTTTCTTGTAGCAATCTGTAAATTTCATACAACTGTCTGCTGGTAGTTTCTCCCAGTCTTCAAATGCAATTTGTTCCAGCTCATGAATGTTTCCAGGATTCCTTTTACCAATGGCAGATTTCAGCTCTTTCCAAAGGTTCTCAATTGGATTGAGATCAGGACTCATTGCTGGCCAGTTTATAACAGTCCAATTGTTCCTTTTTAACCATTCGTTTGTACTTTTGGATGTATGTTTTGGATCATTGTCCTGTTGGAGGACCCATGACCATCGACCCAGACTTAGCTTTCTGATACTCGGTAGCACATTTTGCTCCAATATACCTTGGTAGTCCTCTGACTTCATGATTCCGTTTATACATTACAGGCCTCCATTTCCTGAGGCAGCAAAACAGCCGCAGAACATTATGGAACGTCCACCACATTTAACTGTAGGATGGGTGTTTTTTTTTCCTTATAAGCTTCATTTCTTCATCTGTCAATGTATCACTGGCCTGCATTGCTAAAGAGCTCAAGTTTGGTTTCATCTTTCCACAGGACATTTTCCCAGAAGGATTGTGGCTTCTTAAGGTGGATTTTGGCAAAGATCAGGCATGCTTTTTTATGTCTATCTTTTGAGCAGTGGGGTTCTACTTGGCCTTTGCCCATGAAGTCTCTTTGTTTAGTGCGTGACATATGGTGCTAATTGAAAGCATCACTCCAGATTGCTCCAGGTCAGCCTTAAGTTCTTTGGATGTTGTACGTGGTGTTTTTACAACAGTTCACACTGACCTTCAAAGACTTCTTGGATTTATTTTCCTCTTCCCACCATGTACTGGGAGGTCTTTGACAGTTCCAGGAGCAGAAAACTTCTTAATAACATTGTGAACTGTGGACACAGGAATCCCAAGGTCTTTGGAGATGGCCTTGTATCCATTTGAAGTTTGATGTTTGGTGATAATGGCTTTTCTGACTGTTCCAGGCAGCTGTCTTGTCTTCACCATTGTGAAAATGGGAGTGAATGTGGCCATTTTAAACATTTGAGCCATCATTCATTGGTTGATTCAAGTCAAGTGAGTATTGACAATTGATCATATATTTGTCTAATTTCATTGCAATGAGAATGTGGTTCTTCCGTTCATACGGATTTGAATTGTTTATAAGGGTGCCAGTAATCATGTCTTGTAATGTCTCAGTTTTTATCTGATTTTCTACTATTTCCTTTTTTAATTGGTCTTTTTTTATTTGATTCTTTTGTACATCAAATATGTACGTATATATAGTCCAAAGCCATTTTTTAAAGGAGATATTGGACATTAAGGGGTTGAACTGCAAGGGTGTCAATAATGTTCACTACAACTGTATGCAATGAGTGGAAACATATTTTCTCCAATTAGTCTTAAATGCACTATGTACAGTAGAAGCTTCATTGCTTGTCCCCTTGTCTTTGTAGGTTTTGAAGGAGTAAACAACTAACTCGTATTTACATGTTCCACACCACTCATTATTTTATAGGCCTCTTCCATATCTTCCCTCAGCAATTTCTTATTCAAACTGAAGAGCCCTAACCTTTTAACCCTTTCTTCATAGGAATATCTTTTCATCCCCTTTATTATTTTGGTCACCCTGCTCATTTCCTCTTTTAATTCAACTATATCTTTTTTTTTAGATGTGGCAACAAGAACTGCATTCAGTACACATAGTGCAGTTTCACCATGGAGCGATACAGAGGCATGATATCCCTTGCTTTATTCTCCATTTCTTTCTTTATAATTTTTTAAATTACTTTATTAGCTGCTACTGCACACTGAGCAGAGGATTTCAAGGTATTATCCACGATTACGCCAAAATCTTTTTCCTGGACAGTGACTCCTAATGTGGAAACTTGCATCATGTAGCTATAGTTTAGGTTGTTCTTCCCTAAATACATACCTTTGCACTAAGAACATAAGATGTGCTATATTGGGTCAGACCAAGGTCCATCAAGCCTGGTATCCTGTTTCTAACAGTGACCAATCCAGGTCACAAATACCTGCCAGGTTCCCAAAAAGGTACATGGACTCCATGTTGCTTATACCATGGTAAGCAGTGGATTTCCCTGGTCCTCTTTCATAATGATTTATGGACTTTTTCTCCAGGAACTTGTCCAAACCTTTTTTAAACACTGCTATACTAACAGCTTTTACCACATAACAACATGCCTTACTGGATCATACCAAGGTCCATCAAGTCCAGTATCCTGTTTCCAACAGTGGCCAATCCATATCACACACAGGTTCTATGATGCTTATCCTGGGGCAAGCAGTGGATTTTCCAGGTCCTCTTTAATAATGGTTTATGGACTTTTCCTCCAGGAGCTTGTCCAAACCTTTGTTAAACCCAAGTACACTAACAGCTTTTGCTACATCCTCCAGTAACGAATTCCAGAGTTTGATTATACTTTGAGTGAAAAAAGGAACAAGCAGGAATGTAGTCTTCACATATGGGTATCATCGGTACCGATGGAGCCTGCATGGGAACACTCCCCGGCGTCCAATAGGAAAGCTTTTGGGAGCATCCCACAGTGCCTGCGTGCTGCCTTCCCGCCTTTCCAACTCTCCTTTGTCACTTCTTCGCTTTCCGCGGAGCCGACAGGACGTATCCCTGTCATCGCAGAAAAACTATTTGTCTTGCTTTTTTGTAGTCGCGTCTGCCTCCTTTCAGCACCTACCGGTACCGCTGGTTCTCTTTTCTGTCTTTAAAAAAAAAAACATCAAAAAAACTAGCATTTAAAATCTTTTCCTTAGGAGCCTTTCCCCTCCAGGGGTTAGGTGCCATTTTGGGCACTAGGCCCATTTTTTTTCAGATATGGAAAAACCAGCTAGTGGTTTTAAAAAAGTTTTCTAAATGTGGCAGTACCATATCCGTCACCGACACCCATGAATGGTGTCATAAATGTTTAGGTCCTGACCATTCTCCATCGGAGTGTCTCTCCTGCAGAAAGATGACCAAGAGGGGCCTGCAGAATAGAGCTGCAAAACTTGGTACCGTTTTTGCCGCTGACATGATGTCTGTTGCATCGACGTCTTCCAGGGCTTCATCTTCCTCCAATAGATCTCAGGTAACTAAACTTAAGTCTTTTAAGACTGGCCGGTCCTCAAAGGGTAGATCTCCTTCTAAGCATCGAGATGCCATTGGCTCTGCCCTCGAGTAAAGTTCACCGGCAAAACAGTCTTGGCGGGAGACCTCGGTCTCCAAAGCATTAATAGGACTCCAGAATGTTCCAGAGGCTTCAACTTCTGCAGAACTACTGTTGCCATGTTCTGGGGTCGTAGCTGCTTCCACCGGTACCGACACCCATGCATCGGAAAAAGCGATGGATCAGCGATTCCTCACTATTAAACGCAGTCTAGAAGCTCTCTTAGCACTTAACACTAAGACTGCTACAGACGGTTCCACAGGTATCAGTACCGACATCAGTGCCGGTACCGAATGCACCTGCCTCGGCATGTATGCTTCCGCCCATGCCGAGCCTTGAGTCTATCTCAGGCATCGAAGGGCCGGTACCGAGACACCCCGATACCGACTTTGAGCGGTACCGGTACCGAGCATTGCACGAACACTGGTCACCGAGATACTTTGAATCTTCCGATTCCGATGATTCTGATAACTCTGCCGGTACCAGACCAAACCTCCCGGAGGATCCATCTCCTCAATGCAGAATGTCTCCTTCAGAAGACATGTCCTTCCAGGATTTCATACGTGATGTAGCTCGAGGTCTTGCAATCACGGTGACTCCAGAGAAGGAACCCAGGGCAGAAGAATTAACAATACCCTAAAGCTCCTAAAGAGGCAACTACCCTGCCCATTCATTGGTTCTTACAAGATCTTATGTTCAGAATGTGGGAAAACCTTTAACGGTGTCTCCACACTCCCGACGACTCGATACTATGCAAGCTGTCCCGGTTTTCAAAAACTCAGTTACCACACCATTCAATGGTAGTGGAATCAGCAATGCGTAGGATTAAGAGTGCTAAGATGCATTCCTCTAATCCTCCGGGCTGGGAGTCGAGGACTTTTGATGCCTTTGGGCGTCGATGAGTCCAATCCTCCATGTTGGCAGCCGGGATCAGCTCCTTCATTCTCTATATGGGAATGTTCCTCAAGGAAGTTACAGGAGACTTAGAGCTTATGAGCCCTCTTCTTCCAGAGGACAAAAGAGGGGACTTTCTTACTCTGGTCAAACATGCCCAGGATGTCTCTAAATTTGTGAATCATGCATCCTTCGATTGCTTTGAATGTATTAGCAGAACCTCTGCTATTTCAATCAGTGCACGTCATATTGCCTGGCTCCAGGCATCGGACTTAGAACAATGGGTAGAAGAGAAACTGGGAAATATTCCTTGCACAGGAGAAAATCTCTTTGGCAAGGATTGGCAGGACAAGGCAAATCAGCTTGAATCTGAAAATACTACCTTGAATAGACTATCTGTCTACAGCCAATCCAGCAAAGAAAAAGTCAGCCAAAAAAACCTTTTTCAGTAAGAAAAAGAAGTTTTACCCATCCTATACCCATCATACTCACTGTCTAGTTCATGTTCCCCAAAAGGGGAAACAACAGAATAGACAGCAGAGGAAGCCACAAGTTCCAAGAACTCAATCGGCTCCAGAAGTTCAGCCTCCTCAGGGGCTTTGACTCCTTCCTAGAGAACTTTGTCTTTCTGCCCCTGAAAGGTCCAGAACCCCTCACCATTCTAGGAAGATTATGCCATTTTGCCAGCAGATGGCAACAAATAACATCAGAAAACTGGACTTTGTCCATTGTACGATAAGGGTACAGACTCCACTTCCACAGCCTGCCCCCTCCTACAATCATAAAGCAGTTCAGTCCTCAGGTCCCTGTCACCAATCTCTTGGGTCAGGAGGTCACATCACTTCTTGTTCAAGGAGCAATAGAAGAAGTGCCCATACCCCAACAGGGTGTGGGGTTTTACTCCCCCTATTTTCTCATTCCCAAGAAAACAGGGTGACACAGGCCTATTCTGGACCTCAGAGAATTAAACAAATATCTGTTCCGAGAAAAATTCAAAATGATTTCCCTCGGAACACTCTCTTGCCATACCTTCAGAGTCAGGATTGGCTATGTTCTCTAGATCTAAAGGATGCATATACTCATATTCTCATCCATACATATCACAGGAAATTCATTTGATTCCTTTCCAGGGAAAACACTTCCAATACAGGGTTCTTCACTTCAGGCTGGCTTCTGCCCCAAGAGTCTTCACAAAGTGCATGGCAGTAATAGCAGCATTTCTGAGAACTCTGGGGATATTCGTCTTTTCCTACTTAGACGACTGGCTCATTCGGGCACCAACAGCTCCAGAAGCCAGCTTCGCTCTTTCTCGCACGATGCAAATTCTTCGCTACTTGGGACTGGTCATAAACCTTCCAAAATCTCAGCTCACCCCTTCTCAGTCCCTGGAGTTCATAGGGGCTCGTCTAGATACCAGACAGTCAAGGGCTTTCCTACCACAGCCCTGCTGTCTTCGTATACTGCAGCTGGCATCCCAAGCAGCTATGAAAGTCTTCCTGACTGCTCGGGAAATGCTTCAGCTTCTGGGGCATAGGGCATCCACTGTCCATGTGGTTCCCTATGCTCGTCTTCACATGCGAGCAGCCCAGTGGACCCTTTCCTCTCAGTGGACACAGGCCTTGGGTTGCCTGTCGGACAAAATCAGAAACTCCACATGTCTCATTTCATCCCTTCAATGGTGGAAATCTCTGGAAAACCTTCTAGTAGGCTCTCCTTTTCAGCAGCCTCTTTTCCAGGCCACTCTAACAACGGATGCGTCCAAGTTGGGTTGGGGAGCTCACTTGCACGATCTCTTTATTGAGGGTCTCTGGCCTCCACAGGAGGCTTGTCTTCACATAAACCTCCTAGAGCTCAGAGCCATCTACTATGCTCTTGGAGTATTCCAGGCCCAGCTCAGCTACAAGTCCTGGTTCAAACCGACAATGAAGTAACCATGTTCTATGTGAACAAGCAGGACAGAACGGGCTCTCTGTCATTATCCAATGAAGCTTTGCGACTATGGGCCCTCACCACAGAGCTTCAAATCCACCTCCTAGTGGTATATCTTCCAGGCATTCAAAACCTTTGGGCAGACAAACTCAGTCGAATACTGCTGCCACACGAATGGTCTCTTCACTCAGACCAGATATAGACCTCTTTGCAAGTCCACAGAATGCCAAACTTCCACGGTTCTGTTCCAGAATTCCGGCTCAAAACTGTCAGGCCAAGGGATGCTTTCCTCCTCAACTGGGGGCAGGACTTCCTCTATGCCTTCCCACCCATTCCCCTCATTCCCAAAACACTATTCAAGCTTCAGAGAGACAGATGACGTATGATTCTCATAGCTCCACATTGGCCACGGCAAACGTGGCATCCTCTGCTTCTACGTCTCTCTCAAGCCACGCCACTGGAGTTGGGATACGCTCCAGATCTTCTTTCCCAGGAGAACGGGACACTATTGCACCCGAATCTCCAGTCCCTACATCTCAGGACCTGGTTGCTGAAAGCCTAGAGTTTCCAGATATCAACCTTTCTCAACAGGTGAGGGATATCCTGGTGGCCTCCAGAAAACCCTCCACAAGGTGATCATATGCCTTCAAGTGGAAAAGGTTCTCTGTATGGTATTCTCAAAGGGGGCTTCACCCCCTTTCGGTGCCTCTGGAATCGCTACTGGAGTATCTCCTCCATTTATCAAATTCTGGCCTTAAAACCAATTCGGTAAGGGTCCATCTTAGTGCCATTGCAGCTTCTTGCAGGCCTTTGGATGCAAAACCTATTTCCTCTCATCCACTTATAGCAAGATTTATGAGAGGTCTACTCTTAACAAAACCTCCCATTAAGCCGCCACCGGTGGCATGGGAACTCAATCTTGTTTTCGGGCAGCTTATCAAACAGCCCTTTGAGCCCTTAGCCACTACGGACCTGGAGTTTCTTTCCAGAAAGTCATCTTCCTAGTTGAGCTCACTTCTGCAAGATGCATCAGTGAGTTGCAGGCCTTAGTGGCTGATCCTCCTTATACAAGATTTTACTATGATAAGGTAGTTCTTAGGACTGTGGCGCCGCACCGTCTAGGCAAAAGCCTATAAGGAGCAGCGTGCCAACTGTTCTTTGTTAAACTAGCTTATTTCCAGAGCATGTGCTGCTGGGACCTTTTTGTAGTTGTGGTTAATAAGTAGTCCGAGTAGTTTAGGCAGTTCACAGGAAATTTATTTATTTTATCTTTTTTCATCAAAACTTAGCAAAGTAAACTTCTCTTTGAAACATGAACAAGGTGTAACAGAAATAACTCAAATAGCTTCCTTCAGCAAACTTGAAATCAATGCTTTAAACAGTGCTGGCAAAACAAACTTGTAATCCTTTTCTTTTCTTCCAGGATTCCCAAACATTCAGAGCATTTAAACACAGTTCTGAATTCTTACTTTTAAACCAGCAATTCAGCTTTTCTTCTTATTACACATATGCTGTTGAGCAATCCATTATGGAATCTGAATCGTGGTCTAATTCAGATAATTCTGTTTCCATATCTTCTATTCCATCCTGAAACAGCTCTGGGTTTTTATCATCCCAACCTGGCTTCAGCTGTTGCATTAATTTAAACACTTTATACCAAGGATTTCTTTTTCTCCTCACGGGGTTTCTATATGCATTGCAGGGCTTTGTATCTCTAGGCAAAACACTCATATGACTTTGCTGTCTCTGTTGGCTTCTAGGTACAAGCTTCCTTTCAGACTTTACAGAAGAATAAATCTCCCCTTCAGAATCCTCAGCAACCTCACTGCTATCTGAGCTATATTCTACAATTCTCCCAGAGTTCTGGCTCCTACCTTCACAAGAGCCTGCAAACTCTGTATAGCTGTACCTTGTAGAAGAACTGCCGTTGGAATCCTTTCTGTGCTGAGAGTCAGACCTGCTCTGCCATTCCCTTGGCTTTGGCTTCTGAACTCTCTGCCGTGGTTCCAGTGTTAGCTCAGTCCAAGAATTCTGTCTGGACTCTGCTCCAACCTCTGCTTCTGCTTCCTGTCCTCTCCATCCTCGTGCTTCCTGTGCTTGTGCTCGAGCTCCCTGTGATAACTCTCTTTGCTTCTGAGAGCTTAAATCTTTGTGTGTGAGAGGCGTTTTCCTAGCTCTTCCCCCCACGTGCTTCTCATTTGCATTTTGTGTTGCCATGGAGGCAGGGTGTGGTCTGTACTCAGCCCTCTGAATCATGTGGCTTTTCTCTCTATGTGTTGATTTAACTGATTGCCTGCTTGAGACCTGCTTTGACTCAGAAGAAAAAGTTTTAAAAGCAGCCCTTTTTCTATGCCTGTCAGTGTCCTCCTTACCACAGGACTCATCCTCACTTCATGCCAAAGGTGGTTTCCCCTTTTCATTTAAACCAATTGGTTTACCTTCCTGTATTCTTTCCTAGGCCCCATGCCTCTAGTGCAGAAAGGAACCTTCATACCTTGGATTGTAAAAGAGCCTTAGCTTTTTACCTTCAAAGAACTAAGCAACACAGAAAATCTTCTCAGCTTTTCGTTGCTTTTGATTCTAGTCATTTGGTACTTCCAGTTTCCAAAATAACTTTCTCTAGATGGACTGTAAATTGCATATCCTTTGCATACGAGAGTAATGGACTTTCTCTCGAAGGCCACGTCACAGCTCACAATGTGAGAGCAATGGCAACCTCCATAGCTAGTCTTTGTTCTGTGTACATTGACGACATCTGTAGAGCAGCCACCTGGGCTTCAGTATACACCTTTATAGCCCATTATTGTTTAGACAAAGACTCCCGTCAGGATGCCTCATTTGGACAGGCTGTTCTACAGCATATCTTTCAGCCTTAGTACAACTCCTACCCATCTTCCTGGAATTTTTGATGCCAGAGATCCATGGGAGGAAGAATGACCCATCTCATCAGAGATACGCAGTTTGCTAGGGTAATCCTCCTGGCATCTCTCAGCTGGGGAGTCCCCATATGTTAAAACTACATTCCTGCTTGTTCCTGGAGATAGCGTGGTTACTCACCTGTAACAGGTGATCTCCGGGAACAGCAGGAATTAAGTCTTCACAACCCACCCACCTCCCCTAGGAGTTCTCTCTTTTTTTCTCCTTCTCTCCTTTTGTCTCAGCTATAAACTCAACTGATGAAGGAGAGTTGGAAAGGCAGCACACAGGCGCTGTGGGATGCTCCCAAAAGCTCTCCTATTGGACATTGGAGAGCGTTCCTGCGCAGGCTCCATCAGTACTGACGATACCCATATGTGAAGACTTAATTCCTGCTGTTCCCGGAGATCATCTGTTACAGGTGAGTAACTACGCTTTTTCTCTTATTAGTCTTAAATGGGTTACGTTGTAGCTTCATTGTGCGTCCCCCTAGTCCTGCTTTTTGAAGGAGTAAACAACCGATCTATGTGTACTTGTTCCACTCCATTCATTATTGTATAGACCTCTATCATATCTCCCCTCAGCCATCTTTTTTTCCCAAGTTGAAGAGCCCTAACCTTTTAAGCCTTTCCTCATAGGGGTATCCTCCCATCCCCTTTAGCATTTTGGTGGCTGTTCTCTGTACCTTTACTAATTCTGTTATATCCTTTTTAAGATATGGCAACCAGAACTGCACACAATATTCAAGGTATGGTCACACCATGAAACAATACAGAGACATTATAATATCCTTTGTTTTATTCTCCATTCCTTTCCTTATAATTCCTAGCATTCTATTTGCTTTCTTGGCTTCTGCTGCTGCATAGTGAGAAGAGTGTTTCAACGTATTATCTGCAATGATGCCTAAATCCTTTTCCTGGGTGATGGTTCCTAATGTGGATCCTTGCATCGTGTAACTATAGTTTAGGCTGTTCTTCCCTAAGAGGGTCATTCCAGAATACGAATAAGGGGCGTGGATGTGCCGTATTCTGAAACCCTGCGGTCCAGCACATATACGGCACTAACACGGGGATCTCAGAATGTGGGTGGAAAGGGGCAGAATGGGGGCAGAACAGGGGCGTGGCCAGCATTGGAGACATATAAAGCGTATTCAGGAGAGGCCAGTGTATATCTTCATTGATTCCCACAAATGTCCATGTTGTTCCTGCAGAAACATGGAATAAGGGCAGGACTTAGAAAAATTTCCATTCTGCTGAAAGTATCGCGTATTGAAGAATGGTTGTTACAAGTATACTTTGAACTGTTGTGTCTGCAGTCTGGAGGGACACAAGATGCAGGTGTAAAGAAAAGAAAGCAGAGGAGAGGGAAGGTTGTAAGGTATATTAATAATATTAAACACCCCTATAGAAACATTGAGAGGAGCAAGTGTGTTTAATCTCCAGGAACAAGCAGGAATGTAGTCTTCACATATGGGTATCGTCGGTACCGACGGAGCTCGCGCAGGAACGCTCCACAGCGTCCAATAGGAAAGCTTTTGGGAGCATCCCACTGTGCCTACATCGCTGCCTTCCCGCCTTTCCAACTCTCCCTCTTCAGTTTTTTGTTTTCCACAGAACCGACAGGCAGCAAACCCTGTCACTGCAGAAAACTTTCTTTTTGTGGTCGCGTCTGCCTTCACTGTCAACGCCTATACCGGTACCACCGGTCTTTTTTTCATTTTCTTACTTCTTTTCCTTAAAAAAAAAAGAAAAAAGAATTCTTCTTTTTGGAGGGTCTGTCCCCTCTAGGTGCCAGGCGCCATTTTGGGCACTAGGCCCTCTTTCTTCTAAAATGGAGAAACCATCTAAAGTGTAGCGGTATCATTTCTGCTGCTGACACCCATGACTGGTGTCTTAAATGTTTAGGTCTTGACCATTCCCCATTGGAGTGTCTCCTCTGTAGAAAGATGACCAAGAGAGGCCTGCAGAACAGAGTTGCAAAACTCTGCACCCTCTTTGCTGCAGATGCGATGTCTGTTGCATCAACATCCTCCAGGGCTTCATCTTCCTCCCATGGATCTCAGGTAACTAAACCCAGGTCTTCCAAGACCAGCCGGTCCTCAAAGGGTAGATCTCCTTTGAAGCATCAAGATGCTTCTAGCGTTGCCCTCGAGGAAAACATACCGGCAAAATAGCCCCAGTGGGAGGCCCCGGCGTCCAAAGCATTAATGGGGCTCCAGGATGTTCCCGAAGCTTCCACATCGGGGGAACTCCTGGTACCATGTTCTGGTGTCGTGGCCTGTTCCACTGGTGCCAACATCCAGGCATCGGTAGGGGCTATGGATCAGCGCATCCTGGCCATCGAATGTAGTCTAGCGGCTCTCTTAGCAGTATCGGTACTGCTAAGACCACTTCAGACGGTTCGGCAGTCATCGGTACCAGTACCGGTACTGACTGTGCCTGCTTTAACCGATGTGCTTCCCCCCATGCCGGTTCTTGAATCAATATCAAGTATCAAGGGACCGGTATCGAGACAGTCCGATGCCAACTTCGATCAATACCGGCGTCAAGCAATGCAAGAGCATCTGGCATGGAGATACTTCAAGTCCTCTGATTCCGATGACTCTGATGACTCCGCTGATACAGGAATAATTCTACCAGAGGATCCCTCTCCTTCTCCTCAGCAGAGGATTCTCCTCTGGAAGACATGTCATTTCAGGATTTCATACGTGATGTAGTCAAGGGACTTTCAATCACGGTGACTCCTGAGAAAGAACCGAGAGCAGAAGAATTAGAAATTCTTCAATACCCTAAAGAAGCTGCAACTCTTCCCATTCACTGGATCTTGCATGATCTCATGCTAAGAATGTGGGAAGTTCCTTTAACGGTGTCTCCACACTCTTGGAGACTCGATACCATGTACCGAGTTCCACAATGCCCTGGGTTTCAAAAGACTCAACTACCACACCATTCAAAGGTAGTGGAATCGGCGATGCGTAAGATCAAGAATGCTAAAACGCATTATTCCAATCCTCCAGGCCAAAAATCGAAGACACTCGATGCCTTTGGGCGTTGATGCTTTCAATCCTTGACGCTATCAGCCAGGATCAGCTCTTACATTACACTGGTCAATACTGAAAGCGTTACTGACTTTAAAAGGCCCTAATCTGTAGTATCTTGGTGAGCTGAACATGAATATAACATTAAAACATTTTTATTGGCTCTCGTTTTGAAGATATTGCATGTAGTTCATTTTTGATGTTTCACCATGTGAATTTATCCAGTAGAACATCAACAACATCCCAAATAAGCCTTGAATGATGAAATATTGCATCACATTGCATAATACCAGCATGCACACATCATCCAGAGTTGATTGCATCATTTTCTGATACTACTGCCAGACGGCTGCTGAAGCAGTCGGAAAGGAAAGTAATCTGGTATTCTGTTCCGATATTGAAATCCTCATGAATGCCTTAAAAATCACTCATGACCCACAAGACTGGAGACTATTTATAGACTCTTCGAAACTGAGTCTGAAGGCTGTGCTTTTGAACAATGGAAACCGTCTTCCATCTATTCCAGTAGCACATGCCGTCCACATGAAAGAGACATACGATAACTTAAAGCATCTACTGACTTCCATTAACTATAACAAGTACAGCTGGCACCTCTGTGGTGACTTGAAGGTAGTTGCCCTTTTAATGGGACTGCAGCAGGGATATATAAAATACATGTGTTTCTTATGTGAGTGGGATAGCCAAGCAAGGGATTGGCACTACTTGCGGAAGGAATGGAATCACAGACAAAATGTAACAGTTGGAGAGAAGAATATCCAGCACCCAGCTCTGGTTGAGGCTCACAAAATCCTGCTACCACCCCTTCACATCATACTAGGTTTGATGAAAAACTTTGTGAAAGCCATGGACTGCACTTCGCCAGCTTTCCGATACCTGCATGAAAAATTCCCTTGACTCAGAGAAGCAAAGATTAAAGAGGGAGTTTTTGTGGGTCCTCAGATTCGAGAGCTCTTCAAAGATGACCAGTTCAACAACTTGCTGCAGGGTGATGCGAAACAAGCATGGAATGCTTTTTGTCTATTGTCAACAAACTTTCTCAGAATGTTAGGGTAGAAAACTACAAGGAACTAGTAGAAGACATGCTGATGCAGTATCAGAAACTTGGCTGCAATATGTCTCTAAAGATCCATTTCCTTGATTCCCATCTCGATTTCTTTCCTGACAACTGTGGTATGGTTAGTGATGAACAGGGTGAATGTTTTCACCAGGATATCGCAACGATGGAGCAAAGATACCAGGGAAAATGGTCCACTACAATGCTGGCTGACTACTGCTGGACACTCCCCAGAGAAGCTCCCGAACACAAGAGACAGGCGAAAAAATCTAAGAAGTAGTCTATGACTTGGTTTTTTACAGGTATTAACTGAAGGCCTATTATATTTACTATTGACATGCATTTTGTGATGTAAACATTAATTCTTGTTGATTACAAAAAAATTAGAGCCGACTTTGCAATTTCACTATCATATTCGTGTTCAGCATATAAAAATTGATAAGAAATGACTTTTTATTTCGGTAACATGACTTTTGTAAAAATTTGTTGACCAGTGTTATCTACATGGGAATGTTTCTTGAAGAGGTTACAAGGGATTTAAAGCTCATGGCTGCACTTCTCCCTGATGACAAAAGAACAGACTTCCTCACTCTGGTCACACATGCTCAGAATGTGTCTGTTCATGAATTATGCAACCTTTGATTGCTTTGAGTGCATTAGCAGAACCTCTGCTATTTCTGTCAGTGCATGTCGCTTTGCCTGGCTTCAGGCATCAGATTTAGAACAATGGGTGCAAGATAACTTAGGTTTTCTCCTGTACAAGGGATATTCCCTATTTGGCAAGGATTGGCAAGACAAGGCTAATCAGATTGAGTCTGAAAATACAACCTTGAACAGATTGTCAAGGGCTACAGCCAACCTAAGAAAAAAGAAGACATTTAAGAAACCCTTTTTCAACAAGAAAAAGAAAGTCTACCCATCTTACACCCAGGCTGGCCACTGTCCAGTTCATGCTCCCCAGAAGGGGCAACAGCAATCCAGACAGCAAAGAAAAGCCCAAGTCCCCAGAGCTCAACCAGCTCAGCAGACTCAGCCTCCTCAGGGGCTTTGACTCCTTCCTAGAGAACTTGGTCAACCTGCCCCTGAAAGGTCCAGAACCTCTCACCATCCCCGGCAGACTTTGTCATTTTGCCAGAAGATGGCAACAAATAACATCAGAAAACTGGACCCTTTCCATTGTACCAGAGGTACAAACTTCATTTTCACAGTATCCCCCTTCCACTATAACAAGACAGTTCAATTCTCAGGGCCCCTACACCACTCTCTTGTTTCAAGAGGTCACCTCACTATTGGCTCAGGGAGCAATAGAAGAGGTACCCATATCCCAACATGGCATGGGTTTCTACTCCCCCTACTTCCTCATCCCAAAGAAAACAGGGGGATACAGACCCATACTGGACCTCAGAGAGTTAAACAAGTATCTGTTCTGAGAAAAATTCAAGATGATCTCTCTCGGAACACTTCTCCCTTACATTCAGAGCCACGATTCTCTAGATCTAAAGGATGCATACACGCATATCCTCATCCACATAGATCACAGGATGTTTCTTCAATTCCTTTTTCAAGGAAGGCACTACCAGTACAGGGTTCTTCCTTTTGGACTGGCTTCTGCACCCAGAGTCTTTACAAAATGCATGGCAGTAGTAGCAGCATTCCTAAGAACTTTGGGAATATTAATCTTCCCCCTACTTGGATGACTGGCTCATCCGAGCACCAACAGCTCCAGAAGCCAGCTTCACTCTCTCCCACACAATGCAGGTTCTGCAGTACTTAGGATTAGTCATAAACCTTCCAAAATCTCACCTCATCCCTTCTCAATTTCTAGAGTTCGTAGGGACTTGTCTGGACACAAGGCAATCAAAGGTTTTCTTGCCACAGCCATGTTGTCTTCGAATACTTCAGTTGGCATCTCAAGCAGCACTAAAAACCTTAACTGCTCGAGAAATGCTTCAGTTGCTGGGGCATATGGCATCCACTGTACATGTGGTTCCCTACACTCGGCTCCAAATGCGAGCAGCCCAGTGGACCCTAACTTAATGGACACAGGTTTGGGTCGCCTGACGGACAAAATCAGAAATTTAACATGTCTCATTTCGTCCCTAGAGTGGTGGCAATCACTGTAAAACCTTCTCATAGACTTTCCTTTCCAACAGCCACTGCCCCAAGCCACCTTGACGACAGATGCGTCCAAGTTACGCTCGGGGGCTCACTTGGACAATCTCTCCACACAGGGGGGCTTTTTTACAAAGCCGCGGTAGCGGTTTCCAATAGTTATCGGAGCCGTGGTTCCATTGAAATCAATGGGGCCGCGGCTCCGATAACAATCGGAAACCGCTACCGCGGCTTTGTAAACAAGCTCCAGGGTCTTTGGACCCAGCAGGAGGCTTGCCTTCATATAAACATCCTGGAACTCAGAACCATCTTCTATGCTCTTCAGGTTTTTCAGGCCCTCCTCGGCTACAAGACGGTTCTGGTCCAAATCAACAATCAAGTAGCCATGTTCTACGTGAACAAGCAGGGTGGAACAGGTTCTCAAGCATTGTGCAATGAAGCTTTACGCTTCTGGGGCTTTGCCAGCAATCTTCAGATCCACCTTCTAACAGTGTATCTTCCAGGCACACAAAATATTTTAGCAGACAAACTCAGTCAAGTACTTTTGCCACACGAGTGATCTCTTCATCAAGAGCAAGTTGCTCAAATTTTTCAGATCTGGGAAACCCCAAAAATAGACCTCTTTGCAAGTCCTCAGAATGCCAAATGTCCCCAATTCTGCTCCAGAATTCTGGCTCAGAACTGTCAGGCAAGGGATGCTTTCCACCTCCACTGGGGTCAAGACTTCCTCTATGCCTTCCCACCCATTCCCCTCATTCCCAAAACTCTGTTCAAGCTTCAGAGAGACAGGGGCCATATGATTGTCATAGCCCCACGCTGGCCATAACAAACGTGGTATCCTCTGCTTCTATGTCTCTCTCAAGCCAGACCTCTGGAGTTGGGATATGCTCCAGATATGCTTTCCCAGGAGAATGAGATGCTACTGCACCCAAATCCTCAGTCTCTACACCTCATGGCATGGCTCCTGAGAGCTTAAAATTCCAGGATATCAACATTTTTCAACAGGTAAAGGATATCCTTCTGGCTTCAAGAAAACCTTCCACAATGTGAGCCTATGCCTTTAAATGGAAAAAGTTTTCTATTTGGTGTTCTAAAAAGGAGTTTAAACCCTTTTTACTACCATTGCAGCCGTTACTTGAGTATCTGCTCCGTTTATCATCCTCTGGTCTTAAGACCAATTCAGTAAGAGTTCACCTTAGTGCCATTGCTGCTTTTCACAAGCCCTTAGATGGACAACCTGTTTCCTCTCATTCTCTTGTAGCAAGGTTTATGAGAGGACTACTCTTAACTAAACCTCCCATTAAGCCACCACCCATGGCATGGGATTTAAATCTTGTCCTTGGGCAACTCATGAAACCGCCCTTCGAACTGCTGGCCACTACATCCCTAAAGTTTCTTTCTTGGGAAGTAATCTTTCTAATTGTACTCACTTCTGCAAGATGCATCAGAGAGCTCCAGGCTTTAGTGGCTGATCCTCCTTATACAAGGTTCCACCATGATAAGGTAGTTCTTAGAACTCGCCCACATTTTATGCCAAAGGTGGTTTCACCTTTTCATTTAAACCAGTCTGTTTACCTTCCTGTATTTTCCCTAAGCCTCACACTTCCAATGCAGAAAGGAATCTATACACTCTAGATTGTAAAAGATCTTTGGCCTTTTACCTGCAGAGACCTAATCAACTTCTCAGCTCTTTGTTGCCTTTGACTCTAGTCATCTTGGACTACCAGTTTCCAAATGAGCTCTGTCAAAATGGATTGCAAATTGTATTTCCTTTGCTTATGATAGCAAAGTACTTTCTCTTGAAGGTCATGTTACAACTCACAATGTGAGAGCAATGGCAGTCTCTATGGCTAACATTCACTCAGCTTCCATTGACGACATCTGTAGAGCAGCCACTTGGGCTTCAGTGCACACCTTTGCAGCCCACTACTGCTTAGACAAGGACTCCCGTTGGGGTGCCTCGTTTAGTCAAGATTTTCTCCAGCATCTCTTTCAGACTTGGAACAAATCCTACCCACCATCCCGGGTTTGATGCCAGAGATTCATGGAAGGAAGCATGCCCCATCTCAACTTGGGTTTTGCAGCTTTCTGGGGTCATCTCCCTGGCATCTCTCAGCTGAGGAGTCCCCATATGTAAAGCTTACATTCCTGCTTGTTCCTGGAGATAGTGTAGTTACTCACCTGTAACAGGTGAACTCCAGGAACAGCAGGAATTACGTCTTCATAACCCACCCACCTCCCCTAGGAGTTGTCTCTCTCTATCTCTCCTTCTCTCCTTTGTCTCAGCTATAAACTCAACTGAAGAGGGAGAGTTGGAAAGGCGGGAAGGCAGCGATGCAGGCACTGTGGGATGCTCCCAAAAGCTTTTCTTTTGGATGCTGAGGTGCATTCCTGTGCGGGCTCCATTGGTACCGACGATACCCATATGTGAAGACTTAATTCCTGCTGTTCCCGGAGGTCACCTGTTACAGGTGAGTAACTACGCTTTCTGGCTATGCTGACATTTGCTGTTTGTGCCAAAGGAGCCAGTCTAGCGTTCCCTAATAGGTCCTATGTTCTGGAAAATGGGACTGTTGACGTAGGACTAGTATGTGACTGAGCATGGAAAAGATTCTTGTTTGGGTGAGAAAAGCAGATCAGATTTGCAGTCCTGGGATGCCATGCTGTTTAAAGGTGCAGGGGATCATCTTGGCAGAAGTATGTTTAATGTGAGTGCACATGAGTGTGTTTGTGTGTGGTGTGAGGGTTGCATGGAAGGATCTGTGTGCTCTGCCGCAGTTCTGGGGGGACATGAATGCCTGGCCAGTGCCTGGACTGTAGAAATGACCACTGCATCACCAGGTACCAGTGTGATGGGGTCAGAAATCTCAACAAAGGTTCTCTCTATCAAAATGTGAAGACATATCTCTGTTAGAAATAAGGAACCAGTACAACAAAACGCCAAGAATGGGGTCAAACCTCAACCTGCCCTAGAGTAAAGTGCTCCCTTTGTTTAGGCATCAGCTTTGAGATATGTAGCTTATGCGCAAAGGAAAGGGGCACTTTACTCTGGGGCAAGTTGATCTTTTGCCCCATATTTGGCATTCTGTTTTACTGGTCCCTTATTCCTGACAGGGCTATGTGTGCACATTTTGCTGTAGAGACCCTTTTTTTTATTTCTACTGGTCCATAATTAGCATTGTGCAGACCGATACTGTATTGGGCAGGCTTTGTGCCGCTATGGTGAATAGCCCTGCCCACTGACCCTTAACATGGGATATTGACTGCTGCGGCGATGGCATTGAATATCTGGCATCACCACACATGTCCCAGAGCCCCTGAGGCTAACTGGTTAGTGGCAATATTGCACTGCTACCCGGTTAGTATCCATGGCTAAAACTAGGCAAGCCAAAGGCTGGCCTAGTTTTAGCCACAGATTGCTAACTGGGTAGTAGTGCAATATTTCCGCTACCTGGTTAACAGAAGTCTCTGCCTCCGCTCCACCCTGGAACACCTCCAACACACCCCGATGCTAACCACAGAGCATTTGGGCATGTAGCAGGCTTTGAAGGGAATATTCAATGGCACTAACCATGTAACTGCTGTTGAATATCCCGCTTTAGGCAATTTACATTGTTTGCTGGGCTGTAAACTGTGTAAATGCCTTTTGAATATCAGGCCCTCTTTTCAGAGATGCCCAATGCATGATTAACTGAAGAGTTCTTCTACTGCCATATATGCTCTGATGACATTATGTCAGGACAAACATATGTTAGACTTGCTGTTATGTCATCAATGACTGCAATGAGCTCACTTTGCAGTGTTCTAGGCATCCAATATAATATTTAGTCTTTTTGGCATCCACATTTATGTATGATCAGTATTCATGTTTGCATGAATGCAACACTGTCGGTGAGAGGACCAGCTTAGGGGATGCACGTTTTAACAGGGGAGTTGTAGGTGGGTGGCGGCATAGACGTTCATTTTTGCACAATATCGTGAGGGCAGGGACGTCCAAGCCATTTAATATGTCTATGTCTCCCATTCTGGAAAAGCTGGTGTGTCTATACTGGAATCAGGTTTAAAATGTACCTGTCTCCGATTTGGCCCATGGCCTGGACGTGAATGTTATGGAATCGGCCTCCACCTGCATAACTTTACTCTTGTCCACATTCAATTTCATCTGCCATTTGGACGTCCAGTCTTCCAATTTATCAAGGTCCTCTTGCAATTTTTCACAATCCTCTTGTGTTTTAATAACTTTGAATAATTTTGTGTCATCTGCGAATTTTCTGGAAGAAGTTGTTTGAGATGAATAGATCGTTGGTCTTCAGCTTCATTTCTGTTGCCAAGTCCATATTTTCCAACCACT
The DNA here is from genome assembly GCA_033557465.1 of Ichthyophis bannanicus. Taxonomy (NCBI): domain Eukaryota; kingdom Metazoa; phylum Chordata; class Amphibia; order Gymnophiona; family Ichthyophiidae; genus Ichthyophis; species Ichthyophis bannanicus. Next base: position 700,422,616 of record CM066034.1, on the reverse strand, counting down.
TTGCTTTCTTCTTTGTTGCCAACTTTTGCATTCCAATCACCCATGACTATCAGGATATCCTGTTTGCATGTTTTGTCAATTTCAGCTTGTACTTGTTCATAGAACTCATCAATTTCATCCTCTTCTGCAGCTGTTGTTGGGGCATATATTTGAATTATAGTTGTGTTGATAGTCATTCCTCATAGACGAATAGAGATTAAGCATTCACTGACTGCATTGTATTTCATTACCGTTCTTGCAAGTTTCTTCTTTATTATAAATGCAACACCATTTCTTATTTGTCTTTCATTTCCAGCATAGTAGACCATGTGATCATCTGATGCAAAGTGCCCAATGCCAGTCCATTTCAGTTCGCTGACACCCAACAGATCAAGTTGTACACGTTCCATTTCATTCTTGACCACCTCCAACTTCCCTTGGTTCATGCTTCGTATGTTCTATGTCCCAATATGTAAGACATCTTTACAGCTTATGACTCTCATTTCATGCACAGCTACATCAGCAGTCAGACATCCCAAGGGCTTTGATCCAGCCAGATCATAAATGCTGGTTTTATTCTGAAAGGTCTACAGCTCCTCCCCAGTAGCTATTTGAGTGCCTTCCAACCTGGGGGTCTCATCTTCCAGCACTATAGTGTAATTTGTTTTTGTTGTGACTATCCATTGGGTTTTCATGCCAAGATACAGAAGTAGATTGCCGGGTCTTTCTTCTGCGCAGTTTAAGTTTGGTGTTGTTGCCTTTGTCACAGAAATGTGATCCTCCGCCGTCAACACTATCCCATTCTGCTGCTGCCCAGATGGGTGGTTTGTCTTGGTCTGGCACCTCAGCTGAGACCTATCCATCTTGGGAGACACTTCCAGTAGTTAAACTACTGATAGCTTAGCCCTCAGCATCACTGATGCACACAAGCCCTCACAGCATGACAAGCTGCATGACAAGCTGAAAACCAAGTGAGAGAAAATCCTATATTTAGCTTCCAAAATTCCATCCTGCACCTTCCTATGTTGTTGGTGTTCCTATGTGCCACAACAGCTGGCTCCTTCCCTGTATGCTCTAAAACCTGGTCTGCTACTTTTCACACATAATAAAACTAGTAGTGAAAAAGTATGCTGTTGCATCAGTGCTGACTTCTGCCATTTTCTTGGCAAGGTGTGACTGGAGGTAGCTTGCCAGAGCCTTTCTTCTACTCAGTAAGTCTGTAATATCTGGTGTTCCAAGGTGGTCTCCCATCCAAGTATTAGCCAGGCCCAACCCTATGTAGCTTTTCAAATCTGCCTCATTCATAGAGCAACTATCTCCAAAAACAATCTTCATTCCACCTATAACATCAAATAGGGATAAATAAAGATTCCTGTTTGTAAGGGAGAAAAGAATCTCAGCACCTGTGGACCTTAACATCAGGGATCCTGAAAAACTCCCTTATATACAAGCTCATATGCCCACACACATCCCATACATGCATTTACATAGAGGTCTAATTCCAACTAGCACAGAGGTCTAATTCATAGAGCAAGCTTCATTACAATTAGGTTTCTTTGTTTAGGTATTTGTAAATTGTAAATTTAAGGACTTATTTTCCAGTTTATGGTTTCTTTGCGGGACATAAAACTGTTGTTTATCAGTGTTTTGCCGTACAGTACTCCTGCTGGAATTCTACACATAATTATTCAAAATGTTTCACTTTTTTGTGATACTTAGTTTTTTCTATATTATATTTTAAATTATCACTCAAAAACAATATGAGGGTCATTCTGAAAGGTGAATAGGGCAGTTAAATGCATGGAATAGACATCCACCCCTCCCCAAAACATGTACCACCGTAATCTGTGGCCCCATGGCCCTGTACAGACATGGCATAAGTATGGGAATCGTAGATGGTGGGGTGGACCAGGAGCCTGGTTAGCCACCGAGATGCAGAATGGGTATTCAGGAAAGGCACCTGAATGTCCCCTGATGCCCCTTTCTACATACAACTTATTCCTGACAGACCCCGGAATAAGGGCAGGACTTAGAGCTAATTCCACTCTGCCCTACAGAGGCCGCCAAAGGGATAATTGGCTATGTCGGGGCTGTTGTGAGGTGGTGTGCATGCTATCATGGAGAACACAAGATGCAGTTTTGCAACACGGAGTTCCGAGGTGCGAGAAGTGTTTCCGTTGGCAAACCTGCAGGACCACACCTAATTGAACATAACACTGTGCCAGGGACACTATACTAGCTATGCTGACATTTGCTGATGGGGCCATCTGGCCAGCAGCTGCATGTATTGCAAGCATAGGCATGGCTGCAGGGAGATTTGGAGCCTCTGCAACGTCTACTTTCTCTGCATGCGGTGCGCACAGGGACACATATCCCCCTGATCCTGAAACAGCAGGTGCATCTATACCCGCGGTTTTGGAATCAAGTAGATACTAGCACCATTTCCATTCTGTATGCAGCCACAGGCCAGATGTGGCTGTTACTGAATTGGGCTCTATGCTTTGTTGTTTTGACAAAGAAAGCGTGCAGAATTTTGCAGAATTCAGACCTTTTGACACAGAAGTTAGAATGCTTGCAGAATCCCAGCAGGAGAAAGATACTGTACTGTACCTCTTCTGGTCAAATCAAGTACATATATTTCTTCAGCTGAGGCTTCAGTAGAGTGCACACAGAGGAGCATGTTTACTAAAATGTGAGCATTTACTGCCCATTCAGCCCCAACATTTAAAGCGGTGTTGGTGCCAGACCCATGATATGCCGGGCATGCCTCCAGTTTTGGGTTCTGCGTCACTCCCGTGCTAAACAGCTTGCTGCAATGAACACAAGTGCACTTAGTGCCACCCATTGAGGCAGTGGTAAATGCACCAGTGCTAAGTGCAACACTGCCCGATAGTGTGCGTTAAAGTCGCCCATGCTAACTACAGTGTGCACGTTCCACCCCGAACCTTCCACTCACTGCCTCAACCCATACTAAGGGGCTAGCATGGGATTTTAGCATGGCTACATTTTTCGGCATGATAATGTTTATTGCGGCATGCTTGATGTATGCTAAACCACTCACTAACCATTAGTGCGCTCTAGTAAACCTGTCTTAGAGTGGTGATCCAAGGTCGACAAGAGAAAAGGAAAAAAAGAACTAAGGAAATGTTTGTCTTTTGTTTATCAAATACACCTTTTGTTTGCTTTGGGGATGTTTTATTGGTGTTTTTCATATTATTGAATAAGAGAATAATGAGAGGCAGCTGGGACAGGTGGTCCAGCCATTTATATTATCCCCGTGACAGAAAAGGTTTTGGAATACATGTTTTCTAGTGCGACTTCCTTTCCAAAACTGTCTCAACAACTAGATGGGGGTTACAACCATACTGCTGAATAATTTGAAAACTGGTAACTACTAACCAGGTTCTAACTGTTTTTTATCCTGTCTTTTCAGGCATGTGAGCATACCGTTGGGGAGTTGTCTCTGCCCAATATTCATCTGTTAGCAACTGAGCTCTCTAGGCTTTTAGCAGTCGAACTCAGGAAGAAAATATCAAATAAGCCTGCAGGTAAAAAGACCATGTGCTATAATGTCTTCGTATTATACAGTTAATATACTAAAATTACAGTAGAGGCTTAATATAGCAGGATCAATGGATTCCACAAAATTGCATATTATTGAATACTGATCAGATATTTGCAGGCCATGGATCACCTATTAGCCCTCTTTTGCAAATTCACTTCTCTTATCTGCTACTTGTGTACAGCTATTTGAAGTCCATTCCACAATATAGACTTATTTATTTATTTAAAGGCTTTTCTATACCACGCTATGTATCATCAGTGTGGTTTACAGTTAACAATTTGACACAAGGGCCATAGAATTGTCCAATGTTTACATATAACAGGGAAGTAACATGGAAAATAACTGGGGGAACTATGTACAATTTAAGTGGTAGTAGGCAATCCATATATCATTTGTCAAATTTAAAAATCACTTTATATTAAGAAGGTTATTTTAGAAGCCTTATTTGCAATTTCTGTGCATGGAAATGGCATCTGCATGCAAACATCAATTTTAGAAAAAGCTGAATTTAAACACAGACTGACTCAAAGGCACACATTGCATTTGCCTCCTTACTATGTAGAAATTGCAAGTGGGTGTGTTGGGGGCATAGTTAGGGAGTGGCCTGGGCAGGTCAAAAATCGAAGTGTATTCTGCAATTCATATGCAGTTGTCCAAGTCGGAATTTGCAGTTGCTTCTTGGCAGATATAAAATGGCGTTTTAGAAAGGGCATCCAAGTGCAATCTGAGACATCCAGGGGAATTATGCAGGAAAATGTCAGGGAATTCAGAAACAGAGACATCCCCAACATGGGCGTTTGTGCTGGTGTCCGCATAGATGTTCCTGCTACAAAGCCTTGGGCTAGAGACATCCCTCTGAAGCAAGGTTGAATAGGGGGACGATCCACAGTGTAACAAAATGAAAACATGAACCCTCGTTCTCCTTCAGTTTTTGTTGTCAACTTGTTAAATAAAGGGGATTTTAAAGTGTATTTCCTTCTCCACCCCTTCTGGATCTTTGCATGACAAATGGGCACTTTTCAGATGCCTTTGATGTGGCTGGAGACATCAAAGACATTTCTGAGATCAGGCAAGGATATCCAAGTTCTTGTGAATACCCAGGCCATGCCTACACCACACCCCTGTTCTGACTTGGATGTTCTTGCACTGGGGATGTCTACAGATCTGACTTCTGAAATGGCTCTGGTGGTGTCTCTGTGCTTTGGATGTCTCTATGGTTCATGGTTATGGTTTAGGCACTTGATATACTGCCCTTTACTTGTGCATCAGAGCAGTTTACATGTATGTATATACTAACAGGTACTTTTTATTCCCTTGTCCCTGAAGGGCTCACAATCTAAGTGTACCTGAGGCAATGGAGGGTTAAGTGGCTTGCCCAAGGCCACAAGGAGTGGCCATGGGACTAGAGACCCCAGTCCCTCCGGCCTGAGGTAACCTGTCCCAACCACTGAGCCACTCCTCCCTCTATGCCTGTTTTCAGATGTCCAAGGCGTGAATAGAGCTTCTAAAATAACCCCCATAGGTTTTAAAAAGTTTGTTTTGGCAGCCTTTTAAGGATTAAAGAGCTTATTCTCCTTAATCCCCTACTGTTTGTTTCCCCTTCTCAGTTGAAATTAGATAAAGATAGCAGCATCTGTAATTCACTGGAGGCATTCATACATCTAGGATAGCAAAATGGCTGACACGTGTGCAAGTGCCAACTTCCATGTGCAAGTGCTGGCCCCTTCCCATGTGTACATTTACAAATCCGACTCTGCCTATTGGCAAATACATGTGCACTCCTGCACTATTTAAGAAAAGGCACCACATTTAGCAGAGCCTTTTCTAAAGTACTGCTGGAAGTTTAAATATCCCCCCAAATACTTGATTTCACACAATCTTGAGCATCTATTATTTTCCGTTATATATATTTTTTTGTCGGATAACTCACCATGAGCAGGAATCATCCTACTCTCGAAGTGAGCTCTCCTTTTTAATTAAATATTTTAAATGACCCATTACAGGTCTAAAACCAGGCGCTACAGCACTACCAAGCTGTTGCTCCTATACCGCTGAAGTGAAACTCCTCTTATCAGCAGAAATCTCTGTCCATCGTTGATGCCTACAAAATGTACTCCCCAAACATTAATATCCTCTAAAAGTACTTATCTGGAAAGGCTGGTTGTGCCTTCAAAGAAGGTCGTACCGGCATAACCACTGGATATATGCTTTCTTTTATTCCATTCAACTCGGGAGCTTCAAATTCAAATCACCATTCGAGATTTCTCCATCCCATCTCAGACGGTAAAGGAGCCGTATAGTTCATGTGCAACACCAATTAGTGTTTCAAGCCGCTCAGCTTCGCAACTCTTCCTCAGGCGAATGCTACTTCTTCTGAAACTTCATATACAGAGAAGCAGCCCCTCCCTTCACACTTCCAGGCAGCCTTCAAAGAAGGAGGGATGAGATAATACTTGTGTCAGTGCTGGAATTACGTATTGTGGCATTGAAGGCAAACCACCAAGACATAATAGATCTACTCCCTACCCAACCCCAAAGATGGGAGTTCAGTGACCCTCAAAAATATGGCAATACCAAGGGCAAAGTCCAGTCTCTCCATTTTAGTTCCAGCCCTGCCTGGAACAGACACAGCAGAGAACAGCAACTCCGCTCCCCAATCCACTCTCTTTTCTCCTGTTGTACCTAATTCATCCCCTCTTCTCATGTTGCTCCTGTAGGTTAGGGAGAGATCCTGAAGAAGACATGGGCTGAAACTTGTGAGAATCGTTGTCAATCTTCAAGGCTTCATCCCTGGCCTTAACGATCAGCATTTCTACTCACAAGTTTAAAATTTATGCCATTTTAACCCCTTTTTCTCTCTGTTACCCAGAGCTAACTTTCTGACAGAACAACCTGAAACAGCAATCCAGCACATTTTTTCTGGTCCTCAAGAAAGCGAACCTGAGCCAGTAATGTAAAGCAGTCCTGGCTCTGCCAATGAAAAAGAAGAGAAGTAGTGGTGTGCCTATGCAAGAACTGAGATACATGGGGCTGTGCCAAGAGGAGTTTGCCCTCAATGGAATGGTGGTGCACTGCAATAGCACTCATGTGCACTCTGACTGGAGTTGGACTTTAGTCCCACCTGCGGCAGGTGGAGCAGGTAATGGAATACCACTTGTACTGAGCAGGAGAATGGGTTCACCCATCTTTCAGCACACCACACTGAGCATCAACACCACTTGAAGGCATACACCCTTCTTGTGGAAGTCTTATGAGAGGCCAGAAGAACCTCTTCCACATTCCGTGGGAGGTTGAAGATTGCTAGAGCTACCCTTTCATCACCCAAGCCATGAGCGACAGGGACCCCAGGTTGGGGTGTAGGAGAGAGCCCTGCTCCTGTGAGAGTAGTCCTGGGGCTCGACCCAGGGAAATTGGTGATGCCGACAGCAAGAGGCGCAGCGGGAACCAGGGTTGCCTGGGCCACTGGGGGGCTATCAGTATTGGTGGTGCCCTGTTGTGCTGGACCTTGAAGAGGATCTTGGGGACCAGTTGTGTTGGCAGGAAGACGTAAAGGAGGCCTTCCGTCCATGGAAACAGGAACGCATCCGCTGCCACCCAGGATGGGTGTGGCATGTTGTCCAGGCTGGTGAACAAGTCCATCAAGGAGAAACCCTAGAGTTGAATGGCTGGGAGGTCACTTTGGGATCCAGGTGCCACTTGTGTTGCTGGAGGAACCTGCTCAGCTTCTCCAGCAGGGCATTGTCTTGGTCCGGGAGGTAGATCACTTTTATTTATTTAGGTGGGGGGTTTTTTATACCACCCCTTCCAGCGATCAAGGACTGTTTACAAAAAATAGAACAATTACATTAAACTTTTTAAGAACATAAGTGGATCCAGTCATTATAACATGTTTACAATCAGCATATTTACAATCAACATATTTACATGGAACTATTTTACATTAATTACATACCTAAAGTAAATGTATTATTGGGTGGGAGAAGAGAAGACTATTCTTTATGCGTCTGTAAATAAATATGGGAAGCTATAGTTATAGGAGGAGTAAGGGGTGGGGCTAGGAACTGCAGATCAGAAACGTTTAGGAGCATCCCTCTGCATGTTGCATAGGAGCAGAGGGCTACTGCATCCTAGCATAAGGAATATGACCCTCTGTCCCCTTGCTTGTTCATGTAGAATATTGTGACTTGGTTGTTGGTCTGGATCAGCACTAACTAGTACTGCAGTCAATGGCATAAGGCTCAGAGAGCCAGTAATATTGCCTGGAGCTCCAGCAGATTGATTTGCATCTGGGATTCCATCTGGGACCAGCTGCCTTGCATCTGAAGGCTCTCACAATGCACTCCCCAACCCAATAAGGAGGCGTCCATGATGAGGACCTTCTGGGGGATGGGTGCCTGGAAGGGCACCCCGGCCTGAAGGTTACGGGGGAGTCTGCCACATAGGCACAGAGAATTTCTGACCTAGCTCACAGAAGAAGTAGATCACAGCTAGAAGAGTTGGAGATGCTTATCCTGATATGGGAGCAATCACTTATCCTTGAACTTTGTATCATTCGCTGGCATAACTGCGGAGAGAATGGACAAGGTCATAGAGAAACAGATTGAAGGCTCACTGTTGCTTCAGTCTTTACTGAGGAAGTTATAAGGAGGGCTATTCATTCCAGAAAAGGTATTTGATTTAGAGAGACTGTAATAAATCTCAGTGAACCTGGAAGATGTAATAGAGCAAAATCTTTTTAGCACTCAAAATGCAATTGTTTTGCCTTGTTTGGGTTACTTTTATATTCTTTCCCCTTTTGAAAAGGGGGCAACTAAAATTCTGTTGTGAAATACTTTCAAAATGAAGAACCAAGCTAAAGGAAAACTTAAAGACTGTTGGAGAGAGATTTGGAGGGGAATTTTAGAAGGGACATCCAAGTGCAATTTAGGACATCTAAGGCAAAGCATCTTAAAAAAAAAGAAAAAGCAGGCATGTCCAAGTGCAGACGTGATTTCACAAACATGGATGTGCCCAATATGGATATCCACAGTCAGTCTACATAGACATCCCCAGAATCATATTGCAGATACTGGACATCTAGGATAGCCTAATGGTTAGAGTAGTGGCTTAGTAAACAAGAAAGCCAGGGTTTGAATCCCACCACTACTGCTGTTGACATGGTGCTGAGCAGTGGGGATGATAGGTTGCATCCTTTGGCTCTTTTTCAGCTAAAACAAGTATTTTTCAGATGCATGTTTGTGCCTAGAGGTGTATCCATGATCCTGGGAATACCCTGGTCACTCCTCCTCCGTGTCCCTATTCAAATTTGGAAATCCTCAGGCTGGCATGTCCCCAGAGATGACTTCTGAAATGTCTCTGTGCTTTAGGCATCTCTGAGCCCATTAGATGTCCAGAACACAAACAGGGCTTCTAAAATATCTTTGTTAATTTAAATGTCACGATATAAAATGGCTACAAAACCATAACTTTTATTTTTTTAAGTGCTCTCTCCTGGCCATTTCTAGAAAATCACCTGAACTGGATGTTATGCATCCTAGAAGGAACTCCAAAATGAAATTGTAGATCTATTATTAATCATCTGTAACCTATCATTAAAATTGTCTACAGTACCTGAAAATTGGAGGGTGGCTAACGCAATACAAATTTTTAAAGATGAACCAGTTGATATAAAGGGAAATTTTAGAGCGTATGTGAGATCAGAATCGAGATGTCAAAGGTCAGAACATACACAATTCCGGTGAGATATTAGAAAAGACTCTGTCAAACATGGAGCTTTTTCTAAAATACATTTAAGGGCATGCAGGGGTGCACATGTGTGTACTAACAAACAGAGCTGGAGGAGCCGTTTTACAAATCTACGCATTGGGAAAAATCAATGGAGCCAACTTGGCAATTTTGTAAGTTGGTATTTTGCAAGCCTGAGGGCCCATATTCAAAGGAGTTTATCTGGTGAGTAGGACAAAAAGTAAAATTAAAGAAAACATGTCTTTTCCTTTTGATGAGATTGCTAGAAGGAAAATGTAGTAAAATCAGGTTCCTGGTTATATTCTGTGTCATAGCTGAGAGTTGCTCTGTACTGCTTCTAGACTTGTAGAGTGCATTGGTGTTGATTAACAGAAATACATAATAACCTTGTAATCACAGAGAAGGCTCGAAGTGTTGCAGATCAGTTCCTTCAAAGGAAAGAGGAAGGAGAAAACAAAGGTTACTTCCTGCTCAAATCGGTATATCTCCTATCCCAGACAGACCATGTAAGTTAAATACATAAATACTTTTTCTAGGTGTTGAAATCATTCTTTTTAATACTTTTCACTAGACCTTTTCAGTGAAAATGATGACCAGATAATAAGTATTAATGACATATGTGGAAAATCTGCCTTGTGATGGTTTCCACCTGTGTGATACCTCATATGTGGAAAGATCTACCTTTTGCATGTCCCTATGTATGTGAAGAATAGCTTAGTGGTTAGAGCAACAACCTAACACCCAGGAGATTGGGGTTTGAGTCCCACTTGCATACCTTGAGTAAGTCATTTTACCCTCCCTTACCTTGAAAGAAAAGGCCCGGCAATCTACTTCCAATCAGTCGTGCCTTGTCAAGAAAACCCAGGAGCTGCTGGTTCACCTGTAGTCAACACTGCCTTGACGGCACTTGAAATATCACATACATTCTTTTTTTTTTTTTTTTTTAAGCTGAACATAACGACTCATATTTATTTTACTTTCTTTGCCCCGAGTCTGGCTCTCCTCTGTTCAGCATCACAATACATGTTCTTCCTTTTCCTGTGACCCCGCCCCACCTACAGCTAGTGTCATTTCTGCATTTCTATAGTTAAAATAAATATCAGTTAAGACTAAATTTAAAGAAATGCCACAACGATTTACTCATATTTGCAAGTTTGGTGTCTGCTTCTACTTTCACTATATTTGTAAAGTGAAAAGTAAGTGTACAAAATATGAATTAAATGTATTGAGGGGAATTTTAGAAAATATATCCAATTGCAATCTGGGATGTCTAAGCCAGGACATCTGAAAAAAAGGCAGGTACATCCAGGGGCAGGTACATCCAGGGGCAGACACGATTTCACAAACATGACTGTGCCCAATATGGATGTCTGCGAGGGCATCTACATAGACATCCCCAGAATAGTATTTCAGAACCTGGGTGTCTAGGACTAGTCTAATGGTTAGAGTAATGGACTAGAAACAGGGAAGTCCTACTGCTGCTATCATTGTGATTGTGCTGAGTACCGGGGATAATGGTGTGCCGCCTCCTCTGGATGTTTTTCAGCCAAAACAAGCACTTTTCAGATGCCTCAAGCAGGTCTAAACTTAGACATGTCCAGGATGTTTCTGAGATCAGGTAGGGACATCCAGGTTCCTGGGAATGCTCCAGCAAGCCTCCTGTTCAGACTTGAAAGCCCACCGACCCAGCTTCTAAAATGGCTCTGAAGATGTCTCTGTGCTTTGGACATCTCAATGCAGGGTTTCTGTGCTCCAAAGCGTGAACAGGGCTTCCAAAATTACACCCATTGTAAGTTTTTTTTTTTTTTAAAATACCACGGGCCGGATATTCAAAGGCATTTGCATGATTTGCAGACAAGAATAATTGGGCCGACTGGATGACACAATTTTTTTTTCTGCTGCCATTTACAATGCTAATGATGACTGTAGCACATTCAGGGATCTTTTTGCACCTAAAGTGCATTACAAAATGCATGTTAAGTGCAAAGCCCCTCTGCATTAGCTGCTAGGGGTATGACTAGCATGTGGCACACTTAACGCAGCTGCACCTAATGACACACGAAGAGATGTCCTTAAGTGTACTGGTGCTAAATGCCACAGTGTAACATTGCCAATTACCCTCACACTAGCAACAATGCGCTCTCCCTGCACACTTGCCACCCATTTCTCGCCCCGTCGTGATATGGCTTATTGCTGCCTGTTTTAATGAGCAGTTGCTGGCATGCTGTCATGTTAGCGTTCCCGGCTGCCAGTTGCCATGAGTTAAAGTGCATGTTAACCGATTAACAGGCTTTAGTAAAAGAGCCCATACGAATACACACAGTTGATTTTATATTCTGCAATCTGAATACACTCTGTAAATTATAGACAGATTGTACACACCGTACAGAATGAAACAGGTACTAAATGGTATTTCCTGTTTTGCATGTGTGGGGGAACCTATTTAGGGGCCTTTTTACTAAGCCATGTTAGCTGTTAAAGCAACATTTAGTATGCATGGGCAGTTAATGTGCTCACTGTGCTAACATTTAATATGGGGATTTATCCACGTTCACTGCTTAACATGGAATGAGGCAGTGGCTGGATGGAGGGAGTGCTTACTTAGGATAATCTATGAATAATTTATTTAGCATTTTTATAAGAATGATATATTATTTCTTAGGGAGTACTGAGGAACATAATGCAGACTGGTCTTCTGGAAGTTCTAGCGCAATGCCTATATCTCTTTTTTGCCTTCCCGCCTGTGCACGGAAGCAGTGAAGATGAAGCAAAAGCAGGGGACCAAGAACTAGCAGCTCAAGAGATTCTTGTTCAGGTAAAAGATAGTTACCTTATCCACAGCTCTTCTGTTTTCAACCCATAAAACTCTCACAATTCTGAATTTATAAATCCAATTTGTTTTTATTTTCTTTGAAACTGTTTATTGAACATGATGGATAACACACCCTTAAAATTTAATGACATTAAAATAGAGTCAGACTGAAACAAAAAGCGCTACAAACTGGCCCCATCATAGGCCCAATTTAGCCATCTCAAACATAATGGTGTAACGGACTCGGATCTGGACCTGCCAAGTTCTTCCGGTATCTCCAGTATTTATTCCATTTGCCTGTATTTTTCCCCATAATGGGTAAGACAATTTCTCAACTGAGGAACGCCAGATCTGGTGCAAGAAATAAGGGTGTTGGGACCACTTGGCAATAGTGATCATAGTATGATCATGTTTGATTTAATCAGTGGAGGACAGATAGTAAAGGAATCCACAGTACTACCTTTTAACTTTCAAAAGGGTGACTATGATAGAATGAGGAATATAGTTCGGAAAAAACTAAAAGGAGCGGTTCCAAAGGTTAAAGACTTACAGCAAGCTTGGGTGTTATTTAAAAATACTATCCTCGAAGCCCAGACCAGCTGTATTCCACGCATTAAGAAAAGTGGAAGAAAGTCCAAAAAACTGCCAGCATGGTTTAAAGGTGAGGTCAGAGAGGCTGTTGCTGCCAAAAGAGCAACCTTCAGAAAATGGAAAAAAGAGCCAAATGATGAAAACTGGAAGCAGCACAAGCACTGGCAAGTTAAATGCAAAGCATTGATAAGGCAGGCAAAGCGGGAATTTGAGAAGAAACTTGCTACGGAAGCAAAAACACGAAATAAAGACTTTTTCAAGTACATTCGTAGCAAAAGGCCTGTGAGAGAGTCAATTGGACCATTAGATGATAGAGGGGTAAAAGGGGCAGTAAGAGGAGACAAGGCTATAGCAGAGAGACTGAATGAATTCTTTGCTTCGGTCTTTACTGAGGAAGATGTAGGGGTGTTACCCAAGACTGAAGTGGTATTTAAAGGTGATACTGCAGAGGAATTGAGAGAAATATCGCTACAACCGGGAAGATATATTACAACTATTTGATAAACTGAATAGTAGCAAATCACCTGGACCGGATGGTATACATCCCAGAGTGTTGAAAGAACTGAAATATGAGATTGCAGACCTGTTATTGGTAATCTGTGAACTTTCATTAAAATCATCTGTAATACCTGAAGATTGGAGGGTCGCCAACGTAACACCAATTTTTAAAAAGGGTTCCAGGGGTGACCCGGGAAATTACAGACCGGTGAGCCTGACGTCAGTACCAGGGAAAATGGTTAGAAGCCATCATAAAGAACAAAATTACACAGCATGTAGATAGTCATGGCCTAATGGGAGACAGCCAACATGGCTTTAGACAAGGCAGATCTTGTCTTACTAATCTGATCTGTTTTTTTGAAGGTGTGCATAAACAGGTAGACAAAGGTGAGTCGGTTGATATAGTGTATCTGGACTTTCAGAAAGCTTTTGACAAGGTCCCCCATCAGAGACTTTTGGCGAAGCTAAAAAGTCATGGGATAGGAGGCAGTGTACTATTGTGGATCGGGAACTGGTTAAAAGATAGAAAGCAGAGGGTAGGGCTAAATGGCCAATATTCCCAATGGAAAAAGGTGAATAGTGGAGTACCCCAGGGATCTGTACTGGGTCCGCTACTTTTTGACATATTCATAAATGACCTGGAAAAGGGAATAACTAGTGAGGTAATCAAATTTGCAGATGACACAAAACTGTTTAAAGTTGTTAAAACCCAAGAGGATTGTGGAAAACTGCAGGAGGATCTGGATAAATTGGAAGACTGGGCATCCAAATGGCAGATGAAATTTAATGTGGACAAGTGCAAAGTTATGCACCTAGGAAAGAACAACCCACACTATAGTTACAAGATGCAAGGCTCCACATTAGAAACCACCACCCAGGAAAAAGATTTAGGAGTCATCGTGGATAACATGTTAAAACCCTCCGCCCAGTGTGCAGCGGCGGCCAAGAAAGCAAATAGAATGCTAGGTATCCTAAGGAAAGGGATGGAGAATAAAACAAAGGATATTATAATGCCTCTGTATCGCTCCATGGTACGACCGCACCTTGAATATTGTGTGCAATTCTGGTCACCGTATCTTAAAAAGGACATAGAGTTATTAGAAAAAGTACAGAGAAGAGCCACCAAATTGGTGAAGGGGATGGAAGGCTACTCCTATGAAGAGAGGCTAAAAAGTTTAGGGCTCTTTAACCTAGAAAAGAGGCGGCTGAGGGGAGATATGATAGAGGTGTATAAATTAATGAATGGAGTGGAACGGATAAACGTGGATAAATTGTTTACGCTATCAGAATATAGAAGGACTAGGGGGCATGTAATGAAGCTACAGGGTAAACTATTTAAGACAAATAGGAGAAAATATTTCTTCTCTCAACGTGTAATCAAACTCTGGAATCTGTTACCGGAGGATGTAGTAAGGGCTGTTAGTATAGCTGGGTTTAAAAAAGGTTTGGACAAGTTCCTGGAGGAAAGGTCCATAAACCACTATTAAAAAGGGACCCAGGATATCAATGCTTGGCCTAGTACAAGCACTGCAGAACCTGTGTCTTTTGGGGAAACTGCTAGGTACGTATGACCTAGATTGGCCACTGTTGGAAACAGGATACTGGGCTTGATGGACCTCGGTCTGACCCAGTATGGCATTTCTTATGTTCTTATGTTCTTATGAGGCAATCTCAGCACTTGTTCAGGCCAGTAAGCACAGGGGTTTCCTTCCAAAATTTGCAACTGTGAAATGAGCAGCTTGAGGTAATTGACCGACCAAGGCTTGTTTTTCATGTTGACAATACCACATCTCTCCAGCAACTTGAGCTGTTAGATAGATGGAGAAATACAGCTCCTTCTGAGGCCAAACTGAAGCCCTAATTAAGAAGATGTTATCAATCTCCCGCGCATATTTTTCTTCCAATCATTTATATTCCTCATTTTAGCTGCAGCCGTTGCTTCAAGGCACATTACAACAAAATATATGACATTATAAACAATAAGTCATCAAGTCATAGAACTCATGGTTGGTACAATAACAGCATGTGAACAGGAAAAGCAGTATTATACAAATAAGTTTTTGGATTTTTTTCTAAACATTACGCAATGGAATTCACATGTCAAATGTTCAGGATATGAATTCCAACCCACTGCCATTCTAAAAGCAGAAGATGTCTTCATTATGGACTTTAAACAGTAATTCTTAGTAGAAGGAATCTCCAAAATCATCTGTTATTTGTAGTGTATGTTGAGGACTATAAAGAGACTCTAAGGGGCTTGTTTACAAAGCCGCGGTAGTGGCTTCTGCCCAATATCGGAGCTGCGGCCCTATTGAATTCAATGGGGCTGCGGCTACGATATCGGGCGGAAGCCGCTACCACGGCTTTGTAAACAAGCCCCTAAGTTAATCAAAAATGATGGCACATTTCCATACAATGTCTTATGTACTACACATCAGAGTATCTTCAGTAAGTCCCCACTGGTAACGCATATGTGGGCCTCATTACCAGAGTGGGGCTTCCAGCTAATTGCAGGGGGACATATGCATCCATCCCCTGCAGTCAGCACAGAGAAGCTGTGCTTTTATGTGGCAAACAGGCCGTGAGTGCACATGACCTGCGCAAAGTATGGTTAGCATGGGCGACTAACACCTGTGCCAGGGATGCCCCTGCTCACCCAATCCCCATCGTGACACATGGTACCAAGGTAGCAGTGGTTTCTAGCAAGGGCATCCTGTGCTAGTTTTTAGTGCAGAGCCCAAACCTCATGCTAACCCTGTGCTACTTGGGTAGTATACTTTAGCAACCGTGCCCCATAGCGATTTAAATCTTAATATTAACAGGTGGGTTTCTCTCTAATTTTACTTCTATATTCATCTTGCTGTTTACAATAATTGATTTTTTTAAACATATTTTCTCTGATATGCCCAAATAAACACATTTACAATAGTCCACCTGAGACAAGTTTTAACAAAAACTACTACATAATACTGATCATTTGTATAGCGCTACAAGGCACACAGCAGGAATAAAATAGCAGTCTTGACCATTTACTTGAGTTTCAAACGTTAAAAAAGAGTAAAAAATTATGACTAATAATTTAAGTTCATGAACCAGAGCTACCGCATTCCCAACAGTTCAGGTTGTAACGATGGAGGTGACATTCCATATTTTCAGTTCACTGCAATTTAGTTTTATTAGTGTTCATTAAATAATTTAGTGTCATGATACAATATAAAACTATTTGCAACAGACTTTGAAAACATGAATGCATACATGCATGCAGGACTGGCCCAAGGGTTTTTATTGCCCTAAGCAGAAACCCCAGCCTCGCCGCCCTCCCCCCAGATGCCACCGCCCCCTCCCAGCTGCCGCCAATTTAGTCTTGGGAGTGGGAGGCAGGCAGTGTTTCAAAAAGTGGTGTTTTTTTACCACCGCTTTCTTGTCCGTGATGGACGCGGACAAGAAGGCGGCAAACAGCAGCTGCTTTTGGAAATACTGCTTCTGCCGCTACCCCGACTCCCTGCCAGATGGAATCGGCGGCAATTAGGGAGTGGCATGACTTGTCATGTGTGCCGCTGTCGCCACCCTAGTGATGGGCCATCCCCAAATGCATGTGTGTTTCTACTCTTTTTTTTTTTTTTTTTAATTTAAAGACATATTGAAGTTGATATTCAAAAGGTTTTATGCAGTTAACTTCAGCATAACCTTATATCTCCAGGAACAAGCAGGAATGAGTCTTCACATATGGGTACATCGGTACCAACGGAGTCTGCGCGGGAACGCTTCCCAGCGTCCAATCAAGAAGCTTTTAGAAGCATCCCACCACACCTGCGTGCTGCCTTCCCGCCTTTCCCAACTGCCTCTCCTCAGTTTTTGTTTTTCCGCGGAGCCGGCAGGACGTCCTCCTGTCACCGCAGAAAATTTTTCTTTTAATTCTTTAGTTTTCTTGTGGTCGCGGCTGTCTTCCCCGACGCCACCGGTACCGCCGGTGTTTCCTTTTTCTTCCCTTGTAAAATTTTTCCTTTAAGGGAATATTTTTTCTTCTGAGTGTCTTACAGTTTTTCAGGCCTTCTAGGCTTCTCCATGTCCTTCATGGAACCGCCAGCCACTTTCTCCAAGAAATGTTCGAACTGTGGTGGTATAACTTTATTTTTAGACTCCCAAAATTGGTGTCTAACCTGTTTGGGTCCTGACCTTTTTCCTCTGGAGCCCTCAGGCAACAGTATTGTGAGAAGAGGTTTTCAACATCGAGTTTCCCTCGATATGAGGTTCCCTTCCAACTTCAGGGCACCGACCATTTCTTCTTCTACACAGGATCAGGTAACCCACAAACAGTCTGTTAAGACTAGCCAACCCTCGAGTGGTAGGTCTCATGCACAGCATGTAGACGGCTCCGGCCTTGCCCTCAAGGGCCCATTGGCTTCAAAACCCCGGCGGGAGTCTTCGGCCTCCAAAGCCTATGTGGGGTTTCAGGTTGTTCCTGGGGCTCACCTCTCACGGAACATACCTGAGCCATGCCCGGTGGTGGCATCCGCTTCGAGCGGTACCGATACCCCGGCATCGGCACTGGTGTTGGATGAAACACTCCTCACCAGGGATCGTTGTCTGGCATCCTCGGTACCTAAGGGACTGGTGGATATGTTCCAGACTGACTTTCCAGTATCGGTACCGGCACCGATACTACCACCGACGTCGGTACCCTCCAGACGTGCATCGACAGACTTGCTTCCTTCGATGCCGAGTCTGGAATCGATCTTTAGTCTGGAAGACTGGGTACCGACACGTCTTGGTACCGACACCTATCGGTACCGGACGCTCGGTACCGAGGGTGACTGCCGAAGGCTTTCAGTTATCTCGGTACCAATTGGGCTGTCACTGATTACTGCTCCGATGTCGGTGTCGGGTTCAGTTCTGACAGCGGTACCGGTATCGGTATCGGTACCGGTATCTACGGTAGCATCGTGGCCAGCTCCTTCCATGCTTCTTTCAACAGGATCGCTCCCTTCTATACCAAGTTTGGAGTCGATAGCTGGCATGGACGATGTCGTACTGACTGTCACTGGTCCTGACCTCCAGTATCAGCGTCCATCCGTTAAGGATCCCATACTGCACCGTGCAGGATCTTATATTCCTATATTCTCAAATAGATCCTTCGGTGCCCAGGCTAGTTCTTCAGATCTAACCTGTCCAAGGGAGGTTCTCTTTGGAGATCCTTCTTTTCAGAGTTTCCTCCTGGATATGGCAAGATCACTTGCCATTCCTATCCCTGGACATGATCCTACACAGGGCTCTGTTTCTACCGAAGCAAAGGAGAACATAATGCTTCCTTTGCATCATTCCTTGCAGGATCTTCTTCTAGGAATGTGGGAAGCACCTTTAAGGGTACCCCCACCTTCCAGAGCAAATGATCTCCTATATCAGGTGCCCCCCTCTCCAGGGTTTCAAAAGACTCAACTTTCTCATCATTCCATTGTAGTGGAATCAGCAATGAGGTGGGTGAAGAGTAAGAAAAAGCACTTTTCTTATCCGCCAGGTCGTGAGTCGAAGACACTAGATGCCTTTGGACGTCAAACCTTCCAGACATCCATGCTTTCAGCAAGAATTCTCTCATATATTTTTTATATGAGTCTATCTCTTGAGGAGGTCACAAAGAAATTACATCTTTTGACTCCTTTTCTTTCAGAGCCCAAGAGTGCAGGCTATTCCTCACTGCTTAGTCATATTCAAAATATCTCTTGGTTCCTTACTCGTGCTTCCCTAGACTCATTTGAGTCTGTTAGCAGGACTTCTGCTATAGCTATAGGGGCACGACGTAGAGCCTGGCTCCAAGCTTCAGACTTAGACAAATGGGCACAACAAAGACTGGGTAATACTCCTTGCACTGGAGAAAATCTCTTCAATAAGGAGTCTTTACATCAGGTTACTCAGTGGTCCACTGACGTACCTGTTTCTAAGGGCTGTTCTACGCCTTCTTCTTTCCCAGTAGGTAGGAAATGTCCTACCAAACTTTCTTCCCCTAGGGGGAGAAGGTTTTATTCATCTTCTGCCCATCATACAGATGTTCCCAAACAGGGGAAACATCACCCTGGTCTGAAGAATCCAAACTCTCACCAGGCTCAGCAAACCCAGCATCCGCAGGGTTTCTGATTAATCATCATCATATTTTTTGTGCCTCTTGGGGTTAGAACCTGCAGTTGGCTTCTTCTCAGTAGAAGCCTTCCACTGCTTTCATTCTAAACTCTAGGCATGGATCTCTTTTCACAAGACATCCATTTTTCTCTGTTATACAAGCTCTTAGGATGTTCATGCCTATAGGTCACAGGTTTCTCCTCTTCTTCCTGCTAGGGAAAGAGGTTTAACAACTATCAAACGATAGTTTTCTGTACCAGCATGAATTTTTCCTTTCTACAGACTTACCACATTGTAAGTCTCCATTCAGCTCCATCTTCTCTACCATCTTACCAAGCATTTCCTCTGTAAGAGTGGTACTAAGAACATAAGAACATAAGAACATAAGACATGCCATACTGGGTCAGACCGAGGTCCATCAAGCCCAGTATCCTGTTTCCAACAGTGGCCAATCTAGGTTATACGTACCTAGCAATATCCCCAAAAGACAGGTTCCACAATGCTTGTACTGGGTCAAGCATTGATATCCTGGGTCCCTTTTTAATAGTGGTTTATGGACCTTTCCGCCAGGAACTTGTCCAAACCTTTTTTAAACCCAGCTATACTAACAGCCCTTACTACATCCTCCGGTAACAGATTCCAGGGTTTGATTACACGTTGAGTGAAAAAATATTTTCTCTTATTTGTCTTAAATAGTTTACGCTGTAGCTTCATTACATGTCCCCTAGTCTTTCTATACTCTGATAGCGTAAACAATTGATCCACGTTTATCCGTTCCACTCCATTCATTAATTTATAGACCTCTATCATATCTCCCCTCAGCCGTCTCTTCTCCAGGCTAAAGAGCCCTAACCTTCTTAGCCTCTCTTCATAGGAGTAGCCTTCCATCCCCTTCACCAATTTGGTGGCTCTTCTCTGTACTTTTTCTAATAACGCTATGTCCTTTTTAAGATACGGTGACCAGAATTGCACACAATATTCAAGGTGCGGTCGTACCATGGAGCGATACAGAGGCATTATAATATCCTTTGTTTTGTTCTCCATCCCTTTCCTTATGATACCTAGCATTCTATTTGCTTTCTTGGCCACCGCTGCACACTGGGCGGAGGGTTTTAACATGTTATCCACAATGACTCCTAAATCTTTTTCCTGGGTGGTGGTTTCTAATGTGGAGCCTTGCATTGTGTAACTATAGTGTGGGTTGTTCTTTCCTTGGTGCATAACTTTGCACTTGTCCACATTAAATTTCATCTGCCATTTGGATGCCCAGTCTTCCAATTTATCCAGATCCTCCTGCAGTTTTCCACAATCCTCTTGGGTTTTAACAACTTTAAACAGTTTTGTGTCATCTACAAATTTGATAACCTCACTAGTTATTCCCTTTACCAGGTCATTTATGAATATGTCAAAAAGCAGCGGACCCAGTACAGATCCCTGGGGTACTCCACTATTCACCTTTTTCCATTGGGAATATTGGCCATTTAGCCCTACCCTCTGCTTTCTATCTTTTAACCAGTTCCCGATCCACAATAGTACACTGCCTCCTATCCCATGACTTTTTAGCTTCGCCAAAAGTCTCTGATGGGGGACTTTGTCAAAAGCTTTCTGAAAGTCCAGATACACTATATCAACCGACTCACCTTTGTCTACCTGTTTATGCACACCTTCAAAAAAACTTATCAGATTAGTAAGACAAGATCTTCCTTGTCTAAAGCCATGTTGGCTGTCTCCCATTAGGCCATGACTGTCTACATGCTGCATAATTTTGTTCTTTATGATGGTTTCTACCATTTTCCCTGGTACTGACGTCAGGCTCACCGGTCTGTAATTTCCTGGGTCACCCCTGGAACCCTTTTTAAAAATTGGTGTTACGTTGGCGACCCTCCAATCTTCAGGTATTACAGATGATTTTAATGAAAGTTCACAGATTACCAATAGCAGGTCTGCAATCTCATATTTCAGTTCTTTCAACACTCTGGGATGTATACCATCCGGTCCAGGTGATTTGCTACTATTCAGTTTATCAAAT
Organism: Ichthyophis bannanicus; assembly: GCA_033557465.1. Classification (NCBI taxonomy): domain Eukaryota; kingdom Metazoa; phylum Chordata; class Amphibia; order Gymnophiona; family Ichthyophiidae; genus Ichthyophis; species Ichthyophis bannanicus. Next base: position 700,401,286 of record CM066034.1, on the reverse strand, counting down.
AGTTGTAATATATCTTCCCGGTGTAGCGATATTTCTCTCAATTCCTCTGCAGTATCACCTTTAAATACCACTTCAGTCTTGGGTAACATCCCTACATCTTCCTCAGTAAAGACCGAAGCAAAGAATTCATTCAGTCTCTCTGCTATATGTTTATGTTTATGTTTATGTTTAATTAAAATTTGATATACCGCCCAACACCAGAGGCACCTGAGCGGTTCACAATAAAACAATATAAAACAAATTAAAAACAGGCTGCATGAAAAAGAAAGGAGCGCCATAAAATAGATAGGACAGAGAAGAAAAGAAGAACACTGAAAGAACAATAATTACAATGCAACGGTAGGGGATTGCAACATCATGAAGGGAGGGGAGGGGGAATAACGGAGGGGGAGGGGGAAACCAGGGTGGGAAGGTTAAACGCTAAACTGAAGAGATGGGTCTTGAGTTGTGACTTGAATGAAAGATACGATTCTTCCACACGAAGCGGGGGGGGGGGGGGTAAGTATATTCCATAAACTAGGGGCTAGAAAATAAAAGGCAGAAGAACGAGTAGAAACAAGATGGGCCTGGGAAGGGGAGGGAAGAGACAGACGATTTGTATGGATAGCACGGAGCAAACAGTGGGGAGGGCGAAAGTAGATCAAATCCGCAAGATAGGAGGGGGAGCCAGTGCGAACAGCTTTGTGGGTGAGAATAAGAATTTTATACTGGACACGAAAGGGGATAGGCAACCAGTGGTGTTGAAGAAGGAGTGGGGTAACGTGACCAAAGCGAGAAGCATGAGCTAGAAGATGAATAGCAGAGTTCTGAACACGTTGAAGACGAGACAATTGGGAAAGGGGCAAACCAGCAAGGGACACATTACAATAATCAAGACGAGACAACACAAGAGAACAAAGGAGAGTGGCCAGGGCAGAAGGGGAGAGAAAAGGACGGACCGAACGAAGTTGCCTAAGGGAGAAAAAGGAACGTTGGACAAGGGAAGAAATGTGATCCTTAAAGGAAAGGGAAGAATCAAGAGTGACACCCAAATAACGGAGGGAAGAAACAAGAGGGATAGGTTGTGCAGAAAAGAAGGGGGCACAAGTGGGGGAAGGAGCTCCAAACGTAAACCAAATGGCGTGTGATTTAGAAGGATTCACATGAAGGAAGTTGGAAGAGAACCAGGAGGCAATAGCAGCAAGACAGTGATTAAGAGGGGTAATATCCGGTGAAAGGGAGTCGGTATGAAGGAGAAGAAAGATATCGTCCGCATAGTAATATGCGGAGATACTAAACTGTTGGATCTGGAGGGCAAGAGGAGCTAAGAAGACATTGAAAAGAAGCGGTGCAAGGACAGACCCTTGGGGAACCCCACAGGTGAGGGGAGTAGGGGCAGAGGAGGAGGATCCAGAAACAACAGAGAAAGAACGACCGGAAAGAAAAGAGTGAAACCACCGAAGAACGGTACCAGAGAGACCCGCATCCTGAAGACGAGTGAGAAGGGTGCGATGATCCACAAGATCAAAAGCGGCCGAAAGGTCAAGAGAAACAGCCAGAGTATAAAGACCACGATCGTGAGCAGCGTGAAGTTCATTTAGAAGAGAAAGGAGAACAGTTTCAGTGCTGTGAGTAGGGCAAAAACCAGCTTGACGAGGGTGCAGAGCGAGAGAAGCCTCAAGGTGAGAAGAGAATTGAATAAAGACCAGTTTTTCAAGGAATTTGGAAAGGAAAGAAAGATTAGATACAGGACGCCAGTTAGAAAGAACGGAGGGATCAGAAGACTGGGACTTTAGAATGGGACGGACAACAGCGTGCTTCCAACTAGAGGGAAAAGTGCCAGAGGACAAACTAGAATTAAACAAGAGAAGGATGTATGGGAAGAGTGCTAGAGAGGGTTCCAAGAGCCAGGAGGAAGGGATGGGATCAGTCGAGCAGGTGGTTTTACGGATAGAGAGAAAAGTCTGTTGAAGAGAAGCGGGGGTAATCATTTCAAAAGAGGACCAAGAGTGAGATAACACAGGAACAGGATGGGATGGGGATGAATAAGAAGGAGAAGGGAGCGCGGCAGGAGGAGAAAGAGGAGAGGGACATAAGGAAAAAGATTGGCGGAGCATGTCCACTTTAGTAACAAAGAAAGTAGCGAGAGAGGAGGGGTCAGGAAGAGAGGATGTAGGTGGAGTGAGAGAGGAGGAGGCAGAATGAGATGCAGTGAGAGAGCGCAGAATAGAATACAGACGACGTGAGGAGTTTGAGGAGGAGGAGATAAGATTGGAATAGTAATCACGCTTTGCGGTGCGGAGTAAAGAGCGATAGTGGTGGTGACAAAGACGAAAAGCTGACAAATTGACAGGGGAAGGATGTTTTTGCCAGAGACGTTCCGCTCGGCGAAGGTGTTTGCGATGTAGGAAAAGGCCAGGGTAAAACCAAGGATGATGTGAGCAATGACGAGGGTGGGGGCGAGGACGAAGGGGAGCAACAGAGTCCAAGGCAGTTGAGAGAGTGGAATTCCAACACTGGACCTGAGCATCAACAGAGAGTGATTCGAAATCAGCGGGAAATAGACTAGCAGGACATGGGAACTGGCTAAGAGTGTTCGCAGTGATCTTACGAGTAAGTGGTGGTGTGAGACCGGAGTTGGAAGATGGGAGTGGGGCAGAAGGGGGGGCAGGGATAGAAAATAGAAGGCAGTGATGATCAGACCAAGGGAGAGGGAAGGACGACAGGGAGGAAAAGGGGAAAGGGAAGGAGGCAGAAGTGATGAGGAGGTCAAGAGAATGACCAGCAGTATGAGTAGGGAAAGAAACTGATTGACGAAGGGAGAGATCAGACAGAAGGGAAAGGAAAGAAGAATCTCTTGCCGAAGAGGGGGAGTCCGCATGAACATTAAAATCACCTAAAATTAGGAGGTGGGGATAAAGCAAAGAAGCCTCGGATATAGTAGCCAAAAGTGAGTCCCAGGAGGGATTGGGAAGGGAGGGCGGGGCATAGACTAAGAGAAAAGAATAAGGAGTAGGGGAGGGGGCCAGCTGCACAAGCAGGGTCTCTGGGTAGAGCAGAGAGGGGGAGGAGGCAAGCTCAGAGAGGGAAAGAGAGGAACGATAGATAATAGCCACGCCCCCACCGCTTCTACCCCGGCGGGACGTGGAGAAGAAGGAATAGCCTGGTGGAAGACAGCGATTCAATATGGGTTCATCTCCTTCCTTTAGCCAGGTTTCAGTCAAGAAGAGAATATCCAAGTTATGGAGCGTGATCAAGTCTTGAACCAAAGAGGATTTAGAACGGACAGATCGGCAGTTCAAGAGTGCAAGTTGTAGAAACATAAGGGAAGGGGACAGAGGGGGAGGAGAAGGAGGGGGAGACGAGGTCCGTGAACAATAAACAAGGTGCGAAAGCTGGCGAGTGGAGAGACCAGAAGGAGCAATGGCCGGTGTTACAGAGCGCCAGCCCCAGTGAACAGGGATAGTAGCCATAGATAGAGGTAAAAGCAACAGCAGAAAACCAAGAAGCAGAGAAAAACAAACACTGGAAGGGCAGGCTTTGGAACCGTCGCCCCGGACCTCGCCCCAAGGAGCTCGCACAAGGAGCATGTCGTTTCCTCTTACTGCCCCTTTTACCCCTCTATCATCTAATGGTCCAATTGACTCTCTCACAGGCCTTTTGCTACGAATGTACTTGAAAAAGTCTTTATTCCGTGTTTTTGCTTCCGTAGCAAGTTTCTTCTCAAATTCCCGTTTTGCCTGCCTTATCAATGCTTTGCATTTAACTTGCCAGTGCTTGTGCTGTTTCCAGTTTTCATCATTTGGCTCTTTTTTCCATTTCCTGAAGGTTGCTTTTTTGGCAGCAACAGCCTCTCTGACCTCACCTTTAAACCATGCTGGCAGTTTTTTGCACTTTCTTCCACTTTTCTTAATGCGTGAAATACAGCTGGTCTGGGCTTCGAGGATAGTATTTTTAAATAACACCCAAGCTTGCTGTAAGTCTTTAACCTTTGGAACCGCTCCTTTTAGTTTTTTCCTAACTATATTCCTCATTCTATCATAGTCTCCCTTTTGAAAGTTAAAAGGTAGTACTGTGGATGCCTTTACTATCTTCCTCCACTAATTAAATCAAACATGATCATACTATGATCACTATTGCCAAGTGGTCCCAACACCCTTATTTCTTGCACCAGATCTGGCGTTCCACTAAGGACTAGGTCCAGTATGGCTTCCCCTCTAGTCGGTTCATGAACCAGCTGCTACTATTGCACTGGAGGGCTTCTCTTCAGCCCCTCTAGTTTTGTCACCATTCCAGTTTGGAGTTTTCCTCTCTGAGTTAACTCCCTCCTTCATTTTTGCTTTGGGGCAGCTTATCAGACAGGTCCAGAGTTTCCTTACTCCTGTTCTGTCTGTTCTTTCTGTTTTTAAACAGAAAGACTCTTTCTGCTGTCTTAATAGCAGCTGCCCATGCAGGATCCCTAGTGATTGGACCACTGGTTCTTCTCCACAAGCATCCAGAGTTGTCCTCCACTACATTCTTTCTGGCCTTAGTAGTGACTCCAAGACAGTGGATTCATCTTTCTTCGGAAATCTTATCACTACAGGCTTCTTGGATTGTCTTCTATTCTTGCCATCTCCAATTCCCTTGGGTTTGGCAGCATAGTTGACATAGGTACTGGCTTTTCCAGCAGCCAGTTCTATCTCCTAATTCTCCTGCATTATGCTCTCTGCAATTCTACAGAGAAGCTTTCCACCATGGGCCCTTGCTAGAGAGCATTAGGATTTTATCAAACAGCTGTCCTAGATGGTTGGAAAAGGCTCCCTCAGTCATGCCCCTCATGACTGGATGTGTTCTTCCTACCCTACTATCTCCTTTTTAAAACAAAGGACATGGGCCTTCTCTTATGTGAAAGCTTAAAGAGTTGTTCAATTCCCTGGTTTGGTCCTCAGGTTTCCCACCGGGAATATGCTCTTTTTTTCCTTGCAGCTCGTCCTCATGGTATCCTAATCCTTCCTGGACAGCGCATATTTAGCTAAAGAACGCATGATACCCTTTTTGCCCCTCAAGTAGGTCAACATGGTATCTCATTCCTATGCGTCTTCTGTCCATTTACCATGCTAGAGTTCTGGAGGACTCGGGACTTGCTGCCTGCAGACTGATATTATCCTCTGCTTTTCACATAACCATCCTGGTTATTTCACTGGCTAGCATTCTTGCAGCAATCTAGTCTGTTCCTTGTCATGGAGATTTTTCCCCTGACTCCCTCCATCATAAACAGGGGGAAAGATTCTCTATATATCTTCTCAAGTAGGTTCCACCTTCTTGTTATTAGATGAATCTTTCCTCTTCACATCTCCTATGTGAATATACTTTCTATAGGCATATCTCTGTCTGATTAATTGCAGACACCTATATATATAGGCCTATATATTCCTATCTATATATATATCTGTATACATCTCTATAGATATATATGTCTGTCATTTGTGTGTGTATATGTTATGCCCGTCTATATCTCGCTATAGATATATATTCTTATATGTCTATCTATATATCTCTCTCTCTATATATATATATATATATACGTATATATATGTGTATCTGTCGAGATATTTATTATAGGTAGATATGTATTTACATACTTATCTATCTGACTGTCTATGCTCATATAGATATATATGTCTCTTTATGATTCTGACAGTTGGGCTCTACCCATACCCATGCTGTTCCAGCACACACAACCACTTCCATGGTAGTTAACAACTTTTCTACCATAACCTTAAGGTTTAGGTACCCCTGAAGCTCTCCATGTTCCAGTATCTTTCCTAGCTACCACCAGTTAGGAAAGACATTGCGGATCTTCAGTTAATCTGAGGCTCTAACGCCTCAGACACCTGTCCTTTCTTTTTGGGATACAAGGTTTTTCCATACCCCTTCTTCCCACAAGGACTAGGCCGGTTTGTCCAAATCGGTCAGCCTTTCCTCTTTTTGCTCCTAAGAGTGAGCCACTCTGCAGCCAAAAGAGTTTGGGCTTTTTCCATAAAGCCTTCCGCCGAAAGCCTACCATTTTTGTTCTACCCCAGTTGATCTCTGGGGTTGGCTCTCACCTTTCAGGATTCTGACCTCCACTGTTTTTTTCCAACAGGTTTATTACCTCCACTTCACAGTGAGGTCCTCCTTGAGGTTCCTCTACTGGATCCCCAGTAGATCTCGTGAGTCTCCTTACTTTTCTGCAATCCTGTTAGGGGAGGTCCATACTGCAATATTTCATTTTCAATATATTTGATGATAATTGTCATCCACACAAGGACTTCTTGCCTGCAGTCCTATGCTAGGTTAGCTGTCTTTTACAGCACCTTTCTGTTTCAACTCCTACCCTCCATCCTGAGGATGCCTGGCAATATGAGGTGTAGCATGTTCCAAACTATAACATGCTGGGACTCCAGGCATCTTAGCTTGGGAGTCCCCATATATGAAGACTCATTCCTGCTTGTTCCTGGAGATAGCACAGTTACTTACCTGTAACAGGTGATCTCTGGGAACAGCAGGAATAAGTCTTCACAACCCACCCACCTCCCCTAGGAGTTGTATTCTCTATCTCTATCTTTCCCTTCTCTCTCTCTCTCTTTGTCTCAGCTTTAAAACTTAACTGAGGAGAGGCAGTTGGGAAAGGCGGGAAGGCAGCACGCAGGCGTGGTGGGATGCTTCCAAAATGCTTCCCACCACGCAGGCGTGGTGGGAAGCATTCCTGCGCAGACTCCGTCGGTACCAACGTACCCATATGTGAAGACTTATTCCTGCTGTTCCCAGAGATCACCTGTTACAGGTAAGTAACTGTGCTTTTTCAAAATGCAGGCACAGCCAATGCATAACCTTTTAGCTGAGCATGCTGATGACGGTCTTTAGCTATGTGTTTATGAGGAGGGGGGACAAGATGTGTTCCAGGAAGTAGGCATAAGTCATGCAGATATTGCCAATATTCAGCACTCTCTAAATAACTTAATCCATGTGAATAAGCCACATAAATAGCTGTCCTAACATAAATGAATAACTTATCCATTTAAGTGTAGGCATGCATATTCTGTGGTCCTTCTTAAACATAGAAACTAGCTGGAAACCCAGTAAAAGACAAGTAGACCAATCATCTGCTCATCTTTGCGTATCACTGCCCCACTGAATTTTGACCTTATTATTCAGGTCTTAGTATTAAAACTTTAACAAAAAATAATAAGTCCCAAAAGGAATGATTTGTTATTTACTAGTACCCAAGTGGTAAGGCCTAGCCTCTTAAAAATTGCTATTGCGGTTTTTTCTGGCAAATAATTAGAGGGGAAGGCCTTGCCAGCGGCCTGCGCTGAAATCTTTCTTCATTTTCTCCCCAACTGATTTTGGCATAAACTGGCCAAATCCTCCACTGTTTGCTCTCTCTGGTTTCTAGGCACAGCTGGGATTGTCTGGGCACAGTAAGATACAATAAGCCAGTGTGTGAAGATAATGAAATGATATTTGTTTTTCCCTGGTAATTACATGAGAGAAAAAAAGCTGCTTGTTTAAAAAAAAAAAAAGGGGAAAAAACCCTTTTTCTAAATCACCATGTAGAAGTCAAGTCGCAATGATGCATGACCTGCTGGTTTCAGCACATGGTTTATATTTTTGCCATCTAACCCTAGCGCTTCATTTCCATCATGCTATACTGTAAAAACAAGCATGTAAATGCAGAATAAGATAAATAATGAAATATTCTGAAAAGAATACAGGGGCATGTTTAGTAAACCGCACTAATATCTAACACAGAGTTCAGCGCATATTAAGCAGTCAGTATGTAATCATGGTAACTGCTATCCCATCCTAAAAACAGCCAGCACAATGAAATTCCCATGCCAACTACTTGGTGTATGATGGCACAGGAACTGGGCAGGTTGGGGGGGGGGGGGGTGGACATTGAGTGCACATTGCGTTTAACGTGGAGGTAATTAATGCGACCTCTGTGGGTGGCTTTAAGTGCATATGCATTAAATGCGACTGCAGTGTTAGCATGGTGAGGTGCTTTATGGTGCAGTAACTGCAGGGGGAATGCTGGCCATGCCCCCAGTAGTTAGTGCTGGGCATTGCACTCGCTGCATGTTGTTTATGGCTCCAGAAGCACGTTAAGGGCTGACCCGATAGCACATTTTAGAAATCATACTCCACAGTGCACTAATTCTCAGTCACCCTGTTACTGGAAGTATTTCCTGGAGACGAAACATTCAGCTGTATTCTCTTTTCTTAGTCTCCTATTTTTGGATTATCTCTGTAGACTTTTAGGTCCCAATATTGGACAGGCATTTACACAGTTTACAGCCCAGTAAACCATGTAAATACTTTAAACAGGAATATTTGACATCTACATGGTTAGTGCCATCGAATATCCCTGTCTATGCCCTCTACGTGCCCCCATGCTATCTGGTTAGCATCAGGACATGTTGGGGCAATCTGGGGAGGAGCAGGGGCGGAACTTGGCGGTAACCGGGTAGCGGCGATATTGGAGCGCTACCCGGTTAGCGCTTCACCGCTAAAACTAGGCGAGCTTTTGGCTCACTTAGTCTTAGCCATGGATGCTAATGGGGAAACGGTCCAATATCGCCGCTACCCAGTTAGGTTGTGTGGCAATTTCCCCAGGACACCCAAACCAGATATTCAATGCCTGCGGCACAGCACTGAATAGCCAGGGTTAAGGGTGAGCAGGCAGGGCTATGCGTCCGACGTGGCACATTTACTTATTTATTTAACAGGTTTTTTATACCACCTTTTCCTTCAATCAAAGCGGTTACAAAGACAAACGAGGGTTATACAAAAGCAAGGGAAACATGCATTGCATAAACAAAACATCAAAGTAGTAAGAACATAAGAACATAAGATATGCCATACTGGGTCAGACCAAGGTCCATCAAGCCCAGTATTCTGTTTCCAACAGTGGCCAATCTAGGTCATATGTACCTAGCAGTTTCCCCAAGAGACACAAGTTCCACAATGCTTGTACTGGGTCAAGTATTGATATCTTCGGTCACTTCTTAATAATGGTTTATGGACCTTTCCTCCAGGAACTTGTCCAAACCTTTTTTAAACCCAGCTACACTACCAGCCTTTACTACATCCTCCGGTAACAAATTCCAGAGTTTGATTACACGTTGAGTGAAAAAATATTTTCTTTTATTAGTCTTAAAGTAAGGTGGGATACATAAAAGATACAATAAAAGGAGTTCAGTTAGGTGTCCGATCCATAGTGCTCGGTGAAGAGTACAATCTTTAATTGTGTTCGGAAGTCCTTTATATCGTCCATTGATCGTAAGTTGGGAGGGAGAGACTTCCATATTAATGGGGCAGCTAGAGAAAGTGCTCTTTGTGTAGTGAAATTGCATGACTTTGAGTAGTTACTTGGGGTGCTGAGGGTGTCTGACGTGGTTTTCCTCCTTGGTCTGTTGTTGGTGTTGGGGAGTAAGAGGGCTTGGAGGCTGATTGCAGAGCTCTTGTGTCTGATTTTAAATATATTAATGATCATCTTATATTTGATTCGTTGACTTATTGGGAGCCAGTGGAGTTCTTTGAGGACGGGGGTAATGTGGGCATGAGTTGTGGTGCCGGTGATTATTCTGCTGGTGATTATTTGAGCCATTTGAAGTGGTTTGAGTGAATGTTTTGATATTCCGTTGTAGATTGGGTTACAGAAATCCAGTATGGGGGTTATTAGAGCTTGGCAGACTGTGCGGAAGTGTTCATAGGAGAGTAGAGGCTTTAGGCGTCTGATTATTTTCATTTTGTAGTATGCGTTCCTGACAGTTTTTCTTATGTGGGACTGTAGGTTGAGTCCTTTGTCAAGGGTTATTCCTAGGTATCTGACTTCATCCTTTATTGGTATTGTTGTGTTGTTGCATGTGATGAATGGTGGGGGGGCTGAAGTCAGTGTTTCTAGTGATAATAAGAGCCTCTGTCTTGTTAAAGTTTATAGCTAGATTGTTGTGTGTTAGCCACGCGGACATGTTGACAAGGCAGTTTGTTTCTTGTTGTAGTCAGGGCTGTTAAGGTTAATTGGCATGTAAATCATGATGTCATCTGCATAAATTGTGTAATTTATTTGATGGGCTGCCATGATGTGGCAGATCAGTTGGATAAATAAGTTAAACAGAAGTGAGGAGAGCGCAGATCCTTGTGGCACACCTTGTTTGATCTTGTGGGTTGTGATGTGCTGGTTCTCCTAGGACAAGCAGGATGTGTCAGCCACACCTGGTGACGTCATCCGACGGCGCCATGACGGAAGTGCTCTCTAGCTCAGAAGCTTCTGAGCATGTGTGAGGTGACCCCACCTCCCCGGTCCGCCCCCAGCCCGACCAGTTTTCAATTCTTCCGCCTTGCCTCAAGACGGATCTCAGTTCTCTCTCTCACCAATTGCAAGAATAATGCCTAAACCTGGATTCAAGCAATGTCCAGCATGCAAGAGGAAAATGAACATCTCCGACACTCACCTGAGCTGCCTCCGATGCCTCGGGGCGTCTCACAAGGTAGAGGACTGTGCCTGCTGCGCCCAGATGTCCCCCAGGGCAAAGAAAATAAGGGACCTCTCTTTAAAGGAATTCCTGGCGGCTCCGGCTCACTCCACTGCTACCGGCTCCTCAGAACGCGGTAAGCCCGCTAAAGGGAAGGCCCCCGCGAAGAAAAAACTCCGGCCGGGCCTAAGCCCTGTGCCTCCCCCTCCGCCGGAGAGATCTCATCCCTCTGTGGCCTCCGCGGTGCCTGGCACATGCGCCCCCACCGCCGGATGCTCCAACGATATCCTGCAACGGGGCCCCAGAGATTCCATCGTTACCCCGTGCTCTGGAGGCTCCCCTGATGCCTGCCGCTTCTCCGGACAAACTCCTTCACCATGCGGTCCAGGCAGGGGCGGTCAAGATGGCGCCGCCCACGTGGTCCCGCCTGACTCCGCCCCCAGAGACTTGACTCCCAATCAGATGGCCAGGAGCGCCTCCTCCCACCGTGATGACGTCGGGACTCTCCCTCACCACGGGCTTCCCTCGCCTCGAGCCAGCCCACGGAGGGATTCCCCGGAGGCTCCCCCTCGCGCCGAAGACTCCATCCGCGCCAAGGGCTCCCACCGCAGCAACCACAGCTGCAGCAGCCCCCCTCGCGCCGAAGATTCCATCCGCGCCAAGGACTCACGCCGCAGCAACCACAGCCGCAGCAGCCGACACAGACGCCGCGCCGACAGCCGGGACTCTTCCCGTCAGCGCGGGGATAGCGTCCACAGCCATTCGAAACAGCACAAAAGAAAAAGACACTCTCCCCGCGGTGACAGCACTGGCAGCGAATCCTCCCGCGGGAGAAGCAAATCTAACCCCCGGAGTCTCCGGAGCAGCAAATCTAACACCCAGAGTCTCCGGAGCAGCGGGTCCTCTCGTTCCAGCACCTCTGAGGCGATATTACAACTGTTGCAACGGCTAGTGCAACAGACTGCTCCTGCGGGCAAAGACAGCTCCATAGCAACCCCCTTGGAGATACAAATCCCAGAAAGGGGGGAGACTTCACCCACTCCGGCCTCTCCAGAGCCTTCTAGGGAGAGGAGCCCTTCCCCTTTGCTGGGGCAGGACTCAGAAGGGAGCGCCCCAGAAGAAGGGGACCCAGATTCTCCATCGTCCAGATCTCCTCCCGAGCAAGTGGAGGCACAGGCTCCGGTGCAGGAAGACCTCACATACCCGAAATTTTTGAAGAAGGTGGTGGCAAAGCTAGGCCTCACCAACGAAGAGCCCTCTGACGAGAAGGATCCAGAGGTGATGAAATACCTCAGCGGACCCAAGCCAGCCTTGTGTCTCCCTCTTCACCGGAAACTTAAGGACAAACAATCCACCCTCTGGCAGTCCCCTGCCTCCGGGCAAGCCTGCGCCAGACGTCTGGACAACAAATACCTTCTCCAGACAGCCCCGGGCTTTGACAAGGCCCAGCTGCCTCACCAATCTATCGTGGTAGCTTCAGCTCTCAAGAGGGCCAAGTCTTCACGCACCCTAGCTACACATTCCCCCGGTCGGGACCCTAAACTCCTCGACGACATAGGGCGGAAAGTTTTCCAGGGAGCGATGCTGAATGCCAAGATATCAGCTCACCAATTCCAACACCTGCTGTTCCAAGACGCCCTCCTGGCGGATCTTAAAGACCAACTGCTCAATCCTCCCAAGCAATCACAACATTCAGCCACATTCCAGGAGCTAGCGGAATGTTCCAAACACCTGATGAGCACGGCTTTCGATGCCTTCGACACAGCCATCCGGACAGCGGGCACGGCCATTGCAGCCCGCCGCTGGGCCTGGCTGCGAGCTTCTGGCCTGTCAGACAACACTCACGACAGGATTGCTGACGCGCCCTGCCTAGGAGACTCCCTCTTTGGGGACAAGGTCGCAGACACGGTGAATGGGCTGAAAGAGGACTGCACCACGCTAAAGACATTAGCGGCGGACGGACTCGAACGCCCCTCCTGGTCACAGAAAGGGAGCTATTACCGCAAGCCCTTTGTCTCTTCAAAGAAGTACTACGGTTCCAACCGGCAGTGGCAGGCACCTAAATTCAAGCAAAACTACAACAAATCGTCCTTTCAGAGACAGCCACAAAGAGAACGCAAACAGAAACCAGCAAACTCTCAACAAGCCAGTAAAAACACCTCCTCCTTCTGACAATCAGCTGCGGCTGCCCACAAGTGTCCTTGCTGCCCCGCCGGTGGGAGGCCGCTTATCCAGCTTCCTTCCTGCCTGGCAGGAGATCACCACGGACAAGTGGGTCATCCAGATTATCCAAGAGGGCTACCATTTACGGTTCTCCTCCCCACCATGGCAGCGCACACAACCCAGCAGCAAACCACCACCGCACCTGGAAGCTGCCCTTGCGGACCTCCTACAGCAGCTCATCAGGACTCGGACAATCGAACGAGTTCCCCCCGAGGAGATCAACACTGGCTTCTACTCACGATACTTCCTTATTCGCAAGAAGTCCGGGGGCCTACGCCCTATCCTGGACCTCCGCAAGCTGAACAACGTCCTCTGGAAGGAGAAGTTTCGAATGTATTCCCTGAACTCCATCCTTCCCCTCATCAGACCGGGAGATTGGATGGCAACGTTGGATCTACAGGATGCTTACTCTCACATTCCAATCCATGCCTCTCACAGGAAGTTCCTGTGGTTCATAGCAATGGGGTGCTACTACCAGTACCGAGTACTTCCTTTCGGACTATCCCCAGCCCCCAGGGTCTTCACGAAGTGCATAGCTGTGGCAGCGGCACACCTCCGCAAACAAGGGCTCGCCATCTTTCCCTACCTGGACGACTGGCTGATATCGGCACCCTCCGCCACGAATCTCAGGGCGGCTGTGCAAGAAACTACCACCCTGCTATCCAAGCTGGGTTTCCTGCTCAACATGGAGAAGTCTCGCCTGGAACCCACCCAACGCACGGAGCTCATCGGGGCCATAATCGACACGACCTCAGCCAAGGCCTTCCTTCCCAGGCAACGGCAGGAGAACATCATCCGCCTTGCGAAGAAGGTGTCCTCCGCAAGACAGACCACTGCCCACGACATCTTGCGCCTATTAGGTCACATGGCAGCGACCACTTCCGTCCTAAACCTGGCCTGGCTGCACATGCGCACACTACAGTGGCACCTGCGCTCCAACTGGAAACAACGGTCTCAAGCTCTCACCACCCTGATCCCGATCAAACCGAGGGTATCCCAGAGCCTCCATTGGTGGATGGCGCCTGCCAATCTCTCCGAAGGCAAAAGCCTTCAGCCCTGCAGCTGCCAGCTCGTCCTGACCACGGACGCCTCCTCCACTGGCTGGGGAGCCCACCTGTCGCATCTCAGTACGCAAGGGGCTTGGAACAGGACGGAGCAATCCCTCCACATCAACGTCCTCAAACTCCGAGCGGTCAGGTATGCGCTCCAGACCTTCATGTCACATCTCGCAGGGAAGACGGTTCTGATCCAGACCGACAACCAAGTGACCATGTTCTACCTCAACAAGCAAGGGGGTACGGGCTCTCGCATTCTCTGCAGGGAGGCCCTCCAGACTTGGACATTGGCCTTAGCGCACAACTGCCTCCTACAGGCGACTTACCTCCCGGGGGAGCAGAACGCGATAGCGGACAGACTAAGCAGGCAACTCCAGCCCCACGAGTGGACGCTGCACGAGGAAGTAGCGGAGTCCATCTTCCGACGTTGGGGGAATCCACGGATCGACCTCTTTGCAACCGAGGACAATTCCAGATGCCCGCTGTTCTGCTCAAGACGCCCCTCACCCCAGGGAGTGGCCTCAGACGCGTTTGCAATACCCTGGGGGGAGTGGGAACTGGCCTACGCCTTTCCCCCAACCCCCCTCATGACAGCCACCGTACAGCGCATCATCAACGACAAGGCACACGTCATCCTGATCGCGCCCCACTGGCCAAGGCAGATGTGGTTCCCCCTGCTACTGCAGCTTTCACAGGAGCCTCCCATCCGGCTACCGTTGAGACCAGACCTGCTCACGCAGAACGACGGCACCACCTGGCACCCCACTCTCCAGACTCTTGCTCTTACAGCCTGGAGGCTGAGAGGTTGAACTTCCAGGAACAGCATCTCCTGGTGGAGGTACAGTACATCGTACTGGCATCCAGGAGACTGTCCACGAGAAAGTCTTACAGTCTCAAGTGGAAACGTTTCAGTATCTGGTGCACGGGCCAAGGAATCACGCCGGACTCTTGCCCCGTTCCGGTGGTGCTACAGTATCTCTCCTCGCTCTTCGGTCTTGGTTTGAAGCCTCAATCAATTAAGGTGCACCTCGCAGCCATCGCGTCCTTGCACCAGCCGCAGAGCGACTCACCCACGGGCTCTATAGCCGCTCTGCCCATTGTGACCCGCTTCATGAGAGGCCTCAGGAACCTGCAGCCCCCCATCCGGAGGCCCGTCCCCTCGTGGGACCTCAACATCATCCTCCAGCAACTGACACGAGAACCTTTCGAGCCTCTGCCCTCGGCGGACGCAAAATTCCTCTCCTGGAATACGCTCTTCCTCATCGCCATCACCTCCGCAAGGAGGGTGAGCGAGCTACAAGCCTTGGTAGCTCACCCCCCGTACACCAAGATTCACCACAACAGGGCGTCTCTCCGGACACACCCGAAGTTTGTTCCGAAGGTCTCCTCGGTCTTCCACGTCAACCAATCAGTGGAACTACCGTCCTTCTTCCCTGCCCCTCATGGGTCACCAGAAGAGCAACGACTACACTCACTGGACTGCGTCCGGGCCCTACGCATCTACATCGAAAGAACGGCCTCTGTCCGCCAAGGGACCCAGCTGTTCGTGTCCTTCGACCCCAACAGACCGGGACGGCCAGTCACCAAGCGCACACTCTCCCACTGGATATCTGACTGTGTCTCCTACTGCCTTCAGAAGGCGGGCAGACATCCAGCAAACAAGGCGAGCGCACACCAGCTCCGCGCTCTGGCCACCTCTCTTGCAAGCGCCCAGGAGGTCCCAGTAAGTGAGATCTGTAAAGCCGCCACCTGGTCCTCGCACCTCACCTTCCAGAAACACTATTGCCTTGATCTCCAGGCAGAAGCCGACAGCTCATTTGGACGAGCGATCCTGTCCACTGTAACAAGCTCCACCCTCCCGGATGTGACAGGAGCACCCGACCCAGTCGCAGCCCGAGGGCAGTAGCTCCTCTACTCATAACCACCATGGACAAGGGTGGCCCACCTCGGCCCCACCCCCCCCCTCTTATTGTTGTTGCACAATGTGATTGCTGTTTGCACAATGTTTTGCACAATGCCATTGCACTGTTGTTCCCTGCACTGTGGTTTATTGCACCATGTTCTACCTCACGGCGTGTTGCACGACTGTTGCTGCTTTGGGCCTTGCCGCTCATGCACGCATAGTATTGCATTAGTTGCACAATAAACGTCTGTTCTTGCACTATAAACGTTTGTTCTTCTCATGACTTGTCAGTGGTGTCCCACAGGCCTACTAGTTTGGCTCAGGCCCCCCTCAGCCTCAGCGTGCAACAAGTAGCTGGGGAGACACCAGGTGTGGCTGACACATCCTGCTTGTCCTAGGAGAAAGCAGAGTTACTTACCTGTAACGGAGTTCTCCGTGGACAGCAGGATAGGTCAGCCACACGATCCCGTCCACCTCCCCTCTGAGGGTGGCCTGCGATCCGCGCCCCAGCCTCTGGCCGAAGCTACTGACTCACTGGTCGGGCTGGGGGCGGACCGGGGAGGTGGGGTCACCTCACACATGCTCAGAAGCTTCTGAGCTAGAGAGCACTTCCGTCACGGCGCCGTCGGATGACGTCACCAGGTGTGGCTGACCTATCCTGCTGTCCACGGAGAACTCCGTTACAGGTAAGTAACTCTGCTTTCCTATTTTCACCTGGAACTGCCTATCTGTCAAGAATGAGTCGAACCAGCTTAGGATGGTACCGGTTATTCCAATGTTCTGTAGTCTGGTTAGGAGGATTCTGTGGTCCACTGTATCGAAGGTTGCTGATATGTCTATGAAAATCATAAGGGTTCCTCGATTATAATTGTCTATGGTCTGAATGATATCATTGAGTAGATAAAGCAGCAGTGTTTCAACTCCATGGTTGGGGCAGAAGCCATGTTGATGTATATCGAGTGGAGCATGCTCGTCAGTGTGGTCCTGGAGTTGTAGTTGTACTGACTTTTCTATGATTTTGGCTAGGAGCGGTATGCTGGAGATTGGTCTGTATGCTGCTGGATTACTCTTTTCTAGGTTGGTTTTCTTGGGGATAGGCCTTATTGTGGCTAGTTTCAGCTGTTCTGGCATTGTTCCTTGAGTTAGGGAGTTGGTTACGAGGTTGTGTATATAACTAAGGAAGTTTTGCTTGGTTGCTTTGATCCAAGGCACTGGGCAAGGATCCGTGGGTGCAGTGCTTGTGTTGAGAGCGGAGATGATATCTGACAGTTGCATAGTTGAAGGAGTGTGGAACTTGTCCCAACTTGTTATGGGTATGATAGGGCTGTTGGTTTCTGAGTATTTTTGTGGTGGAGTTTGGCCTATTTTCTCTTGAAGATAGTCTGCATAAGTTTGTGGGTTGACCTGTATGTCTTTGTCAGAGGTTGGTTCGTTGGTTAGATTTTTTATTATTTTGAAAAGTTCCCTGGGTTTGTTATATGCTTTCTGGATAGTGTTTGTGTGGTGCTCTCTTTTTGTTTTATTAATAAGATCGTTGTAGTTCTTTTGCTGTGTTAAGTATAAGCACATAGCTCACCCAACTCAATATCAGGTCTGTAAATTATACATTTTAGGTTAATATTGGAATGCAGTGGAATAAAATGAATGCACATTTTCCTTGCTAGGATAAATATTTGTTTCCTTTTCTGTCTTTGCTTCTCTGTTCTTTCTTATTACCAATACTACCTCCTACAGCTGACCCATGTCCAGTCAGCTGGATCAAAGCCACTAAAGATGAGTTCTCCCCCATCATGCTTGAGATAGTAAACCGATCCCTAGCAACAGGACAAATGCCCTCTGCACTGAAACAGGCAATGATAAGCCCTGTCCTTAAATTGAATGTGACAAATTATAGAAACATAGAAATATGACAACAGAAAAAGACAACATGGCCTATCTAGTCTGTCCTTCCATATCAACAACTACAACAGTCCCCTTTTTACCTTTAGAGATCCTCTGTGTTTGTCCCATGCTTTTTTTAATTCAGTTACTGTCCTCATCTCTACCACCTCCACTGGGAGACTATTCCACGGATCCACTACTCTTTCCATAAAGAAATATTTCCGCATATCACTCCTGAATCTATCTCCCTTCACCCTCATCCCATGTCCCATCGTAGCAGAACTTGCTTTCAATTGAAAGAGGCTCTCTCCCTGAACATTTATGCCACGGAGGTATTTAAACATCTCAATCATATAACCTCTATCCCGCCTTTCCTCTAAGGTGTACATATTAAGATCCTTAAGTCTGTCCTCATATGCTTTATAATGAAGACCACTAATCGTTTTAGTAGCCACCCTCTGTACTGACTCCATCCTGTTCACATCCTTTTGAAGGTGCGGTCTCCAGAATTGCACACTATACTCCAAATGAGGTCGCACCAAAGACTTATACAGAGGCATTATCACCTCCTTTTTTTTTTTTCACTCCTCAACTCTTAAGAACATAAGAACATAAGATATGCCATACTGGGTCAGACCAAGGTCCATCAAGCCCAGTATCCTGTTTCCAACAGTGGCCAATCCAGGTCACAAGTACCTAGCAGTTTCCCCAAAAGACACAGGTTCCACAATGCTTGTACTGGGTCAAGCATTGATATCCTGGGTCCCTTCTTAATAATGGTTTATGGACCTTTCCTCCAGGAACTTGTCCAAACCTTTTTTAAACCCAGCTACAATAACAGCTTTTACTACATCCTCTAGTAACAAATTCCAGAGTTTGATTACACGTTGAGTGAAAAAATATTTTATTTTATTAGTCTTAAATAGTTTACCCTGTAGCTTTATTGCATGTCCCCTAGTCTTTCTATATTCTGATAAGGTAAACAATCGATCTACGTTTACCCGTTCCACTCCGTTCATTAATTTATAGACTTCTATCATATCTCCCCTCAGCCGTCTCTTTTCCAGGTTAAAGAGCCCTAACCTTTTTAGCCTTTCTTCATAGGAGTATCCTTCCATCCCCTTTACCATTTTGGTAGCTCTTCTCTGAACCTTTTCTAAAATCGCTATATCCTTTTTAAGATACGGTGACCAGAATTGCACACAATATTCAAGTTGTGGTCCCACCATGGAACGATATAGATGCATTATAATATCTTTTGTTTTATTTTCCATTCCTTTCCTTATCATACCTAGCATTCTATTTGCTCTCTTGGCCGCCGCTGCACATTGGGCCAAGGGTTTGAACATGGTATCCACAATGACGCCTATATCTTTTTCCTGAGTGGTGGTTCCTAATGTGGAACCTTGCATCATGTAACCATAGTTTGGGTTGTTCTTCCCTAGGTGCATAACCTTGCACTTGTCCACATTAAATTTCATCTGCCATTTTGATGCCCAGTCTTCTAATTTATCAAGATCCTCTTGCAATTTTCCACAATCCTCTTGGGTTTTAACAACTTTAAATAGTTTTGTGTCATCTGCAAATTTGATAACCTCACTCGTTATTCCACTTTCCAGGTCATTTATGAATATGTCAAAAAGCAGTGGACCCAGCACAGATCCCTGGGGTACACCACTATTCACCTTTCTCCATTGGTAAAATTGTCCATTTAGCCCTACCCTCTGCTTTCTATCTTTTAACCAGTTCCTGATCCACAATAGTACACTGCCTCCTATCCCATGACTCTTTAGTTTTGCCAAACGTCTCTGATGAGGGACCTTATCAAAGGCTTTCTGAAAGTTCAGATACACTATATCAACCGACTCACCTTTGTCCACCTGTTTATTCACTCCATCAAAAAAACATAATAGATTAGTAAGACAAGATCTTCCTTGTCTAAAGCCATGTTGGCTGTCTCCCATTAGGTCATGACTATCTACATGCTGAGTAATTTTATTCTTTATAATGGTTTCTACCATTTTTCCCGGTACTGATGTCAGGCTCACCGGTCTGTAGTTTTCCGGATCACCTCTGGAACCCTTTTTAAAAATTGGTGTTACATTGGCGATCCTCCAATCTTCAGGTATTAGAGATGATTTTAATGATAGTTCACAGATTACTAATAGCAGGTATGCAATCTCATATTTCAGTTCTTTCAACACCCTTGGATGTATACCATCTGGCTCAGGTGATTTGCTACTCTTCAGTTTATCTAATAGTTGTAATACATCTTCCCGATGTATCGATATTTCCTTCAATTCTTCCGCACCTTTAAATACCACTTCAGTCATGGGTAACATCCCTACATCTTCCTCAGTAAAGACCAAAGCAAAGAATTCATTCAGTTTCTCCGCTATCGCCTTGTCGCCTCTCAGTGCTCCTTTAACCCCTTTATCATCTAATGGACCAACTGACTCTCTCACAGGTTTTTTGCTACGAATGTACTTGAAAAGGTCTTTATTTCGTGTTTTGCTTCTGCAGCAAGCATCCTCTCAAATTCTCCCTTTGCCTGCCTTATCAATGCCTTGCATTTGACTTGCCAGTGCTTGTGCTGTTTCCAGGTTTTGTCGTTTGGCTCTTTTTTTCCATTTCCTGAAAGATGCTTTTTTGGCAACAACAGCCTCTCTGACCTCACCTTTAAACCATGCTGGCAGTTTTTTGGACTTCCTTCCACTTTTCTTAAAGCGTGGAATACAGCTGGTCTGGGCTTCCAAGATAGTATTTTTCAACAACACCCAAGCTTGATGTACGTCTTTAACCTTTGCAACTGCTCCTTTTAGTTTTTTCTTAACTGTTTTCCTCATTTTATCATAGTCTCCCTTTCGAAAGTTAAAAGGTAGTACTGTGGATTTCCTTACTATCCCTCCTCCACTTATTAAATCAAAGGCAATCATGCTATGATCACTATTGCCAAGTGGCCCCAACACCCTTATCTCTTGCACTAGATCTGGTGTTCCACTAAGGACTAAGTCTAATATGGCTTCCCCTCTGGTCGGTTCATGAACCAGCTGCTCCAAGAAGCAGTCATTTATTTCATCTAGGAACTTTATCTCCCTAGCATGTCCTGACGTGACACTAACCCAGTCGATATCGGGGTAATTGAAATCACCCATTATTATTACTGCGCTGTAACCTTTGTTAGCTTCCTTGATTTCTTTGAGCATTTCATCATCCATTTGGTCATTCTGGCCAGGCGCTCGATAGTACACCCCCACTGCCATCGCCTTCCCCGTTTTACATGGAATTTCAATCCATATAGATTCTACAGCAAATTTTGTTTCCTGCAAAACTTTAATCCTTTCTGACTCAATGCCCTCTCTAACATAGAGAGCAACCCCTCCACCAATTTGATCAGCTCTATCATTACAATATAGTTTGTACCCAGGTATCACAGTGTCCCACTGGTTGTCCTCCTTCCACCATGTCTCTGATATTCCAATCATATCTAACCTTTCATTTAGTGCTATATATTCTAACTCTCCCATCTTATTTTTTAGACTTCTAGCATTTGCATACAAGCATTTTAGAGATTGTATGTTATTCATATTAATTTGGCTATTGTTAGACATGGGTAATTTGGGATCTTTAAGCTGTGTCTGCTCCATACTTGAGGGCATTTGGTCTACTTTACTCTTTTGTGGAACCTCTCTGCTTTTGGTAGTATCCTTCAAGGATACATTCTTCCAAACCATCTGCTCTTGGGCGACTGTCGGCTTTCCCCTAAAATCTAGTTTAAAAGCTGCTCTATCTCCTTTTTAAAGGTTAATGCCAGCAGCCTGGTTCCATCCCGGTTAAGGTGAAGCCCATCCCTTCGGAAGAGCCCCTCCTTTCCCCAGAATGTTCCCCAGTTCCTAACAAATCCAAAACCCTCATCTCTGCACCATTGTCTCATCCACGCACTGAGACTCTGGAGCACTGCTTGCCTTTTGGGTCCTGCGCCCCATCTTCCTTTTCTAGCAAAAATTACTGAAAATACAACATGTTATATCTATGGACATAGTGGCAGATGGGGCATGCTAACATTTAGTAAACATGGTCCTAAAGTTTGTTTTGTTTTAGCATTGTTTTAACTTATGCAAAAATATCTATGTTATGATGTTATCCGTTTAGAAACTGGTGAGAGGTGGACTGCAAATCTTAGTTAATGAAATGCCTACTTGCCCTCTGAACCTTGGTGGCCTGTTATAAATTACCCCGGTAATTCCCTAGTGATGCTGCTCTTTTTTGATGTGTTCATTTATGAAATGGCTTTTTCTTTTGTGCATGGTGCTAGATAGACATATTTCTTTGGCAGCCCCTATACATATTTTATAAAAGGCTCTTGAGCCTGCATTGTATCCCATCTCTTTGATTTTTGTGTTACTTTTTTTAGATAATGATTCATGCCTGCAGTCTGAAGGAAGGCGTGGAAGAGCTTCTGAGGACAACTGAACTTCAGTCCCTAATCACTTCGGCAGCCTCTCTCTGGGATCATTGCAGCCTCTCCTGGAGAATTCCTACAAGTCGTCTGCTTAAGACAATCGCAAAGACTCCCACAGAAAGCACGTGCCATTATCTACAATGTATGCTATCTCTTTATCCCTAATTCAGTATGCCATTAGGCCTAATAGCACATAGAGTTGTGTAGATCTTTAACAAAAAATAGTTGATGAAAATCTGAAGATTTTTTTAAAATATTTTGGTAAATTGGTTGGTTTCTCCTCCTCCTCCTTATTTCTCTTTGTCATCATTGTAGTACAACCATTGCTTTACTTTTTTATTCGGACAACTTCTTCCTTTGTGTTAACCATGGGCAGTGAAATATCTTTTTGATGGTCGGGCTAAACAAACCAATCCCAGCCCCTCTTCCAAGCAGGGCCTTTGCAAAGATTAGAGTTGCCCTAGGTGGCTCCATCCTGTCACCTCCCCCTCCCCCTGCCTCCATTACTGCCGCTGTTTGCCCTCTCCAGGGTGTGCAATGGCTTTCAAATTGCGATGTAGTGCTTACCTAAAGCTTACAATGCTGCATCATGGTTCCTGCCTTCTACAACCTGTCACTTCCACTCTCCTCTGATGCAGACTTCTGGTTTATGTAAACTGGAAGTCTGTGTCAGAGGACGGCAAATGTGGCAGGTAAGTAGAAGGCAGGAACCGTGACACAGTGCCAGAGACTTTACATAAGCACCGTGTCATGGCTTCAAAGTCATTATCCACTGCTGCAGGACCTTCAGAGGGGTAACAGCGGCGGCAAAGGGTGCCTCCGGGACACCAGTGCTCTAGGCAACCACTAGTTCGCTTAATGGTAGAGCTGGCCCCGATTTCAGGTTCTCTAGTTGTTGATACTGTGTTGGACAAATATTGGTGGGGCCATCGTTCCTGTGGTCCACCCTATTCTGCTGCTTATGATGTTGGCACACTCATTTTGCTTTTATCTGATGAATGGGATGTTGGTTCTTGAAAGCTACTCAGGAACGTGCTACAGTAAGTTCGTCCAATAAAAAGGTATCACCTACAACGTTTTTGTTAGCCTTCACTTCTAGG
Organism: Ichthyophis bannanicus; assembly: GCA_033557465.1. Lineage (NCBI taxonomy): Eukaryota > Metazoa > Chordata > Amphibia > Gymnophiona > Ichthyophiidae > Ichthyophis > Ichthyophis bannanicus. The sequence continues at coordinate 700,378,181 of CM066034.1, read as the reverse complement.
TTGAAAACTTCAGAAAAATCTGACAAATCTAGTGGTATGAGACTTAGGGGGTCTTTTACTAAACTGCGGTAAGCAGTTACTGTGGATTTAACATGCGCTAACCCTCCATGGTAACCGCTAACGCAGGACAAGTGCAGACAGTGCTGTCAAAAAAACTGTTTGCACGCGCCAAAAGTGGGTGGGATCGGAGTACAAAAGGGGTGTGTCAGTCAGTGACAGATAGCTTGCTCCACAATGCTATGCACTAGCTACAATCGTTGTCATCTGAAGAGATGGGGATAGGTGTAGCTGCACCACCTGCGGCCCAGCAGCACGGTCGCAGCCGGTGTCCTACTTACAATCTGGCCCCCCCCTGATAATCCTCCCCTGCAATCACACCCCCAATGTGACCTCCCCAGTTAACTTCCCACACACAATATTCTGCCCCCCATCAGTACCCCTTTTCAAAACTAGCAGCCAGCCACGGAGGCCCTGCAAAGGGCACCTTGAATGCCTGGGTCTACAAGCCCCTCCCCACAACACACTCACCTCCTGCCTCTTGGAAACTACCCGGAGTCTAACTGGGTCATCCCCAGATGTCTAGGGGTGATCATGGCAGGAGTGGTCACACTCCGCTCATGCTCCAGCTCTGGCAGTCTTTAAAATAGAGCCAGGATCATCCTGTTCTAATCTCACAGCACTCCACTAGGGGTTACAAGACTAGCCTAAGGTGATCCTGGTGCCCTTTTTAAGATTGCTTGAGCTAGGGCAGGCGTTAAGGGAGATGCTTCTGCCCCGATCACCTCTAGACTACCAGTGATGACCCGGTTGGACCTTGGGTAGGTTCTGGGGGAAGGGATGTGTGCTGTTGGGGGGGGGGGGGCTTATAGACCCTGCTGCTGGTGGGCCCCTTTGCAGGGCCTCCATGGCCATAAAGGGTTAAGGCTATGGTGGCCCTGAAAGGGGTACTGTTGGGGGGAGGAATATCAAGGGTGAGGAAGTTACGCAGGCAGGAACATGTTGGTGTGGGGATCACGGCGGGGGGGGGGGGGAGAGAACCAGATTGGCAGCGAGGGGTTGGGCTTGTAGGCATGTGTGGAATTTGGCAGTTCTGTGTGCTAAACTTAGGACACGTCCCCTGCATTTACCACATAATATTTTCATTTACTATCTACTTTTTCAGCACTTACCGTGTAGTTTTTCTAGCAATAAAGTCGCAGTAGGTGAAAAGCCCTACTGTACTTCAGTAAAAGTTCCACCCTAATTAGAATTTGACATTTGGCATATTTAAATAAAGCCTGAAAAATATATATGATTACTGACAAAGCTTAGGTCAAAGTTTCCCATTGCCTTAATCAGACCAAAATTTGCTTTAATTCCCTGCTTGTTCCATCCATAAATCTTTGCTCCCTTCTCGCCCTCTGTTCCTTCCCACTTCAGCTCCACACCTTTGGATTTGCATTTTAGATTTAATCGCTCACCTTTCCAAATCCAAGCTCTTGGTGAGTTGTACAAGGTAGTAAGGTACAGTAGGCAGTTCCCTGCCCATGAAGGCTTAAATCTAAGGGGCCTATTTACTAATCCATGGTAAAATAGTGTTTTGTTTGCTATTTTTCTACAGGAAAATTTATCGTGGGATTCACTAACCTGAGTGCCGCAGGTTAGTGAGTCCAATGGTAAATTTATTTTTGTGTTGCTTCAGTGGGTAACATCATGCATTCCCTTTAAAAAAATACTGTGGGATCAACATTCAGAAGGAATTATCCAGTTAGCAGGAGCAGGTTACTAGATAAATCCTGATGAGCCAATATTCTGCACCACTATCCAGATAGTATCACTGAATATTCCTTCTAACCATTGCAGCAATATTCACAGAGATGTCAACAGTGCACCATCCCAAAGAGTGAGAGTTATCACCCCAGAAAGTAAAATTGAAGTCCAAAAAGTGAGATTTTTTTCAGATGGTGCATCCACGGTATAAACCTAGGAAGATGTAAATGTAGCATTGCTTTGGAAATGAAAAAAGCAGTGTAGAATGATATTTATTTATTTACATTTCTTATATACCGCACTATTTGCGATCAGCGCGGTTTACATACAACAAAATGGTATCCGACAATAAGCAAAGTCAGGTCCTTACATTGAAACAGGAACAAGTAACTTGGAGAACAGGGTAAACTATATACATATGCAGGGCATGGAAACGGGTAACTATATACTTGTCAGATGGGGTTATCGGGTATTGATCATGTTTGGTGGTTGGGGTTCGGGGCAGTCAGTAAGGTGTTTGATAAAGAGGAAGTGTTTCAGGGCCTTCCTGAATTGGCTTAGGTTGGGAATAGCTCTGATGTGTGGTGGTATGGAGTTCCAGAGACTTGGGGGGCATAGTCTAAAGGCTCTGTTTGATGCTGCTTTGGAGCATTTTGTCATGTCTCTCGGTATCGCTAGCCTGTTGTCTACAGTGGTTCTTCTTAACCTGTTGGGTGTGGGTGGTTGGATGAGGTCACATAGTGAAGAGGAGGAGAGCCCCTTGATCGCTTTGAATGTAATCACTAGGGTTTTGAAACTAATCCACTGTTTTTTGTATATAGTTTTACTGTGTGTACATAGTTATAGTTTTATTACCCCTTTTCCAAGTTTAAGTTACCTGTTATAATGTAAGCACACCAGTGTTTTCTGATTGTGCAGTTCTGTTACTTGTAAACCGCACTGAAAACAAATAGCGCGGTATATAAAAGATGTTAAATAAATAAATAAAAAATAAAATAAATCCTGGCTTGAATGGGGAGCCAGTGAAGCTGCTTCAGGAGGGGTGTGATATGATCTCTTCTTGGCGTTCCGAGGAGAATCCGCGCTGCACTGTTCATGGCTAATTGCAGGGGACGTAAGGTGGCCTGAGGGAGTCCTTGCAGGATGGCGTTTGAGTAATCGAAATGAGGAATGATGAGGGCTTGATAGTTGGTGCGGAAGTCAAAAGGCTACAGACATAGTGGAGGTAACATGGATAAATTCTCTGAGCTTAAAATTGCTCCCCACTCATTGGATAAAAGTATATGCATAGATTTCATAGCACCTGTATTTTTAGGTACAGGAAAAGGCACGATGCAGGAAGAGGGAGTACACAGGGAGGTGAGCTCAGATTTCTTCATACTGACTGGACATTTTGGTTTTGCTTCTCTTAGGCTTGTCTCATGAAAGCAGAGAAAAAAAAATACCAGATAGAGGCACATCCACCACAGGAGAATAAAACAATAAACAAAAAGTGGTAGCACAAAAACAGATAAAAGAGACAGAGACAGGCACATTTATACATAGTGTAACAACATATAACTTAAAAAAAATTTTAACTTAAAAAAACACCCAACATGTTTCGGCTGCAGCTTGCATCAAGGACACATATCATTAAATCAATCAACAGTATGGTAAATACATCAAACTGAAGTGGAACAAAGTCTAAAAAATAAACACAAATGAAACATAAATAATAAGAAGAATATAATACATACAGTAATACAAAAATATAAATATATAAAAAGTATAAAAATACAAATCATAAATACAGATATACACACGCATATAACCCCATGATGGAGATCAATCAGACCCATCAAAGCTGAGAAAACGATTTTTAAGAGCTCAAAAAACAAAAATCAAAACAAAAGACAATACTAAAACATAAAGGTACAAAGGAGATCAACTTCATTAAGAGATGTTACATCTCACCATTCAAATAAAAAAACATCAGGGAGAAACCCCTGCAACAAATTCAAAACTAATTAAATCATATATTCTATAAACATATATCCTTGTTCTATGTAATATGTTCTGTTACAATGTAAACTGTCTGACCGATGGATAAAGCAGTATAGAAAAATTGTTAAATAAATAAATATGTTTAAGAAACTACTCATAAAAACATATATCCCACCTGGAATCTCAAACAGTACAGATCTTTCAATACACTCTGAACCCAGGAGACAGCCTTCGCACCAGCAAATAAACTAAAAACAGCAGAAAAAGGGGAAACTAAAATATTAATCGCTCAAAAAACAGGCTGCTCTTTTAAGGAACAATGTACCATCTCTTTTAAAACCGGTAACAGACACTACTATAAAAGACTTAATGTAGAAATATAATGAAAATTTCATATAAAAGCATTTAAAATCATTGGGCCTGATAGTCGAAGGTATTTACACGGTTTACAGAGCTGTAAAACATGTAAATGCTCCTAAGCGGGATATTCAGCTGAATATTCCCGAATAATGCCACTATATCCCTGATGCTAACCATTTAGCTTTTGCGCCATGTGCAGCGACCCCAGATATTCAATGCCAGTGGCCAGATATGGCCCCTGATTGAATATTCGGGGTTAAGGTTCGGCAGTGACGGCTGTGTACCTTAGAGGCTCATAGCCGTTGTAAATGAATATGTGGCCCAGTATGATTACTTTAAATAAAAAAAAAATCTCTTCCAAAACATCAAACAGGAGCTGAAAACAGTTAATATGGAAAACGTTATCAAACTTACAATCCTGGAGAAGTCCAAAAACCCATGGCAACCCCGATGCTGATTGGCATTAAAATCAGAGAAAGACAACCCTAAAACAGCCAGAAGATCATCTCTCTGCACACAGGGCTGCCAAATGAGAAGAGTAATAAACTCAGATGCAATGTCATTGATGCATGCAGCCAGGGCCGTACCGACGGTGAAAAGCGCCATGTGCGAGTTGCACATCGAGCGCACCTCCATCTAGCCACTTTATGGGGGCGGGAGAGAAGAGGCGCGAACCTGATGTGCAACTCGCCAGCACACTAAGCAGGTCTGGACCCTCCCAGAGAGACCAGACCTGCTTAGTGTGCCGGCGAGAAGACTTAAGGGGCGCATTTCGGCTCTCTGCCGCTGCCTGCCGCTGCTAACATGGCAGCAGCAGGCAACCGCATAGAGCCGAAATGCGCCCCTTAAGTCTTTGTGCCCTGTATGACCACACTGCTCGCACAGGGCTTGGTACGGTCCTGCATGCAGCACTCAAATGATAGCGACCGAGCCGTGGGCTGTCCTTTCAGCTGGCTTTCCCACCATTGCAGCTGTGACAGACAGCGTGGCCAGAACGAGGCTGTAACTCTAATCAACAATTAAAATAGACCAAAAACCTCTAAAAATCCCTTGTTTTTTTTTTTTTAAAAGAGCCTTCAAATGAATGTGACACACTCCGAATGAGTGAGACATCTCTGTATTCAGATAGTGCCGGAGAGGTCGTGGGCAGGACAAGGGCGGTGCAAAGCCTTATATGCTTTGTGATGATTTTCTCTCTGCTAATCAGTTAAGTGGCCACATAAAATTAGGCCAAAAAAACGGAGGTCTAACTTCATGTGTCTGTGTATCTGGATAACGAATGAATATTGCAGCTCTCCGGATAGCGAGCAGCGGCCTCCACTGAAACTGGACAATCTGTAGAAGCTGCTACCCAGGCACTGAAACTGAATATCTGTTTTCTTTTACCCTTGGTATGTGGTGGTTGAAAAATGCTGACTACTGTGGGCTGAATATCGTCCCGTGTGTGCCTCCCATCCCACCCCTATCCCGATCTACTTTAAAAATCTGAAGACTGCCCCTCAAACCTTAATGCAGTGAAAACGTGAAGAATGCCCCGCACAAGCCCTCCATGCACCACCTCAACCGCCCATTTGATCAGCATTAAAAAAATTTGAGCTCCCCTAGGCAGCCTTGGATATAGCTATTCCTGCATCCCCTGGTATATATTTTGGAATCCCTTGTGGGCAATGGGGCTGCTGCTTCCAAAATGACACTCTTATGGTCCCTAATGGTAGCATCATTTACATCTAAAAAATGGTAGAGATTCCTCACCAATGTTAATTTTTGAAAGGCACTACATACAACTTGGGTCGCTAAATCAAACTTCAATCTATTCCTAGATTTTCACTAACAAAGAATCTATATGGGGATACAGTTTGATTATTCCCTCCAGTTCGATGAATCTTGTTTTTCTTTTAAAGGTCAGCACAAACTTATTCCCCCCATTAAGACCTTTATTAAGATGATTGTGAGGTCAGGATCACTATAGAGCTTTGTGTTTGACCACTGATCAGTGGGCAGGTCACTAGAGAGTGTGAATATCAGTTAGGCCTACTCTAAATCTGAGGCCGATGGTCAATAACTGCAGGCTTGTCACTTTTCCTGTTGCTTCCAGCACACACTAACCCAAGGCAATCTATAGTTGTGGTCAACATTATTGGCACACTTGCATTTTAGGTATGTTGTGTACAGTATATTAATAAATAAGTGGAAATATTCCAATTGTATGCAATTAAAAATTTTTAATAATATGTTCAAAAGTATACAACAAAAAAGATGTTTGTGCAACTTAGACATAGTAATTTCTGAGAAAAAAAAACAAAATATGACATGGACAGGATTAAAGGCACCCTTCCCTAATATTTGGTTGCACAACCCTTGGCAGTGATGACAGCCTCCAAACATTTCTTGTAGCCATCTCTAAGTTTTGTATATCTGCCTGCTGGTACTTTTCCCACTCTTCAACTGTAATTTCTTCCAGGATTCCTTTTACCAATGGCAGATTTCAGCTCCTTCCAAAGGTTCTCAATCGGGTTGAGATAAGGACTCATTGCTGAATAGTTTAAAACAGACTGTTTTTTTCCTTTTTAACCAATTTTTTGTATTTTTGGATGTGTTTTGGATCATTTTCCTGCTGGAGGACCCATGACCTTCTACCCAGACCTAGCTTTCTGATACTAGGTAGCACATTGATAAGGCAGGCAAAGCGAGAATTTGAGAAGAAACTTGCTACGGAAGCAAAAACGTGAAATAAAGACTTTCAAGTACATTTGTAGCAAAAAGCCTGTGAGAGAGTCAATTGGACCGTTAGATAATAGAGGGGTAAAAGGGGCAGTAAGAGGAGACAAGGCTATAGCGGAGAGACTGGATGAATTCTTTGCTACGGTCTTTACTAAGGAAGATGTAGGGATGTTACCCAAGACTGAAGTGGTATTTAAAGGTGATACTGCAGAGGAATTGAGAGAAATATCGTTACACTGGGAAGATGCATTACAACTATTTGATAAACTGAATAGTAGCAAATCACCTGGACCGGATGGTATACATCCAAGAGTGTTGAAAGAACTGAAATATGAGATTGCAGACCTGCTATTAGTAATCTGTGAACTTTCATTAAAATCATCTGCAATACCTGAAGATTGGAGGATCACCAATGTAACACCAATTTTTAAAAAGGGTTCCGGGGTGATTCGGGAAACTACAGACCGGTGAGCCTGACGTCAGTACCGGGAAAAATTGTAGAAACCATCATAAAGAACAAAATTACTCAGCATGTAGATAGTCATGGCCTAATGGGAGACAGCCAACATGGCTTTAGACAAGGAAGATCTTGTCTTACTAATTTGTTATGTTTTTTTGAAGGTGTGAATAAACAGGTAGACAAAGGTGAGTCGGTTGATATAGTGTATCTGGACTTTCAGAAAGCCTTTGACAAGGTCCCACATCAAAGACTTTTGGCAAAACTAAAAAGTCATGGGATAGGAGGCAGTGTACTATTGTGGATCGGGAACTGGTTAAAAGATAGAAAGCAGAGGGTAGGGCTAAATGGACAATTTTCCTAATGGAAAAAGGTGAATAATGGAGTACCCCAGAGATCTGTACTGGGTCCGCTGCTTTTTGACATATTCATAAATGACCTGGAAAAGGGAATAACTAGTGAGGTTATCAGATTTTCAGATGACACAAAACTATTTAAAGTTGTTAAAACACAAGGAGATTGCAGAAAACTGCAGGAGGATCTGGATAAATTGGAAGACTGGGCATCCAAATGACAGATGAAATTTAGTGCGGACAAGTGCAAAGTTATGCACCTAGGAAAGAACAACCCACACTATGGTTACACGATGCAAGGTTCCACATTGGGAACCACCACCCAAGAAAAAGATTTAGGCGTCATCGTGGATAACATGTTAAAACCCTCCGCCCAGAGTGCAGCGGTGGCCAAGAAAGCAAACAGAATGCTATGTATCATAAGGAAAGGAATGGAAAATAAAACAAAGGATATTATAATGCCTCTGTATCGTTCCATGGTACGACCGCACCTTGAATATTGTGTGCAGTTCTGGTCGCCGTATCTTAAAACGGATATAGCGTTATTAGAAAAGGTACAGAGAAGAGCCACCAAAATGGTAAAGGGGATGGAAGGCCTCTTCTATGAAGAGAGGCTACAAAGGTTACGGCTCTTCAACCTGGAAAAGAGACGGCTGAGGGGAGATATGATAGAGGTCTATAAATTAATAAATGGAGTGGAACGGGTAAACGTAGATCGATTGTTTACGCTATCAGAATATAGAAAGACTAGGGGACATGTAATGACGCTACAGTGTAAACTATTTAAGACAAATAAGAGAAAATAATTTTTCACTCAACGTGTAATCAAACTCTGGAATTTGTTACCGGAAAATGTAGTAAAGGCTGTTAGTGTAGCTGGGTTTAAAAAAGGTTTGAACAAGTTCCTGGAGGAAAGGTCCATACACCATTATTAAAAAGGGACCCAGGATATCAATGCTTGACCCAGTACAAGCATTGTGGAACCTGTGTCTCTTGGGGATACTGTTAGGTATGTATGACCTAGATTGGCCACTGTTGGAAACAGGATACTGGGCTTGATGGACCTTGGTCTGACCCAGTATGGCATATCTTTTGATCTTATGATCTTATTTCACTCCAAAATACCTTCATAGTCCTCTGACTTCATGATTCTCCTAATACGTTCCAGGCCTCCAGTACCTGATGCAGCAAAATAGCCCCACATCATGGAACCTCCAGCATATTTAACTGTACAAATACTTTTTTTCCTTATAAGCTTCATTTCTTCACCAATAAATGTAACACTGGTCTGCATTGTCAAAAAGCTCAAGTTTGGTTTCATCTGTCCACAGAACATTTTTCCTGAAGCATTGTGGTTTCTCAAGGTGGCTTTGGGAAAAGATCAGGCATGCCTTTTTATGTCCGTCTTTGAGCAATAAGGTCCTCCTTGGCTTTTGACTATAAAGTCCTTGTTCGTTTAGTGTGTGGCATATGGTGTGGGTTGAAACCACCACTCCAGATTGCTCTAGGTCAGCCTTAAGCTCTTTGGATGCTGTACATGGTATGTTTCCAACAGTTTGCACTATCCTTTGAAGACGTCATGGATTAATTTTCCTTTTTCCACCATGTCCTAGGATGTTCTTGATAATTCCATGAGCAGAAAACGTCTTAATAACATTGCAAACTGTAGATACAGGAATCCCAAGGTCTTTGGATATGGCATTATACCCCTTTGAAGTCTGATATCCTAGTTTATACTGTTTCCTACTATTTCCTTTTTTAATTGGTCTTGTTATATTTGATTCTTTTGTGTGTCATATATGTGTGCATGTATAGTCCAAAGCCATTTCAATGACCACTTTATTGTTGGAGAAACTGGACATTAAGGGGTTGAACTGCAAGGGTGCCAATAATGTTGACCACAAGTGGAAATCACACCTATTTAAATAACACTCAGGGGTGTTCAGAAATTGATCATGTACTGGATTCACATTGCCCAAAAATATTCGCCAATGAGTGATTTGCCACAAATGAAAAAATAATTTGTCAAATATGGGATTTTTCGATCTAGGGCATTGTAGTTTTGTAGAATAAGCCTTTGTATCAGTTTTAACTGATATTCCCAGTGACTTTGATTAAGTTCTCAACAATCTGTAAACCTTGAATTAGATTAACCTTCACTTGCTGGATAAGAGCAAACCTGACAATGTGCTGTTTTCTTCTTTCAGCATCAGAGTGCATCAAGATGTCCTTTCAGAATCTGTCCAGAACATCTGACACCCTGTCTCCCTGTGACTTGTGTGAAGTAGCCAGCATTCTCATTGGTTTTTTGAAGGAATCCTATACCATTTCTTCAGCTTTGCTCCTGGAGTTTGAGAATAATGAAGGCTATCAGCTGCTGCTAAAAATTGTACTTCGGCAAGTAGAGCACCTCTATTTCTATTGCTTTGTCTTTCAATAAGATGCATCGGCAAGTATGTTGCCAAAATGAAATCACTTGTTAAGGATATAGGTATGTAGGCTAGTTTGTTTCTACTGTGGCAACAAGTTTATTTAAACATCTTTAGTTATTGCAGTTCGTTTGTTAACTCAAAGAAAATTAGAAGGTGGGGCATCTATCAGAAACTGGGAAGGAAATGGGAATTCCTGAACATTCTGTGAAGGCAATTAATTAGTTAATTTATGACACAGGTCAAAATGTCTGTCTTCCAGTTACACATGACCTGGGTTGGCTACTCTCAGAGACTGGTCGTTGAGCTTGATGGACCTTTGGTCTGTTTGAGTATGGCACATCTTATGTTCTCATGTTATAACTGCTAACGGTAAAAAGCTTCAGAAAGTCTGACTTGAACCCCCCCTTGCAGGTCATAATATGGCATCAAAGATATGTCCTACCATATGGGTTGCTATTTTCTTCATATTAGTAGTTGCTAACACATATACTTGCAGCCAATCAAGAAACTCAGTTGTGCACAACATATTTTATTTGATTTAAAATTTTGTGGAAAAAACTTTGGGGAATCCGTAACCCTTTTTTTCAGGAATAATGCATTGAAGTTCTTCCTAAAACCCTTTCAGGGTAACCAAATGATTGCATGACATAAAAACACTTTTCTTCAAGATAAAAAGCATAATTGACATTTGATTGGGGTTCCCACACTAGGGCCTGAGGACCTTTTCCCAACCCACTTGATGCTGTACAGGACCTAGTCCATTCAAATTTTAAACCCCTTCTCCCACTGCTGCAGCTGCTGCCATATCCCGCTTTTCTCTCTCTCTATCATTTCTCCCTCCCCCCCCCCCTCTGGTTTTGCATATCCCCTCTCCCTCCTACAGCTACTGTTGTATCCTACTGGATCTGCAGCAGTGACAACAGTAAAGAAATACCACAGTGGGTGTTCCAGCGCCTTCTCTCTTCTGCATCCTGCCCCTATGATTCAACATCTTGCTTCCAGCTGAGACAGGGCGTGGCTGGTGGAAGGGCTGGAATGCAAGATAGCATTTCTTTAATTGTTGCTACAAGCCCAAAAGGATGCAGCAGCAATAGCAAGAGACAGGTGAGATGCAGGATCAGGGGGAGAGGGAGAAATATTTGACCATATGGTGTCCAGGGGTTGGGAATAGAGAGGGAAGGGGTTCCCAAATGGTGTACCTTGAACCTCAAACATATCTGCTGCATTGGACTGAAAGCCGAGGTGGAGGAAGAATTTCTTTATAGGCGGTGGAAGGCAGGGCTTCACCCCCACCCACTTGACAAACTCCCCAATCATTTTGGTGAGCTGAAAGGTCCAATATGGCCCTTGGTCCATAAAGTTTGGGGACCTCTCTTTTAAATAATTCCTCCCACAGACAGAAAATAGGTAAAACTTTTGTACTTCTGGTTCTATGACTACAGATTTTCGGAGGCAGAAAAAAAGAGATTTTCTTTCTTTTTTGCAAGGTGTGACAAAAATTCTATCAGTGGAGGGGAGCATCATTTGGATGAACTGCTGAATTTGATGGCATGCCTCACAATGTGTGGAAAAACAGAACTGAAAGTTGCGAGCAATGTTTTCCACCCACAACTTATGGACTTTCAATTTCAACAGGTACCATTCTCAGGTGCAGTATGTTTTCTATTATCATAATGCCTCTGTATTGATCTATTGCGCAGCCACCCTTGGAGTATTTGTACCATTCCATAGGCATGTGCAGGATCAAAATAGTTTGTTTGGTTTTTGTTTAAAAATGAAGTTTTAGGGGGGGGCGGAGCCTGATGTCCAGCGGGATAGACGCTTTGCGTTGAAGCTCCCGAGAGGCCTACTCAGAATCCTGAATTAATACCTGCATAAATTTCATTTTTTTGCTCTGAACTTACCGGGGTGCCTCGGGGGGAACGGCGGGCCACAAACCAGTGCGACTGGACCTCGGGTCTCCCTCTTCTTCACACGAAAACGCTCCAAAACAGAGTTCTTCCCCACAAAAGATGGCCCCATTTTGGGAAAACTCCGCAACGCCACAGGGGATCTTGGAGGAGATACGTGGTGTGAAGGAGCTGGTACAATCCAACGGAGCGGCGCTCCGAACCATGCGTGAAGACTTTGGCACACTTCCGAACCGGCTTGAAAGTCTCCCACTACGACAGGACAACATGGCGGAGGTCCTTGACTCGCACGCGGTGCACTTGGTGAAATTGGGCAAGGCTGAGCGTATGATACAGAATTTTCAAAAAGAGCTGGAGGATAGCAATGATCGAGCTGGTTGCAACCATATGGGGCTCATTGGAGTACCGGAGGATGTGAGAGCAGGAGACATGCGAGAATTCTTGGTCAAAACTCTCCCCCCCTTGCTAAAGATTATTATTTACAGAGATCTGGAGACTGACCGAGCGCATCGTGTTCGTGTTCCTGCTAATATGGTGCTCAATCGGACGACCCCTCGGGCTCTCAATCTTCGATTATTGCGATATCAGTGAGTAGAGCAAATTCGTATTGCTGCCCGGGCGAACTATCATCTTGAATTTGAAAGTCCTAAAGTTTCTTTTCCCCTGACGTGGCAAAGTCCACAGTTGACCGACGGAGGAGACTCCTTGCTTTTCGCCCTGGACTTCAATAACTGCAGGCTCACTTTGGCCTAATATATCCAGTGAAGCTCAGAGTGACTCTCCATAACCCAGCCATAACATTCGAAGATTCCGATCTACTAGCAATGTTTTTGGACTCCAAATAACGCAGATCAGATGCGCTAATCCAACCACTATGATTCAACAATTTGGATCTGTAATTCGCCGGATTTGCCCGCCATCTTGAACGGCCCGACGCGGTGATCCCAGCCTGGAATAGAGACTGCCTGGACTTTTCTTTCTATCTATAATTTACTTGACCTTCTCTCCCTCCATGATGTGCACCTCGGTGGGATTCGAAACATGCATAGTTTTACAGGTTATATGTTTTAGCTTGGGCCCTCTCTGGAGTTTCTCCCCGCAGACATTAGGTCGCCAGTAATTTCTGGGGTTTTGCTTCTTCTCTAGTGCACCTCGGTGCTTATTTGTTTATATGGGGCGTTTCCATGATTTTCATTAACCCATTGATTATTAGGTTATGTGCACAGTCATACTTAGTTAAGATGAGGGACATCGGGAAACTGTGTGCCTTATTGTGTTCTTTCTCAGAATTTATAATCTTTCTTGATGGCCTTGTGTCAGTTCTTCTCATAAAACGTAAATGGCATTAATAGTCCAATCAAAAGAAAGAAAATCCTTAGCTATCTTAATCATGAGCATGTAAATATAATGTTTCTTCAGGAAATGCATTTAAATTCCGCTGCGGCATTGAAACTTAATACCACGCCTAATATGGCGATTGCCTTCTCTTCCGCTGTTTCCAAGCGGTGTGGGGTAGCCATTTTGGTTAAGAAGTCTCTGCAAACTATTGTACTGAATGTTAGCTTTGATAAGGAGGGTGGATGGGCCCGTGCACATCTTCAGGTTGAGACTGTACTTTACGTGTAATGGTATTTATGCTCCGAATGTGGATAATCCTGTTTCTTATGCAAGTATTATGCAGTTAGCACAGTCATTTGCCAGCCCTCCATTAATGCTCGGCGGCGCTTTCAACCAAGTACTTGAGCCCTTGACAGCTTGGCTGCCGCCCAGAACGAGTGGTCCACCCAAGAGTCTTGATTCTTTTACTGCTTTGATAACAGCTTTTGCGTTAGAAGATATATGGAGGCTGCTTCTCCCCTCGCTCCCATTATTCACCAATGCGCTCAGACAGCACAGAAATTCTGGGAGCGGGAGTTGCATGTAGCTTTGACCCCGGAGCATGGGAGCCCAGCCTGGAGCTGGTTGACCTGGATCTCTCGATCTCCCTCACTTACTCAGACACTTTTTTCTTTTAATCCATCGAAGTTTCTATACTCCTGATAGGTTAGTCAAATGACCGCTACCCAGAGCTACAGATTTTGGATATGCCACACGGCCATTCACATCCTAACTTATATTATGTTTGAATGCCCGGTACTACACTATTACTGGAAACTACTGGGGGAAAATAGGTCCCCTCTTAATTTCAATGAATGGTGGCATCCTGTCAGTCTATACAGCAAATGTGAACAAATACCTCATCTGTTGGTTTCTCCGTTCAGACTCTCTATCATTTATCTGAATGGAGGATACTCCACGATTATGTTTGAAATGCTAAAATGCTAAATGCTCCCATCTGACTGTTTAAATCTATTTCACCTGATCAGTCTATATTGCTGATACTCTTTTGTTTGTTTGGATGTACATATGTATACGCCTCTTTGATGATACTCCTCAGTTCCAGAGAAGAAGCTTAGGGGTGGGGGGTAATTGGGGTTGCTTTCCTTATGTGTATATTTGTATTTGTCTCCTTTGGTCTGTTGTTTCGTTTGCTTGTTGTAAAATGAAAATAAAAGTTTCAAAAAAAAAAAATGAAGTTTTAGGCATCTTCATATATTTTCTTCATGATTTTGCATGCATTCATCTTAACTGCATACCTACTGTGCATGCTAAGGCTTTTGTATGCTTGCAAATCAATTGTATGCATGTTAATTCAAAGGTAGATGCATGCACAAGCAATTTGCATGTGCTTTCATTTTTAAGGCGCCTAAATGAATGCTCCTACAAGCCTGAGATGCACATGCCTACGGTTCTGGTCACTCAATCTCAAGCAAGATAGAACTTGAATAAGCACAGAGACCTGCAACAAAAATGGTAAAGAAATGGAAGAAAGTGCTTTTTCACTCAACACACAGTTAAGCAGTGGATTATATTTACTGGAGGTTGAGGTCAAAGTTATTAGTATTAAAGGAGGGTTTAACAAAGATTTCAACAAGTTTATGGAAGACAGACCCAGACCCTGGTGCGAAGGTAGCGGACCTCACACGCCACCTAGATAAGGTCTTAGATAGTGCTGGGGAGGAGTCTACTGTCTTGGTACATGTCGGTACCAATGACATAGGAAAATGTGGTAGGGAGGTTCTGGAGGCTAAATTTAGGCTTTTAGGTAGGAAGTTGAAATCCAGAACTTTCAGGGTAGCATTCTCCGAAATGCTTCCTGTTCCACGCGCAGGACCCAAAAGGCAGGCAGAGCTCCGGAGTCTCAATGTGTGGATGAGACAATGGTGCAGAGATGAGGGTTTTGGATTTGTTAGGAACTGGGGAACATTCTGGGGAAAGGAGGGGCTCTTCCGAAGGGATGGGCTTCACCTTAACCGGGATGGAACCAGGCTGCTGGCATTAACCTTTAAAAAGGAGATAGAGCAGCTTTTCAACTAGAAATTAGGGGAAAGTCAACAGTCGCCCAAGAGCGGATGGTTCGGAAGAATGTATCTTTGAAGGATACTACCAAAAGCAGAGAGGTTCCACAAAAGAGTAAAGTAGCCCAAATGCCCTCAAATATGGAGCAGACAGAGCTAAAGATCCCAAATTACCCATGTCTAACAATAGCCAAATTAATATGAATAAAATACATTCTCTAAAATGCTTGTATGCAAATGCTAGAAGTCTAAAAAATAAGATGGGAGAGTTAGAATATATAGCACTAAATGAAAGGTTAGATATGATTGGAATATCAGAGACATGGAAGGAGGACAACCAGTGGGACACTGTGATACCTGGGTACAAACTATATCGTAATGATAGAGCTGATCAAATTGGTGGAGGGGTTGCTCTCTCTGTTAGAGAGGGCATTGAGTCAGAAAGGATTAAAGTTTTGCAGGAAACAAAATCTGTTGTAGAATCTATATGGATTGAAATTCCATGTAAAAGGGGGAAGGCAATGGCAGTGGGGGTGTTCTATCAAGCGCCTGGCCAGAATGACCAAATGGATTATGAAATGCTCAAAGAAATCAAGGAAGCTAACAAAAGTTAAAGCGCAGTAATAATAATGGGTGATTTCAACTACCCCGGTATCGACTGGGTCAGTGTCACGTCAGGACATGCTAGGGAGATAAAGTTCCTAGATGAAATAAATGACTGCTTCTTGGAGCAGCTGGTTCATAAACCGACCAGAGGGGAAGCCATATTAGACATAGTCCTTAGTGGAACACCAGATCTAGTGCAAGAGATAAGGTTGTTGGGGCCACTTGGCAATAGTGATCATAGCATGATTGCCTTTGATTTAATTAGTGGAGGAGGGATAGTAAGGAAATCCACAGTACTACCTTTTAACTTTCGAAAGGGAGACTATGATAAAATGAGGAAAACAGTTAAGAAAAAACTAAAAGGAACAGTTGCAAAGGTTAAAGACGTACATCAGGCTTGGCTGTTGTTGAAAAATACTATCTTTGAAGCCCAGACCAGCTGTATTCCACGCTTTAAGAAAAGTGGAAGGAAGTCCAAAAAACTGCCAGCATGGTTTAAAGGTGAGGTCAGAGAGGCTGTTGTTGCCAAAAAAGCATCTTTCAGGAAATGGAAAAAAGAGCCAAACGATGAAACCTGGAAACAGCACAAGCACTGGCAAGTCAAATGCAAGGCATTAATAAGGCAGGCAAAGGGAGAATTTGAGAAGAAGCTTGCTGTGGAAGCAAAAACGTGAAGTAAAGACCTTTTCAAGTACATTCGTAGCAAAAAAACTGTGAGAGAGTCAGTTGGTCCATTAGATGATAAAGGGGTTAAAGGAGCACTAAGAGGCGACAAGGTGATAGTGGAAAGACTGAATGAATTCTTTGCTTCAGTCTTTACTGAGGAAGATGTAGGGATGTTACTATTGACTGAAGTGGTATTTAAAGGTGCGGAAGAATTGAAGAAAATATCGATACATCGGGAAGATGTATTACAACTATTAGATATACTGGAGAGTAACAAATCACCTGGGCCAGATGGTATACATCCAAGAGTGTTGAAAGAACTGAAATATGAGATAGCAGACCTGCTATTAGTAATCTGTGAACTATCATTAAAATCATCTCTAATACCTGAAGATTGGAGAATCGCCAATGTAACACCAATTTTTAAAAAGGGTTCCAGGGGTGATCCGGGAAACTACAGACCGGTGAGCCTGACGTCAGTACCGGGAAAAATGGTAGAAACCATCATAAAGAATAAAATTACTCAGCATGTAGATAGTCATGACCTAATGGGAGACAGCCAACATGGCTTTAGACAAGGAAGATCTTGTCTTACTAATCTGTTATGTTTTTTTGAAGGAGTGAATAATCAGGTGGACAAAGGTGAGTCAGTTGATATTGTGTATCTGGACTTTCAGAAAGCCTTTGACAAGGTCCCTCATGAGAGACCTATGGCAAAACTAAAGAGTCATGGGATAGGAGGCAGTGTACTATTGTTGGTCAGGAACTGGTTAAAAGATAGAAAGCAGAGGGTTTGGCTAAATGGCCAATTTTCCCAATGGAGAAAGGTGAATAGTGGTGTACCCCAGGGATCTGTGCTGGGTCCGCTGCTTTTTGACATATTCATAAATGACCTGGAAAGTGGAATAACGAGTGAGGTTATCAAATTTGCAGATGACACAAAACTATTTAAAGTTGTTAAAACCCAAGAGGATTGTGGAAAATTGCAAGAGGATCTTGATAAATTGGAAGACTGGGCATCAAAATGGCAGATGAAATTTAATGTGGACAAGTGCAAGGTTATGCACCTAGGGAAGAACAACCCAAACTATGGTTACACGATGCAAGGTTCCACATTAGGAACCACCACCCAGGAAAAGATTTAGGCGTCATTGTGGAAACCATGTTAAAACCCTCGGCCCAGTGTGCAGCAGCAGCCAAGAGAGCAAATAGAATGCTAGGTATGATAAGGAAAGGAATGGAAAATGAAACAAAAGATATTATAATGCCTCTATATTGTTCCATGGTGAGACCGCACCTTGAATATTGTGTGCAATTCTGGTCGCCGTATCTTAAAAAGGATATAGCGATTTTAGTAAAGGTTCAGAGAAGAGCCACCAAAATGGTAAAGGGGATGGAAGGATACTCCTATGAAGAAAGGCAAAAAAGGTTAGGGCTCTTTAACCTGGAAAAGAGACGGCTGAGGGGAGATATGATAGAAGTCTATAAATTAATGAACGGAGTGGAACGGGTAAACGTAGATCTATTTTTTACCTTATCAGAATATAGAAAGACTAGGGGACATGCAATGAAGCTACAAGGTAAACTATTTAAGACTAATAAAAGAAAATATTTTTTCACTCAACGTGTAATCAAACTCTGGAATTTGTTACCGGAGGATGTAGTAAAGGCTGTTAGTGTAGCTGGGTTTAAAAAAGGTTTGGACAAGTTCCTGGAGGAAAGGTTCATAAACTATTAAGAAGGGACCCAGGATATCAGTGCTTGAACCAATACAAGCATTTTTGGAACCTGTGTCCCTTGGGGAAACTGCTAGGTACTTATGACCTAGATTGGCCACTGTTGGAAACAGAATACTGGGTTTGATGGACCTTGGTCTGACCCAGTATGGCATATCTTATGTTCTTATGTTCTTATGTTAGTTATTAGGCAGATAGATATGGGGATCACCACTTCCCATTGCTTGGAACAAGTAGGGAAAGTATGCAGAGCATGGCTCATGGAATTTTTTCGAACCACTTTGTGTATGTGCACATAGCCATTTGCTTCTATTTGTATTGCCTGTGTGAGTGTTTATCTTGCCTATGTGGTATTGGAGCAGTTTCTCCAAATGAGTTAGTTTTATGCATACCATGACAGTCATGAACCTCACGTCTAAGTCAGGGAATGTGGATTATGATTTCAGTCTCTCAAATTTACTGTTAGTGCTTGGCATAGTATTTGCATCATGCCAAAGACAGCTTCCTTCTGGAGTTCATAAGATGTAACATGTTTAGATAGTTTGTCAAGATGTGCTTGGAAATTCTTCTTTATCAAGCTTGTGGCTCCCAATACAATGGGAAATATTTCTGCATTTTTCTGCCACATTTTCTTGGTCCCTGAATGCATTTCTTGGTACTTCAGTATCTTCTCCCTCTCCACACGATTCACAGAATAATCACTTGGAGCTGACACCTCTATTATCAATGCAGTTCTGATGTTTTTCTCTTTCACCACTATGTCAAGTTTCCTCACATCCAGTTTCTTATCTGTCAGAATGGGAATGTCCCAGGTGATCATAGCCTCTTCATTGTCTATAATTTTCTTAGGGTCATGATCCCAGTGCTTTTCAGGCACAGTGATGTTATAGTGTTTACTTTCCACTGTCCTTTAGCTCTAGGGACGTACAATCTTGGCATGCACTGATTCTTGTAAATTACCTCCAGGGCATGGAGGAGCTTTCTTCTTTGCACACCCAGTTTTTCAAGATCTTTAAGAGGTCAGTCTACAGTCCCAAAGCTGTATGAGAGCACAGGAATTGCCAGCTGATTGATGGCTTGTATCTTATTCTGTGATGTTAAAGTACTTTTTAAC
This sequence comes from Ichthyophis bannanicus, assembly GCA_033557465.1. Lineage (NCBI taxonomy): Eukaryota > Metazoa > Chordata > Amphibia > Gymnophiona > Ichthyophiidae > Ichthyophis > Ichthyophis bannanicus. The sequence goes on along the minus strand of CM066034.1, from coordinate 700,358,696 downwards.
AACAATTTCAATCTTCTATAATAATTATTACTGATCTCTTCTCACAGCAATTTGTGCTTCCTTCTCTTCTGAGATATTTATATATACCTTCCTGTTCAAGTTCCTTGATGTCACAGCCCTCAGTCATGGATATGTTTTCCATTTTTGCTCAATTTTCCTCTTTAAAAAGTTGCCTTAGCACATTTGTCAAGGCCAAAAGCCATCCTGATGTCATCAGAAAAACTTTTCACTACATGGAGTTGCTCTGCTAATTGTTGGCTGCAGGGACTAGAGCTTCAGGTTATTTACAAGAAATAAATGGGATGTTAACTCTGGGTGGTTACCTTCTTTAGGATGTAGGCTAAAATTGTATCCCAAAGCATTGATGAGAGTACTCATGAATTAAGCATCATACAAAACAGAAGTGGCAACAGGGAATCTCCCTGAAATATCCCTTGCTGGATCTTGATGTTAGGAATGATGTATGACCATCTTCATACTTCAAAAATAGTGTGGTTTGCCACAGCATCATGGTGAAATTCTTGTACTCTATCAAAAAAGGATTTATCTTATACATTTCAAAGCAATTTATTATCCAAGAGTGTGAGACACTTTCAAAAGCTTTCTTATAATCAATCCATGCTATGCTGCCTATGGTGGCCTGTGATGGCCTTATTTAATATTAACTGGTCTTTGATTTAATATGTTCCACTCTTAATGCCCTTTTGCCCTATTGCCATGATGTTACTGGACTCTATATGATCATATATTCTGTTTAGGCCCTGAGTGACTATTAAATGTAAACTACAGCTCTCTGCTGGGTTCCAAATTTAACCAGAAAGCTCTCTTCTGTGTTTTAAATTTAAACTAAAAGTACTTTGCTGATATTGGCCCTGAGTGACTATTAAATGTAAACTACAAGCTCTTTGCTGGGTATGAAATGTAACCAGAAAGTTCTCTTCTGTGTTTTAAATTTAAACTTAAACTGCTGCTACTAGGCCCTGACTGATTTAACAAAAAATAGTAGGTTCACAGATTAAATAGCTTTAATAGAAAGAATTCCTTTCAGAAAATTCCAAGAAGTATATACTCACAATTGCAGATCTCTCTCCAGGGATCGATTGTTTACGTTATCAGAATATAGAAAGACTAGGGGACATGCAATGAAGCTACAGGGTATACTAGTTAAGACTAATAAAAAAATATTTTTTCACTCAACGAGTAAGCAAACTCTGGAATTTGTTACCAGAGGATGTAGTAAAGGCTGTTAGTATAGCTGGGTTTAAAAAAGGTGTGGACAAGTTCCTGGAGGAAAGGTCCATAAACCATTATTAAGAAGGGACCCAGGATATCAATGCTTGACCCAGTACAAGCATTGCGGAACCTGTGTCTTTTGGGGAAACTGCTAGGTATGTATGACCTAGATTGGCCACTGTTGGAAACAGGATACTGGGCTTGATGGACCTTAGTCTGACCCAGTATGGCATATCTTATGTTCTTATGTTTACATCCATTGCAGTGAACAGCTTATAGATTGTAGGTAGACCAGTTATTATTCTGTAATTTTTGAGAATGTTACTTTGGTCCCACTTTGGAACGAGAAATATTCTTCATGTTGTTTATTTATTCATTTGTGAGTTTTATATACTGCTATTTCAGGTAATCAAAGCGGTTTACATTTAAAACCACAGTTACATTGAAACATCTTAATCGTTTAATAGGTGAAAAACAAAATCATAAGAACATAATATATGCCATACTGGGTCAGATCAAGGTCCATCAAGCCCAGTATCCTGTTTCCAACAGTGGCCAATCTAGGTCATACATACCTAGCAGTATCCCCAAAAGACACAGGTTCCACAATGCTTGTATTGGATCAAGCATTGATATCCTGGGTCCCTTTTTAATTATGGCTTATGGACCTTTCCTCCAGGAACTTGTCCAAACCTTTTTTAAACCCAGCTACACTAACAGCTCTTACTACATCCTCTGGTAACAAATTCCAGAGTTTGATTACACGTTAAGTGAAAAAATATTTTCTCTTATTTGTCTTAAATAGTTTACCCTATAGCTTCATTACATGTCCCCTAGTCTTTCTATATTCTGATAAGGTAAACAATCGATCTACTTTTACTCGTTCCACTCCATTCACTAATTTATAGACCTCTATCATATCTCCCCTCTGCCGTCTCTTTTCCAGGTTGAAGAGCCCTAACCGTGGTAGCCTCTCTTCATAGGAGTAGCCTTACATTCCCTTTACCATTTTGGTGGATCTTCTCTGTACCTTTTCTAATAACGCTATATCCTTTTTAAGATACGGCGACCAGAATTGCACACAATATTCAAGGTACGGTCATACCATGGAATGACACAGAGGCATTATAATATCCTTTGTTTGATTTTCCTTATCATACCTAGCATTCTATTTGCTTTCTTGGCCGCTGCTGCACACTGGGCGGAGGCTTTTAACATGTTATCCACGATGACTCCTAAATCTTTTTCCTGGGTGGTGGTTCCCAATGTGGAACCTTGCATCGTGTAACCATAGTGTGGGTTGTTCTTTCCTAGGTGCATAACTTTGCACTTGTCCACATTAAATTTCATCTGCCATTTGGATGCCCAGTCTTCCAATTTATCCAGATCCTCCTGCAGTTTTCCACAGTCCTCTTGGGTTTTAACAACTTTTAACAGTTTTATGTCGTCTGCAAATTTGATAACCTCACTAGTTATTATTCCCTTTTCCAGGTCATTTATGAATATGTCAAAAAGCAGCGGACCCAGTACAGATCCCTGGGATGCGCCACTATTCACCTTTTTCCATTGGGAAAATTGGCCATTTAGCCCTACCCTCTGCTTTCTATCTTTTAGCCAGTTCCCGATCCAAAATAGTACACTGCCTCCTATCCCATGACTTTTTAGTTTTGCCAAAAGTCTCTGATGAGGGACCTTGTCAAAGGCTTTCTGAAAGTCCAGATACACTATATCAATCAACTCACCTTTGTCTACCTGTTTATTCACACCTTCAAAAAAACATATCAGATTAGCAAAACAAGATCTTTCTTTGTCTAAAGCCATGTTGGCTGTCTCTCATTAGGCCATGACTATCTACATGCTGTGTAATTTTCTTCTTTATGATGGTTTCTACCATTTTCCCCGGTACTGACGTCAGGCTCACCAGTCTGTAATTTCCCGGATCAACCCTGGAACCCTTTTTAAAAATTGGTGTTACATTGGCGATCCTCCAATCTTCAGGTATTACAGATGATTTTAATGAAAGTTCACAGATTACTAATAGCAGGTCTGCAATCTCATATTTCAGTTCTTTCAATACTCTTGTAATTTATATGATTCAAACATTATAACTTATTTACAGATAATGATTATTAAGATATGGATAAGCTGAATAAGAGTGGGTGTTTAATGTGAACAATTTAGAGAAAAGTTTTATTAATATTGTTTGAGGGAAGCTAGTAGGATATAATGGAAAGCTTGTGCATATTACGCAGGGTCATGGATTAGGGAAGGTGATCAATATGACCGAAATGATTGATAAATAAATATGTTTTGAGGTGAGACCGGAATAGAGTTAGGTCAGTGATATCTCTGAGTTCATCAGGTAGTTGATTCCAGTATGGTATTAAGTTCAGCTGCTTGATCAATAGTTTTTTGCATTTTGCCAGGTCTTGGTGGAGTGATGTTAACTGTTTGAGCCAAACGTTGGTCACTCCATCTGGTCCAGGGCTTTTCGAGTTTGGGACTTGTTTTAACCTGCTTTCCAGTCCTTCCTTTGTTACTACAGGCTATTCCATAGGTTTGAAGTTTGAATTTTCTAAATGTTTCTGTTTGCAGTGTAACCATTCTGCTTCTTGATTGTGCTCTATGGGGTCCTCGTATAGCTTTCTCCAGAAGGTTTCTGTTTCAGCTTTGGTTGGTAGTGGTTTTACCATATTAATGCTATTTCCCAATTCCTGTAGAGCTGTTGTGGGTTCTCTCTAAATAGTTTATTTTGATATCTTTCTTTTCTGTTTCCTTCATATCTTTGCAGTTTTTGCACTTACTGTATTGTTGAAACATATACATTTCAGGTCGTCTTCTGTTAATGCAGCATACTTCAGCTTGATGTCTTGGTTCTTCCTCAATATTCTTTTTTTTTTTTTATTGGATTTTCAGTCAATACATTTAACCAAAAAAGAAACAGATACAGGACAATCCCATAATACATATGACAAAAAGACAATAAAATGAATAAACATTGTTATGTCAAAAAGGAAATTAAGCTATGATAAAGACCACATCATGAGATCCAGCTGTTAAATACCAAATAAACATAAAAAGAAAACAGAATAGAAAATTATTACTTCTACCCACACAAGGAGGTCAATCAATGGCATCCCCTCCAGAACTTAAGCCCCGTTTCCCGGACAAGAATTTCTCTAAATGAGAAACATCAACAAAAGTATACGTAGCACCATCATAACCAATAATACATTTACAGGGAAACCTTAAAAAAAACGTAGCACCCAATGCCAAAACCCGAGACTTAAGATCTAAAAACTGTCTCCGGCGCAATTGGGTGCTACGTGCAACATCAGGAAAAATAGTAACCCGCTGACCACAAAATTTAGCCTGCTTGACCTTAAAAAAGGCCCTAAGTAATTCCTCAATATTCTAATGATCTTAATCCTTTTAGATACTCATCTATCGGGAATACCTCCACACATGATGATTGTATTATTCCTTCGATGCACTTTTTCAAAGGAGAAACTGTTATTGGTCTCTTTTTTTTTTCTTCTGGCCCAGCACTTTAGTTGGTAGTATTCTTGCAGTAATTTTAGCTGCCCAATATTGTATTTGATTTATTTTGGTAATGTCAATAAATGGTTGCTTTATATAGGATATGGCCTTGTTCATCATAATTATCATACTTTTAACCTTAGGTGTTAAATTTAACTTGGGTAATCTTTTCCTTGCCTGGAACCCAGCATATTCATCATTTTCCTGGGTCTTTCTCCTTCCTATCTTCTTCCTCTTCGGTTGATTTGTTGATCTGTCATTTGCTCATCACACTCTCCTGCAGTTCCAGATCTGTGTATAGGTATGGGTGTATCGTGTCTGTGGGTGTGGGTGTGTGTATGTGCGTGCACATACCTGTCTGGTTCTGTCTGCATTTCTTGTGCGAGTGTGTGTCTTGCCTATGCAGTATCTGTGTTTAGGTATGGGTGCATCTTGCGTATGCGGTGTCTCTGTGTGTGTGTACAGTATGTGTGTGTGCATCTCTCTGTTTTGTGTGTTTGTTTTGTTTTTATATATGTGCAAATATCTTTGTGGGTTATATGTCTGAGCAAGTTTCAATGAATGTGCTTGTGTGCCACTACATATGTGCTTGTTGTTGTATCTCAGCATGCTTGTATGTGTCTGTGCATGTATGGGCATGTTATATGTATATGTTTGAGTGTATTTATATCTGTATTGTTTCTCTTTGTCTGTGATAGGAGAGGGGACGGATGTTTGACAGGTGCAGTTTCATAATCGCATTGTTACTGTGAATTAGTGTTTGTATGGTGCAGCAGTTGGAATTGTTTTTCCTACAGAACTGCAGGGGGCGGGGCTTCATCTTCATTTCTCTTCCATCTCCCACCACAGGCAGAAACTAAATTTGTACAGCACAGAGGTTTCTCCAGCTCATCCCCTCTCTTTCTTTGAAGACAGCAGAATTCCACTGCTCCGCCCCCACAGCCTTCTTATTGGCTGGATTCTACTAACCGTTTCTGTTGCTAGTTACATTAAAAACAAGCAGGGTAGGCTCACAGATACACAGGGAGGATTCGAGAACTGTAGACAGAGGAACTCTGAAGAATGTTAAAACATTAGCCGCCTTCTAGCTTTCAGATATTTAATGTAAAAATCATTAAAATAATGAAAAAGCCACACAATCCTAACCTCCTGATTACATATGGCAATACCTCCTTAAACTTTGGACCCTAGATATGTTCCTAGCACTAACTTAATCTAGTCCTGCCCATGGCAACAGATACTAGCATGCATTGCGCATACTGATCAATAAAAAAAAGCAGTTGCACCTTGGCAAGAAAGCCCAGGGGATAGGCACAATATGGGCATCTATTCTCAGTCATCACCATCAACATAAAATGTGAAGTCAAGTATTTGAACATAATCCTTGACCAGAAACTCAATTTCCAAGCACAAATAAAAAGAACAGCCCAATCCATCTACTATAAATTGAGAACCTCCGCCCACTACTAAGTCCTGACTTATTCCGCACTGTTTGCCAAGCCATAGCCATCCTACACTTGACTACAGCAACATTATATACCACAGTCTCCCCAAACAATCCCTGCAGCACAAAATACTGCATCAAGAATAATCCATGGAATTTCTAGACAAGTACACATCACCCCTGTCCTACAACACCTGCATTGGCTCCCCATTCATGCGAGAATAATATACAAGGCACTTATCATGACACACAAAGTCATACACAATGAATTGGCAACCTGCCTCCACTCTCTTCTCTCAAGACCCAAGAGTAATAGACTCCAAAGACATAACTCTCTCAACCTTCTGACCATCCCAGCTCATAAAACCAAAAGCAAGTAATCCACATGTAGCCATGCATTCTCCCTTTTTGCCCCTACTGCTTGGAACACCCTCTCACCCGATCTGAGAGGATACTCTGAGCAATCTGACTTTAGGAAGAAACTCAAAACCTTTCTATCTATTCCAGGAATACTTCAACACTACCACAACTCATGATCGACATAAAGTGTGACTTAGTAACATATGTTAACTAGCTTACTACAATTGTCCCTACAATGCAAATAGATTATGTTCCACAGATCCCATTAATTCCTGGGTATTCCTCCCCGTGTGTACATAATTATTGTTTTTACTGTTCATAGTCAATCGACTATTGTACTAGTTGTATGATCCGGAATGATGATGATCTCTGTAAAACAGTCACTCATGCACTGTTACATCTGTTGAGTTCAATGGGTCTGATACAGTCCTGGATGTCCCAGCCCTCTGTGCGCCCGGTCGGTATCGGACACACAGAGCTAGCCAGGATTCTGATCCTGAGGGGCATGTCTAGTCCTGCAGGATCAGAATCACGTCTAGACCTATATGTGCAGGCTGGGACCCTGATTCTGGTCGGCCTGCATGTACAGGCCTTGCCCAGATAACTCAGTCAAGGCTCCTGAATGGCACCACGGCACCATGGCATCCGGTTACCATGGCACCACAGCTCCATTCAGGAGCCGTGATCCCCGGCCGCCAAACAAAACTCTTCATTCCCCACAGCCTGACCGATCTGGCTTCCCAAGGCCAGAGTCGAGCTGCGGGGAATCCTCTCTGCCCCCTCCTACCTCTTCTGATGACCGGGCCTGCCATCCCCCGCTGACGAGGGGAACTTATTCCACCTCAGAGGTGGAATAAGTTCCCCATACAGTCTGTTGGCCCCAGACATACAGGGCCGACATTGGAATTGGTCATGTATGTCCAGGGCTGCTGACCACCCACTACTTGCCCTAACTCTGCCCCCATACTGCCCCTTTCCCAAATCCATCTAACTTCCCCATACAATGTACAGGGAAGTTAGTCGGGGTCAGTTGCCTCGGAATGACCCTGTATGTAAACTGCCTTGGATAATAGAAAGGCGGTATATAAACAAATTTAAATAACTAACTAAATGAATCAGGAGTGGACATTGATTGAACAGCACTTAACAGCAACAGTTCAGTCCATACCTTTCAGAATAGAAATACCAGCAAAGAAAATTAAATATATATGTCAATAATATGAAAAGCAGTACATTATAAGTAGGGAATTATTTATAATCTGTGTGTGTGTGTGTGCTCAGGTCTTGTCTGTGTTTGTGTGTATGTATGTGCTGTACATGTATTTGTGTGTGTTCATGTGTTTGTGTGTGTATGTGCTATGCATGTGTTGTATGTGTGGTGGGGTAACCAAGAATAATGGGGTATTTCTGGTGGGGTTAGAATGTGGGGGCGGGGCAGTTTATGGAGTGGTGGGATAGCTGTAAATAGTATTTTTTGGGGCGAGGACATTTGCGAAAGGTTGTTTATTGAAATAGCGTCAATTAGTGATGTGGTGGAGCAGTTGCAATGGTGTACTTTTGGGGGATGGAACAGTTTGTAGGGTACTGAAGCAGTTGCAGGAAGTTAGTTTTTTTGGGGGTGGAGACATATTTTGCAGTGTGGTAGGACAGTTGTGGGGGTGTAATTTTGGGAATTGGAACATTTTGCCAGTTGTGTGGGGGAATGTTTTCAATGTGGGGACATTTGCGGGCTTATTCTGTCCCAGACATAGATCCCCTCTGTACGTCTGGTCTGAGCCGGACGTACAGAGGGGATTGTGATTCTGATCCTGTGGGGCACATCTAGCCCTGTGCGATCAGAATTGTGAACAGTCCTGTATGTGCAGAATGGGACTGCGATTCAGCCCAGCCTGCATGTACAGGACCTTCCTGGCTAACTCAGTCAAGGCTCTTCAATTTATTTATTTTATTTATTTATTTACATTCTCTTATATACCGCGCTATTCTGCATCAGTGCAGTTTACATTGAGCAAACTGAAATTACATTGAACAGGGCATTATAACTTGGAGATAACTATTTTACAGGGAACATGGGCTATGGTGGGTTAAGTGGCTTTCCCAAGACCACAAGGAGCACCTGTGGGACTAGAAACCCCAGTCCTTCCAGCCCGGCCTGAAGTACCTTGCCCCAACCACTAGGCCACTCCTCCACTCAATGGAGCCATGGCGCCATGGCATCATGTAGCCATGGCACTATGGCTCCATTGAAGAGCCACAATGCCAGCCACCAGCTTCCCAGATTTATTCACCACAGCCTGACCCACGATCCGGCCTCCTAAGGCCAGGGTCAGGCTGCAGGGAATGTCTTCGGGCCCCCCCTGCCGCAACCGCACCCTGGACCTGCAGTAAAACGTCCAGGGAAGTTATTCCACCTCAGAGGTGGAACAACTTCCCTGCACAAGTCACCGGCCCTGGATGTACAGGGCCGACATTAGAATCGGCCCAGTATTTATTTTATTTTATTTTATATTTCTTATATACCGCACTATTGTCATCAGCGCGGTTCACATGGAACAAAAACATATACATACAGAATAGCTGTAGTGCAATTTACAAGTAACAGGGATTTGAAAACTTGGAAGAAACAAGGTAGTCTATATAAATCATATACAATAAACTATATACATTAAACGCAGTCAAAATTCAGTAGAACTGAACATGGTGTGACTATTTCTCTTGGGAAGGTTTATACTGGAAAATAACTTAGGAATAGGTAGTGCTTAAGACTTTTCCTGAATTGTGTTAGACTGGTTATGGCTCTCAATTCTGGTGGGAGGGTATTCCATGCTACTGGGGCATGAATGCAGAAGGCTCTTTTAGATGTTTCCTTGGTGTATTTGACTGTTATTTTCGGGACGATTAGGGTATTTATTGCTGATGTTCTTCTGGCTCTGTTGAGGGCTTGGGTGTGTAGTAGGTTAGTGATGGTTGAGGGTGCTTGGTTGTTTAAGGCTTTGAAGATGGTGATTATGATTTTGTATTGGATTCTTGCATTGGTTGGTATGTCTAGGGCCAGCAGCCGTCCACTGCCCATCCTGCCTCCACCTCTGATCTGCCCCATCCCCGCCCCCATCTAACCTCCCCATACACACCTTCCACATATGGGAATTAGTGCACACTAAGAGCAGAATGGCTTGACAGGATGCTCTTATTCACATCTTAATTTCCTCATGTAGGATGAGGCGAGGAGTGGATAGTGAATGAGCAACAGATTGCTCCTTTAACTATTAATACAAAAAATACCGGCACTATATCATCTGAATTGTGACTAACTATAGAACATTTTCACACAATGCATTTAACTCATAGTAAAAATGTTTCCGCTGTGTTAATTGTATGGGAAAATTTTCAGGAATGCTCCAGGCAGTAAACACAGAGCTTTTGCAGTTACTGCTCTTTAATTTTGACAGTTAATGGTTTATTGGAGTTTTTTATACCGCCTTTTAAATTCATGGCAAAGTGTTTTACAATAATAAACTAAAAACAATAGATAGACAAGAACTACACAACCATTATAGGAAAGTAACAGAAGAAAAGAAGTAAAGGCATACAGAGAGGGAGAGATATAAAGTGTGTGAGTTACAGGTTGCAGATAATAGCTGCAGGTATCATCCATCAATCAAATCGCATAAGATCCTTCATGATCGATAATTGCAAAATCTTATTGCATTTTAGTGAATAGAGTCTAGAATGTCTTAAATGGTGATTATCTGTTTCTGAATGTCTTTTTAATGGCTCTTTAGAGATGGTAGTATAAAAACATGACACCTTTCTATGTTCAACAGAAAATTAGTTATGCTTACCATTTACCTATAGGGAGTGTTATCCCTTTTACACTGTGACCCCTAAAAGTTTTTTTTTCCAAAAGATTAGAGGTTCAATGCACTGAACTATGTAAATAAGGAAAGTTACTACAGGTGACTTAGCCCAAATATCCCACAGTAAGAAATAAGCACTATCATTTCATGTACTGAGCTAATGATATGCAAAAATAAGGTGCCTAAGTATTTTGTGATATCATGCATTATCCTACTTATGTGCTAAGTCTTTATTGCCAGGAAAAATGAGTAGTAATTAGACCATGTGCTGCAGTAGCCTAACCAGGGATACGCCACCCTGTTGGTACAGATGTAGAAACGTAAACATTAAGGTCACTTGAGTTCTTAGAAGATTGCTTTCTTGTTTTGTGGGCTGGGGTGCGCAGACAGGGCTCTCTAATTGCTTGTGTTTTTGTTTAGGACTGTTTTGTTTTGTCCCATTGTCTTGGCGTTTTCTGTACAAGGATGTTTTTATTAACTTTCTTGGATGGAAATGTAAAATTGCATAAATAAAAAAAATTAAAAAAAAGAAAAATTACCCTCATAAGTGAAAAAGGAAGCTTTGGTAAAATCCAACACTTCTATTATGCTGGAAAAAAAGAGAACGAGGGTATTCATTTAGTAGATCAAAGGTTTTTGAGAAATAATTTCTCTCTTAAATGTCAAAACTTAGTAAGAATATCTTGTCCTATTCCAAGTAACAACAGTAATAATGTTTTTATATATCTTTTTTTTCAGAAAGTACTGTAAAAAATCTGCAGGCATTTCAGGTGTTGCAATCTGTGTTTGAGAAAACCAATGATGTGCATCTATGCAGAAGACTGTTATCCACTATTAAAACAATCTGGGCATTGGACAACATGAACTTCTTCATCCTAGAATGGACACTGCAGCCCATCTTGCAGTTTGCTGAGATCATTCATCTGAAGCCATCTCCGGTTCAACTCCAGTTCTTCCAATTAATTGAATATGTAGTCTTCAAGCTCTCCTATATCCCTCATGAAGTTCTGAAAAAAATTCAGGTTTTGATAAAGGAGAACTACTCGTGGCCTTGTACAGTGGCAGCACTAGAGTGCATACAGAGCATCACCACGAGGGATGAAATCTTCACTGATATCTTTAGAGACTCTGGACTTTTGGGAATGCTTCTTGCCCACTTACGGAAGCAAGCCAAGCTACTAAGGAAGTCAGGTATTGTAATTACTCACTTTAAATTGTAAATCGATGTCTCTTGAATCATGGGTTGTAATAAAGTGGGTCATGCAGTAAAATTGCGTGCTAATGCATTTTCTGCAGCAGGACCTACTGCATAAAATGGACCATGCGGCAAATAATGGATGTTAATAGCTAGTAAATGACCAGGCAAAGGACAATTTTCAAACTTGTTTTTTCCATATTTTTATTCATTATTAGGTGTGTTTTGCCTCAGCAAGTGTGCCTATTGTCGAGGCTACATCCTTAAATATGCCAAGGGTTCTTTGTACTTGTGCAGAGAATCCTATGAGTTCAGATTTAAACTGACAGGTAGCAAAGGGGAGTCACAATTGCTGTGAAGACATTGCAGTCTGCCCACGGGGATCCCATCTCCCACAGGCAGAAGAGGCCAGAAACAGCCAAGGTACTGCAGTCTGTCTACAGGGACCCTATCTCCCATGGGAAGAAGAGGACAGGAAGGCTGCGATCATGGCCAAGGCACTGCAGTATGCTCGTGGGAGATCCTATCTCCCATTGGCAGATGAGGACAGCAAGGGTGCGACTGTGGCCAAGACTGCTGCCATCCACCTGTGGGGATCCCATGTCCTGCTGGCAGAGGACGATGGAAGTCTGCATTGCACTAAGCCTACCTCTAGGCCAGGAAACAACTTAGAAGCAGGGGAGATGGAGATGCAGAGGAGGCAGGAGACATTTGAAGGGACAGTGGGCTTGCGAAAGGAAGAATGGCAAATGATCTATGGAATTCCCTCTGCATGATCAGTGTCAGGGTGATTTACCTCTGACATGGGCAGAGAACTTGATCAGGTATGTCAGGCTACATATTCCTATTCAATTGGGGAACTTGTAGCATCTAAATATCTACTGTCTTTTACAGCTTACACATATGCTTCTACAGGCATGGCATACATTTCCTATTTCTTTAACCGACCGTATATTTCTTTATCGCATGACATTGGTGCAAAAGTGGTTGTATGCATTTCAGGTGATGTTGCACTTGACGAATATAAAAGCAAAATTAGCATCTTCTTGTTTGAGAAATTTTTTATGGCAGAGATGGTGAGCATGGATAGCACTTTAGCAGCTTGCATTACAATTTGTGAAAGGAGGACTGGGTCTTTCTGATCTGAGATGTTACAGTTTGGCTAGTGGATTGTGCTGTTGCCATGACTGATTGCATGGCACTAGCAATTATCTGGATTATGACATGGAGCAAGCCATTTGTAGTTCACTCTGACCAAGTTTTGTGCTGCCTGCAATGGAGTCTGCCTTGCTTTTTGACTTGAGGGCTCACTTGTTGGTCAAGCATGTTTGCCATACTTTGCATAGTGCTTGCAAATGAATGGGCACACCACCATTCACCTCTCTTTGGCTTCCAATAATGAGGAATAGGGACTTTCCTTCTGGTATGTAGAGCGGTATATTTAAGATTTGGTTTGCCAAAGTTCTTCATTCTTTGCAGAGGTTGTAAATGGAGAATAGAAAAGGAATACTCCCCTTGGACATTCTTTGTATGCATATTTACAGCTGTGCCATTATTATAAAGGGCTGTTGTCGGCAGATTTGGCGGAAGACCAGGCAGATCAATTAGAGAGTACTTTATGCTTTGTTAGTGTGTGCCCAAGTTGATGATTTTGCATCGTGTGTTGCAATTCCTTGCTGCTGGAGGAGGATTTTGAATGAATTGAATTTTCAATTTTCTGCCGAGTCGCAGGTTCACATAGATGCTGCAACTATTTTGAAAAATTAGACAATGTCCATGCAATTACTGGATAATATACTAATGCAGGAGCAACAGTATATTTCCCTATACTGTGTTGTGTATGCTACCCTGTCGGAGACCGCTCAGTGTGTCAAATGTGGAATGGACAGTGTCACCTTGAGACACATTTTCTGAACTTGTCCCCGTATCCAACATTTTTGGACTTCCTGTTACGCTTTCTTAATAATCTATTAGGAGTCACCCTATTGCTCTCTGTGAAAATTCTTTTATTTGTTGACTTACAAGAATTTCCCTAAGGAGGGTAGAGAAAACGTTTTCTACATATGACCATCTTATTGGGCTAAAAATGTATTTACTTCAGTAGAGGAAAGTTGAGCCGCCTAGCTTTGGACAGTGTCGGACCCAACTAATAAGTCTAGAGTAGACACTATCCTAACATTATATGGATACATTTTCCATATAGAGTTAGGCCTGTTATTTCTGCATTAGATGTAGAGGAATAGTTATTGTGCGACTACAGCTAGATTCGAGAGGTGCCAATTTGAAGCTGACAGCACATTACCAGAAACACTTGGGGGGGGGGGGGGTAGTATTTTAAAAGCACGATTCTTGCTTTGGACATCTGCAAGCAGGCATGCAGATATCCAAATCATAGAGATGTCTCCAGAGACATTTTAGAATCTAGATGTCCGGAGTCACACCTAAGGTTATACCTGTTCCAGGCATGAACAGGCATCTAAAAAGCGATTGTGTTTTCAGGCAAATGTCTGGAGGTTGTGGAGAAGGAGCCACACTAATACCCCTCTATTTAGAATCTGTCAATGAACACTGACAAGGAATAGGGGCTCCATGTCTCTGTTTTGCTATGCTGCTGGATGTCCTTTTATCCTAAGTTTCTAGAGATGGGAGTCCCCACCCCATGCTTTTCTAAGATGGATGTCTATGTGGCTGCCTGCATGGACATCCATGTCAGTGACGTCTATGTTCCTAAAATTGGCCAAAGACACAGACATTTTTCTGCACGTTCTACCCTGGACGTCCCGAATTTAACTTGGATGTCCTTTGTAAAATGCCAATAGGGGGCCCGAAGATGTGGGGTTGGTGTGGGGTCTGTTTGTGTGGGGGAATGTCTTTTCGGTCAGGATCAGGGAATGGGAGAGATCTTTATTAGACCACCAACCCCTTTTAGAGGTCCTGCAGGGGTATCAGGCCAACATTTCCATGAGTAATGCAGCTTACAACATTAAGGGGCTCTTTTATTAAAGGATGCTAAGGTGTTGCACCTAACACACTGAAACAATGACACATTAGGTGCAACAGCACTGCATTAATTGTTGAGAGGTGTTGAAAGCATTTCCCCAGCAGTCAGCATGGAACATTTTCCTCTACCGTGGGCCAAATTATTATGGGTGGACTTAACTTCACCTATTGAGGTACCATTAGGTGAATCCACACTAATGCAGTTAGTGTGCATGTGAACCCAGCACTAACTTCTCTGAGCTCATCACACCCGCTCTCCGCCCCTAAGTCCCCCACTTGTGGCCCCAGCTGGCCATTCATGTCCCAGTGTGCCTTCAGTGTGCACCAGAACACGCACTGTCAGCTAGCACCCTTTAGTAAAAGACCCCCTAAGTGCAAGCTGTGCTATTCAATTGCATGATAATGAAGTACTTTACATCTATTTTACATGATTTGCATCTCATTATTTAAATATCTTTGTGTTACCAAAACATGTTTTAAGGGCAAATAACTAAAATAATGCATTATTTCCATGATTCACATTAGTAACTAGCACCCTTGGATGGGCAAGTTCCATGGCGATTTGAGTATTGACAAGTTATTTGATTGGTTTGAATGTAAAACCTTTCCCCACTGGTTTTGTTGTCTGTGTCTTTGGAAAAAGCACTGCTTGAAATTTATTTTTTATTACAGCTGGAAATACAGAGTGCCCTTGTGAGCAGGAAAGTGAGAGGGAGCTGACGTCTATAAGACTGAAGGTTGTGGCCACCCTTACTCTAGGGTCTGTCAGAAATACAGGTATGAGGAAGAGCTGAAAAGCACACAAATAAACCCAAAGATGCCCTATTGAAATGTTTAGCACAAACAGCTGAGATAAAATTTTAGAACGTTTTGATCATTTTGATTATCTTTTTGTCACCTACATTTTCTTCTTGACATTGTGATAAGCCGTGTGTGAAAACCTTTTGGACATTCTCTAACAACTGATTTGTCTCTGTGTTTCTAGTAAGAAATCAAAGGTCAGTAGACAGGTTGTTGATGATAACTTTTTACTAAACTTGCTTCCAGTGACAAATATTTTAAGTTGAACCAATAAAAAGGTTTCATCTATAGCTTGTTTGCAGATCTCTGCCTGCAGTGGACTAACACATCATCTTCACTGCTTTCGTTCAAGTGTTTTATTAAGTACAATGTAAAAAAAAAACATCTGAAATTACACAATGGACATTTTGTTATTTGGGCCAGTTTTCAAAAGGTGTGTGTATCTGTAAAGTCTTGGGGTTCTTTTTATTCACAGACTTTGTCAGTTTTCAAATAAAACAATAATCATTGAACCCTGAGTTGGGAAAAGTAACTGTACAAATCTACTCCCTGCTATTAATATGGGTACTTATCCTATGTAAAGACATGTGTGTGCAATCATATATTTATCTATGTGAAAAGCCTCTGCATTTAGCAGAACTAAGCTCATAAGTATATACACAGTGGCCTTTTTGCTAAACTGGAGAAATGGACAGCATTTCAGGGAAAACAAAGCAGCTTTACTTCTGTCCCAGCTTGCTAAACCTCCTCAAGCTGGTTCTCCCGGCCCTTCCTCCAGCCCCAGTTAACGTTCCTACCTCAAAACTCCCTTGCATGGCTTGCCTTGGAAGAACCTCTGGCTCCACGGGCCTCTCTCCCTCCTGCAGCCTGCTGGGTTCCTAACCTCTCCCTTGAGCCACGCCTTCCCAGCTCTGAACACTGGGCTGCAGACTCTCTTAAAGGAGACTGTTGATAACCCTTTGGAGAGGGATAGATAACATTCTAGTACCTCATTACATACAGTCATTACTTTTTGGTGTCTTATTATTCATTACTGTTTGAATATTTTTTTTCTTTATATATACAATTTTTCATTCAAAATTACATAAGTAAATAAGGTATACAAAAGAAGCGAAGGTAACAAAGAACAAATTAAACATTCCAGTATCCAAGTCCACATCAAGGGAACCAAGGTTCAACAATATAAACCACATAAAATGAAAACATAATCAGGCCACATTGAGCCAAGTAAAGGAGACAAAACATTACTATCTACTTACTAACCTCCCCAACATCACCCCTCCACCCCACCAAAATGTTTTCCACAAAAAACAATGTATCACCCTTTAGACTGACAATACACTTAGAAGGAAAACACAAGTAAAGTGAAGCCCCTAAGGCCAAAACTTGGGGCTTCAAAGCAAGGAACCTTGTCCGGCGGAGTTGGTAACCGGAGATCTGTACCCGTCGCTCTCCCTCCGCCTTACTTTTTCCTCTTAGCTTGCATCTCTTTCAAAAACTTCACAGACACCACATTTGGAAAACACCAGGTCACAGCTTTATTGCCCAAGTAACACTTTAACATTTTAACAAGAACAACAACTTAGCCAAATATCCCCCCCCCCAGCGGAGCGATACCTCACCCGCCATACTATTAGCAAGGTGACCTCGCTTCCGCACCTGGCCCGGTCACCACCAGTCCAGATACTACCACCCCTGCCCGACTTCACCTTATCACTAGCAAAAGTCGTCTCGGGGTTCTCCGGGTCGCGGGCACCCTGCCCACGCCCCAAGTAGCCTCTGGCTCTGGACCCCAGAAACCTCCGGGATCCCGCCAAATCATTCCCCCCCCCAGCTGTGACACCCCCTGTAACCCCCCAACTGACCCTCCAATTAATGGGTGAGAGGGCGGGACACTGGTCGCCGCCTGGTCTTCGACCATGAGCTGTACGGGCGTCTCCGTCGCCGCAGCACATGGTCCTCTTCTTTCCCTGATTGGCTCTCGCCGCGCACGACCCCGCGGCAGAGCCAATCAGTTTAAATGACGCAGCACGCGTCATAGTGTCTCCTCTCTCCCACCGCTTCCCCCCCCCAAGGGCAGGGACCCGTGCCGGGCCGCACCACCGGTTACCAGCAGCCGCCGGGACCTTGCCCACGGCCTTCAATTAACCAGAGATCTGTACCCCTCGCTCTCCCTCTGCCTTACTTTTTCCTCTTAGCTTGCATCTCTTTCAAAAACTTCACAGACACCACATTTGGAAAACACCAGGTCACAGCTTTATTGCCCAAGTAACACTTTAACATTTTAACAAGAACAACAACTTAGCCAACTATCCCCCCCCCCAGCGGAGCGATACCTCACCCGCCATACTATTAGCAAGGTGACCTCACTTCCGCACCTGGCCCGGTCACCACCCTTCCAGATACTACCACCCCTGCCCGACTTTGCCATATCACTAGCAAAAGTCGTCTCGGGGTTCTCCGGGTCGCAGGCACCCTGCCCATGCCCCAAGTAGCCTCCGGCTCCGGACCCCGGAAACCTCTGGGATACAGCCACCGGCATAGTCACACCATGTGACTTTGCCACCCCCCCTTACCTGGGCTCAAGCTGTGACCTGCCCGCATTGCCCCTCACCACCCGCTCCAATGCTTCCTTCCAATCGTTCAGGAGAAGGTCCACCCCCACCGGGGCCAAATGTATGCCATCATTCCTGTACAAACCGGAACAAGCCACATCCACCAAATCATGCTGCACTTGATATCCCCCATGCTCCACCACCCACCTCCCGATCTGCCTATTGATCTTTGTCAACCCGCGAGACCAGCGCCGCTGCCCCCAGCACACCGGCCTCGGGATGACATCTGACCAAATCAGCACCACCCCTTCAAACATTGCCAATATTTGAGCAAAGTCCCTCTTTGCAGCATTGATCAGCTGCTTGCAGGTCCACGACGCCAAATCATTTCCTTCCAAATGCAAAAGCAGGAACCTTAGTGGTGTCCTCCAACGTGCATGGTGACGAAGCAAGGGCATCAGCTGAGGCCATTTTAGCCCCCTCTCTCCCAGCCATGAAATGACCACCGCTGCAGGCTCCAACCCCAGGTTCCACCCGATAGGCCTCGCCTCCGCACGCCGTCCCGCCCAGAACACAAACGAATGCCCCAACATCCAACAGCCCAGCACACTTCCACCCCGATCTGGAAAAGAAAACAATGGTTAATTATCAGCACCCCCCCCAGCCCCTTCATAACCAAACATAATTCTGAAAAGCTCTGGACCGCCACCTTCCAATTGCTTGTAT
Organism: Ichthyophis bannanicus; assembly: GCA_033557465.1. Taxonomy (NCBI): domain Eukaryota; kingdom Metazoa; phylum Chordata; class Amphibia; order Gymnophiona; family Ichthyophiidae; genus Ichthyophis; species Ichthyophis bannanicus. Next base: position 700,339,985 of record CM066034.1, on the reverse strand, counting down.
CTGTAGGCCTGACATGCCAGCACTTGCTGCGCTAGTCGCTGCCCCGATGCGAAAGGAATGCGCCGCAAATTGGCTAGCTTCCTCCCCATCCTCTGCAGCCCCAAACGCAACACCGCTGTCACTTGATATCTTGTGACCAACAAGGCATCCTCATGCACAAAAAGCCCACCCCCAACCAACTGGCGACCCTCGAGGAACAACCGCATTGCTGCTACTGGGCACGTGTCCCCCTCTATCGCTCTCAGAACCACCCACCGGCCTCTGCCTCGCTGGTCCATTTTCGATCTTTTCAACAGGACCCTCAAGCAATCCCCGTCCACGTGCACATGCTGCCTCTGCAAGCTGTTCCCCACACTCCTCTTTGTGGACTCTGCTACTAATTCCCCCACCCGGAACGCCCCAAAAAAGACCAAGCAGAATATTGCCTTAAATAGCTTGGCTTCGTACCCTGAAGCCGCCACCGCCGGCAAAGCCTCACACAGATCTCTCAGCAAGTCATGTGTTACCGGGCGGCGCTGATCTGGCATAACCGGCCTCGCCTGCCCCCATCCCTGCATCAACTTCCTCACTAAAAATCCCTCACCCAATGGGGCCCAACCCACCGCTTTCGCGAAATAAACAAAAGCCCGCCAAGTGCCCCCTAACAGACCCCTGAGACGCACCCTGCCTCTTCGCTCTGATTATGTACCTCCCAAGTAATTGATCCGGAACCACCCCCCCCCCCCCACACCACCCTTGCGCCTGCAAGAATACAACCACCCTCTCACAGCCTCTGCAATATGCCTCCCAAGTTTTTTCAGCCACCGAGTTGCACAGCATCTCTTTCATCTCCGCAGGCCACAGCTCCATAAGCTCCAAGGAACCTCCAATCCCACCGCATCTGCCTCTGGCTCCAGCTGCCGGAAACGATCCCACTGCAAATGGGAAAGAGCATCAGCAATGCCGTTATTGTGACCCGGTATGTGCCGTGCTCTCAATGTCACATTCCGACACAAACAGGATAACACAACTTTGCGCATCAAGGCCGTCACCTGGCCGCACCGACGCGTATAATTATTCACCACACTCACAACTGCTTCATTGTCGCACCACCATGCCACTTTTTTGTTATTCAACTTACCTGGCCACAACTCCAAAGCCATCAAAATCGGGAACAGCTCTAAGAACTGTGGTGGCGAGACTGTAGTAGAGCCTGAGAAAATGGTGAAAAAACAGTCATTTTCCTCTGAGCAAAGAAATAGTTCAGGGAGTTTTAGGATTAAAAATCCAGCTAAAGAAAAAAACTGCATTCACAGAGCTGTTGATAGTGAGCCACGCCCCAGCTCAAAGGTAACCAGGGGAGGTGACGAGGATTACCCAGGGGTGGAGCTTGAGGCTATAGAGCATTCACACTCATATAAGCTCAGGGAAGCAAGGAAGAAGGGGACGAACGAAGGAAGGAAGGAGAACACGAGGGAAGGGGTGATCACGAGGGAAGGTGTGTCCAAGAGAGGAGACTCTTGCAAGGAAGCAGGAAGTAAGGAAACCAGGAGGAACCCTGTGAGAGGAAGGTGTTCCAGCAGCTGTCTCAGGAGGAATCCCTATTGCACGCAACATTCAGGAAGCTCTAGTTCTGAAGGTAATTCAGCTTGTAAGAGAATTACAGCTGGCTGGGAGGACGGGAGAGTTTGCCCTGTGGAAAATGCTGGTTATGAGCAACGTACGGGAGTGTCCTTAGGAGAGCCGGTAAGAAGTGTGTCCTCTTCAGCAAAGTCTGGGAAGAGACTGGGTGCTAGAAGAAAGGTGAGCACTTTGGAAACCTTACAAAGTTTGATAAAGGATAAGGATCTCCTCAAGCCTTCCACTGTCCCTCAGTGTAGAGAGGAATTCCAGTGGAGAAAGGTTTTAAAGTTGTTACAGAAACTAAAACCTGCAGTTCCAGATGCTGAGTCCAGCCAGGTGCCAATTGACTTAGATGATGAGGGCATGCAGACAGATGAATGTGCTTCAGATAATGTTTCCTCAGTTTCGGAAATGGACTGCTCATTCTGTGTGTGCCAGAAGTGAGAAAGCTCTAAGGTTTTAAAGTTATAGAAAACCAAGAAGCTTATCTAAGTGCTTAACCTGCTGGAGAATTATGCAAATGAAGTGCTAACGTTCTTGTGCTAGCCAGGAAGATTCAAAGGACTGATTTGAATGCTTGCAGCCTGGAAGCAAATGTTTAGCAGTTTGAAGGAAAGGAAGCAAATGTTTAGCAACTTGTAGAAAGAAGTGAAGTGCTGTACAGAGCTCAGCTGAAGTAGAGGTTTGTGCTGAACCAAGCCAGGAACCTAAAGCTAAAATCTTTAATGAAGGAAAAGATTTACTGCTGTGTTAAACAAGCTGAGAAACAGTGCTGCTGTGTTTGCTATAACAGTTTGCTATAACAGTTTGCTATGAAGTTTTTGCTTCCTTTTTCAATGGAGAAGCATCCCATTTATGTTGTTGTAATTGTGAACTGCTGAAAAGAAAAGTTCATTGGCTAAGAAGAAAAAAATAATAAATTTCCTGTTTGCCTTGAAAACCTCGGCCATTCTTTATTACACAACTACACTACCCAGCAGCCTTGGCTCTGGGAATCCAACTAACAGAAAAGGGACATTAAGAGGTACGCCCCCTACTCCTAGGCAACCGCCTAGCCAGTAGGAGGTGCGACACAGAACGTGATATTCTTTAAGAGTCCCTCATCTCCCCATGCTGCTGGCCAACTCCCTGTACACCATGCCCCTCCAAAATAAATACCTAATCCCACGCCCCCCGCCACGTCCGTGTACAACTGCAACTCCTCACTTGAATGCTCTTCCTCCATCAGGACAGCCGACCCATTGAAATCAGTCAAGAAGACATCCCACACTAATAAGTCTTCGCGCATGCTCTTGGGTAATCTGAATACGGTGATGCGGTTTAAACACACCTGCCGTTGCAACCGCCAACCTCCGTATGAATACCCGACCCATCGGAATGACTCGACATGCAAAATTCAATGACCCTAACAGAGCTTGCATTTCCTTCAAAGTGTTCTTCGCTGACACCAGCGCATTCGCCACCAACACCCTTAGCTTCACCACTTTCTCAGGTGGCAGGCGCGCCACCATTTCCACTGAATCCAACTCAATGCCCAAAAAGGTGATCCTAGTCGCTGGTCCTTCCATCTTCCCCTCTGCTAGCGGCACCCCCAATTCCTTAGCCACCTCCACAAAACCCTCTAACAAAGCCCTACATTGGGAAGTCTGAGCTGCCCCAACAAACAAAAAATCATCGAGGTAATGAACAACATCGGGCAGCCCACTCGCCGCACAACTACCCACTGCAGAAAAGTACTAAACTTCTCAAAGCACGCACAAGACACTGCACAGCCCATGGGCATGCATTTATCGAAATAATACTCTCCTGCGACCTGGAAACCAAGTAGATGAAAGGAAGATGGGTGCACAGGCAGCAAGCGAAACATGGCCTCAATGTCCACCTTCGCCATCAAAGCCCCCCGCCCGGCCTTCCGGACTAGCCCAATCGCTTTGTCAAATGAAGCGTAATGTACTGTGCAGCATTCCCGAGGAATGTGATCATTTACCGATGCCCCCTCCGGATAAGACAAATTATGAATTAGCCGGAACTTACCTGGTTCTTTCTTCGGAATAATCCCCAATGGAGACACCACAAACTTCCTAAACGGGGGCTCCAAAAAAGGGCCCGCTATCCTGCCCAACTTCAACTCTCCATCTAATTTGGCTTTCACCACATCTGCAAAACGGCGTACCGACAGCCCATTCCTAGCAGCCGCGGCCCCGACCCCACCCTGGACTGGAATTATAAATCCATCACGAAACCCTCCAAGCAATACTTCCCTATCCTGCTTTTTAGGATAAAGGTGCAGCCACTCCCTCAAAACCCCAACCCGTACGGGCGAGGGGGCTACGCCAAACTCTGCCCTCTCACTTGTCAGTCGGCAATGCGCTCCCCAAGAGTCCCTTTTTAATACATTTTGTCGCCGAGTGCCCTCCACCGCAGATCGTACATGCATGCCGGAATTTGCAGTCAGGGAAAGGGCAGGAGGACTTGTTAAATCTCCAACACACATCCCCCCCCCAACCCCCTGCTTGCTCGTGATACCAACTCCACCCGCACGAAAGGAACGGTTCCCCACAGCATTAGCTCCCCCCCCCCCCGGATTTCACCGCAACTCACCCCCCACCTGCCGTACTCGACCTCATTGACATTTGTGTGAGCCACAAGTTGATATCCTGGCTGCCCCAAGACAACGACTTGTTCTCCTCCATTTTATCCCGAACCATCTCGTCGTAATTCAACCATGATCACCCTTCGTTCGTCTGAGATGCCTCAAGAATAGAGTCCGCATATGACAAAAGCATCCCATATTGTTCCGGGTACCACTGACCCCACACACTCGCCAATCGCAAAAAGGCCCTAACCCAATTCACCACTGTCCGCGCCACTTTTCTGACCCTCCCAGCCTTTTCATCCTCTTTCCGTTTTTTCTTACTTTCCCCTGAGCGCTTACCACCCTCCAAAAGCCGGAAAATGTCAATATACCGCCTCTTCTGTATCCTAAGCCTCAACTTTTTTGGCACCCCTTCCCACAACTCCGACAACGCTGTCACCGCCGCCGTCCCCCCACTGGAAGCGCTCTTCTCTACGCTCTTCCCATTCCCAGCCGACGATCCTGTGGACGAACTAGAGGACGAAGACGAGGACGATTCCGATCTGCGCCTCCGACGGCATGTATGGCGCCTCTTCCTGGTAGCCTTCCCAGACCTCTCTACACGCTCCCCCCTACTGACGCCACCAGCCTGCTCCGTTCGCAACTCACCCATCTCCACCGCAGCCGGCGACTCCAGCACCAGTCGTGATTGCACCTCGCGTGAAGCATCATCGACCATCCGCAGCTCACTCTCTCCACGTGCCTCTGCTCCGCCGCCAGGGCCTCCACGTGCAGTCATCGCCTGTGCTTCCCTGCCCGCTGCGCTGCATTGCTGCACTCTGCCATGAATCGCTCCTGGGGACGCCATCGCCGGAACCTGTGGAGACAAAAAAGGCACAACCGGAGGGGGAACAACCGCAGGCCATGCCGACGGTCCTGGAGTGGCCCTGCCCACCCCCCATCCAATGCTCCCACCCCTGCTGTCCCCCAGCCCCTGCCCCACCCGGACTCCCCCAGAACATACCACCCCCCAACACCCGCCGGAATCCCGTACCCTGCCCAATCAGCAACATTCCACGCCCCCCTTCCGCCTTGGCCTGCCTCATCCCCAACAGCCAACACCCGGTACTCTTCTCCCTCAAACCACCCCACACCACCTCCTTCGGCCACACTCTGACGCTCCTCAGAGCCCCCAGCTCTCATACCCCCCCTTTCCCCTGCCGCTCCCCGTGCCTGTCGCCCCCGCCCCACCCCCTCCCGCTGCCCCACTCTTGGTGGCCTTCCATGTCCCCTAGTTGCAGGCCCAACTGACCCAGCAGCCACTTCCGCCGCCACACACCCTTCCTGGACACCTGAACCCCGTTTGCACCCCTTGCCTCCCCCTTTTCCTGCCCGGCCCTTAGCCCTTTGCCCTGAAGCTGCCTTGCCACCTACCGGCCCCCCTCCGACACTCCGTTTCCCTCCTGGCATCCTCCTTCCCAGGTCCCCCAAACTGCCTTCTCTTTTCCCCTTATAAATAAAATACCCGCTTTTTGCTTTTTTTTCTTATCCCCGTACACCCAGACTTTGCTCCAATAATCTCCTCAATTATTTAATCCCTTTGCCTATCCTACCTTTCTCCGCTCAACCGGCCACCTACCCGGACCCCCCTCCCGATACCCACTTTGCGCTCTGTAGGCCTCCACACAAAACCGCCGCGATGATCAACCCCCAGGACACTCGTCCTGCTTTCCTTGCACCGCCGCCGATCGCCGCAGCCGCCGCCACCGCCGAACCCCGCCGCCGCTACAACCCTGCAACTCCGACAAGATCACTGCCACACACTGGTCGCCGCCTGGTCTTCGACCATGTGCTGTACGGGCGTCTCCGTTGCCGCAGCACATGGCCCTCTTCTTTCCCTGATTGGCTCTCGCCGCGCACGACCCTGTGGCAGAGCCAATCAGTTTAAATGACGCAGCACGAGTCACAGCGTCTCCCCCCTCCCACCGCTTCCCCCCACCCAAGGGCAGGGACCCGCGCCGGGCCGCGCCACCGGTTACCGCGGACTTCAATTTACCCCGCATAACATCGGGAAGTACATTTAAATGTTGTCCACAAACACTAACCACCTTGTTCTTAAAAAAAGCTCTAAGAATTCAAATTTTAACAGCTTTAGAAACAAATGTTACAAGGCGCGTGGCTTGTAGATTAATAATTTTGAGGGAGCCCTCTAAAAAGACCATAATATCTTGCACCGTTTAGGACGGCACATAATATGCATGTACTAAGAACATAAGATATGCCATACTGGGTCAGACCAAGGTCCATCAAGCCCAGTATCCTGTTTCCAACAGTGGCCAATCTAGGTCATACGTACCTAGCAGTTTCCCCAAAAGACACAGGTTCTGCAATGCTCGTACTGGGTCAAGCATTGGTATCCTGGGTCCCTTCTTAATAATGGTTTATGGACCTTTCCTCCAGGTACTTGTCCAAACCTTTTTTAAACCCAGCTACACTAACAGCCTTTACTACATCCTCCGGTAACAAATTCCAGAGTTTGATTACACGTTGAGTGAAAAAATATTTTATTTTATTAGTCTTAAATAGTTTGCCCTGTAGCTTTCTTTGCATGTCCCCTAGTCTTTCTATATTCTGATAACGTAAACAATCGAACTACGTTTACCCGTTCCACTCCGTTCATTAATTTATAGACTTCTATCATATCTCCCTTCAGCCGTCTCTTTTCCAGGTTAAAGAGCCCTAACCTTTTTAGCCTTTCTTCATAGGAGTATCCTTCCATCCCCTTTACCATTTTGGTGGCTCTTCTCTGAACCTTTTCTAATAACGCTATATCCTTTTTAAGATACGGCAACCAGAATTGCACACAATATTCAAGGTGCGGTCTCACCATGGAACGATATAGAGGCATTATAATATCTTTTGTTAAATTTCCATTCCTTTCCTTATGATACCTAGCATTCTATTTGCTCTCTTGGCCGCCGCTGCACACTGGGCCGAGGGTTTTAACATGTTATCCACAATAACGCCTAAATCTTTTTCCTGGGTGGTGGTTCCTAATGTGGAACCTTACATCGTGTAACCATAGTTTGGGTTGTTCTTCCCTAGGTGCATAACTTTGCACTTGTCCACATTAAATTTCATCTGCCATTTTGATGCCCAGTCTTCCAATTTATCAAGATCCTCTTGCAATTTTCCACAATCCTCTTGGGTTTTAACAACTTTAAATAGTTTTGTGTCATCTGCAAATTTGATAACCTCACTCGTTATTCCACTTTCCAGGTCATTTTTGTCTATATCTACAGCTTGAGATATAGCTAACACCTCTTTAATGTACTTTCTCAATAGGATCTCCGAAGACAGAAGATGCGTTTGTGGGAAATTTAGGAAACTTAAATTCCATTCCCGAAGTGTATTCTCAATGCCTCTACTTTACTTATGCAGTAACAGGGAATCTTTAGCTGCTGTCACATTCGTGGATGCAGCATTTACACCTGAGTGTCCAACTTTGCCACGAAACTATGCAATAAAGAAGCCTTATAATCAATATGCTGCAAAGAAGCCATGGCTTCCTGAAAGAAAGTACACAAAGAAGCAGTCATTGAGCTCAATTTATCATCTATACTTTTCATAGCACCCCAAACATCTCTCAAAGTTATCTCTCCCTTGGGTTCAATAACAGCGAGGCCAGCAGAAACACTAGACTCGCCAAACTGTACTGGCTTAGGTAACTTCACATCAGGTGTAGAGGAGAGGAGGGGTGTGGGACAGGGCGGCGGAGTCCTCCCTTCAGAATTAAGGGAGGCTCCTTCAGATGACTGAACGCTGAAAAGCAGGACTAGGTGCTTATCCATGGGGCCTGCCTGCCTACTATCTGACCCCTGAACCTTAACTCCAGGTTTGTTTTTCCTTTTACCCATTACAAAAACTCATAACAATATAATACCTGACAAACAGGGTATACACACACTTCAGTGCCGCTGTATTGCTGAAGGGGCACCTATCAGCCCCTTTGTCCAAGCCCCTTTGGACCACGCCCTGTGGTCACAATCCATGGTCATAGAAATACAGCGATTCTGCTCTAATAGATAACGATGGGGTTCTTCACAGGTTCCGGTTGCCGCCTCGGTTTCTGGACAAGTGCCAAACACTGGAATCTGATCCACTCAGTGGCTTTTCCCTTCAGCAGTCAAGCAAGCCAATGGTGAGGCCAATAACAGTCTCTCAGAAGTTGAGCCTGGGTTCCCTGAATATTTCTTTAATTGGTTTTTCACTTTGAAAATGTTGTCATCTCATTAACAGCCTCTCTAGTACCAGACAGATTGTGAAATAGCACAAAACCCTACAAAGGTTCACTGAAGATCTATAAAACAAATCTACCATATCGTAACAACACCAGCTTCTAAAATTAACACAATTAGAAGCCAGCCAGAAAAGAGCAGCACCATAAATATTGCAGTGGGCCTTATAACATCCTTACACCTACAGTATTCTGAAAATTGAACAGGCCGGATTACTATAGATCCAACAAAGAAATACCATGCTAACAACACCTGGTCTTGGACACACAGGCAGAACACAGTTAGAACGTACAGGATTAATAACAAACTCAAAGTAGAAATATGTAGACAAAATTTGTGCAGCTAGGCTCTGCATGCAGTGCAACACAAGAAATAGAAACAGTGATGCATTTCCCTCGGTACTGTGCAAAATATAAAGATGGCATATATAACATCCAAAAACGGACATATTCCAGTCATTAAACTGAAAAGAAATTCTTTATCGTTTAGCTGTTTTATTTGTCTAATTGCCTTGGTCCTGGTATCTGGTTTCTGCGTCCTCTGTCTTCTCTTAACTCTTTCCAGAGTCCTCAATCCACCTGCCACTTCCCTCCACTCCTGTCTTCTTCACTTGCTTTCCTACATCCATCTTTGACATTGATCTTTTTCCTTTTAACTTTCTTCCATTTATTTTTCTCTCTTTATCAACTCAGATTTCATTTTTCTTTCTTATATCCAGTTTTCAGTCTCCCTCTTTTTACAACCCTCTCATTTAATCTCTATCCTTCCCCAGCCACTTATTCCTTAGTCTATAGCTCTTTCCTTTCTCTCTTCCACCTTCCCTGTGTTCAGCATCTATCCCCTTTTCTCCTGCCCTGTCTTGTCTTTCCTTCTCTCCCCAATCTCACGCTTCTCCTCTTTTTCTCATCCTATCCCCTACATGTCCAACATTCCTTCTCTCTCCCTCACTCTGTGTCCAGTATTTCCCCATTTTACCCCACCCCATGTCCAGCATCTGCTTTCTATCCCTCTAAATCCTCTATCATAGGTCCAGCATATACCCACACTCCTAATGGACTTTAGAAGGAAATTAGACACACCTTCTTCAAGGAACATTTTGGCAATAATGACAAATTCCCAGCCCTACTCTCCCTGTAATCCTAACTGAACCAAATAGCACCCACCTCCCCCGATCCTCTCTCCCCCACATTTATTCATGACAACCTCTAGGGTTAGTATACTTATGTTCAATTTTCAAGGTTCTATGTAACCCCATGTTATCTGTTGCATGTAAACTGCCTTGGCTCTAAGATTAGGCAGTATATGAGCCACTTAAATGAATAAATAAATACATATCCACCATCTGCTCTCCATCCCCTTATATCCTCCACCCTATGTCCAGCCTCTATCCACAACCCCTACCTGTGTCTTTCATTTGCTTTCTACCACCCCGCACTGCGTGCCCAATATTTGACTTCACCTCCCCCCCACCTTGTGTTCCAGCATCTGTCCTCTTTCATCCTGACCACACTTCCTATTAAACATCTGCTCTCTGCCCCTCATGTGCAACATTTGCCCAGCATTTCCTTTCTGGTCATTTCACCCCTCTTGGGTCTGATTCTATCTCTCATGGCTATCCCCTTTGTACGTCTGGTCTGAGCCGGACGTACAAATGGGATCAGAAGCACGATCAGGCCTGCACATGCAGTCAGCCTTTTAAATGGAGCCACGGCACCATGGCATCATGGCTCCATTTAAAAGCCGCGATGCCGGCTGCCACAGGAAAAATGTTTATTCCCCGCAGCCTGACCCCCCAATCTGGCCTCCTAAGGCCATGGTCGGGTTGCGGAGAAAAAACCCTGCCCCCCCCCCAACTCCTTCCACGCCCCGAGGTTGAAAAAAAGAAATGTCGTGGGAAGTTATTCCACCTCGGAAGTGGAATAACTTGACCGGTCATTTTGCTGGCTCTGGACGCACAGGGCCAACATTAGAATCGGCCCTGTACATCCAGGGCTGGCAAACAACCAATGCCCACCCACTCTCCGCTCCCAGGCCGCCTCTTCTCCGCCTCCGACTAACTTCCCTGCAGAACCGGAGGGGAAGTTAGGCGGGGGCTGCTGCCGACATGAATAGCGAGGATGGACGTCCATCCCTGTTCATGTCTCAGAATAACCTCCCTTGTGTCCATCTGCCTAGCATTTCTCTTTCAGCCTTCCACACACCCTCCTGCCCCTTGCCCCCCATCCGTGCCACTTCCACTACCGCTGCCTTTTCTGTGCCTGCAGTAGCCATGATAGTGATAGCGGCGGACTGGCCTATTTGGAAAAGAACTAGGACCCCCAGTGTAAGCACTTTCTTTCTAGAAAAGCTGGTCTGTTCCACCCCTCTCGGATTCATGCTTTGTGTCAGAGAGGGTGGGATCAGACCATCCTTCCTAGTAAGGAAGTGCTTACTGCTGTGTGTTTAATTTTTTTTTTCAAACCAGAGGCCAGTCCGCTGCTGCTGAAGGCACAGAAAAGGCAACAAAAGTGGCATGGGGGGACGGGGAAGGTTGTCACCAAATCAATGGAAAGCCAGCTCGTTTGGGGGGGGGAATCCCCCCCCTCATCCGCCCAAACTACGCCCATGACAGATCCATGAAATAAACTCCTACTTTAATGGATGTCGAGCTATATTTTTTAAGCAGCAGAATGTGTAAAATGTACCAGGATATGACAACGTATATAATACATTGATGCACAGTAAGGTATTAGAAAATTAGTTGTGTAGAGATAATATTTTTATAAGACTAATGTCTTCTCAGCACTTTTGATTTTCTTGGTAATTATTATTTTTTGTGATAGACTAGCAAAGTATTGCTTTTTACTTTCAAATATAGCATTTACTGGTGTATGACAAATAAACTTTGTCTTTTGAATCCATAGTGGTTATAAAAGATTATGGCATGGTTCCTTACATCAAGATCTTCCTGGACGAGGACTATTATCGTGCAAACTCGCTCTCTATTTTGGAACAGCTGTCCATCATCAATACTGAAGAGTACATGAGTACAATCATCGGGGCCCTATGTTCTTCTACTCAAGGAGAAGTCCAGTTTAAGCTGGACCTCCTCAAGGTAGTTCAAGTTGAATTTTGTTCTTTATATTATCTTTTTGATCCAGGAAAAAAGGAAATCATTGAACAGTACCGAAGGTTATGTGCACAGACTGAGTTGTATTTACACACTTAGCTTTGCACCAATTTTGCAGTGGGTAAAGTTGAGCCTGCATATTTAATCATATAGCAACTGAATCTTCAAAATCAAATTTGGGATGTCTCCTGTATAAAACTATATGCCTAACTCTGCAGTAAAGGTGCATGACCAAAAATATAACTCATTGAAGGGTAATTTTATTACATTTATTTACATTTGTTTCAGTTAGGAAAATTACATTTTTACACAAATATCTAGTCACTTAAAGTAACATTTAGGGGTATGTTTACTAAGCAGTGGTCCAGACTGAATTCAATGAAACCGAGGCTCCGATACCGCATGGCAGCCGCTATTGCTGCTTAGTAAACATACCCCTTAGAGTGGATTGCACTGATCCAAAGTCAGGAAAAGAAGCTTAGGACAAACCAAAATCCATTCTTAGAGCACAATAAAAGCAAGGGGGTGATACATAAAGAATGGGACCTTAAGAGAAAGGGGGTCTTTTATTAAAGGGCATTAGCTGACAATGCGTATTCTAGCGTGCGCTGAATGCGCATTGGGACACACACTCCCAGATAGTGCAGGTCAATGACAGTGCAGGATGATTCCTGTGCTGTGTAACTCATATTTAGGGTAGCGAGTGGGTGGGGTAGAGAAGGAGAGTGGGCATGGTGTGCTCCGTAGGTGGCGTTAAGTGCACCCACATTAATGTGCCGTGTGCTAAGGGATAGGGCTTCGCGTTAACTGCCAGGGAAATGCTTTCCATGCCACTGACAGTTAATACAGTGGTATTGCACCTAAGGTGCCATATTTTCAGCCCTTTTGGCGCGTTAGGTGCCATACCCTAACACCCTTGAGTAAAGGGCCCCTAAAGGAAACAAAAGAAAAAGATAACAAATGGACCTAGATGCTACTGTATATTGCCAAGACTCATTTCACAAAGCACCTAACCGCCACAGCTACCCTGCAACAAATGTGATGGTAAATATTGCATTGAGATCTTCAAGTCTAAGAAGGCAAAAGGTGTTTCAGAGAGAAAAATATATATTTAACATTTAAATAGGAAATTAAGCATTGTAGGGATGTTGCAAGCAAAAAGTGGCTTCCAGGGACAATATTTCTTGTCTTACTGCCAACAAAGAATGTCTCCTTTCCTGGGTGGGATTGCTAATGTCTGGATAAATTTTAATAATTTGTCCCCCAAACATTTTTCCAGCTTCATAAAATGTAACGAAAGATCACTCTCAAATATAAAGTTAACCAATTATGTTGCTTTTTCCTTAACTTAAACCCCAGACATGTCTCCTGAAAATTTGGTAAATCTCTAATTACAACTTACTCACAAAGGCAGATAATTGATGTTTTCCAGTTGGTTAAAAATATGTTTTATTCAAAGGTATAAAAGCATTCTCGTGTACAAGCAGAGCCTCCGACAAATACTTCTTAAAAGTTTCATATTAGCAACTTTGGAAAAATTCAGCACTCTCAAATTTAAACAGGTCTTGTTTCTAAGCTTTTGGTGTATAAGGACCTTATCATTTTTCCATTTGATCATTTTATTAAATATTTAGTATCATTACAAACATCACTTAACATGTATCAAACTACACATAACATTTATGTATCAAACTTCCCACAACATTTGTATTTATTAACAATTATATATTCTATTTACTAATTCATATAATATTACTCTAAATTCTCTTTATATCATTCCCTTTCTAACCACCCTCTCCCACCCTCCCCCGCTCATCCAACCTCATCCATTATTGAATTAATATCTTCTCTCCTTTCACCCAATCACCATTTATCCTTCCAATAAAATTGTATTTAAATTTTGCATAAAATCCCTCTCATATTTTCTCTAGCACTCCCACTCATTCTTCCTTCCATTTTTCCAACCACTTACACACTCTTCCATTGTTGCACAACTTTCTCACCTGTGCCCCGCCTCATCTCCGTCAATCTATGCATCAAACACATCTCTGCCACTCTTTTCACAAATCCTGCCTTATGTGGCATAGATTTCCCCAGCCAATGTTGTGCTATTTCATTTCTAGCAGCTACTATACAGTGATGTATCACTCCACTAACTCTCTTTGGAATGTCCACATCTAATTGATAAGAACATAAGAACATAAGACATGCCATACTGGGTCAGACCGAGGTCCATCAAGCCCAGTATCCTGTTTCCAACAGTGGCCAATCTAGTTCATGCGTACCTAGCAATATCCCCAAAAGACACAGGTTCCTCAATGCTTGTACTGGGTCAAGCATTGATATCCTGGGTCCCTTTTTAATAGTGGTTTATGGACCTTTCCTCCAGGAACTTGTCCAAACCTTTTTTAAACCCAGCTATACTAACAGCCCTTACTACATCCTCTGGTAACAGATTCCAGAGTTTGGTTACACGTTGAGTGAAAAAATATTTTCTCCTATTTGTCTTAACTAGTTTACCCTGTAGCTTCATTACATGTCCCCTAGTCTTCCTATATTCTGATAGTGTAAACAATTGATCCACGTTTATCCGTTCCACTCCATTCATTAATTTATAGACCTCTATCATATCTCCCCTCAGCTGTCTCTTTTCCAGGTTAAAGAGCCCTAACCTATTTAGCCTCTCTTCATAGGAGTAGCCTTCCATCCCCTTCACCAATTTGGTGGCTCTTCTCTGTACTTTTTCTAATAACGCTATGTCCTTTTTGAGATACGGTGACCAGAATTGCACACAATATTCAAGGTGCGGTCGTACCATGGAGCGATACAGAGGCATTATAATATCCTTTGTTTTATTTTCCATCCCTTTCCTTATGATACCTAGCATTCTATTTGCTTTCTTGGCTGCCGCTGCACACTGGGCGGAGGGTTTTAACATGTTATCCACGATGACTCCTAAATCTTTTTCCTGGGTGGTGGTTTCTAATGTGGAGCCTTGCATCGTGTAACTATAGTGTGGGTTGTTCTTTCCTAGGTGCATAACTTTGCACTTGTCCACATTAAATTTCATCTGCCACTTGGATGCCCAGTCTTCCAATTTATCCAGATCCTCCTGCAGTTTTTCACAATCCTCTTGGGTTTTAACAGCTTTAAACAATTTTGTGTCATCTGCAAATTTGATAACCTCACTAGTTATTCCCTTTTCCAGGTCATTTATGAATATGTCAAAAAAGTAGCGGACCCAGTACAGATCCCTGGGGTACTCCACTATTCACCCTTATCCATTGGGAATATTGGCCATTTAGCCTTACCCTCTGCTTTCTATCTTTTAACCAGTTCCCGATCCACAATAGTACAGTGCCTCCTATCCCATGACTTATTAGCTTCGCCAAAAGTCTCTGATGGGGGACCTTGTCAAAAGCTTTCTGAAAGTCCAGATACACTATATCAACCGACTCACCTTTGTCTACCTGTTTATGCACACCTTCAAAAAAACATATCAGATTAGTAAGACAAGATCTTCCTTGTCTAAAGCCATGTTGGATGACTATCTACATGCTGTGTAATTTTGTTCTTTATGATGGTTTCTACCATTTTCCCCGGTACTGACGTCAGGCTCACCGGTCTGTAATTTCCTGGGTCACCCCTGGAACCCTTTTTAAAAATTGGTGTTACGTTGGCGACCCTCCAATCTTCAGGTATTACAGATGTTTTTAATGAAAGTTCACAGATTACCAATAGCAGGTCTGCAATCTCATATTTCAGCTCTTTCAACACTCTGGGATGTATACCATCTGGTCCAGGTGATTTGCTACTATTCAGTTTATCAAATAGTTGTAATATATCTTCCCGGTGTAGCGATATTTCTCTCTATTCCTCTGCAGTATCACCTTTAAATACCACTTCAGTCTTGGGTAACATCCCTACATCTTCCTCAGTAAAGACCGAAGCAAAGAATTCATTCAGTCTATCTGCTATAGCCTTGTCTCCTCTTACTGCCCCTTTTACCCCTCTATCATCTAACGGTCCAATTGACTCTCTCACAGGCCTTTTGCTACGAATGTACTTGAAAAAGTCTTTATTTCGTGTTTTTGCTTCCGTAGCAAGTTTCTTCTCAAATTCCCGCTTTGCCTGCCTTATCAATGCTTTGCATTTAACTTGCCAGTGCTTGTGCTGTTTCCAGTTTTCATCATTTGGCTCTTTTTTCCATTTCCTGAAGGTTGCTTTTTTGGCAGCAACAGCCTCTCTGACCCCACCTTTAAACCATGCTGGCAGTTTTTTGGACTTTCTTCCACTCTTCTTAATGCGTGGAATACAGCTGGTCTGGGCTTCGAGGATAGTAGTTTTAAATAATGACCAAGCTTGCTGTAAGTCTTTAACCTTTGGAACCGCTCCTTTTAGTTTTTTCCTAACTATATTCCTCATTCTATCATAGTCTCCCTTTTGAAAGTTAAAAGGTAGTACTGTGGATTCCTTTACTATTTGTCCTCCAATAATTAAATCAAACATGATCATACTATGATCACTATTGCCAAGTGGTCCCAACACCCTTATTTCTTGCACCAGCTCTGGTGTTCCACTAAGGACTAGGTCCAGTATGGCTTCCCCTCTGGTCGGTTCATGAACCAGCTGCTCCAAGAAGCAGTCATTTATTCCATCTAGAAACTTTACCTCTTTAGCTTGTCCTGCCATGACACTGACCCAGTCGATACCGGGGTAATTGAAATCACCCATTATTACTACTCTGTTGTGACTTTTGTTAGCTTCCATGATTTCTTTGAGCATTTCATCATCCATTTGTTCATTCTGGCCAGGCGGTCGATAGTATACTCCCACTGCCATCACCTTCCCCTTCATAAGTGGAATTTCAATCCATAGAGATTCTACAGCAAATTTTGTTCCCTGCAAAACTTTAATCCTTTCTGACTCAATGCCTTCTCTAACATAGAGCGCAACCCCTCCACCAATTTGATCAGCTCTATCATTACAATATAGTTTGTATCCAGGTATCACAGTGTCCCACTGGTTATCCTCCTTCCACCATGTCTCTGAGAGTGCAATCATATCTAACCTCTCATTTAGTGCTATGTATTCTAACTCTCCCATCTTATTGTTTAGACTTCTAGCATTGGCATACAAGCATTTTAGAGACTGTATTTTATTCATATTAATCTGGCTATTGGTAGGCATGGGTAATTTGGCATCTTTATGCTCTGTCTGCTCCTTACTCAAGGGCATTTCGGCTACTATACTCCCTTTTGGAACCTCACTGCTTTTGGTAGTATCCTTCAAGGATACCTTCGTCCGAACCATGCGCTCCTGGGTGACTGTCGGCTTTCCCCTGCTTTCTAGTTTAAAAGCTTCTCTATCTCTTTTTTAAAGGTTAATGCCAGCAGTCTGGTCCCATCCTGATTAAGGTGAAGCCCATCCCTTCGGAAGAGCCCCCCCTTTCCCCAGAATGTTCCTCAGTTCCTAATGGAGTAAACACATCTCTGGCTTTCTTTGTATTCGATATCCTGTCATGTCATACATACGCTCCAAAATCTCAATCCAAAAGGCTTGTATCCACTTACAATTACACCACATATGCAACCAATTCCCTTTCTCATTGCATAATACAAACAGTGGCAAGTATATCCATAGCCACAAGGGTAAAAAAGAATGCTTATAAATTGTTGTTCAGATGGTATCGGACTCCAGTATGTAAAAAAAGAGCTGGAAGGGAGATTAATGATCAGTTTTGGAGGGGATGCAATGAGAAAGGACCTTATCTTTAACTACCTGATCAATCAACTATTTAGAGTCTTTGTACCTGATTTTGAATCGCCCACATTTTGGAAGGGTTATGCGCCCTTGTCTGCGCATAGCCCTCCCTGCCGAACTCAAACCCAAATATTCAATACCGCTGCAACAGCATTGAATATCCGGCGATTACCGCAGAGACAGGAAGCCGCTGGGGCTAACCAGAAAACAGTTATATTGGATGCTGCCCGGTTAGCTCCTGCACCTTAAAGATAGGCGAGGGTTTTTCTCACCTATCTTTAAGGCCCAGATTGCTAACCGGGCAGCATGCAATATCGCTGCTGCCCGATTAGCGATGGTCTCTGCCTCAGCTCCGCCCTGCCCCAGAATGCCCCCAACACGCCCCAATGCTAACTGGATAGCATTGGGGCACATAGGGGACTAAGAAGGAGATATTCAATGGCACTAAACATGTAAGTGCTGCTGAATATTCTCATCTAAGGCATTGGACTGTGAACCGTGTAAATGCCTTTTGAGGAATAAACATTCCCCCCAAAGGTCCTATTTCTTTCGCCAGTGATGTTATTTCTTCTTGATTTTCTTTGAACCAATAAATGTATCCTTCTCTTTACACTAAGGCTAATATATCTTGTGAGCACTTAGCAATAGTCACATCCACTTTTACCAACATTGTCCAGACTGAATGAAAAGATACTTCAGGTAATATAAATAAGGTATTTTTTAATGCGGTATTAGGAAGAGCTTCTGGGAAAACCAGGTATTAAAGTTAGCCATAGTGTTGTGATTGCATTCCCTAAGGGAAATTATAAATATCAAGCATGGAAATATTGTGATCAAACATTGGAAGGACCAGAATGGAATGATCCTATTATTGTACAAAGAAGGCTTTTCAATATAGCTATCATACTACTTGTAATTCAAGCTTTGTAGTGTATGTCTTGATCTCTGAATGTCCAAAAGTGTATATAGGTTGGGCGTATAAAACATGTAAAATCAGATCCCCGTGGGCAGAACAGGAAGTCTTTGCCACAATTACAGCTGCTCTTCTTTTTCTGCCCATGGGGGGATGGGATCTCCTTAGGTTCTCTGCTGCCTGTCGGCTGCAATCATGGCAAAGACCCCTCCTGTTCTGCCCATGGGGATCTGATCTCCTGCGGGCAGAACAAGAAGGGTCTCTGCCTGTGGGATGGAGCTTGGGGCAGAGTTAGGGTGAAGCTTGAGGCAATGCTTGGCCCCCTCCTCCCAAAATAAAAGGCCTTCCACTGCCCCAGAGATCAGCACCCCTTTTATCTCATTCTGAAGATAAGAATCGTACATTTGCCTCATTGAAATGGCGCATTATAGATCACATACCAGAATTTCCAATGAGAGGAGATACAGATATTTGAATTACTTGGAATCGCATTGGATCGTTAATTCAAATACATTAGACCTGTGCCAGAAAATGTATGAGAAAAGAAGACCTAAATATGTATACCCTAGAGGAGAAGATGGACAGGGGAGATAGGATACAGACCTTTAAATACTTAAAGGGTATTAATGAACAAACAAACCTTTTTAGAGGAAGTGAAAGCTGTAAAACTAGAGAGTATAAAATGAAGTTGCAAGAAGGTAAACTTAAAAGCAACGTCAGGAAATACTTTTTTCACTGAAAGGGTGGTGGACACTTGGAATGCCCTCCCGATGGAGGGGCTAGGGGCAAATACAGTGTTGGAATTCAAAAGGGCATGGGAAAGACACAGTGGATCCCTTTATAGCAAGAGGATGAAATCAAAGCAAACTTAAATATCTTTTATACTTCAACACGGAGTAGCGGATACAACCCTAAACAAAGACATAGAGGGGGTGACCTGCATGTACTGGCAGTTACAGCTACTCTAGCCACCTTACTGAGCAGACTAGATTGACCATACTGATCTTTATCTGCCGTCACATACAATGTTACTATGCAAAATGGATGCCTATCTGTCCAAAAACATCTGATTTTCTGGAAATATTTTATGCACTATGTTGATCTGAAGACCTCTTGGTATCATTTATTTAACATATTCAATCATTGACATATTAGGGGTTATTTTAGAAGCATTCCCATGTGTAAATATATATGTAGATTGGAATACATGTGTAAATGTGAGTTTGGAAAGCCGCTATTTACATGTGGTGAATTCAAGGGGCCATGGCTAGTGCACGAAGAGGAATGTTCAGCAGGCCTGCAATATTGATGTTTATTCCTCATCTTACAAAGGGAATCCACATTAGCCTTTAGAGCTATCCTGAGGCACAATTAAGTGCCTTTTTGATGTAACAGGAATAAAGGCTGAAGTCAGGCCCCTCTGATCACCCCACCAACATCTGATTCCCCCCCCCTGTGATCCTATCCCCCATATTAAGCCCCCACTTAACCCTAACTGGTTTCAAGACCCTCCCCCCCCCCCCACGATGGAACCCCTGCAGAATTGCTACGCCCATCTCCCTCCCCCAGCACTTATTAGCATTCCTGGTGCCTAGTAGGAGCAGGAATGATCCTTAGTCACTTATGCTCTTAGAACATGAGATTATAAGAAATGCCTTACTGGGTCAGACCAAGATCCATCAAGCCCAGTATCCTATTTCCAACAGTGGCTGATCCAGACTACAAGTACCTGACAGGTTCCCAAAGAGGAACACAGGTTCCACAATGCTTGTCCTGGGGCAAGCAGTGGATTTCCCGAGTCCTCTTTAATAATGGTTTATGGACTTTTCCTCCAGGAACTTGTCCAAAACGTTTTAAACCCGGCTACACCAACAGCTTTTACTAAACTGTCCGGTAATGAATTTCAGAGTTTGATTATGCATTCAGTAAAATAAACTCTTCTGAGTCCTGGGTTCTAAATGGTGCCCATAACCCCTAGTGGTAATCTTTCAGCACTACCACTAGAGGACAGGCTGCCAAATATATAACATGGACTCGTATAAGAGCTAGGAGAGGGGGATTGGGGTTGGGGGACTGCCTGGGCATTGCTGGGGGGATTATTTGGTGATGGGTATAGTATCTGTCTGTCTGTACACAACTGTTCGCAATGCGCAAAATAAACAGATACATATGGCTCACTCCGTCCACAGGGCAGTAGTCTGAATTGCTGGCAGGACTCCTTGGACCAATGCGTGAAGAGCAGGACTGTAGCTATAAAATGCCTGGGGAATTCCTCAGTCCCACCACATGAAGAGTAGGACTGAAACCAGAAAATGCCAGAGGGAATTCCCAGGTCCCACCAACATCAAGAACACACGGCTGCAGACTGAAAATGCTGGCAGGAGTCCCCGTGATCCCTGATGTGACAACGGGGCTGCAGCCTAAAAATGCAGACAGGAGTCCCAGGGTCCTGCTGTCATGAAGAGTGAAGCTGCCATTTCAAAATGCTGATGGGAGTCATAAGAACATAAGACATGCCATACTGGGTCAGACCGAGGTCCATCAAGCCCAGTATCCTGTTTCCAACAGTGGCCAATCTAGGTCATAGGTACCTAGCAATATCCCCAAAAGACACAGGTTCCACAATGCTTGTACTGGGTCAAGCATTGATATCCTGGGTCCCTTTTTAATAGTGGTTTATGGACTTTTCCTCCAGGAACTTGTCCAAACCTTTTTTAAACCCAGCTATACTAACAGCCCTTACTACATCCACCGGTAACAGATTCCAGAGTTTGATTACACGTTGAGTGAAAAAATATTTTCTCTTATTAGTCTTAAATAGTTTACCCTGTAGCTTCATTACATGTCCCCTAGTCTTTCTATATTCTGATAGCGTAAACAATTGATCCACGTTTATCCGTTCCACTCCATTCATTAATTTATAGACCTCTATCATATCTCCCCTCAGCAGTCTCTTTTCCAGGTTAAAGGGCCCTAACCTTTTTAGCCTCTCTTCATAGGAGTAGCCTTCCATCCCCTTCACCAATTTGGTGGCTCTTCTCTGTACTTTTTCTAATAACACTATGTCCTTTTTAAGATACAGTGACCAGAATTGCACACAATATTCAAGGTGTGGTCATACCATGGAGCGATACAGAGGCATTATAATATCCTTTGTTTTATTCTCCATCCCTTTCCTTATGATACCTAGCATTCTATTTGCTTTCTTGGCCGCCGCTGCACACTGGGCGGAGGGTTTTAACATGTTATCCACGATGACTCCTAAATCTTTTTCCTGGGTGGTGGTTTCTAATGTGGAGCCTTGCATCGTGTAACTATAGTGTGGGTTGTTCTTTCCTAGGTGCATAACTTTGCACTTGTCCACATTAAATTTCATCTGCCATTTGGATGCCCAGTCTTCCAATTTATCCAGATCCTCCTGCAGTTTTCCACAATCCTCTTGGGTTTTAACAACTTTAAAACCGTTTTGTGTCATCTGCAAATTTGATAACCTCACTAGTTATTCCCTTTTCCAGGTCATTTATGAATATGTCAAAAAGTAGCGGACCCAGTACAGATCCCTGGGGTACTCCATTATTCACCTTTTTCCATGGGGAATATTGGCCATTTAGCCCTACTCCCTGCTTTCTATCTTTTAACCAGTTCCCGATCCACAATAGTACACTGCCTCCTATCCCATGACTTTTTAGCTTTGCCAAAAGTCTCTGATGGGGGACCTTGTCAAAAGCTTTCTGAAAGTCCAGATACACTATATCAACTGACTCACCTTTGTCTACCTGTTTATGCACACCTTCAAAAAAACTTATCAGATTAGTAAGACAAGATCTTCCTTGTCTAAAGCCATGTTGGCTGTCTCCCATTAGGCCATAACTATCTACATGCTGTGTAATTTTGTTCTTTATGATGGTTTCTACCATTTTCCCTGGTACTGACGTCAGGCTCACCGGTCTGTAATTTCCCGGGTCACCCCTTGAACCCTTTTTAAAAATTGGTGTTACGTTGGCGACCCTCTAATCTTCAGGTATTACAGATGATTTTAATGAAAGTTCACAGATTACCATTAGCAGGTCTGCAATCTCATATTTCAGTTCTTTCAACACTCTGGGATGTATACCATCTGGTCCAGGTGATTTGCTACTATTCAGTTTATCAAATAGTTGTAATATATCTTCCCGGTGTAGCGATATTTCTCTCAATTCCTCTGTAGTATCACCTTTAAATACCACTTCAGTCTTGTTTAACATCCCTACATCTTCCTCAGTAAAGACCGAGCAAAGAATTCATTCAGTCTCTCCGCTATAGCCTTGTCTCTTCTTACTGCCACTTTTACCCCTCTATCATCTAATGGTCCAATTGACTCTCTCACAGGCCTTTTGCTATGAATGTACTTGAAAAAGTCTTTATTTCGTGTTTTTGCTTCCGTAGCAAGTTTCTTCTCAAATTCCCGCTTTGCCTGCCTTATCAATGCTTTGCATTTAACTTGCCAGTGCTTGTGCTGTTTCCAGTTTTCATCATTTGGCTCTTTTTTCCATTTCCTGAAGGTTGCTTTTTTGGCAGCAACAGCCTCTCTGACCTCACCTTTAAACCATGCTGGCAGTTTTTTGGACTTTCTTCCACTTTTCTTAATGCGTGGAATACAGCTGGTCTGGGCTTCGAGGATAGTATTTTTAAATAACACCCAAGCTTGCTGTAAGTCTTTAACCTTTGGAACCGCTCCTTTTAGTTTTTTCCTAACTATATTCCTTATTCTATCATAGTCTCCCCTTTGAAAGTTAAAAGGTAGTACTGTGGATTCCTTTACTATCTGTCCTCCACTAATTAAATCAAACATGATCATACTATGATCACTATTGCCAAGTGGTCCCAACACCCTTATTTCTTGCACCAGATCTGGCATTCCACTAAGGACTAGGTCCAGTATGGCTTCCCCTCTGGTCGGTTCATGAACCAGCTGCTCCAAGAAGCAGTCATTTATTTCATCTAGAAACTTTATCTCTCTAGCTTGTCCTGCTGTGACACTGACCCAGTCGATACCAGGGCAATTGAAATCACCCATTATTACTACTCTGTTGTGACTTTTGTTAGCTTCCTTGATTTCTTTGAGCATTTCATCATTCATTTGTTCATTCTGGCCGGGCGGTCGATAGTATACTCCCACTGCCATCACCTTCCCCTTCATAAATGGAATTTCAATCCATAGAGATTCTACAGCAAATTTTGTTCCCTGCAAAACTTTAATCCTTTCTGACTCAATGCCCTCTCTAACATAGAGCGTAACCCCTTCACCAGTTTGATCAGCTCTATCATTACGATATAGTTTGTATCCAGGTATCACAGTGTCCCACTGGTTATCCTCCTTCCACCATGTCTCTGAGAGTGCAATCATATCTAACCTCTCATTTAGTGCTATATATTCTAACTCTCCCATCTTATTGTTTAGACTTCTAGCATTGGCATACAAGCATTTTAGAGACTGTATTTTATTAATATTAATCTGGCTGTTGGTAGGCATGGGTAATTTGGAATCTTTATGCTCTGTCTGCTCCTTACTCAAGGGCATTTGGGCTACTATACTCCCTTTTGGAACCTCACTGCTTTTGGTAGTATCCTTCAAGTATACCTTTGTCCGAACCATGCGCTCCTGGGTGACTGTCAGCTTTCCCCTATTTTCTAGTTTAAAAGCTTCTCTTTCTCTTTTTTAAAGGTTAATGCCAGCAGTCTGGTCCCATCCTGATTAAGGTGAAGCCCATCCCTTCGGAAGAGCCCCCCCTTTCCCCAGAATGTTCCCCAGTTCCTAACAAATCCAAAACCCTCATCCTTGCACCATTGTCTCATCCACGCATTGAGACTCCGGAGCTCTGCCTGTCTTTTGGGTCCTGCACGTGGAACAGGAAGCATTTCGGAGAATGCTATCCTGGAAGTTCTGGATTTGAACTTCCTACATAAAAGCTTAAATTTAGCCTCCAGAACTTCCCTACCACATTTTCCTATGTCATTGGTACCAACATGTACCAAGACAGCAGACTCCTCCCCAGCACTATCTATGATCCTATCTAGGCGGTGCGTGAGGTCTGCTACCTTCCTCTGGTCTTGTTGGCATGAAGAGGGAAGCTGCAGCCTGGTTGCTTTAAAACAAGGAAGGGGTAAGTAAGGGGTCAGAGCATGAATAAAAGGAGTGGGTAAGGGACAGAGCATGGAGAGAAGGGGTGGTGTTAGAGGAGGAAAACAGGCAAAACAAGTATATGGGTGGAGCTACAGAGAAGGGAGGAAAAAGGGCAAAGCATTGAAGAGGGTTAATAACATAAAAACATAAGATATGCCATACTGGGTCAGACCAAGGTCCATCAAGCCCAGTATTCTGTTTCCAACAGTGGCCAATCTAGGTCATATGTACCTAGCAGTTTCCCCAAGAGAAACAGGTTCCACAATGTTGTACTGGGTCAAGCATTGATATCTTCGGTCACTTCTTAATAATGGTTTATGGACCTTTCCTCCAGGAACTTGTCCAAACCTTTTTTAAACCCAGCTACACTAACAGCCTTTACTACATCCTCCGGTAACAAATTCCAGAGTTTGATTACATGTTGAGTGAAAAAATATTTTCTTTTATTAGTCTTAAATAGTTTACCCTGTAGCTTCATTGCATGTCCCCTGGTCTTTCTATATTCTGATAACGTAAACAATCGATCTACGTTTACCCGTTCCACTCGGTTCATTAATTTATAGACTTCTATCATATCTCCCCTCAGCCGTCTCTTTTCCAGGTTAAAGAGCCCTAACCTTTTTAGCCTTTCTTCATAGGAGTATCCTTCCATCCCCTTTACCATTTTGGTGGCTTTTTTCTGAACCTTTTCTAAAATCGCTATATCCTTTTTAAGATACGGCGACCAGAATTGCACACAATATTCAAGGTGCGGTCTCACCATGGAGCGATATAGAGGTATTATAATATCTTTTGTTTTATTTTCCATTCCTTTCCTTATCATACCTAGCATTCTATTTGCTCTCTTGGCCGCCGCTGCACACTGGGCCGAGGGTTTTAACATGGTATCCACAATGACGCCTAAATCTTTTTCCTGGGTGGTGGTTCCTAATGTGGAACCTTGCATCGTGTAACCATAGTTTGGGTTGTTCTTCCCTAGGTGCATAACCTTGCACTTGTCCACATTAAATTTCATCTGCCATTTTGATGCCCAGTTTTCCAATTTATCAAGATCCTCTTGCAATTTTTCACAATCCTCTTGGGTTTTAACAGCTTTAAATAGTTTTGTGTCATCTGCAAATTTGATAACCTCACTCGTTATTCCACTTTCCAGGTCATTTATGAATATGTCAAAAAGCAGCGGACCCAGCACAGATCCCTGGGGTACACCACTATTCACCTTTCTCCATTGGGAAAATTGGCCATTTAGCCCTACCCTCTGCTTTCTATCTTTTAACCAGTTCCTGATCCACAATAGTACACTGCCTCCTATCCCATGACTCTTTAGTTTTGCCAAAAGTCTCTAATGAGGGACCTTGTCAAAGACTTTCTGAAAATCCAGATACACAATATCAACCGACTCACCTTTGTCCACCTGTTTATTCACTCCTTCAAAAAAACATAACAGATTAGTAAGACAAGATCTTCCTTGTCTAAAGCCACGTTGGCTGTCTCCCATTAGGTTGTGACTATCTACATGCTGAGTAATTTTATTCTTTATGATGGTTTCTACCATTTTTACTGGTACTGACGTCAGGCTCACCGGTCTGTAGTTTCCCGGATCACCCCTGGAACCCTTTTTAAAAATTGGTGTTACATTGGCGATCCTCCAATCTTCAGGTATTAGAGATGATTTTAATGATAGTTCACAGATTACTGATAGCAGGTCTGCAATCTCATATTTCAGTTCTTTCAACACCCTTGGATGTATACCATCCAGCCCAGGTGATTTGCTACTCTTCAGTTTATCTAATAGTTGTAAGACATCTTCCCGATGTATCGATATTTCCTTCAATTCTTCCGCACCTTTAAATACCACTTCAGTCATGGGTAACATCCCTACATCTTCCTCAGTAAAGACCGAAGCAAAGAATTCATTCAGTCTCTCCGCTATTGACTTGTCGCCTCTTAGTGCTCCTTTAACCCCTTTATCATCTAATGGACCAACTGACTCTGTCACAGGTTTTTTGCTACGAATGTACTTGAAAAGGTCTTTATTTCACGTTTTTGCTTCCGCAGCAAGCTTCTTCTCAAATTCTCTCTTTGCCTGCCTTATCAATGCCTTGCATTTGACTTGCCAGTGCTTGTGCTGTTTCCAGGTTTTGTCGTTTGGCTCTTTTTTCCATTTCTTGAAAGATGCTTTTTTAGCAACAACAGCCTCTCTGACCTCACCTTTAAACCATGCTGGCAGTTTTTTGGACTTCCTTCCACTTTTCTTAAAGCGTGGAATACAGTTGGTCTGGACTTCCAAGATAGTATTTTTCAACAACACCCAAGCTTGATGTACGTCTTTAACCTTTCCAACTGCTCCTTTTAGTTTTTTCTTAACTGTTTTCCTCATTTTGTCATAGTCTCCCTTTCGAAAGTTAAAAGGTAGTACTGTGGATTTCCTTACTATCCCTCCTCCATTAATTAAATCAAAGGCAATCATGCTATGATCAATATTGCCAAGTGGCCCCAACAACCTTATCTCTTTCACTAGATCTGGTGTTCCACTAAGGACTAGGTCTAATATGGCTGCCCCTCTGGTCGGTTCATGAACCAGCTGCTCCAAGAAGCAGTCATTTATTTCATCTAGGAACTTTATCTCCCTAGCATGTCCTGACGTGACACTGGGTTAGGGTAAGAGGAGGGACTGAGAACTGAGAGCGCCAGTGAGGGAGTAACAGGCAGGGAAGGGAGAGGGGGTGGGGCTGGAATTGGTTTGGGGGGGGGTGCAGGGCAGACTGGGTGGAGGGAAAGAGGGAGTGTTCAGGTGGAAAGGTACTGAAGAGCAGGGATGGGAAACCCCCATCACACACGCACGCACGCACGCACGTGAGCACACACACACACACACACACTCACTGACACTCCCATGACATGCATGCTTGCACACATACCTCGATGCCTACATGATATACACACACACATATCCTGAGCACCCCCCATAACCCCCATGACACACACAGACATGCACACAATACACACACCTCCCAAACCCCCATGACACAAATGCACCACTAACACCCCACAGATATCCCCATGACACATGCACACACGCACCATCTAATACTCCTCATGATACACACACACATATCCCTGTGATACATATACTGACATACCCCATGACACTCACCATGGCACATATGTGCACTACTCAACACCCCCCATGAGACACACATACACACACATGTACTAATATGCGACACTCCCAGGATACATACACAAACACACACAACTACAACCCCCATGATACACACACATGTACTACCAGATACCCCCCATCACACACACACACATATATTTGGTCACCCTTCATGACATAACACATGTACCACCTGATAACTCCCCATGAAACACATACACCACCCAATACTCCCCATGACATACACACACTATCCAACACTCCCCATGACACACACACTAGCACCCCTCAATACTTTCATGATACATCACAGACCACCCAATACCCCCAATGGCATATGCATATCTGGGCACCCTACTTGACATACACACATAACACTACCTGACACCTCCATGACACACATGCACATATATTGGACACCCTCCAAGACATATTCATATAACCCATGTACCAACTGACACTTCCTATGACACATGCACGCACCACTAACACAGAGAAGAGCAACCAAAATGGTAAAGGAAATAGAAGTATATCCCCATGAGGAAAGGCTTGAAAGGTAAGGGCTCTTCAGCTTGGAAAGGAGACAGCTGAGGGGAGATATAATAAAGGTCTATAAAATAATGAGTGGAGAATAATGGGTAAATGTACATCAGTTGTTAACTTCTTGAAAATGTAGAAAAAGTAGGGGACAAATAATGAAGCTACAATATAGCACATTTCAGGCAAATCAGAGACCATATTTTTTCACTCACTATGTTACTATGTTATGACACTTGTCATGACACACACACCCACCCACCAACACCCCCCATGACACACACACACATTCACACCTCAACACCCCTCAAGTCATACACATAACCACATGCATGTACCACCCAACACTCTCCATGATATAAATACAGGCACACATTCCCTTACACTCCTCAAGACACACACACACACACACACACACACATTCATATGCACCAACACCCCCATGACACACCACACACAAACACATAAATGCATACACCCCCAAAACCACTCTGATCTTTATCTTCTTTATCTTTATTGGGGATTTAATAGACCGCTCACACTGAGAGTACCAGAGTGGTTTACAATACAAAATTTGGAACTGCTTAGAAGAGAAAAAGGAACGGCATCAAATGATAGGATAGGATAGAGAAAACAAAAGAAGAAGGCAGGAGCAAAACAGTCAGGTTCAGCATTTCAGAGGGGTAGAGGATAGGAAAGGTCACGGGGGGGGGGGGGGCGGGGATAGTGGGGAGGAGGGAAGAGGGAGGTTGAAAGCGGTGCAGAAGAGGTGTGTCTTCAATCTGGTTTTAAAAGTTTTAAATGAGAGCTTGAGATGGAGGGTGGGGGGAAGTGAGTTCCACAGCTGGGGACCCAAGAAGAAAGAGGCTGAGGAACGGGTAGATTCAAGATGGGTCTGGGATGGTGAAGGAAGGAAAAGACGATTGGCGTGGATTGACCGAAGGCAATGGTAGGGTGTATGAAGATGAATTAGGTCCGCAAGTTAGAGTGGCGTACCGGTGTGAATGGTTTTATGAACGAAGAAAAGCACTTTGTATTGTATCTGATATGGGACTGGAAGCCAATGTAAATGAATAAGAATGGGGGGGTAATGTGGTCGAAACGTGAGGCGTGAGTCAGAATGCAGGCGGCTGTATGATGAACTAACTGTAGTCTTCGCAGCTGCAATTGTGGGAGGCCTGCCATGGAGATGTTGCAGTAATCCAAACGGGAAATCACTAGGGAGAGGAACAGTGTGGTCAGGGAGGAGACTGACAGGAAGGGGCAGACTGCGCGAAGTTGTCGCAAAGTGTGAAATGACCGCTGTACCACCGAAGAGATGTGTTCTTTGAAGGACAGAGCAGAATCCAAGGTGACCCCAAGGTAGAGTAGGGAGGAGACAACTGGGATGTGAGAGGAGAGAAGGAGAAGGGCAAGAGGGGGAGCAGGTGTTCCAGAAGTGAACCAGATGGCAGCGGTCTTTGACAGGTTAATGTGCAAAAAATTAGAGGAGAGCCAAGAGGCAATGGAGGCTGGGCAAGAGTTTAGAGGACCAAGATCAGGGGAGGATGCATCTGTGTGATGAAGGATAATGTCGCCCGCGTAATAGTGAGCTGAGATATGGTGGTGTTGAACGAGAAAGGCAAGGGGGACCAAGAAGATATTAAATAAAAGAGGTGCAAGAACAGAGCCCTGGGGGACACCACAGGGAAGAGGAGTAGTAGCACCCAACACCCCCTCGACACACACATGCATCCCCTGATAACCCCTATGACATACATACTCGCAACATTTGATATCCTTCATGACATAAGCATACATACACAATCCAACACCCCATCACACACATACACACCCCTGACATCTCTGTAATGTACACGCCACTAGAGTCACACACACTACCAAGCAACCCCCATGACACACATATGCACTCATACCATCTGACAGTTCCTATGGCACATACATGCACACACACATACACCACCTGATACCCCATAGCACATACATGCATACACATACACTGCCTGACACCCCCATGATACACACTCAACCAACGCACTTACCTTGACACACATTTGTACATAAACCGAGTCCCAAGACACGCTGCCAAAATTCATACTTGCACATAGACATATATACATACACATAGACATATATACATACACAAGGACGAGAACTTTTCCCGCTCCAGCAACTCCGGCCCAATCCGGGCCGTGGGAGGACCCAGCTGCCCAACTCAAAAGCAGCCGCGGGCAAGAGACAGCCCTTTTCGCCGCAGCAACCAGCTACAAAAGCTCCCCGGTCGGGGTAGAGCGAAGAACGAGAGCTTTTCCCGCTCCAGCAACTCCGGCCCAATCCGGGCCGTGGGAAGACCCAGCTGCCCAACTCAAAAGCAGCCGCGGGCAAGAGACAGCCCTTTTCGCTGCAGCAACCAGCTACAAAAGCTCCCCGGTCAGGGTAGAGCGAAGGACGAGAGCTTTTCCCGCTCCAGCAACTCCGGCCCAATCCGGGCCGTGGGAGGACCCAGCTGCCCAACTCAAAAGCAGCCGCGGGCAAGCGCGCCCGCGCCTTGCGGGCCCGCACCTGAGGGCCTCGCAAGAGGGCCCTTTGGCGTGGCCCTTAGGCGGTGGCACGACAGGCACAAACCAAAAAACCAATGACTCCACTCCAACAGCGGGATCGAGCGGGTCGGAGCACCAGGCCACCCCCACCAGGCCGTTCTGCCCAATCCGGGCAGCAGGATCTTCATTTAAAAAGGAGCGCCAGCTGGCGCGTGGCCTCTTCGGCAGCCCAGCACTCCGACCCTCCAGCTGCTCAACGAAACACATAAGATCAGTCCAGAGTCTCGAACATCAACGCAAAAAGACCAGCTACGACTTCATCGACGGTTGGAGCTCCCTAGGGTTGAGCTCACACACGATTCTCCTTCCTGCCATATCCACAAACGTAGCAAGTATACCCTACTCGGATCATTCCTATAATTATCATCTCTTTCTACTAGATTATTGTATAATTACAGTAGTCCACTCCACCTCTATTCCAGCTAATTATTATTGTTGGTCTCAGTTTCACTACAAAATAGCAACACTAATTAATGCGTTTTATCTGAATACTGTGACTTGCACATTCACTCTATTCACTACATTGATTTCTACTGTTGCCAGTAGTCACCTTCTATAAGTGCAGCTTGTTGTTAAACTGTTGTCAGTAGCCAAATCTAATTATATGTTACCAGTAAGTCACTATTGCTAGTAATATAGTACTGTTGTCAGTAGTCACCTTCTATAATATAGTACTGTTGCCAGTAGACACACCGTCTATAAGTACAGATTGATCCTATACTGTTGTCAATAACCAAATCTGACTATATGTTACCAGTAAGTCACTATTGCTAGTAATATAGTACTGTTGTCAGTAGTCACCTCCTATAATATAGTACTGTTGTCAGTAGTCACCTCCTATAATATACACCGTTGTCACCTCCTATAATATATACTGTTGTCACCTCCTATAATATATACTGTTGTCAGTAGTCACCTCCTATAATATAGTACTGTTGCCAGAAGACACCGTCTATAAGTACAGATTGATGTTATACTGTTGTCAGTAGTCAAATCTGATTATATATTACCAGTAAGCCACTATTGCTAGTAATATAGTACTGCTGTCACTAGTACAAAACTGCACATACACTCACATTAAACTGAGCCAAATACAGAAAATGCTTCACTCTAACATGCTCTTACGAATATCATACACCTGTATATTATTAGCATTAATAATAATTGACCTATCCCTATGTCTAAACCACAAAAATCACATGACTATACCTATAATACACACACACATTCGAAATGACTGCCACATGGGACACATTCTTCAAAACCACCCAAAAATTAATTATCACAGACTAATACACATACAACAAATAAACACGCAACAAACAGATAAGAAAATCTGTTCTAACTACTTATCCTCCCTATCATGTATCCTTATTAATGCACGATCAATGAAAAATAAATTACCCATATTTAATGACCTGATAACAGACTTAAAACCCGACATTTTATGTGTTACAGAGACATGGCTCACTGAAACAGATACAGTATATTTAAATCAACTCGATAAAGAGAACTATGACACATTCTGCAAACATAGACCCAATAAAAAGGTGGTGGAGTTCTAATGATGACAAAAAAAACATTAAACGCCAAGCCAATCCAATCAAATACTAACAATAACATTGACACATTATCAATAAAAATTGGCCTCTTAAAAATTTGCTTAATC
This sequence comes from Ichthyophis bannanicus, assembly GCA_033557465.1. Classification (NCBI taxonomy): domain Eukaryota; kingdom Metazoa; phylum Chordata; class Amphibia; order Gymnophiona; family Ichthyophiidae; genus Ichthyophis; species Ichthyophis bannanicus. Next base: position 700,307,590 of record CM066034.1, on the reverse strand, counting down.
TATAGACCCCCAGACAATAAAACAGATGGCCTAGATTCTCTTATTGAACTCCTCAGTTCATCTACTGACCAAAATCCTGTAATCATGTTAGGTGATTTTAACCTTCCGTCACTACCAATACTAGACTCGAAACTATTCCTAGACACTATAGCAGACATAGATTACCATCAAATAATTAAAACTGCAACTCATATCAAAGGAGGAACACTAGATTTGGTTCTTCTCCCTGAGATACTCTTCAAACTAATTAACTCAAATTCCATTGAATGCACAGAGACACCTTGGTCTGATCACTTTATCATCAAAATAAATCTCACATATCCCACCCCCAGCGTCAACAATTACTTAAGAAGTACCCCCACTTCAAAATTCAAAAAAATTAATGAAACAGATTTCCTTGACTCAACAATCCCCTACTTCTTATCAACAACTAATTTAGATGATGCTGTTAACAACTGGAATGATACTATCAATAATGCAGCTAAAAATAATCAACCAAATAAAAAGACCATATACACCAAAACAAATAGCTCACCATGGTTTAATAGCTCTCTAAGACAAATGAAAAAAGAACTAAGAAAACTTGAAACGAAATGGAGGAAATCCAAGTTGTCTGTGAACAAAGAAATATACAATAACTATCTAACAAAATATAAGGAAACAATAGACAACACAAAGAAAAATTATTATGCAGCAATCTTAACAAACTCATACAATAGACCTAGAGAGTTATTTTCCATAGTCAGAAAATTAACTAATAATGAGCAAACTTCAAGCAACGAAATCACAGACATCTCAGTTCAAACCCTAGCTAACCATTACCAAAATAAATCCAAGAAACCTGCCATGCCCTTAGAAAATATCAACATCACTTATCAACCTGTAGAAGTTTGGTCAGAATTTTACCCCATTTCAAAAGCAACATTAAAAACAATCATCTCCAGCCTAAATACCACAACCTCGAACTTAGACCCATGCCCAGTATCATGGATAAAAAACACACTACCAACGCTACTATCCTATATTCTCCCAATAGTAAACCTCTCACTCACCCAAGGATACCTCCCACCCCTGCTCAAACATGCACAAATACGTCCAATTTTAAAGAACTGCAAACTAGATAAAACATTGCCAACATCATATAGGCCCATCTCTAGCATACCATTCTTGGCCAAAGTAATTGAAAAGGTAGTGCAACTACAGACACAGGAATTCATAGACTTATCTTACCCACTCGATGAACAACAATATGGTTTCCGGCCCCGCCATGGAGTAGAAACACTTCTTACAGTACTAATAGATACACTTCTAAAAGGAATTGACAATCACAAACAGGCGTTCATTCTCCTTTTCATCGACATATCAGCAGCTTTTGATAGCGTGCACCACTCAATTTTGCTCAACAACCTAAGACAGTTAGGCATAAACTCCACCGTACATAAATGGTTCACCTCATATTTACATAACAAAACACAAAATGTAAGAACAGGTAATCTAACATCCAACACATACAAACAAGAAATAGGTTTACCACAAGGCTCAGCACTTTCAGCCCTACTTTTCAATATCTATATAAAACCGGTCTGCAATATCTTTAAAAAAATTTGGAGTACAATATCACCTTTATGCGGATGATATCATGATGTATATACCTTTTACAATTCCTAACCTACCGATTCAACTTCTATCAGACTGCTACAATGAAATTACATACTGGCTAAAAACTCAAAACCTCCATATAAACCATGCTAAAACCGAAGTCTTAATTGTAACAAAAAACCATACATTCACTCCTCCAACCCACATAACATTACAAAATCAAGAAATTAAAATAAAAAATGAAATAAGATATCTAGGTGTCATCTTAGATACACACCTTACTATGGAAACGCACATTAGAAATACCTTAAAGAAAATCTACTTCAAACTTAAAATCCTCAAACAATTACGCCCCCTTGTATTCATACAAGATTTTATCAATATAACACAGGCTACCATAACTCCCCACTTCGATTTCGCCAACTTAATACTTATAGGCATTTCAAAACAAAACATCAAAAGGATCCAACTTGCGCAAAATGCCACAGCGAGAATTATATTAAAGATAAATTCACTCCAACACATTACACCAATACTAGCATCCCTTCACTGGTTACCAATACAAAGTAGGATTATATACAAAACAATAATAACTACATTCAAAGCCCTAAATGACATGGCCCCGAAGACACTCTGTAATCTTATAAGCAAAGAACCTCCTAAGACCACTCATAGAAAAGGGCAATCATATAAACTTAAGATGCCAAAAGAATTTATAAGAACTCACAAATTAACAAATAATAGAGCCTTTTCCCACATAGCCCCAACAATCTGGAACTCTTTACCAGAGGACTTACGATCACTAACAGAGATAATGGAATTCAGAAAAAAATTGAAAACGTATTTATTCACTAAACACTATAATACCATGGAAATCCCTCCACTCAACTTAGATAAAGGCTAAACATGAACCTGCCCAATATCAAGCTTTTACTCCCTACTACAAGCAATACGTACAAACCTAAATGAATAATCACTCCATTCCTATGCATTGATACCCAACTTGTATATAGTTACAACTGTTATAGAGACATTACTTTGTTTAAATAGTTACACAATCTGTGTTAGTTGAATATTCCGCTTAGTTTTAAACCCTTTGTTGTGCAAGTTAAGATGTTCTATGTAAAAAGTTATAATTGTTCTATGTAATACAAGCTCTGCATTGTAAATTGTTGTTAATTGTACACCGCAACTGATCGCTGGAAGATGCGGTATATAAATAAGTGTTAAATAAATAAATAAATAAATAAATAAATAAATGCACAGCTCTGAGACATACCCATGACAGACACATACATAGACCATACCACACACTGTCTACAAGCATACACTCCCGACACACACCAGTGCCTATGATACACATAAACATATTCCTCCAGTCTGACATCCAGTCTTCACAACCCTACAGATCAGCAGCTAAACTATGCCCATGTAAATATACACTTCATACCATTTATATAGGCACACCTATACAGCTCACATACAGTATATCATCAGTCATCTCCCACACTATACTCACATGTCAACTCACAAATCCCTTTCTACCTTTATCATGGTTGTTTCAAACAAATTCCTCACATAAACATGCCCAATTCTATCAATGGAGGAAAGAGGAAGTGTGCAAAGGTAAAATTTCAACCTGTCTTTTTGAAATAAACTCATATAACTAGGCCAACTACTTAATGGGTAAAGGGGCAGGGTACATCTGCTATAATAACAATTTCCTATACTGTTAAAATGGCCCATGCTTATCATAAAGGTTGGCATTTATCGGCCACAAAATTGTCAAAGGAAAATTTGTAACTTTACTGTTTTTATCTGGAAATTTACCAAGGCCCTAATCAGGTAAATATACTGATCGAAATTCAGCTATATCTGACCCAGGGGCAGCCCAAGAGGGGTGCGGGGCCATGTGCGGAGACGCAGTGCGGGGCCTCATTTGTATAATGGGTCTCATTTGCATAAATATTTGCATAATGTTACCATACACTAACTTTTAGTAAACATGCCTATTAATGATTGTATGGATAAAGACAGACTAAAAGATTTCTACATTACTATAATCCAGTGCCAACCGCCAGGCACATTAGGAACTACTACAAACACTGCCCATTTAGAACCCATAGCAAACCCGCTGTATCCTAACAGCACTACCAGGACTCACAATGCACCATACTCTACCTATCAAAAGGCAACACTGCAAATATTAAACCAATACATTTCAGAGAATGTATTGGTTTAATATTTGCAGGTCGTGCTCCTTGGGCGAGCTCCTTGGGGTGACGACGGGGGCTCGGGGTTCCTGTCGTACTTCTCCTGCCCTGGCTCCTTTGTCTCTCTTGCTCCTCTCCGAGTGCTGACCGCCCTGCTGCTCTGCACCCGACTCTCTCTGCGCTGTTCCCCGCTTCTGTGGAGGTCTACAGATCGCTTCCTACTCGCCGCTAGCACTCTCTCTGCCCTCCCCCCCCTCCCCCAAGTCTAGCCTGATGGCTGCTATCCCCGTGTGGTGGGGCCATCGTCCCTCTGCGTTCTTCTCTCCGTTGGACGGAGCGCTTGCCCGTAATCCACAGAATCTCCTCCACTGCCAGCTCAGCCTTCCACCTCATCACTCCCCTGCACCTGTCACCCCGTGCTTATCATTTCTGACGGTATCTTTGGCTCTTTTGAACTGTCGGTCCTTACGTTCTAAAACGCACCTAATACACGACCTCCTAATTCAACATTCACTTGACGCCCTTTTCCTCACAGAATCCTGGCTTCGGCCAGGGGAGGATGGTCTTCCCTCTGGGTACACTGCCTTCCATATCCCACGCCTACATCGTGCGGGGGGAGGAGTAGCAGTTATCCATCGTATGTCTTTCCCCCTCTCCCTTGCCTCACCTCCCCAATACCCTGAGTCCCTTCTCTTTCACACCACCTCCCTGATGCCCACCTATTTTCTTTTACTCTATGCACCTCCTTCCCTGCGGGCAGAACTTTGGGACTCTCTTCTACTCGCCTTATCAGAGACTGTCCTTTGTCCTCCCACTTGGTTGTCCTAGGAGATTTTAACACCCATTTGCACTCCCAAGCACGGCTTCGTGACAAAACACTTGCTTCTCTATTTAGCGATCTTTCTCTTATCCAACATGTGACCTGTCCCACACACACCTCTGGACACACTCTTGATCTAATCCTCACCTTGGATTCCTTTCCCTTCTCACCAGCTCATATCACACCATTACCCCTCCCTTGGTCTGATCATTATTGTATCCTCTTCTCCCTTTCCCTTCCCTCCCCACCAGGTCCATCCCCGAACTCGCCCCCCCCTCCTCGACGCTTGTCCCGGCGTATTACCCCTGCAACGCTACAACACTTCCCCCCTGCTGATTCACTTTTCCCGCCCAATTGCTCTTCTCTCTCTGTGGACAAACAGGTTGATCTCTGGACCTCTTCCTTGTCCTCTACTCCTGATTCCATTGCTCCTCTTCAGCTTGCCCCCACTCGCCCTCCCTCGCATCATCCCTGGTTCCATTCCGGTCTCTATCTGCATCGCTCCCATCTCCGTCGCGCAGCACAGCTCTGGCGCAAATGCCCTTCAGATATCTCTCTCCTCCGCCTTTCGCTGTGTCCGTAAATCATACTACTCTCTGATAACATCTGCTAAAAAATCTTACTATTCCAACCTTATCACCTCCTCCTCTCATTCATCCCGCCAGCTGTATTGAGTCCTGAATTCTCTCTCCTTGGCTTCCACTCTGCCTCCCTCGTCCTCCCCACCCGGTGCCCCCAGCCCTACGAACCTTGCCACCTTTTTCTCAACCAAGATCCTGACCCTTCGTTCCACTTTTGACTCTTGCCCACTTCCTCTCTCACCTTCCCCCGCCTCTCCTACTTTAGTTACTCGTTGCCCCCTGCTTTCTACTCCTATATTTCCCCACACTTGGTTTAAATTCCGCCCTGTCACTTCGGTCGAGATCTCCAAGGCCATTTCACTCTCTCATAAAACCACCTGCCTCTTCGACCCTCTGCCCTCAGCTTGGCTCCTTGATCCCTCTCTCGCACTCCTCCCCTTTGCCCTCACCATTATTAACTCTAGCCTCGCATCCAGGAGCTTTTCCTCTGCATGGAAGCATGCACTGGTTCGCCTCCTGCTTAAGAAGGCTCCCCTTGACCTAGCTGTCCCCTCGAATTGGCGCCCCGTCTCCAACCTTCCCTTTCTTTCTAAAATCCTTGAAAAGTTTGTTTTCCACCAATTCACTGCACATCTCGACTCTACTATTTCCCTGCACCCCCAACAATCAGGTTTTAGGGTCGGTCACAGTACAGAAACCATCCTTGTGGCACTCCTCAACGAAATACACCGGTCTCACAATAGGGGCGATCTCTCAATTGCTGTCTCATTGGATCTCTCTGCGGCTTTCAATGTCATTGACCACCGCACTCTTCTTTCACGATTATCGGCCCTTGGTATCCAGGGCACAGTTTATCAATGGTTTCATTCCTTTCTTTCTTCCCGATCTTTTGCAGTGCGCTCCGGTTCCTCCTCTTCTACCTCCTTTCCTCTTCACTGCAGTGTACCACAGGGATCCATTCTTGCACCGCTTCTCTTCAATATTTTTCTTGCCCCACTTGCCCTACTCATACAACAATCTGGTCTATCCACCTACTTTTTTGCCGATGACATCCTTTTGGTCCACCATACATCCCCACTAGCTCCAGATCTCTCCCCTCTTAACAATTGTCTCACCTCTGTTGCCAAGTGGTTCCGTGACAACTATCTTATTGTCAACCCTTCTAAATCAGCAGCCATTTGGTTCACTTTCAGTGCCCCTTCCCCCACTTTGGCACCGCTTATGTCTAATTCACCCATTCCCCTGGCACCTACCCTTCGCTATCTTGGTGTGACCCTGGATTCCTCACTGTCCTTCCACCAGCACATCTCTGGAGTAGTGTGTAGCTCCCTCTTCCAACTCTGGAAGATTAGGGTCGTCAGCTCTTTTCTCCCTTCTGCATCTCTTACCACTTTGGTTCTCTCCTTGGTGATCAGCCACCTTGACTATTGTAACTCCCTACTCGCAGGCATTCCTCAATACCAACTCCGTAGGTTGCAGTTAATTCAAAACACAGCTGCCCGTTTTCTCACCTTCTCTTCTCATCGCGATCATATCACCCCCTGCCTACTCTCTCTTCACTGGCTTCCTATCAAAGCCCGTTATGTCTATAAACTTCTCACCATCACTCACAAAGCACTTCACACTAACACACCCCAGTACTTAGCCGATCTTATATTTCTTCAACCTACCCCTCGCTTGTTACGTTCTGCACATGGTAACTGCCTTTTCCTACCTTCCCCCACTCAGGCTCACCTTGAATCCACTCGCCATGCTGCATTTTTCTTCGCTAGCCCTGCTTTTTGGAACTCTCTCCCGCATGCCATCCGCACCGAGCTATCCTTTCCTCGCTTCAAAGCTCTGCTCAAAACATATCTCTTCTGCCAGGCCTTTGATCTTCCTTTCCCTCCGTCCACCTCCAACCAGTCGAACACATTACCCACTAACAATCTATTAGAGGTTTAAAATATCCCTACATTCACCTGGGTCACCCCCTCCCTTCCTGAGCTGCCTATCCCTGTTTGTGCTCCCCTCCCCTGATGTTCTCATTATGTTATCTGTAGTCTATTTGCTGTGTTGTCTGCCATTTGCTATGTTGTTAGTCATTTACTATGCTATCTGTCCTTTGACACTCTGTCCATTGTTCGTTTTGTTGTTTCTCGCTTATCACGTTGTCCATCTTCTGTTTTGTTTCTAACACCTTTTGCTGTCCCTTTCTCTCTGTCTCTTTGACTACTTTCCTATCCACTTAATGGCGTTCCTTTCTATCTTCCTTTTCTGAAGCCATGATATTTTGTATTGTACACCGCCTTAATACTCTAGTAATGGGCGGTATATCAAATTTGTCGAATAAAGAACAACAATACATGACCTACTGGGGAAAGAGAACAAGTGGCAACATAAAAGGAATACCTCAGCTCAGTTACACATGCAGAACATAGACTATCACCAAACAAAGAACAAGGAATCACAATTTAGAAACAGGAAGACAATAATTAAACTGGGAACCCCAAAAGCCAAACTTGGAATGTACAACAACACTGTAGAAATAAAACAATAAATTAATTTCCTCTTGTACTAAACAAAGCGCAAACGTTAATGATGCACATTTTCCAGAGCTGACATATTCCAGTTAATAAATTCAAAATATAGAGAGATTTTTCTACCTTTTGTGCAATTTTTTTCAGTTGCAATTGCTCCAGCCACTTTGTGTCTTCTGCTAACTCTCCATCATCTGCTGTCCATTTGTCCTTTCTTCTCTCTTCTATTTTTTTTCCATTCTCTCTGTACATCTGCTTTAACATACTAATCTTTCTCCTTTTGCTCTTTCCTCATTCCTATTTCATCCACTCAAATTTTACCCCTCCATCCTCAATCCCCACTTACTCTCCCAATGCCCGGCCAATTATAGATTTGTCTTCCCTCCCACACAAAATATTTTTCCCCTCTCCATTTCACTCTCCCAGCTCCATTCCATTCTAATCCTCCTCCAACATCAGCTCCCTTCTAGTTCCAGCCCCACCCAGCATCCACTCCCTTCTAGTCCCTGCATCAGCCCATTTCCAGTCCTAGCTCCCCGCCACTCAGCCCATTTCCAGTCCTAGCTCCCTCCCCTCACAGCCCATTTCCATTCCAAGCCCCCCTCCCCATCAGCTATTTGCAGTTCAAGCCCCCCCTTCCACTTAGCCCATTTCCATTCCAAGCCCCCTTCCCATCAGCTATTTGCAGTTCAAACCCCTCCTTCCACTCAGCCCATTTCTAGTCCTAGCAACCCCCCAGCCCATTACCATTCCTAGCCCCCCATAGCCCATTACCAGTCCTTAGCCCCATCACCACATTTTCAGTCTTAGCCCCCCTATAGCCCATTACCAGTCCTAACCCCCATCAGCCCATTTCCAGTTTTAGCCCCCTCTCCATAGCTCATTACCAGTCCTAATCCCCCTTCAGCCCATTACTAGTCCTAACTCCCCCATCAGCCCACTTCCAATCTTAGCCCCCCCCCCCCAAATATCCCATTACCAGTCCTAACCCCCTTCCCCCCCATCAGCCCAGGTAGATTTAAAAAAAAAAAAACTGGCTGCTGCTGCTGTCACTGCCGCTATGGCAGCGGCAGAATCAAGCGTCCCGCAGGGCCCCCCTCCCCTGCCTGGCAGAGCCCTCTCTCCCTGCAGCATCAGCTTCCTCAGCACGGGCTTTTCAGAGCCATGAAGTGAGAGTTTCCTTTTCTCACAGCTCCGGCGGGCTTAACAGAGCCGTGAGAGAGAAACTCTCCCTTCGCGGCTCTGAAAATCCCACGCTGAGGGAGCTGATGCTGCAGGGAAGGCTCTGCTGAGCAAGGGGGACCCGCGGGACCTTGATTCTGCCGCTGCCACGGCGGCAACGGCAGCAGCAGCAGCAGCAGCCAGTTTTTTTTAATCTACTTGAGCTGATGAGAATGTTTTCTGCGTGGGGCCCTGTGCAAAAAACAGTCTTGCTCAATGGACGGGCGGCCCTGATCTGACCCCACAAAATTTCTGTGATCCTGTTTAGGCCAGCTATTTTTGCAACCACATTTAAGAAGAAAAGTTTAACAGTGAATATCGTACTTACTGGCTATAGAAAAAAATCCTTTTCCTGATCATGTCCGGACTAGACCCCTTTTTTGCCTGACTAACACAGAGCTGTATTTTTTCATACACAAAGTTTATCTGGACATTGGGGGGTGGGTGTGTTTTTTAGCTGTTTAGATTTATGGAGTTAAAAATCTATTTTAACTGCGTAAAGCCTTTGAATATTGACTCCACATGAAATAGCTTCAGATATTCTTGATGCAATAACTTTAGAACCAGCAACCTGAGCTTTAGTTGAAAACTGAAACCTTGGTGTTCCACTTTACAGGACAAAATACCAATATTTAATAATGTAGATGGCAAAACTTTAACAAATTTTCTTACATATTTTTTATCCTTGCCTAAATGAATGTTGTACTTTAAGCCGGGTTAATTTTATAAGCAACTTGAGCGTTGTAAAGTAGACCATGACATATACAGTACCTGGGCAGGGTTATTTGAGCGTCCTTTTTCACATTACTGCTGAAACCACAGTTCCATTAACTAATCTGGAACTTTTACATGGGTCGGAATAAGCTTCCAAAACGGCCTTAATCACAAATAATTTTAACCTTGAAAATTATCAGTCCAAATGACTAGATCAAGCCAGTATCTTTCCTGTAACAGCTGAGTCACTGTCTCTTTAAAGACTTTTGTAGTGCTTCCAAGCTGTCCACTCAAATCCTATGGCAGACAAAATGTCTCTTAAACTAGTTCAGGCACTTCTTAAGTCAAGGCACTGCCTAAATTCTTCAGCAAGAAAACAACTTTGAATTGGTCCCACTGATGATATCCAGATTAATGAATCTTGGGATGTAGCTTTTCAAAAGATGGTGACAGGTTTGCAGCTTAAAAGATATGTCTACATATAGATATATCTATGTATACTCTATCTGATTTACCTGGTGATATCACAATACAGTATCTGCAATAATACAATTCACCATAATAGAAAAGAAGGTGACAACTGTACAGGCCATGATCTGCGACACAGCAAAATGAATTAGACAAGAATGGAGTGGAGGAGTAGCCTAGTGGAGGAGTAGCCTAGTGGTTGGGGCAAGGTACTTCAGGCCAGAAGGTCAGGGGTTCAAATCCCACTAGAGGACAGCAACCTTGGGCTGGAAGGACTGGGGCTTCTAGTCCCACAGGTGCTCCTTGTGGTCTTGGGCAAGCCACTTAACCCTCCATAGCCCATGTTCCCTGTAAAATAGTTATCACAAAGTTATAATGCCCTGTTAAATGTAATTTCAGTTTGTTCAATGTAAACTGCACTGATGCAGAATAGCATGGTATATAAGGGAATGTAAATAAATAAATAAGAAGAGGCATTTGACTAACAAAAGAGATGTTGTATCCGATGCTAGCTTTCGGGAAGAAGGGGGATAAGAAATGCCCAAAATCTTGCATGACACATTGAATAAACATTACACAAAAAATGTAGCCATGTTTCTTTAAGAATTTCAGCTAAGTAAAGGATATGAGCTTAATCAGACTTGCAGACAAAGCATTCACAATCAAAGTGTGAAGTTTTATTTGAAATAATTTAAAGGGAAGCATTGGTATCCTAAAGAAAAAGAGAATGAATCACTGTGGAAAACAATTTGTCAAGGAAAATAGAGGAACTCCATAACTGTCGTTCACGTTTGTAAGACAATGCATCAAAGGAGCAGCAAGTCACCGTCAGCGAGGAAATTTAATAAGTTCAAAGGGAAGTAATCAGAATGTCTCTGACACATTTCAGGAAAGGTCGGCAATAACCACATTTCCTCCAATTTTAACTCAGTTAGATTTTAATTGTCTATGAGTTAGTGCTCCTCTGGCTTGCATCTATAGTACTGACGTATAGTGGAGAGCAGTAACTTAGTTAGTGTTAATAGAATTTATTTCACATTCCATTATTGGTTATTCCTCATAATTTTCAGCATGTCATGCTGGAAAACTGAAGGGGTAATCAAATTGAGCTGGCGTTAACAGCTAAATATATATTAGCAAATCAATCTGAATTTCAGGATAACACAATTAGAATCCCAGCGGCCAAGATAATAAATTCACTTGCTTATTGTGTTTTAAGCTGGTTATTATTTGTTGCAATTAGGAAAAAGTGTTGAATTTGTTTTCACAGTTCAGAAGGAGCTCCACTCAACTTGTTTTTACGAAACCAGCACGTTTGGATATGGTATCTGTCCTTTGATTGCTATAGCCATAAAGGGGGCAATTTCATAAAATATTTTCAAAGATAGTATTTGTTTTATGCCTATTTTATAAAGGAACTAAAGGCTCCAATGCGGCTTTATAAGTAAGCTCCTATTATTTTTGTCTATTAGGGATAGCTTGCTTACCTTTGAAATTTCAGTCTGACTGTGAAACATTTAGAGATCATCCCATTCTGAAAATGTTGTAATGTAATGCAATGGGTGTCTTCAATTCTGACTTCTGGCTATCCAGCAGCTCCTGTTTTTTCTTGACAGTGTGACCGGAAGTAGATTGCTAGGTCTTTTTTCCAAGGCAATGGAAGGTTAAGGGACTTGCCCAAGGCCACAAGGACTGCTATTGGAAATCAAACTCTGGTCCCTTGGTTACCAAGCCAGTGCTCTAACCAGATGGGAAAATATTCCTTTTTAAGGCTCTGTTCAGGATGACTGCACATGAGTCCAAGAATGTCACAGATTTGGCTCTGTTTGCTAGTCTTGTTTATGTCAAACAATGGAATGAAGCATTATTTGCAATCCGAGTTCTTACCCAAACCAGGCTGTTGTATTTTCAAGGCACCTCTAGTTTTTGTCTGAACATTTGGCAGGCTTAGCCCTTTTTGATGACAGAGTCTCAGCAGAAACAAAGAAAAAAAATGTACAGAAACTTAAGCGGCCACCATTACCAGATATTCCAGCTGTTTGCTGTTTAGTTCAGATGACATACAAACTGCGAAATAGGGTGACCTCTAAATGTTGTTTATTTCCATTACAACTTTGTATGTTTGTTATAAATATGATAAAGAACAAAAACAGCCTTGTAGAGAATTGAAATCTGTTGGACCACCCTAATCTACATACATATTTCATAAAATACACAAACAGATTGCAACTCTAAACAAACTATGCCTCTGGAACATCCATGGTATGCTTACCTCTACATACATATACAACCGCACAATTTTATGAGCCATTTTTCACATGTAAAATGTGCTTTCATATGAAAAATGCTTTTTAAAATTATTCCAAAATTTGCATTTGAACATCATCTTTAGGTCATCATTCTAGAAGCATCTATACATACAGATAGTGGCATGTACACATGTAGACTATATATATGTTCAGATGGTGATTTCAGAAAGCTTCTACAGTATTTCCAAGTATAGAATTAAAGGGGACTTGATCTGAGAATGGTTTGGGTGCCCTGAAAAATTATATGTGCAGATCCAATTTTATAATGGGAATGCAGATATATTTTAAAAAGTTCTTACTCCAGCTTTTTAATTTGCTGGGGAGTATACACAAGTGCCAGCTACCTGATTTGACTTGTGGTCTTCACCAGGGATTCCGGGGGAAATTTTGCTAACATCTGTGGTTTCTAATATCACCTCAAATATTCCTTTAAAAGAGTTATTTCACGTGACGACTCTTTATATGCAGATTTTAAAAATCCTAATTCAATCTTTTAAACTCTCCACCTAATATCTCCCATTCAAATGCACTATATAAAAGGAGAAAACACTTATTAGATAAATCTCAAGCTATGGGCCCGATTCCCCCTCTGGCTCTCCTCATATGTCCTGAGCAGGGAGAACCGGCGATGAGCGGGAGGGGGAGGGATCTGGGCGGAGTGGGGATGGGCCAGCCTGGCAGGATGTATAGGGCCAATTTAGGTCATAGCCTTGTACATCCTGCCAGGTAAAAGGGGACCTTCAAGGTGGAATAAGTTGCACTGACCCGGCGATCGGGCCCGGGGATCCCCCACGGGGCCAGGGTTGGGTGAAGGTAGGTCCCAGCTGTCTGATCCAGGCCCCGGCACGCCAGCAGTGGATCAGGTGGCGGGGATGAGGGGGGAGCTAATTCATGGGAGTTGGGGGCACCTGCGGGGAGGACATCCCTACAGGCAGGCAGGAGCACGCCGGGCCGTCCTCTGGCCCAATTCTGGTTACCACGGGAACGTTTTGTTCCTGCAGTCCAGAATCGGCTCTTAATGGGCCCATTTTACTCGGGTCTCTCCGGACGGCATGGAGGAGCCCCTTTGTGAGTCAGGCTTCACCTGTCTCTATCATACATTTCATCAGCCCATTAATCCAATTAAATAAAATTTAGTCTTCATCTTTAAAAATGTATTTTCAAAAAAGATCAAAACTTATTTGTACATATATGCCCCATTTAACCTCCTGACACTTAGTGCGCTGGCAGGTTCAACTTTAACAGAGCCGCAGATAAGAAAGAAAACGTCATCCTTTCTTGCGGCTTTACAGAGTTGAGCTGGGGCGCCAGGCATCGGGCCTCCCAAGCTGAAGCTAGTCAGGCAGTCGTGGGGCTCTTCCAGGGAGAGGGGATAGGACTGCAAATGTGCTGATGTGGGGGCATGGGAGACTGGGACTGGAAGGGAGGGGCTGGGACTGGAAGGGAGCTGATGTTGGGGGAGAAGGAGCTGACAAGAGAAAAAAATAAACTGAGGGAGTGAGGACGGAGAAGGAAAAAGATATTTTGTGTGGGAGGGAAGAAAAATCTATGGCTGGCCAGGTATTGGGAGAGTAAGTGGGGACAGAGGATGGAGGGATGAATTTCAATGGATGAAAAAGGAATAAACAAAGAAATGGAGGAAAGAGCTAAAAAGGAAAGATCAGTATGTTGGAACAGATGTAGAGAGAGAATGGAAAATACTAGAAGCGAGAAGAAAGGACAAATGTACAGCAGACAATGGAGAGTTAGCAGAAGACCCAAAGAAAGCGACTAGAGAAACTGTGACTGAAAAATAAAATTGTCAAACAACAAAATGTAGAAAAATACTTTTTTATTCTGAATTTATTAACTGGAATATGTCAGCTCTAGGAAATATGCATCGCTAAAGTCTTTGCGTTTTGTTTAGTATAAGAGGAAATTATTTTTATTTGGCTTTTGAGGTTTCTAGTTTAATTATTGTCTTTGTATTTCTAAATTGTGTTCCCTTGTTCTATGTTTGGTGACGGTATATGTTTTGCATGTGTAACCAAGCTGCAGTATTCTGTTCATGTAGTTTCTATGCGACAGTCTCATAAGAACATAAGATATGCCATACTGGGTCAGACCAAGGTCCATCAAGCCCAGTATCCTGTTTCCAACAGTACCCAAAAAAAACAGGAATTATTTTTTAAAAGCTATTTATTTCAAATTCTTTACAAAACAACCTTATCCCCTTCAAAATACTCTCCATTACAACTGATACATTTGTCCCACCGGTGCTTCCACTGTTCGAAACATTTTTTTGTAGTCATCTTTAGAAACGGCTGACAGCTCCTCCCTCTTTTTTTTCTTGACTTCTTCAATGTTGTCAAATCGGTGTCCTTTCATGCCCCTTTTCATGCGTGGAAATAAGAAAAAGTCGCACGGAGCCAGGTCAGGCGAGTAAGGTGCGCGGGGCAGCGGAACCATGCCATTTTTAGCCAAAAACTCTCTAACAGAGATGGCTGTGTGTGCAGGTGCGTTGTCGTGGTGGAAGAACCAGTCTCCTGTCTGCCACAAATCGGGTCTTTTTTGACGGACACTGTTGTGCAATCTTCTTAAAACTTCCAAATAAAAGGTTTGATTGACGGTCTGACCTGGGGGAACAAACTCTGAATGAACTACCCCCTTGGCATCAAAAAAGCAAATCAGCATTGTTTTGATGTTTGATTTGACTTGACGGCATTTTTTTGGACGGGGTGACGATGACGTCTTCCATTGGCTTGACTGTTGCTTTGTTTCTGGGTCGTAACCATAGCACCATGACTCATCACCTGTAATGACCTTTGACAGAAAATTTGGATCAGTTTCAAGCTGTTGTTTCAAAACATGACATGTTTCAACTCGATGTTCCTTTTGATTGTCAGTCAGAACCCGAGGAACAAACTTGGCAGCAACCCTTTTCATTCCCAAATCTTCCGTTAAAATTCGCTGAACTGAGCTCCAAGATAACCCACTAATCTCTGACAGTTGATCAATTGTCTGTCGACGGTCTGTGAGCACAAGCTCTCTAATTTTTTCAATATTTTCGTCGATTCGGGCAGTTGATGGAAGCCCAGAACGAGGTTTGTCATCAATCGACATGTCGCCATTTTTAAACCGAGCAAACCACTGGTACACTTGACTTTTTCCCATAGCGTCATCTTGATAAGCTGTTTTCAACATTAAAACAGTTTCAGCAGCATTTTTACCGAGTAGAAAACAAAATTTCACAGCTGCACGTTGTTCACTTAAACTTGTCATCATAAAAAAAGAAACAAGAACAAAACAGCGCTAGCAAAAACAATCACTGCAGATGAACAGAACAAGCCAGGTCGACAACACAGGCGGCACTGAACTGACAATGAGATGCACTATACACGCCTAGCGGCAGAAGTGTGTACTACACAAGCTCCGCCCACGGCAATGTTATTCCTGTTTTTTTTGGGTACCCCCTCGTAGGTCATATGTACCTAGCAGTACCCCCAAGAGACACAGGTTCCACAATGCTTGTATTGGGTCAAGCATTGATATCCTGGGTCCCTTTTTAATAATGGTTTATAGACCTTTCCTCCAGGAACTTGTCCAAACCTTTTATAAACCCAGCTACACTAACAGTTCTTACTACATCCTCCGGTAACAAATTCCAGAGTTTGATTACACGTTGAGTGAAAAAATATTTTCTCTTATTTGTCTTAAATAGTTTACCCTGCAGCTTCTTTACATGTCCCCTAGTCTTTCTATATTCTGATAGCGTAAACAATTGATCTACGTTTACCTGTTCCACTCCATTCATTAATTTATAGACCTCTATCATATCTCCCCTCAGCTGTCTCTTTTCCAGTTTGAAGAGCCCTAACCTTTGTAGCCTCTCTTCATAGGAGTAGCCTTCCATCCCCTTTACCATTTTGGTGGCTCTTCTCTGTACCTTTTCTAATAACGCTATATCCTTTTTAAGATACGGTGACCAGAATTGCACACAATATTCAAGGTGCAGTCTACCATTGAACGATGCAGAGTCATTATAATATCCTTTGTTTTATTTTCCATTCCTTTCCTTATGATACCTAGCATTCTATTTGCTTTCTTGGCTGCTGCTGCACACTGGGCGGAGGGTTTTAACATGTTATCCACGATGACTCCTAAATCTTTTTCTTGGGTGGTGGTTCCCAATGTGGAACCTTGCATCGTGTAACCATAGTGTGGGTTGTTTTTTCCTAGGTGCATAACTTTGCACTTGTCCACATTAAATTTCATCTGCCATTTGGATGCCCAGTCTTCCAATTTATCCAGATCCTCCTGAAGTTTTCCACAGTCCTCTTGGGTTTTAACAACTTTACTATTCACCTTTTTCCATTGGGAAAATTGGCCATTTAGCCCTACTCTCTGCTTTCTATCTTTTAACCAGTTCCCAATCCACAATAGTACACTGCCTTCTATCCCATGACTCTTTAGTTTTGCCAAAAGTCTCTGATGAGGGACCTTGTCAAAGGCTTTCTGAAAGTCCAGATACACTATATCAACCGACTCACCTTTGTCTACCTGTTTATTCACACCTTCTAAAAAACATATCACATTAGTAAGACAAGATCTTCCTTGTCTAAAGCCATGTTGGCTGTCTCCCATTAGGCCACGACTATCTACATGCTCACTTGTTCTCTTTCCCCAGTAGGAGATGTACTGGTATTCTCTGAGATGTATTTGCTTAATAATTGCAGTGTTGCCTTTTGATAGGTAGGGTTTGATGTTTTGTGAGTCCTGGTAGAGCTTTTATGATACGGCAGATTTGCTATGGATTCGAAATGGACAGGGTTTATAGTACTTCCTAATGTGCCTGGCAGTTGGAACTGGAGTATAGTAATGTAGAAATCTGGTAGTCTTTTTTTTATCTTCACTGCCCATGCAAATGGTATTCAGACACTCATTAAGAGGCGTGTTTACTAAACGTTAATGTGCATTCACAAATGTTAATATGTGTTAAATGCAGGAACACCCATTTATTTCTATTGGCACAGTGGCACTTGACACACATTAACATTTAGTAAACATGCCCCTAAGTCATTGTCAGGAGAAAAAAGAGGCTTATGAAGGGTTCCTTTGAAAGCTACCTAAAATTTTAGATGGGTAGCATAAACATTTTAAAATAAAAGACATTAAATTTATGCAAATGAGGTCCAATGGATATGCAAATGAGGCCCCACAATGAGTCTACAAACATGAGTGACCCTTGTGCCACTCCTGCTTAGAGAATCTCTTATTGCAGGGGCTTAAAACTCCTACAGCCTTTCCAGTGCATAGGGCGAATGAGGCAGATTGGGAAGTGCCCAAGGCCAGTCTGAATGGTGGCTGAGCCATTGGGCAATTGTATCCCATTCCAAAGGAGGAGAGAGACCTCCTCAAGCTGCCAAAGGTAGATGCCTAGTTCCTCAGGTTTTCTCTACTAATCGGTCATTTCAAGTTCAGGACAATGCCCTTTGGGCTGGCCGTGCCATGCACCTTTACAAAGCTAATGGGTGGTGGTGGTAGTGGATTTATGCCGCCAGGCCATGCTGGTACATCCGTATCTCAAAGATTGGTTGATAAAGGGCTAAGTTGCAAGAAGAAAGCTTGCAAGGTGGTGATGCTCTTGCAGCAACTGAGTTGGGTGGTCAACATGGAAAAGAGCCAGTTGCAGCCCACTCAGGACATGATTTACTTGGGGACCCACTTCAAGATGGTAAAGGGGATAATTTCCCTACCTGCCAAGAGTCTCAAAGATTCAAGATCAGATTTGACGGTTCTTGTGCATGACAGCTCCATTGGCCTGCCACTATCTGCAGGTGCTTGGATACATGACGGTGACTCTGGAAGTGGTATTGTGGGCTCGGACTCATATGAGACCACTTTAGCAGGTGCTGCTTTCTCACTGGTCTCTGCAGAAGCATCTGTTGACACACAGACTAGAGTGTCCGATGGTGACCTGGCTGCAATTGCGATGGTGGCTGAGCACCGAGAATATCTTCACAGGAGTGTCTTTGGAACTTCCAGATTGGATCCTCATAATGACTACTGCCAGCCTAACTGTCTGGGGATCCCATTGTCTGACCCGAGTGACCCAAGGACAGTAGTCCCAGGAGGAGCAGACTTGATCTGGATATGGCCTGGAGATGAGAGCGGTGTTTCTGGCATTGCAGTTCTTTCACCCACTGATATACATCAATCACCAGGGAGGCAGGGGCAGTATGATGCTGGCAAGGGAAATATGGCCTTTGCTCTTGTGGGCAGAGAGCAATTTGGTAGCCTTGTTGGCAGCCCATATTGCAGGCAAGGAGAATATACAGACCATCTTTATCAGTCAGTACCGCCTTGATCCAGGGGAGGGTTCCTGAATCAGGTGGTGTTTTGCCAAATCATTCATCACTTTGGACAATCGGTTATGGATCTTTTGGCGAGGACAGACAATGCCAAAGCGGCCCAGTTTTACAGCAGACTTTGGAAGCACATGTTGGAAGGGTTCAATGCACTAGCTCAGACTTGACCCTCGGAAACTGCTTTCTGTCTTTCTCTCAAGGGCGTTGATCGGGCATCTCTTGCACAAGATAGAGACACATCAAGGTTTAGTAACTTTGATAGCACACAACTGGCCAAGACGACTCTGGTATGTGGACCTCTGCAAACTAGTGGTGGACAAGTCATGGCATTTCCCCCAGAGACGTGATCTTCTGATGCAAGGTCCGATTCTCATGTCACAGGTGGCTCGATTCTCGCTTACGGCTTGGTGCTTGAAAGGGCGAGATTGAGGAAGAGAGATTATTTGGCTGCAGTAATTTCAACTTTGTTGAAGGCCAGCAAGTGTTCAACTTCTCTTTCTTATGCCTGGGTCTGCAGAGTATTTGAGGGTTGGTGTGCCAACAGGAGCATCCGAGCTCTGTCAGCAGTGGTGCCAGATATCATTGCCTTCTTACAGGCAAGTTTCAAGAAGGGATTGGACCTGGATTCTCTGAATTGTTATCGAGGTCGAGTGCAAGGCTGCTTCTTTGTGGCTCACCTGGATGTCATCAGGTTTCTGCGGGCAATGAAGCAGGTGTGTCCACCGGTGTGGTCATTTGTTTAATGCTAGAACCTGAATTTGGTGCTCTCAGTGTTGGTGGAACCACCTTTTGAGCCTTTAGCGACAGCTATGCTGAAGGATCTTATCCTGAAGATGGTTTTCCTGGTGGCAATTTGTTCGGCGAGGCACATTTCAGAATTGCAAGCCCTCTCATGTAGAGTGCCATTTTTGGTGATTTCTAAAGAGATCATGGTCCTCTGACTGGTCCCATCTTTCTTGCCCAAAGTGCTTTCTCCATTTCACCTGAATCAGTCAGTGTCTCTTCTGGTGTTTGTGGTTAAGGAGAGAATTCTGGAGGAAAAGTGATTGCACCTGCTGGATGTTCAGAGGATGCTTCGTAGATATCTGAAACGTACGCAGGCCTTCCATAAATCAGATCATCTCTTCATGTTGTTTGGGGGCCCTCTACAGGGTGAGTTAGCATGTCTAGATGGTTGAAAGAAACAATCGCCTCAGCTTACCTGATGAAACACAGAGCGCTCCGGATGGGGAAGGCTATAAAATAAATTCTGTAAATGTTTCTAGGTAGAGATTTCAGCAGTCAGAAACATTATTGAGAAATGGAAATTACATAAAACTGTTGAAGCCAAGGCGAGATCTGGAAGGCCAAGAGAAATCTCTGATAGAACTGGCCATAAAACTGGTCAGATTTACAAAGCCGAACCCACAGATCACTTCAAAGGACCTGCTGTAAAGTTTAATTGACACCATAGTTGCTTATACAACAAAGATCTCTATGGGAGAACTGTTAGAAGGAAGTCTCTCTTATGTTCTCATCAAAAAGGTCACAGTCTAAAGTATGAAAATGTTGATAAGCTTGAAATTTTTTAAAACAAAGTGCTTTGGACTGATAATGAAAATTACATAATATATATCTGAAGAAAAAAATGTGAAGCATTTGAGAAAAGAACATCTTTTTAACAGTTAACTGTAAGGGTGGATCGATTATGCTTCAGGGTTCTGTGATGGCCAGTGACATAAGAAATATTATATAGGTGGAAGGAAGAAGGGATTCAGTTAAATATCACCATATTCTAGAAGTTAGTATCCCATAGTCAGTGAAGAAATTGAAACTGAAAAGAGGTTGGATAATTCAGCAATGCAACGATCTGAAACATCTTAAAACCAACCATGAAGTACTTACAGAAAAGAAAGATAAAGGTTTTGAATTTCCTTTCACAGTCCCCAGACTTGAATATTATTGACAATTTGTGGGTATATCTCAAACATGCAGTGCATGCAAAGAGATCTAAGAATATTTCTGAGATGTAAGAGTTCTGTAAGGGAGAAATGAGGGCAAAATTCAAGAGCAAGAATAAGATGCTTAGTTGGTTATGGGAAACATTTGAAAGCTGCTATTTCTGTCAAAGGAGGTGTCACAGATACTGGCTTAAAGGGTGTCCAAACTTGTACATCTACCCTATTCACTGTTTTCTTACTATTTATTTGTAGTTGCTTTTACAGATTTAAAAACATCATGCACTAAAATTTGCAAAAAAAATGTCAGGGGGATATTCAGCGGCAGCGACTAGCCGTTCTAACATGGCTAGCCATCACAACTGAAACTTAAACCCAGATATTCAATGCCGGGGTCATATCCGGCCCTAGCACTGAATATTCAAATCGCCCAGATTGGCAGGAAGTTAACTGAGCAGCGGCCATATTCAGCCCTGCCCAGTTAGCTTCCACGGTGAAAGTTAGGCCAGCCGTTGCTGCATCTTACTTTTGCCGTTTTCTATAACCGGTCAGTGGCACAATATCGCTGCTGCCCAGTTAAGGCCTGGTGCTGCCCCAGAATGCCACGATGCTAATTGATTAGCATTGGGGTGTGCAGCGGTGGCACCCAGGGATTTTCATCGGCACTAACTGTGAATATCCCGGATAGTGGGATTATCACGATTAGCAGGTCTACTAACAGTGTTAATCTTTGAATATCGGGCCCATCATAGTTAAATACGTAGAGATTGTGTCGATCTCTGTTCGCTTAGCGATGCACTGAAATATATGATTTGACCAAGGGTACCTAAACATTTGCATACAACTGTATATATTTATATCTACTAAAATTATCTATGTATCTTCTCTATCTATCTCTATAGGTATGGATAGAGATAAGGATACTTATCTCCATATCTAGATAGATATACAGCAGATATGTATACACAATAAGTAATGGAGAAGAGCATTGTGGACATATATTTTGGTTATACCGTATTTTATTTGATATTTTGCCTTAGTATGATACTGGATAGCCTAGTGAAGTTTTAGTAGTGTTCCACATTGATAGCTTAAGACCTTCATGTAACTATTGAAAGCAGTTACAAAGAACAGCAAAGGCAGTGCAGAATTTCTCATATCTCTCTGTCAATTACTTCAACCAGTTCTGAAAGAATGCATTTAGGAAGAAGAGGGTAATTATGGTAATTTAATCAGTCAGTCTTTGTTTATCCATTGAAGTTCACGCTGGATAAATATGCCAATTGTAATGATATTTCTAGTGATTTAGAGTTTGATGTAGGAACGTGAAATTTTCTATGTGTTAGCGGCCATTTTTATGATATTTAGCTATGGGATGCAAATACAGAATATAACTACCAATAATAAAATGGCTTGATCCAACCATAATTGGTCTTGGCGGATTATACATCTTTATATTTTGCAAGATGGTGCTGCTGCTGGAGAAGTGATTGGGGATTGCACTAGCCCCTACTGGACTTTTCACTTTGGATAAGCCTAGGCTGAGTAGGATATTCTGGGGATACCCTTCTCTGTTACAGCCATCTCCAGACACTGTTCATTCCACCTTGCTGCTCTATTTGACTGGAACAAACTACCCAAGTCAGTATGTCATGTTCCATTTCTGGCATTAGTCAATTCCAAGCTAAAAACCTATCTTTCAAAGCTACTTTTGGATCCTGATCCTATTATTCTCCTGTTCACTGCCTATGTGTATGTTTACCATTCTGCTAGGTTTACCCTAGTCCCTAGTTTGCTGTATTGTCTGTCTTGATTAGATTGTAAGTGTTGCATGTAATTTGTCCCTGACTGCCTGGTTGGGGGCAACAAACAAGGGGATTCTACTTCAGTCCTTGGTCTTCTATCTCTGGTCTCAGAAACAAGTGAGAAGAAATGAAAACAGAACACAGAATTATACCTTAACAAAGTCTGCTAAAATTTTAGCAGATGAATTCACAGACCTGCAAACTTGAGCAGTCTCTTCTAACTCCCCTCCTTAGCTTGGCCATGGCATTTTCTTTTATTAGGAAAAAAAATGCCATATTGTACAATTTCATCTTATCACTCTGTCATACTTTTTGCTTTACTTTTTGTATATCTATATCAACATGTTACAGGTCAAGCTGGGTATAGACATATTGACCACTTCTAATCATGACATGCATTTTGCAAGCAAAAACATTCTGTCTCGCAAGATGTAACCTTGAGTGCCTCCACTTATTCAAAAACACCCTCTCTGAACCTGTCAACCTATTCAGAGCTGTTCTCACACTCCATATTTCTGAACCTTATCCCAGTACCCCACTTTAAGTTTCTTTCTAAAGGATGCTCTATTGCGCAGAGACTGACTCTCATGTGTACAGTATATGTACAGCACTGTGTATGCCTTATAGTGCTATACAACTGTTAAGTAGTAGCAGTAGAGAAACTTATTTTTTTAAAAAGAGGAAAGGGCTTGTCAAATGGAGCACTTTTTATGTTTTACCCTGCTGTTGGGCTTGAGAGAGGGCTTTGATTCATGTCCAATGGCCTCTTTAAGATATTGCAGTTAACAACGCTCAAATTTTGGACCTACCAATACTACAAAAGCCTACCTTATTTGGAACAGCTTAAATCTTGCACCAGTACCTGTACCTGCATGATTCTTAGGATCTGGGTTAGAACCTGAATCACAGGATTAAAAACTAGTCCTAGGCTATGTTTTCTAATGAAGAATCGACTATAATAATAATTGTCATCATTTTCCACTGACAAGTAGCAGGAATGCAGGCACGCTATGTTGGTGACATCACTGAATGGAGTCAGTGTGTCAGAGCTCTCCCCTAGCTTTGGGACATCTTTTGGACTTCTCTGAGTTTGTGTGAGTATTCCCATTTTCCTCCTGATGTCCCTTTGTCAATAATCTGTTCTTCCGCAGTCCAGTCTCACTCCCTGATTTATTTAAAAAAAAAATATAAAAGAACAAGCCTAATTTGAATTCATTCAAAATATAGAAGAACCATTTACCTCCATTTCAGTTTAATCTTGAGTTTATTCCTGTGCTTCAAGGAGGAGCTTCTACATGTTAGCGCTGGATCTGCACGGCACTGTCATGGCCGCTGGGCCCTCTGCATCCATTCCTCTGAGGCCCTCTCCTCTGATAGCATTCCCTTTCACTGACTGCACAGCCCAGAGCAGCCTTCCCTCCAGCAGCAGCAGCGCAGTCAAGAGTGCATAGCCTCCAGCACGGAGAGTGATGCTTTACTCCCACACCACCAGTGTCCCATTCTTTCTGCCCAGCAATGAGCAGGACAGGCCAATCAGCCTGCTGCCTTATCAAGGCTTGTTCTGCTTGAAGATGTAGATCTTAAGAAGGTAGACAAGAAGAAGGAAAAAAATAAATAGGAATGACACTCCAGCCAGTGGAAGGAGCACTGCTCAGATCCCAAACACAGTGGTAAATGATGGGGCAAAGCAGATCATGCAGACAAAAGCCACAATAGCCCTATGCCCCAAAGGAGAATTGAGCTCAGCCAGTAAGAAGGCAAAATTAGATGGTTCTAGTATGCTTATGCCCGCCCTCTCTCCCTTGCAACACTGCATCTTGGCTGCACATGAGACCAACAACCCCCACAGTATTCTATTGCTTCCACTACAGAGGTTTGTTCAAAATAGTGTGATATCCTTCAGGGGGCTAGTGCAGCATAGGTTGTAGTCTCAGCTTAAGGACAAGCTCATCTCTCTCTACTACCACGACGTTTTACAGCCACTTCCTTCTTACTGACCCCTTATTCTCAGAATCTGCCCAGATTCATCCTTCCTTCCCAGAGGGCCTGGACTTTGGGATCTCTTCATTCTTCTCATTGTGCGGAAGGCTCTTTCTCATTATGCTCTCACAAATGGGTTCCTGCACCCACAGAAGCTTCCACTTCTAGTCCAAATCATCTCCTCTCCCCTGACAAAGTCCTGGCAGAGCCATCCAGTGAATATTCATACCCAAAGGTCATGCAGAAGATATCAAAGGCACTGTCCTTGAGCACTATAGAGGAGCAAGTGAACAAGAAAAACTTCTATTCCATCCTTCAGTCCTGTGTCACACCAAAGGAGGTCATTGCTCTTCTATTCATCAAGTCCTACAAGACCTACAGCTGTCTCTGAGGAAAACTCCTGCTTCTATCAAATCCACTTCTCTACCTTGAGATCAGATACAAGGTCCTCTTGTCCTCTTGGTGCCAGGTCACAATCTCCTCCAGCTCCCTCACTAGTCAGTGATAACAGAAGCGCCCTAAAATAGGTAAAAATGTCTAAGCTGCAGTCACATGTTCCTTCAGGCAAGGATCACAAGACTCTGGACATGATCAGGAAAAGAGTTTTCCAGAGTGCCATGCTCACTCTCAAGATACTAGTCCATCCTATGCAAATTCTTCATTGTCATAATGTGCAGTTGCAGAAGCTGGAAGAGGAGCTTCATCAACCTTTCACATCTCAGGGAACCAACTCCATCTCACTGTCAAAGAATCAGGCACACCACCTCCTCTGATCAATGTACAATGCATATGATTTGATATCCAGAGCAGTTGCAGCTTTGATCACAGCTCATTGAACTGCATGGCACCATCTGATTGATTGTATGCTCCCTATCTAGGGGGACAGTCTTTTTGGCAAAAAGGTAAAGGATGAAGTATCTCAGATCAAAGATCACTGGATGCTTTCTGTGTGGACTCCCTCTGATTCATTGCAGTATCAAAGAAGTCAGCAGATCCATTTTGAAAGATCCTTCAATTACCAGTGGTTCCAGCAGCTCTGCCCATGGAGGCATTATCAATCTTATTCCAGAATCACCACCATCAATGACCATGGTAATTTGTCACCCTGTTGGAGGGCACATCCAGTACTTCAGAGAGGTATGGTAGAACATCACAATGGATCGATGGATACTGTGCATAGTCAAACTCAGCTGAAAACTCAATTTCTCCAAAATTCTTGCCACACTGGGGCCTGAACAGGACTCCATGCCTGCCTCCCAACACCCTCCCATCCTAGCAGTAGAAATTGTCTACCCCCTGTGAAGTGAAGCAATAGATTAAGGGGCATGTTTACTAAACATTCCTAACGTGCGGGGCCGCGCTAGTGTGCCTGTGCCATATAAGGAGTGGGCGGTTCAGGCAGAAAATAGAAAAAAAACGGTAGTAAGCAACCGGACGTGTGCGCGTCGCGCTAATGTGCGGGGGTCGACATTAGCGCGTGGAAAGGCAAAGTGGCGCGCTGCTGAGTATACAAAACAACAGAGCCGTGGTACAATGGTGAGGACAATGACCAATGGTGCAGGGGCCATGGGTTCAATCCCCCAGTGTGCGCAATGACAAAGGTCAGCTGAGGCAGTAACTGTAATGATTAAAATTGTTTTAGGAGGCAAATTAATTTGGAACGGCATAAGGCGGCGCACAGTTACTTTTGGGCGGCATAAGGCGGCGCACAGTGCTTTTTGGGCGGCATAAGGCGGCGCACAGTTATTTTTGGGCAGCAGAAGGCGGCGCACTGGTCCCCTTGGGCGGCAGAAGGCGGCGCGCTGATAGGCACAAGGCGGCGCGCTGATGCACAAGCACAGGAACAGAGCCACAGCACAATGGTTAAAACACTGACCAATGGTGCAGGGATCAGGGGTTCAACTCCTCACAATGCCCAGTGAAAAATGCCTGCTGAGGCAGTATGTATTATGTTGTGGAGTGCTGTAGGAGGCTGTATAATTTTATTTTGTTATCACTACTAGCAAACGCACTCTCCCAGCATGTTAACATACGGCGGCCCATAAGGCACATGTTACAGTGCACTGTTCGCCAAGGCACCCTTGAATGTCCCCTATAGGGCAGCATGTATGTTGCGACACAGGATAATGTATAGTGCACCCTATAGGGATGGCAACCATAAGGTGGCCTACAGGGCGCCCTATGAAGCACCCTCAGAGGCACCTAATGGGTATAGTAAGCTGAGGGTGGTCTTGCCGGCATAGACATATGTACAGTAAATAAAAATAAAGCTGTGGACAGCCCTACCAAAGGGCCCCACTGTGGGTTTGAACCCATGACCTCTGGCTGCAGTGATGTAACCATTGCGCTACAGCTCCATAGCTGTAAGCAGGCCCCTGGCTGGCTGCAGATAGCCTACACGTCACCTCACAGACAGTCTGCTGGTGTCAACAGGATAGGGTTAGGCCACCCGTACCCATGATGCACTGCACATGCAAATTAGCTGTCCGCAGATGGACACAAGATGGGGAATGCACCCCCACAGCACCTCGGCCCTGTTGGGGGAAGTGACCGGGTGCACCCACACAGCACCTTGGCCTAGTAGGGGGCACTGACCAGGTGTTTTACTGGCACAGAGTAGCCACACACCGTTACATCGTGCGGGTACTGTGCTCACCCTGAGTGTGCAATGAGGTGGCCAGGACCAGGTCAACAACACCTGCCATGGCTGATGGAGGCCAAGCGGGCGTTCCAAAGCAGTGTTAATGTGTCAGATAGCTAGTTTCTGCACAAACACCATGGATATCCCTGTCTGCCGCTATCAGGCGCGCACACCCCCCCCCCCCCCCATGGCAAACATGGTCCCCATCAAGGGATCCACACTCTACCTCCCTGCAAAGGTGGCAGTAGAGGGCAACATCAACCCCAGTCCTGCTGAGGAACACCACCACCCCCCCCCAGGCAGGCAGCTCTATACACAGCCATAACACAATAGCAGACAGACATAAGCCCACTCCACCACCAGATATTCCCCTGCAGCAAGCCAACAGCCACTGCACCCTGCAAGACATTTACCAGCTACAAACAGTCTGCTGGTTAGTCCATAGTGCATGTTCCCAATGGAGATGCATGCACCCAGAACTGGGCTGTCTGCATACACAGCAAGCAGATAGATCAGTGACTGGGCCCCAAAGAGAAACCCATATCTATCACATGAGGGAACTACTATACAGCACTATGGGGGGGCCTAGCCATGCTGTGGTCACTGCACAGTCAGGGTGAGCGTGATCCCCCAGAAGGACATGCTTTGGCCACCCTGTCTGTGTAGGTGGTGGCCGGACACTACAATATCCCAGCCAATGTCCCTGCCAGGGCCCTATGCCCAGTGCAGATGCATCCTGGCCACGCCACCCTGCCCTGGCTATACCCATGGTACCTTGCACCTCATTATGCACATTGGCTGGCCAATACTGGCAACAGTGCTGGCAGTGTGGGCTGTTGAAGGGGCTTGCAGCCAACACCCACTGTATAGACAGACACACACTTCCACACCTCTGCCATCATGGTGCTACGATTGAGGGGGTAAGTAGCCTTGCCCACCAAACCGGTCCTGAGCACGGCAAGGCATGGATATGGTACGCATTACAGCTGGTGGTCACTCCCCAGGGTGGTAAGCACCGTCAGAGGCCAGGCCTGGAGCATGCCCCGCAAACACCTAACAGATTGTTTGGATGGGGTCAACTAGCAGTATGTACGTAACGTATGGATATCTGCCTGCCTGTGCTCCTAGCAAACGTCTCAGAGCTGTGTAGGGTGACATTGGTAAGTTATGCAAGTGCTCATTGTGGGTGCTGCATGCACGGTCCAATGTTCTGCCTTTCCAGGA
Source organism: Ichthyophis bannanicus (assembly GCA_033557465.1). Taxonomy (NCBI): domain Eukaryota; kingdom Metazoa; phylum Chordata; class Amphibia; order Gymnophiona; family Ichthyophiidae; genus Ichthyophis; species Ichthyophis bannanicus. Next base: position 700,279,212 of record CM066034.1, on the reverse strand, counting down.
GACATTGGCCAATGGGGCCTGTGGGTGTGGGTGTGTCTGCCCTTGATGGCTGCTGCTTTACGGCACAGATTCCCAACTCCAGTCCAGGTTTGCATCACACTGTTCGGGTTTTCCTGCTATCCCTCATGAATATGCATGGGCTACATCTACATGCCATGGGGGTGGTGCATAGATATACAGCACAGGCATTTGTATGAGTGTCAGCATGGAACCTGACTGGTGTGTGGCCCACCAGGACTGCATTTGGGTGATTCTGCTCTAGGTACTGCCCCTGTTCATGGTGTCTGTGCTCAGTGGGGTAAAAGATAGATGTCTTACCATTGCATATGTCCCCGCCATGAAAGGTGTGTCCTTACTATCACTGTTTAGTTGTGGGAAAAATATGTGGGCAGGATTGGCAGTAGCCCCAGCTGGGCTTTGAACCTGTGACCTTCTGTTCTTGCATGCACTGTCTGTGTGCACTGCACCACTGTGTAGCCACTGATTTGTTGGATTCCCTGGACATGGCTAGGCCTCTGTCTTCTGTGGTTAGCAGCCACTGCCCCCTGCACCACATGTACTTGTCCGCCAACATGCTGGCATGAACATCTCTCAGAAAAAAAAGTTGACCTGATTGCAATGTGGCAGTACGGGACTGCATTTGGGGGACTTGGCTGTAGGTAATGCCCATTGTTGTGGTGTGTGTGCGGTGTTGGGTAAAATATGGGTGTTTTCCCCATGCTTATGTTCCCTGCACTACAGGGGTGTCTGCGCTATCTTTATTTAGTGGTGGGTAAAATATAGGGACTGGGCTGGCAGGTGCCCCAGCTGGGTTTTGAACCTCTGCCCTCTGGTCCTAGAGGTAATGACTCTGTCCGCTGTACCACACTTTGGCCACAGAGACAGTGCAGCCCCTGGAGGCAGTAAGCCTGGCAGGATGGAGTCACAAACCCTGCTCTACTCATTTTTACTGTGGGCATATGCACCCTTTCTGGTGACAAACGTGCACATAAACACCAGAAATGACCACGGGAAATGGGGGAGAAAATATCACCACGCTGGGCGACAGTGATATTAATGGGCAACCATAGCAAACACTCCGAGGAAAGCTCCAAAAAACGGAAATGTTTTTCGGAAGAGTCTCCGCTCCGTAGACCCTTCCAATATTCATCTCTTTTTTCTGGAGCTTTGCTGGGTGTGTTTTGTATATTTGCCCATCACTATAACTGTTCCCCAGCTGGATTACTATTTATAATAGTTTTGTTGTGGTCATTTTCAGGTTCTATTTGCAATTTTGTTCTGTGCACATATATCACACTGCACACGTTTTTTAGGTTTCCCCGGTGTTCCTGTACATTGCTGACGGAAATGGTTTCTCTTCCCTTTAAATGCCCTCTACCGCGAGGGTTTCACTCGCGCTAATTTTTACATGGAAATTCGGGCCCGATACTGTGCGGGGAGCCTCTCCCCTCCCACTCTCCACCCATTGACCCCGTCCCTCCGCCCCTCCGGAGCCTTCCTCCGCCCTCTTTTAGCCGTTCCACGCCTCTATCGGACATTTGCGGGCCCGCACTTGTACGGGGCCCATTAGTGTGCCGCGTACCTGTGCGGGGGTGACACGCACGTGTGCGGGGCGTTTAAACGCGTTTCTGCGCGTTTAAATGCCGCGTTGGCGTGCGCTATTTTGCGTCGCGCAGATTTGCGGACTTTAGTAAACATGCCCCTAAGTTGCACTTGACAAGCAAGGCCTGGGCTTCTATTTCCTCACCTCCAAAAAAAAACGGGGGACCTCCACCCAATACTAGCCCTGTGAAACCTCAACTTCTACATAAAAAGGGAGAAATTAAAAATTAATTTGCTGGTCATATCCTGTCCCTGCTTGACAGAAATGACTTGTTGGCCTCTCTAGATCTAAAAGATGCAGACACTGACATCTGCATCCACATGAACAACAAAAATGCCTACGATTTACCCTTCGGAACAAACGTTTTCAGTACAAAGTTCTCCCATTTGACCTATCTTCAGCTCCTGGAGTCTTCACAAATTATCTGGTGGTTATGGCTGCACAGTATTGGAAAACAGGGACACTTCGTGTTCCCCTATCTGGATGACTGACTCATCTCAGGGCCCTCTGACTTGCAGTTTTGCCAGTCTTTGCAAAAAAACACCAGCCTTCTATGAACCTCTGGGCTTCCTAATCAACAAGGAAAAGTCCAACTTGTTTCTCCATAAAACATACTATTCATCCATACTCACCAGGTGAAAGTGATTTTGCTGCAAGACCGAGCACAAACCCTTGTGTATTTCACCACTCAGATGCAATGCAAGTCTCTCACAGTCACCACCCACATGTAATACAGTTGCTAGGGCACATGACAGCAATGATGCTTGTGTAGGCTGGCTCCAGCCTAATCAGGAGCAGCTATCAACCGGATAAAAGGAGCATCGTCAGGCGCAAACAACCTCTCTGCACCCGGACTTTCTCCACCTTGTCTTCCCCGATCAGGGCTGACCAGGTCTTCATGTGCTTGTGTAGGCCCGCTCTGGCCCAATCAGGAACAGCTCTCAATCGGATAAAAGGAATGCCAGCAGGTGGGCCTGCACCTGTTGGGCTGCACTTTCGAGCAGCCCAGAACACTTTGAATCTTTGACCACTGCATACCCGGAGATGTAAGTACAAACTAACAAATGGTAACAGGACCTGAACACTCACGATAACACTCACACTAAACTGTTTATACAACCGTTACCTAATCTAACTAGAAGCTACTATAGTATTATCTAATACGCTCCTAAAATTTCTACCTGACTCGATTTCTCCCAACTGCCGTAATTGCATATCATTACTACTGAATATGTAAATTAATCTGATCCCTCATATCAAAGTTAACCTACATTAGCTGTTGTTGCAACCTTCCATACTCTGAATATCCTCAAATTCAATTTATTTCCTCACTCCTGTGTTTTACTGACCAATTAGAACACACACCAAGCATCTCTCAATAATGCTTAACCACCAGTCACTATATAGACAACCACCTGTGACTCGCTTTTGCACCAATTCCTCCCAGTCCCATCTACTTCTCAACATAGAGGACTCTCCAATTGGGTTATCTTTCCTCAACCCTATCTCTATAATTCCATTTCAGCTGTAAGCATGGAGTTTATTTTATTTCTCAATCTCCTTCTCCTATGGACACCAATATCTACTTCCCTTCAAACTCAAAACTCATCATTACCACATACCCATATTACCTCATCGCCAAAGGTATATTCACCATTCACTCACCACACATCTTCATCCACCCGCTATAGACACTTTACAGACAGATTAATTTATGTATCATCCACTTATACCCAACCTAAATTTCCTTCTCATCGTACAGCATATCCAGTAAGAATTTCCCTGCTAAATTCTAGATCCATCAGAAATAAAATTCCAACGATCATAGACCTCCTCAGCGATAGTAAACCAAAATATACTGTGTTTCACTGAAATCTGGCTTACTGTCTCAGACCCAGTCCTAATCAACCAACTTGCTTATTCCAACTACAATATATTCCAATGCACCAGGTCTGGCAAACGTGGTGGCGGTGTCCTAATCTTAACCAAAAAATACCTAAATTTCTCCCTCCATCGATGTGACAACATAGATTGCATGGATGTCATAATCATTGAAAATAAAAATATTAAAATCAGTTTAATCTATAGATCTCCATCTCCCAGTCCTGACAACCTATCTTCCATTCTGGAAACTGCCTGCACCTCTACATCTAACAAACTCCACTTAATCCTTGGGGACTTCAATCTGCCATCTCTCAATCAATCTCATTCCTCCCATTTTATAAATGCTATGCTTGACCTAGGATTTCAACAAATAGTTCAATCCCCCACACATAGAAAAGGGTACATCTTAGATCTTATCTCCCTCCCTATTTGCATAGTGCAAGACATACATTACTCCCCCCCTAATGCGCTCCTCCTTCCATGGACAGTTCAGTCCTTCTAGATTTCACTATCCCTGCCATGCCCACGCCTTCTGAATCCAATGATATTGCACAATTTAAAAACAAATATAAACCATTTAACAAAGAATCATTCCTTAATGATACCATCCCACACATTGATCCGTCAATCACAAATTTAAATGTCACCATAAATAACTGGAACTCAAAAATAATGAAAGCAGCACAAGCCACTACAACACAAAATAAAACAAAGCAAAAAATATCTTAAAAATGGTACACATTCAAACTACGGAAACTTAAGCAAATTCTTAGAAATTAGAACATAAATGGAGAGTTACAAGAGCAGATGTCGACAATCAGCTTTACATGTCCATACTTAAGTCCTACAAAGAGGCAATAAACAACAGAAAAAAAGATTATCATTCCAAACTCCTAACGCAATCCCTTAACAGACCAAGGAATCTATTCTCAATAGCCAAATCACTTACTAAAACTCCCAACCCTGAGTCTGATCTCCCCCAAATTGAACCTCAAGTGTTAGCCAACTATTCTTACATGGAAAAACTCATTCTCATACACAATGATGACTCCACACCAAACCCCCTCTACCTTACACAGAACATTACTAATCAGCAACATCAAACCACATGGTCCACATTCCACCACATTGATATCAAGCAACTCAAAAACACAATAACAAATCTCAACACTACTACCTCCCCAGCTGACCCATGTCCAGTCAGGATGTGTGGGAGCTCATCAGCTAAGAGCTAAAGCAGCATCTATGGCCAACCTATGGACTTTGTCCCTCCAGGACATCTGCAGAACAGCCAGGTGGGCTTCCACACACATGTTCATGAAACATTGCTACTTTGACAAGTTAAACACCCAAGATGCAGCCTTTGGCCAGGCTGTCCTTTACAACCTTTTTGCCCAGTGGCTGGACCAGCAAAACACATAATCACCACCTCTCTGTCTGACCTTGGGCCATCACTAAGGCAAAGTCTCGAAAGGCCCTCAGCTCTGGAATCACCAACATAGTGTGCCTGCATTTCCCCTACTTGTCTGTGGAGAAAGCTTACCTGTATCAGGGGTTCTCCATAGACAGCAGGGAAATACAGCCACACTCTTCCCTCCCTCCAGCCTCAAAAACAAGAAAGGAAGACAGACAGAAAAAAAAAAGGCAAAGAAAAGCACAGATGATCAGTGCCATGCAGGGTGGACAATCTTGCACTGCGGGACATATTGACTAGTTTTGGAATGGAATGTAGGTAAAAGAATACCATGCGGAAGGCAGGAATACTTAGACAGGCTCTGTGAAGCCCAAACGTCTTCCCAAAGTTGGGAGAGAGCTCCGGCACACTGACTTTATCAGTGATGTCACCAGCATAGCATGGCTGCATTCCCTTACTGTCTATGGTGAATTCCCATTATAGGTAAGCAACGTAGCATTATACAGCTGTTCCATTTATAAACCAGTGACCTAGGGTTAATTATGAACCAGGATGAGGGTCTTTGTACCAAAGTTGGATACAATTATAGTTACCATCGATTTAGTGGCCAGCCTTAATTAATAACTGCAGAGGGTCTGTTTTAATTGTTGCCATTCAGTTAATACAGAGAAGTTGTTTCCTGTAGTGTAACCTGACTGGTAGATTGCTGCTGTTGTGAGCTGTCGACTCTGAGCTCTCCATTGTCTGCTGTCCATTTGTCCTTTCTTCTAGATTTTTTCCATTCTTTCTACATCTGCTTTAACATACCGATCTTTCCCCTTTTGCTCTTTCCTCCACTTCTTGCTTTATTCCTTTATCATCCACTCAGATTTCACCCTTCCATCCTCAATCCCCACTTACTTTCCCAATACCTGGCCAATCATAGATTTTTCTTCCCTTACACACAAAATATATTTTCCTCTCTTCATCCTCACTCCCCCAGCTACTTTTTCCTTTCACATTCCCATCCATTTCAAGTCTTCCCCCAACATCAGTTCCCTTTTAGTTCTTGCTCCTCCCAGAATACGCTCCCTTCCATTCCAATTCTCCCATCCCGTGCATCAGCCAATTTGCAGTTCTAGCCCACCAGTTTTCTTCCAGAGACAGGCTCTCTCCTCCTCCCATCAGCCTATTTCCGGTCCTAGTCCCCCCATTAGCCCATTAGCAGTGCTAGAACACATAAACTCATTACCAGTCCTAGCCCCTCCCTGATCAGCCCATTACCAGTTCTAGTCCCCCAATCATCCAATTTCCAATCTTAGCCCCCCCCCCCCATCAGCCCATTTCCAGTCCTAACCTCCCCAATCAGCACATTTCCACTCCTAGCCCCCTTCAGAAGAACCCTGCGCCTGCCTGACTGGCTTCAGAGGGAGCCAGGGAGGCCCAAAGCCCAGCACCCCAGCTTACCTCTGTAGAGCTGCAAGAAAGAACAGCATTTTCCTTCTTTCCCGTGGCTCTGTTAAAGTTGAGCCCGCCCGCATGTTGAGTGTCGGGAGGTTAAATGGGGCATTTCCTGTCTCGCATGAGACATGAAATGCCCACATTTAACCTGACAGTGCGTGGGTGGGCTCAACTTTAACAGAAAAAAATAGCTTCAATCCGATTGATGCTACTGTAGTGTTTGTTCTTAACATGTTTGGGTTAAAATTAATGTGCTTTAAGTACAAATCCTCCGTGTTAATTGTCAGGAATGTGCCCAGCACTTTCTCAGCAGTTAATGCACATATCATACCCTAAAGCATGGGGCAACTACCATGGTTATATCTAATGCTACCTACTGAGGTGGCATTAGGTGCGCCCGGTTAATTGCAACATTGATCATGTGTAATATGTTGTTAACTGCAACATGCTCTCCATGCCCAGTCTGCACCCCTATCCCATCCATTTACCAAGCCGACCTGCGATTGACAGCATGTGAATCAGCATCCTGTAACTCTTATGCCCTGTGGTAACAGTTATCGCAGGCCTGAGAATGCAGTTATTGCATGTGAAAACACGTGTTAACTGAATATTGCATTTTAGTAAAAGGGCCCTCAAGGTGCTGCTTATGTATTAACGTGTGTTAATTGCCATGTTAATGGCTAATGCAGCTTAGTACATAGGCCTTTGAGTGGTGGTCTATTTTGGAAATGTAATTACCCTTAAAGGGTCTTATCATAGCTAGCCAAGTAGCTTAGTGTAGCACACCATGTGAAGGACCTAAGTTTATTCTCCAGCTGAGGTCTTTTGCTCTCTGAATTGATAGGGGTGCTGTAGAGGAAGTTTTCACAGGGTTTGGAGAGAGGAGAGGGTGGATTCCCAGTCATTGTACAACCTGGCTACCCAGCAGCAGATTTTAGGCGCATGGTTAATGTATTTTGCTGTAATGATTGGGTTAGGTGCTTGGGAAATTATTATAAAATATGGGGAAAACCCCCCTGAGTGGCTGTAAATTAAGGATATGAGTTACAGATCCCAGCCCTAGTTCCTACTGAGCCACTTGAAAGAGGACGAAACTGCCTTTTCCTCCCCCCAAAAGAAAAGGGTTTATTAAGACGGGGTTTATTAAGACACAGTAGGCATAAAAGGGTATTTTTTAATTACTTATGAGAAAATCTGCATACAGTAGCCTGGATATATTGTACAATAGATATTTTACACAAAATCAGGAAGATTAGATTCAACAAAAGAAAATAAGCCATTTCTGTATACAGCAAGATTTGGAGAAAGCACACACACGCAACAAATTATATTTAATGAGATGAAGAATTATTCCTAAAAATTCATTAATGTGAAGTCCTGATTAGTTTATTAAACTCTGATGCTAAGTAAAAGCCATAGCCTGAACCATCTATAGAAATATAATTATTTTTTTAGCTGTCATACATAATGATGTTGAACATGTAAAATGCCACACAATACCTAGGGTCCTTCATTTTCAGTTTAAAGGGACGTTCACTAATACATTCCCAGGTTTCTGCAAAGATACAAATCAATTTAAGCTGATTTTCACCATAATTTCAAAAAACATAACTGCAGTCTCTTGATGGTTTTTAGCATCTCCTTCTTGGTAAAACAAACAGTGTAGCTCACGCAGAAACCGGGGAACGGCCAAACATGTAGGCAAAAAAGTGCAGGAACAGGGGGAGTGATGAAAAAAGATAGATGTTGGGGTAAGAAGGAAGGAAGAAATAAAACACTGGGTAGGGGGGAGAGAAGAAAGGAAATGCCATGGGGAGGAGACATGCTCAGAAATGTGGTGCGGGGGAGGAGAGAGACACTGAACAGAAAGGAAAATGGGTAAGGTGGGAATAAGATGAGAGATGCCGGAAGAGGGGGAAGACTGAGTGGAGATGTGATAGTGGAAGGGGGGGGGGGAAGGAAAGGGGAGATACTAGACGAAAGAGAGAAGAGGGAAGGAAAGGAGAGAGGGTGATACTGGAGGGAGAGATCGTTAGAGTTTTCTTCTAGCCCTTTCAATGATGTTGGAAGCGCTACTTAAAAATCATTTGGGAATCCCTGTTGTAGGGATCCTAATCCATTTCCTTTTCCATGTATTGTTTAATATGCTGCTCTTCCCCACAGTCTCTATCAACCCAAATAAACTCTGTTATTTACCAGGAAAAGTGATGCTAAGCCTGAAAAGAAAGGTGCCTAAAAATGCCATATACAGTTTATAAGTGACACAATATTTGCAGGTGGTAGGCATAAAATATAAATTTTAAGCCGCTTCTTGTTTTTTAAAACTATGAATTTGTTACGTGCTCTTGGTGCTATGTAGCTAGCACTAAGAACTAAAAGCCCAGTATTCAAACCTGAAACCTGTGTAAATGCCACGCTGTTAGTGCCGCTGAATATCCCAAATTAACGCGGGATAACTGTGTAGCATTGGGGCACTTGTGGGCGTTCCGGAGGCAGCACGTTCGCTAACCGGGCAGTGGTGATATTACACTGCTGCCCAGTTAGTGACTTGCAGGTAAAGATAGACGCAGCAAAAGCTGGCTTATGTTTACCTGTGGGAGCTAAGCACGCAGCAGCTCAATATTGCCACTCCCCGGTTAGCTTCTGTGTGGTAAACCTGGATAATCAATGCTGGTGGACACCAAGGGCAGCACTAATGTACATAATCAATGCTGGTGGCCATATCTGGCCCTGGCATAGAATATCCAGGTCATCTCTTCAGCGCAGGCAACTAGCCGCTGCAATTCGGGCCCTATAGGCTTCATTTAGATATTGAACATGGGCAAAATGAAATCTCATATCAGGACTTCCTCAAATTATGAAATCAGAGAGGCCAACTGAATTCTATAATACATAGTAACATCGTAAGCACATAAAACAATAGAATCAAGCCTGTAGGTTTTCCATCAATCCAAGTGCCGGTGCAAAACTGGCAGCAATGGAGCAAGCTTTCTGTCATCACCCACTGTCTACTTTGCATTTAGTTCTAGTTTTGACACACTTTTGATCGTGTAGTATGAAAATTTGTATTGTAGATATTTATTTATGGGAAACTACTATATTAATTCACATTGATTTACAGATGCACTGTATCATAGATTAGGGATGCACATTTGGTTCAGAAAATGTCATATATGTAGGGCCCGATACTTTGAGTCCTAATTTATAGCCTAGAAAAAGTGAATCAAAAGCAAGCTTATAAAGCTATGTCTTTAGGCTGGCTTTGAAGAGGGCATACGAGCTGTCATTAAGTTTCCAAAGAGTTAAGGCAAGAACCTGAGAGGAAATGCAGCGGGTAGCTTCTAGCCTAGGGCTGCCAGATGTCCTGATTTTAACAGGATTGTACTGATTTTTGGAAGCTTGTCCTGATTTGAAAAATGTCCTGATTTTGTCCTGAATTTTGACGTTTTGTCCTGACTTGTCCTGAATTTTGGTAAAATTTTGACAGATGGTTAAGATGAAGATTATGATACAAATGAAGTTATTTTTATTCACTTACTGTACAAAACATGGAGAAATGAACCATTAATTATAAGGTTTTTTTTCAACGTGTGAGTGTGACTGTGTTTTTGCCCAAAATCATTCCTTTTGGCATTTTTTTGAAAAAGGGGAAAAATGTTGGACTCTTTCCCAAAAATGGGAAAGTTTGGGTTCCATTGTACATACAAAATATAGCGAATTTAAGAGATGTAAAGAGGGGGGGAAATATAAAAATTTTCCAGAAACGCAAAGTTTTGATCATGGTTTATCATTTGTTAAAATTTTTCAAATTTTGTCATCATAGCAATGTTGCTAATATAAATTAATTGCAATTATGTATGTCACTAGTGGGACATGTATTTTCGGTGTGCAAGAAGCAATGGACGGATGATTGAAATCAATTGGATATTAAAACTGTAAAATGATTGCTCCAAGTTAAAATAAACTATTCATTATGTAGTAGTAATATGTACAAAAAGATTTTGGCTGATGAAAATCTGCTAAATCAAATATTGTCAAACAGTAAATACATGTAAATAATGTTTTATTGAATTTTAAGCCTAATGAAATGGTTTTTTTTAAAAAGAAAATGTCCTGATTTTGGACCAAAGGTATCTGGCAACCTTATTCTAATCTGAAGAAGGTTTTTTGGAGTAGATCTAACTGTATAAGGGAGAAGATGGGGCAATCCAGGACACTGCAGTAGAAGACCTATTTATGTATCAGAATTAGGGCACAACATGAATACTTTTCCCCATAGAGAAAAGGGCCAGCTTATATCTCTGTCCAATGTAAGCAAAAAGTTCAATGTATAATGTTTTCCATGTAGTAAATTCTGTAAGTTTAAGTTACCTGTAAATTGCTTTGACTCTAAGATAAAGCGGTATATAAATATGGTTAAATATTTAAATAAATAATGTGCTCCCTGTGGTTTCATTTGGAGATTCCATACCTGCCTTATCCTGTGTAGTTTTCACATTTCTTACTTTACACAATTTTATGTGGAAAGAACACAGAGCCAAGAGTCCTCCTGGCACCAGCCCGCCACTAGATTTTTAAAGGGAAATCGCATGGCGTTTTTCTTTCAAAATCTGCTTGAAGGCCTGTGGGTACAAAGTGCAGGCATTTTGGGGATTATGAAACTTGGTTTCCCCTTGCTCACTATACTGTCTTTTTGAAACTGAAAATGTGATCCATTGAGCTTTGTGATGTTGGCATATTTTGAATGAATAATTGACTGGCATGATAATGTCCCTGAAAGCTCATCTTTTCCTTTTATTCATTGCAGTCTCTTCTTAGGATACTGGGGACCCCGAAAGGGCGATCTGCTTTCAGAAGTGCCAGTGGATTTAATGGACTTCTTTCGATCCTTTCTGATATGGAAGGAGCTTTGTGTGACCCGCCATCTAGCATATGGGCTACCATTGAAACAAGCCGCATTTTGGAGCTGATTTTGTATACTTTGAAAGGTATATCAGCTGCTCTCTACCTGGATCCGGTGAATAGTGACTTCCTCCGGAAAAATGAATTGTTTGCAAAACTGGCAGAAGACATTGAACTGCTTGGGTGCTTCTCTTCACCAGAAAGTAGTAATACTGTTGTTCAACTTCCAAAGGCCAGGACCTTTATTGACTTTATTTATTTAGTCTCATGTTCTGTGAATTCTTTTCCTTCTTGCTTAAAGAGCTGCATCATACTATTTAACTTTTTGGACTACATGGTCAAAGGCACACTTCATTTAGACTATTGCTTGGAAGAGATAAACAAGACTGTGATTGAAGTTCCTGAATGTGTATGGACTAGGAGTCAGGATGGACAGGAATTACTCTACACTAAGGCACAAGGGAATGTGCAAGAATCTTCTGGAAAATGCAATATCCCGAATTTCAAGATTCCTTATTCAGAAGACAGGTAAGTTATATCTTTTTTTTGCAAATTAAAATCATAAATTCAGATAGTAATGTGACAAAAAGTATAAGAAACTTTCTGTTAATTCATTATTAGAATTAAGAGGGCGTTGTATAATTTGGCATTTACAATAATCATAGGTCCTGATATTCAGCAGCAGCGGCTGGTTCTGCTAAAGTGGTTAGCCATTGTCGCTGAACTCAAGACTCAGATATTTAATATTGGGGCCATATTTGGCCACCAGCATTGAATATCTGGGTTGGCCATATAGCAGAGAAGTTAAGAGCATGATTCCATAAGTGCACATCTGGCCCACAAACATGTCTAAATTAAAAATAGGCCCAGTTTGAACCTAATTCCACATGCATGTGACTGGACATGCCTGCGGGTCCAGAATCAGGGACAGAGACTTGTTTGGCATGACACACCCAAACCCGGGAACACGGGTATATTATATATAGCAAGTGGCAAGCATGTCTCTGCCTTCAGCAAGTTCCAAAAATATTTTATTTATTTAGCTGTGCTTTTATATCGCTTTTCACCGGGTCAAAGCGGTTTACAATCAACTGAAAGTTACAATAAAACATGGAGTGAATATATATTAACTATGTACATATAACTTAGTTATATAAACTCGTTTGTACAAATAACTTAATTATATACACTGGTTTGCATTTGTTGTGATGTGTGGGAGAGTGGGGTAAGTTACAAGACCATAATGTTCGATGAATAGATGAGTCTTCAGAAGCTTCCTAAATGAGGAAAGGTCTTTGATGCACCTGATGGTGGTGGGAAGAGGGTTCCATAGGGTAGGTGTGTACAATTCAAGTGTTCTTGTGCAGGCTTGCTGGGTGCTCTTAGTTTTCAAGCGGGGGATGATCATGGTGTTGCTGATAGATTAGTGGCTGGCTCTGTTTGGTTGGAAGGGATGGAGAAGGCTGAGGAGGTGTGAGGAGGAATGGCCGGATATTGCTTTGTGGGTCATCATCATCATCAATGTTTTGCATTTGATGTGACTGTTGAGGGGAAGTCAGTGTTGTTGCTTAAAGATGGAGGTTATGTGTTCTTGTTTAGGAGCTGCCAGGAGGGTGCTTGCGGTGGTATGGAGAGCTGTACATAATGGGAGAATGGTTGATTGTGGGAGACCTTGGTAAATGGAGTTGTAGTAGTCTAGGATTGGAAGGATAGCTGTTTGTAGTGCTGATCTGAAGTCAGGGGGAGGGGGGTCCAGGATTGGGTGGAGGTGTTGGAGGGTGCAGATCTTATAGAAGATTGAGTTTTCTATCTTCTTCACTTGTTTGAAGGAGAAAGTTGTGATCCAGAGTGATGCCAAGGTATTTTATTTCTTGTTGTACTTTGATATAGGTGGTGTTTAGGATTATGATTGCAGTGTGTGGGGTGGGGGAGGGGGATGATGTACTGTCTTTAGTGATGAAGAGGGCTTCAGGTTTTTTTGTAGTTGATGAAGAGGTGGTTACTTGTGAGCCATTGTGAAATATCAGAAAAGCAAAGCTGTAGCTTTGTGAAAGTGGGTTGATTGGTGTTGAAGGGGGTATAGATAAGGATGTCATCAGCATAGAGGTGGTAGAGTAGATTGTGGGACTTGATGATCGAACAGAGTGGTTGTAGTTATATGTTGAAAAGCAGGGCAGAGAGGGTGGAGACTTGTGGGGTGCCTTGAGTTTGAGTGAATGGGGTGGAAGAGACATCACACATCTTGATTTGCTGCTGACAGATGGACAGGAAGGACTGGAGCCAGTTCAATACTGTGCTCTGGATTCCGATAGATTGGAGGCATTGGAAAAGGATAGTATGGCTTACTGAGTCAAATGCCACTGATATATTGAAGAATACTAAGATAAATCCTTGATGCGCTGACTGGATGCCTTGGATAAACTTGTTTAAGAGGGCGAGGAGGAGGGTTTCAACTCTGTAGTAGGGTTGGAAGCCATGTTGTTGGGAGTCAAGTGGAGCTTTAGTTTCAATATGATCCTGGAGATGTTGGCATACCACTTTTTCTATAATTTTGGCTAAGAAAGGGAGGCTGGCAATGGGTCTGTATGAGGTGGGGTCCATTGGGTCGAGATTGGGTTTTCTGAGGATTGGGCAGATAGAGGCAGACTTGAAGGTGTTGGGCATGAGTCCTTGGGTGCTTGGATAAATTTAGTGATGATTGGGCTGAGCTCTGTTTTGGTCGTCTTGATCCAGGAGACTGGACATGGATCAAGGGCGGAGGTGGTGGTATTGAGTGAAGAGATGATAGTTTCAATGTGGGTTGTGCTTATTGGGGGATGACCAGGGTAATGCAGTGGTGGATGGTTGGAATTAGGGGAGATCTTGTAGTTGAGGTTGTAGTTGTAGTTTGTAGTATTCTGCTAGTTGTTGAGGGTTGATTGAATTTCCTGGGGTAGGCTTGGTTGGGAGTTTGGTTAGTTGTTTCATAAAGTTGAAGAGTTCTCTTGGACGGTTGAGAGATGAGTTGATTAGTTTAGAGTGGTATTGTTTTTTTTATACGGTTCTGCTGCTACCCATCTCCATGCGGCCATGCCTCCTCAGTTAAAACGTGCATCCCTGAAGCTGCTCCTCACACTGATGGTGTGGTGCCCATGTCAACTGCCCACAAAAATGGATGAGACAGTTGTGCTGATGCAAAACAGACCATATAAGCTAGTCCTTTGCATGATCAGGACACTGCAAGGTGATCTCTGTGAACTCAGAGATATTACAACAGCAAGTAGAAAGTGATAAGAGAGTTATGACATACCTTGCAGCACAGCATACATGGCAGTAGGTAACATTTTAGTTGTGCTTGCATTGGTCATCTGACAATGGTCTGTACAATGCTATGTATGGACCAGAGGAAATCAGAAATGGTCTTCTACAGCAAAATGTCAGAGCATATCTCTGACATTAAATAGGGATCATCAGACTGAGTGCATGCATCAGCGCAAACAGCACCACTAGATGCCCAAGGGACACAACATCTGTCTATACAAATGTGCTGAGACTGCTGATGGTGCTGTGTGCCCTGTTGCATGCCTTCATTCTGAGGGCCCCTTATTGTTCACAGGGATATGCTTTGACATTGAGCCGTAGAGGCCCCGTTCTGCTGTATCTTGGCTGATCATTCTGGCACCTGGTCATGCTGCGGTCTACCCTACAAAGTAGATACTGGCCAGGCACTGATATCTCCCCAAAACTGCAGTTGAACAACAGATCCCCCCCCCCCCCTTCCTGCATCCCTCTAACCACACACACTCTCACTTGCAGTCACACAAAACATACATCTGCAGTACAGATGCCCTGCACCTCTAGAAAACTGTTTGTATAACATGATGGGATGGGATCCCAGGACTACTAATTTGATCTGTTTCTCACCCACACATGCGTCCTTCCTATACTCACCCACATACAATCCTACATCAACAGTCTCACTTCTTGAATGATAGGAATTGTTAGGGTGCCTCTAGCTCACACAGCAATTGTCAGCATAGCTGGAATAATTACCATTGCATCTATGAATATTTCTTTAGGGGTGTTTAGTAATGTATCTCAACTATGCAACCTTCCCACACCTCTGCATTCTGTTCTTTAAAACTACATCTTGTGGTCTTCCAGACTGCAGACAAACATCTTTGTCACAGCCATTCATCTCTATGGGATGCATTGCAGAGCAGAACAGTTTCTAAGTCCAGGCCTCACTCCATGTTTCTGCTGGTATAACGTGGACGTCCGTGGGACACATACAGAACATACATGGGCCTTTCTTGAACATGCATTGCACGTCTCCACTGCTGATCATGCTCCTATTCTGCCCCTCTCACCCTTGTTCTGAGATCCCTGTGAATGCGGAGGGCCACAGGTGTATCAAAATATGATTGTAGATGTTTTTACTAGAAAAATGTCTATGCTGCACATCCAAGGGCTTATTACTGTTCTGGAAAGACCCCCTATTGACCAATTAGCTTCTACGGTGAAAGTCAGGCCACACTTTAAGGTGCCTAACTTTCACCCCTTAGCAATAACTAGGCAGCAGCTGATTATCGTCACTACCCAGTTATTACCAGATGCTGCCTCTGCTCCTGACCTGGAATGCCCCCATGCTAGCCAACTAGCATTGGGTGGTTCAGCGGCAGCGCCCATGGATATTGAGCGGCACTGACCGTGTTAGTGTCGCTGAGTATCCCTGTGACCACAATTAATTCGATGAGCAAGTCTGCTAACTGCATTAATTGCATTTAAATATCCCCCCATACTATATAAAGCTGTAAGAAAAGCAAAAAAAAAAAATGCATGATCCACCAGTGATAGAATCTGCATGTTACATTTCCATATCATTTCTGGCACATATTCTGAGTAAATATAAATAATGATAGCAAATAAAGGAAACGCAGTCCTCTTCCAACTCTCAAGTCTAGGAATACAGATCTACAAAATATTATCTCTGATTTAATTATCTTCTCATAATCAGGTTTAACCTGACATAATTCTGTTTTTAGGCATGTTTTGTTTACGTGCCTATTGGGGAGCACCCATCCATCTCTCTGTCTGTTCATCCATCGGTATCTATTTGCGCATGTAAAGAACTGTGAGGAAATGAAGATGGGGCCATTGAGGTGGGGAAGCCAAGGCCTACCACCTTACGAAGTTGAAAAGAGCACATGACCACCTAAAAAAGGAGCTGCTAGTAGTGGTGAGACCAGGTCCTGCCACCCAAAGATGGAAAGAGACGGCAGTGAAAGAAGGAAGACACTGCGGCAGAGTGAAGATAAAGCTGCAGGTAGCAGGAAGGCCTGGCCCTGCCCCCCTGAGAGAGGAGAAAAGAGATAACAGTGTAGGAAGGAAGGAGCTGCCCGCAAACTAGGAAGAGTGCAGTGAGACCCTTCATGGACAAAGTTGCAGTTTTCTGGGAAGATTGGCTGTGCTTCAAAGACAGGAAGGAAGGGACAGGGTGAGGAGATAGTGCAGAAGGGAAGGAGCATGTATAGACAGGAGAAAAGGAGAAGAGGGGCAGGATGAGGGGTGAAGCAAAAAAAAAGGGATGGAATTAGGAGCAGAGAGAAGGTGTGAGGGAGCAGAGCATAAGGAAAGAAAATGGCGAAACAGCATTGGAAAGCTGAAGAATGGGTGGAGCATAAGGGAAGGGGCAGAATTAGAAAGTGGGAAGGAGGGGAATTGAACTGTTACATTGTGGAGGAAGAGAGGTGCTTGTGAACTGCTCTGTGTTTCTCCTACTTGCTGCTGTTCCTGGTTCCCTGTGCAGGCAGTCAGTGTGCAGCTATAATTGAGGTGGACCCTCCCCCCCACTCTATATATTTCCTGAGGCCTTCAGCCACTGGTTGCGGCCTGCGGGTCGCGTACTGAAGAGGTGTGGCCAAAGGGGCTGGGCACGTCCCTTTGGCACCCCTTTGGCGTACGGATGGCATGTTTGAGTTGGTGGATGTTAGTGACTATCAGTGAGATGGAGAAACGGAAAAACAAAGGAGGAGGGGGAAAAATGGATTTTGGGACATCTTTGGCAGGTAAAATTGTTGGTCCACTAGATAAATATTTAGTTTCTTTGCAGAGTGGTCAGCTCTCCCCTGATGGAGCTTCTTTAAGCTCCCGGGCTCCGACGTCACCACCTCACCCCTCTGCCTGTATTGTCATCAACATTATTGGGAATTGGTTCTCTTGGGGAGGTAGCTGGAGACACTCTGGTTATAATTCCAAAGCCTGTAAATTTTATAGAGTCTCCTGTGGTTGTGACGGCCCCCTTGAATGGAGAAGTCACACTTAAAGATTTGTGGGGTGCGATTAGTGCTATTGATATTAAACTTTCTTCTACTGTAGTTTCATTATGTACTTTTATTCAGCGTGCTGTGGAAAAGATTTTTGAAATGGATGCTAGGTTGTCTAGGGTGCAAAACTTGGTGGTCCAAGTGGAAGCTCAGGTGCAGTCTGCTTCCACTGCGCAGGTGGCTTTGATTAAGGATTCATTAATGGTTCATGCTCGTATTGAGGCATTAGAAACTGCCTCTCGAGCCTGTAATTTGCACTTTTTAAACTTTCCAGTTATGCATTTATTAGCACCATATTCTTCTTACTTAATATTTTACTGAGATCTTGAAGTTGCCTCAATCTGTGGATATTGTTCAATTATAATTATGTACCCTCTAAAGTTTGGGTGGCTTCATTGGATGAAGGGAAGTTTGATTCCCTTCGTCCGACTGTAAGCCAGAATCTTACTGAATTTTTGGAGGACTCTTCTGATACGATCACAAAAAGAAACACCTTATCGGTTACCCTTGCTAATGTGGCAGTGAAGGTAAAAATCTTGAAGTTATACTTTAAGTATAAGGATGTTCCTTTTTGTGGTCAGAAAATAAACGTATTTCCTGATGTGACTAGATCAACTCAAGCACGTCAGAAACAGTTTCTTGCTTTGAGGGAGAGAGTTCTTTCCCTGGGTGCAATGTTTTATATACAATTTCCTTGTAAATGTCTTATTACTTTACAGGGACAGTCCTAGATTTTTCTCATTTAGAAAAGTTCTTGACTGATAGGCAGAATTAGAGTTGGGCTGTGTTGGTTGGACGTATAGAAATCCTCCTAAATATGGTGCATTTTTGTACCTAATTGTCTTTTATTTATGTGGGTTATTTTTGATGGTGTAAATTTTCCAAGATGTGGGCTTGAACATTTTTTTTTCTTTTGAGCTGATCTAATGTGATAGTTTTCTTCTTAAGTGGATTGTATGGCTTTTCCTTTTGAAAGTGGAAATGTATAATTTGCAAATTCTATAAATAAATAAAGCAGGGAAGGAGGGGCAGTGCAGGAAGAGTGAAGGCACAGGAACAGCATTGGATGAATGCTTCACAGAGCAGAGAAGGTAAGGAGAGAGTTCAAGAAGGGGGGAAGGGAGAGAATGAAAGGAGGTGGCAAGTAAAGGAGACAAAGTTTTAAGGTTGGGTGACAGTCAAAGGAGGAGAAGGAGATTATATAGGTTGGTAACAGGGAAAGAGGAATAGTGGTGAAGGGTAAAGATGAGGGAGTACTGCAAGAGGATTAGAGAGACAGGGGATTTATTTAAAAATGTATAATCTGCCAATCCTACATACATAGTAAAAACACAAACATCATAACACCCAACAATAAGCAAAATTAAAATAGAATTCTAAGTAATAGTAAAAGCTTTCTTGAAAAGTGATGACTTCAGCAGTCTTCTAAAGTCTAAAATATCCACTATGTCATGATGAAAAGTAGGTAATTGATTCCACATATGTGGGCCCATAAAAGGAAGAGCACATTTTCTAATTTTAGAAAGCCTCGCAAACTACAAAGAAGGGATTTCAAACAAAAATCGAGCTTGTGAGAATAGCTGCCACCATGGTTGATATAACGACAGTGGAATAGTAATGATAAGAGGGAGATGAACTTGCAAGGACCTGAAAATCATCCGAAGAACTCCAAAATTAATTCGATATCTCACCGGTAACCAGAGGAGCTGTTGCAGAACTAGCAAAATATGTTCTGGATGACGGACACCTGAAATAAATTGTGCTGCCATACTTTGCACCAGTTACAATGACTGCACATGAGAGATGGGCAATTCAAAATATTGTATATTGAGGTAATCCATAGGCATCAATTCCACTGATTGAAGGATAATCTGAAAATAGTGCACCAAGGTAAGATTTAATCTTCACAAATGCTGCAGACTCATAAACACAATTTGTGTAACATTGTTCAACAGTGAACGAAATGTTAATCGATCAACACTCCCAAATGTCGTACTTCCATCTTAACTTCCACTCACATCCTTCTAGATCAATCTGTTGAGGGAGATCATCTCGCCTCTCACTATAGACAATAATTCAGTTTTTCCTACATTAAACTGGAAGCAATGGCTCTTCAGCCGTAAGGCAGCTTCTGACACACCCATCGAATATGTGAAACTGTGGAACTTACATCACCAGGAACCAGCATAATATTATCAACATAGATTATGTAGTGTGATAAGGAAGCTTATCAAAGCTCAAGGAGTAATGACAAAAGAGGAGAATTTACTCTGATTAAGGGACCTGTGCTGGCAGGTTATAGAAATAAGACAGCTTGTTTCCCTAAAAGACTGCGTGTTCCAGAATGCACCAGTATGCAGAAAGTCCCTAGGGGAGCTAGAGTGGAAAATCACGAGTCTAATCAGAGTAAGCATTACGTCATCCCTAATCAAACAGCCTCTAGGAGAGAGCTTAATCCACAACACCTGAAGAATGCAAGGGAGGAGTTGCAATCTAAGCCCTTTAAAACTAGAGGGGAATCTTCAGGAAGGAAGAAGGGGACGAAGAACCAGAAGAAAGATGAGAGGAGCAACAAAAGGAACAACCTGAACCTGAAGGAACAAGGACAAGAAAGCAGACGGTCCAAGAGAGGAGCTCAGAGAAGTACGTATGCCTGGAGAGATTCCTGGGGGAAACAACCTTCAGAGGACTGGAGAAAGCCAGAGATCTGGAGATCCACAGCCAGGGACACTCAAGTAGCACCTAAGAAGAGGTCTGCTGCAGCTAAGGAGAAAAGGAGCCCAAATACCTCTTGGAGGATGTCTGGAGAAAAGATCCTGAGGTCCAGAGATACCAAATGGAGGACAGGACACAGAAGCTCTATTGCATACTGGCCAGAATACCAGAAGAAGCAGCCTGATGCTTGCCTGGATTCAGGTATGAACTGTGAACGTTTCTCTAGTTTTGAGCAATGCAAACAGCAGGGGAAACAGTTTCTCTCCGTATAGAGGTCAGTTCATAAAACCCTCTGAGCCAGACAGTGAAAGTGAATCTATGCAATTTCAGGAGCAAGGTTTAATATCTGATGAAGAGAATGTTTATATTGACTGTAGGTTGTTATTTTAGGAAAATCCTAAAAATAAGAGTAAACATCAAAAGGAAACATTCTAAATACTGGCTTCCCATAAAGCTTTGTTGGAAAGAAAAAGCTTTTGGGAAAGTTTGCACGTGTGCTGAAAACAAGCTACTGATTGCAGCTAATTGTCACCTGTTAGTAGAGCAGAGCTCAGCACAAGCCGTGCACATGTGGGATTTAAGTTATTTTCTGTGAGGAGAAAGAGAGCTATGTTTTTGTAAAAAAAAGTTTTCCTTTTTGTTTTGTTTCCATCTCAGCACTGCTAAGCAGTGGCTATAAGAAAGCCTTTCTGTTCCATAAAGGACTTTGATACTTACTTACATAAGCATTTTCAGTTGCCTTTGTTTATGTTGAATAAACCCTGGAGAAGTTATCCTGGATGTGTTACCAAGTATATCTGTGTGTGGAATATTCACCCCATAAATAAACTCTAATTTTGCCTTACACTCGACCAACTACAAGTTTCTTCATTTATTTAGAAGGCAAGCTTTGTGTGAATGGACTCAATAACCACAATCCTTTGCAAGACAGTTAATTTACATACTTGCTAAGGTGATGGTACCTTCATAACAAGCACCCCCTTTTACAGTAGTCCAGGCTGAGAGCCTTGAACCAATGACCAATAAGCTGTAGGTATAAATGAAAAAGAAGAGTCAACAGCATGGAACATTGTGGCACAGCTAATATCAAGGGACAAGACTAAGACACATCTTGGTTCAAACAGACCAGTGAGATAAGAACAGAACCATCGTAAGACAGTGTTACATATCCCCAGATGTTCCAACTGCCAAAGTAACAAATAATGATTTACAGAGTCAAAAGCAGCCGATATGTCTAGGAAAGCCACAAATACTAAATCAAAACTTTTAAGTTGGATCAACCATTTGTCAACTATGGATGCCAGCAACAATTCAGTACTATAATTAGGTCTAAATCCAAACTGGAATTTGTCCAACAAATTATTGACATTCACATATTCCTGAAGTTGACACAAGGCAATCTTTTCAATTAATTTTCCATCCATAGGCAGACTTTAAATGGTCCAATAACTTTTAGGAACAGCAACATCCAATACAGTCCTCTTTAGCATGGAGCATACTGCAGCCACCTTCAGCGCTGAGGGGAAACACTTTGGGTTAAGGATGCAGACAACAGGATATAGAAATGGTCTACGAAAAATGATTTTTCAGCTTTTAAAAGACTTATAGGGCAAGAATTAAAAAAAACCCCTGGAATTGGAAATAGATAGAAATACCTCACAGACCTAAAGTAGAAAGCAGTTCAACCAGGAGTGGAGGAGTAACCTAATGTTTAGAGCACTGGGTTCAATTCCCACTAGCATTCCTCGTGGCCTTGGGCAAGCCACTTAACCCTTCATTGCCTCAGAAAAATCCAAGTTATCAATGTCCCTGTTTAATGCACATTGCCCAAGTTTAAGTTACAATGTAAACGGCTTTGACCGAAATGATAAAGCGGTATAAGAAAACCTGTTAAATAAAATCCAGCCCGCTGTGATGGAGGCAATTCTCCTAAAGGAAAATAAACTAAACTTTCCTGGGATCCCATCTTCTGACTTATATGAAGCGTAAGTATTGCAAAAAGAATCGGGTAATCCAAACTTACACGACTCATCCAGGGCCAGTGTAAGGATATGAGGCACCTTAGGTGAGACCTCAGTTCTGCTGCCCCCTGCTTCCACTTTATCTAAATTCTATAGCTTCCTACGCAACAAAGTATTGTTTTTAATTAAAGATTCTTCGCCCTGAAGCATCTTATCCACATTAATTTCAAGTTTGTTCAACCTCGCTTTACAAGCTTCAATATCACTTTTATGCTGCATTAGCACATCTGCCATGCTATTGCTTTGGAGCAAACCATGTGTAATTTACCCAGAGAGGGCCTTTCTTAGGCCGTCTATGGCATTCCAAATTTCCTCCAAAGAAAAAACTGTTGTCTTAGTAAGAGAAAATGCCGAAACTTTGGTTGGGGTTGTTCCCTTGTTTTCAGAGGCATTCCTGTGGCTCTGACATTCTGACTACGCTCTCACTGCTCCACTAACATGAGAGATATCTCCTGCTGCAAAGGTAATCAGGCCATCTATTGGCATCTTCTACTGTTCCAAACCTCCAGTTTGATTTCCTGCCAGATCTGGAGGGGGGCCCCTCTCCTCGGGACTTAAACAAGAAGAACCCGATTCACCGTCCATTGATTTATCTTCATGCAGCTGATCATTTTCTCCATTTTCCATCTTTGTAATCACGTACATAACCCCCCTCTCCCAGCCCCAATCCCAGATGGCATACCCTGTGGATCATTGACACCTCATTGGTGCAAGGAGAACACCCTCGAAGGAGTACTCAGTTTTATTTGTTGTCCAGGAATAACCACCAGAACAGCTGCAGCCATCTGTCCTTCCTTCTGGGGCTTGAGTTTACCACTGCCACAGCTTGCCTAATCTTGATTGGCTTCAGTGGGCAGCAATAAAACTCAGATCTGCCACACTACAATGTATAATGCCCACATTATCAGTTTTAAAATAGTCAATAAAAATGTCGGAGGTGATACTATTTTATCTGACTAATTTAATACTCAGTGGTAGAAAGGTATCACTTCCAACTTTTTTGTCTGCCTTTGTAAGGGTCCAAGTATTAGGGTTGCCACCTGTTGTTGCCTGAGCTTCTCCCCCTGTTCCACCCCACCCCCACACCCTGTTCTATCCCATCCCACCCCTGCTCCACCCCACAACACCACCTGCTCCATCTCACCCCCAACAATATCTACTATGACAGCAACCATACAGACTTTAGCTCCTGCAGGCCACATAGGATAGGATGGGGTACAAGAGGTTGCACTCTTCAGCTCCCTTTGAGCTACAGTCCTTTTCTTAGTCTCCCAACACACATGTTCCTCCATATGGTATTAAAACCAAACATACAGTATATTCTGCATCCACAGAACCCCTGCCCCTTCCCCAACAATGGGTGCAGAAAAAAGCTAGGACATTTCCCCATATAACTTACCATTAAAAGAAAATATCCTGACTTTTTTTGTCATCTCAACAACAGCAACATACACCCTTTCAGTACCAAGCATACTATGACATAATACAAAACTCTACAAAGAAATGATTCAGGACCTACCAAAAATCTACCATGCCTGCATTAATTTCCAAAACTCATACAACAAGGATGCTACCTAGAAAAAAGTAGTACTGTTAATATTTCAGTGAATCCTAGAACATCAGAACACCATTTAGGAAAACTGAACAAGCCAGAATTAACTACACATTCTTACACATAAACTCCATGCTAACAGATTAACCACCCCCTGGCAGATATACATTCCAAAAACTGACATATCCCAATCACTAAATAGAAAATAACAATATTTTTCTACCTTTGTTGTCTGACCATTTTAGTTTTCTTCTTATGTTGATCCCAGGCTCTGGTTTCTGCTTTCTTCTGTTGTCTTTAACCTCTTTCCAGGATCTTCTGTTCTTTTGTCATTCTCTCTCCTCCTGTCATTACTTCCTCCCCTTTATTCATCTCTGATATTGATCTCTTCCTTACAGCTTTCTTCCATTTATTTTTCTGCTTCATTCTCCGGGTTTCACTCCTCCTCCTTACAAACCAGCTCTAAGTCTTCCTCATTTTTACTGCATCTACCTATAACTTTCCCTGACCCTAGCCCTCACAGTCCTATCACTACTTCTCACTAGCTCCCATTTTTCCCTCTTCACTTCTCACTCCCCATGCCCAGAATCTCCTCCTTTCCAGGTCCAGCATCTCCCGTCTCTCATCCTCCCTTGTCCAGCTTCTTCTTTCTCTCTCTCCCCTCCTTCTATCCAATGTCTTACATCCAGCATCCTCTCTCTCTGTTTCTCTAGTTCCTCCTGCCGAGGTGATCCAACATATCCCATTGTTGTCCCTATCCCCCCCCCCCCTCACCTACCTCTATAATCCAGCATCACCCAGGTAAGGCTCCCCTGTATCTCTCCTCTCTTGTTTCTCTCTGCTCCTTCTCATTGCCTGTGATCCCTTCAGGACCACAGACTTGTCATTCCTTTGCTGAACTCTATTAACTTTGAATCAACTAGACGTTCTGCTTTTGTTTCCTTTGCCCCTCCTTATGTAATGGTCTTCTTTCTTATATAAGGTTAGAACTCTCTTTGCCAAAGTTTAAGTCAAAACTAAAAACTTATCTGTTCATCCAGCGGCATAGCAAAACTGTCTGAGCCTTGAGCCACATTATATCCAATAGACCAGTACATCACCTCCACTGGCCCTTTCCTTCCCCAAGTGCAGCATTTCCCTCATCAGTGCCCTTATTCCTCCCTCCCACAACCCCATTGAGTCCAGCACATCATTCTTCCCCCTTCCCAAACCTTCCTGCTACACTAGTGGCCCGGTGACAACCTGAAGCGGCTGCCTCCGAGTTAAACAAATGCGTGTCAAAGAGTGATGCAGTTCCTGCTCCCTCTGACGCAGGAGGAAGTGCATCAGAGGAGGTGGGGCCTAGCATCCCTTCTGTGCAGATGTGTCAAGGCAGTCCCTGCATCCCTTTAACCCCACCATGGTGCAGGCTGGAACCAGGTAGGCAGTGGGTACCTGTCTCGCTGCCTGTTGAGTGCCGACTGCTGCCTGCTGTTACTCTTGGTAATGAAGCAGCAGTTGGCACTCAGCAACTTATCACTGCAGCCAGGGGTGGCTCAAGACTATCTGCTGCTTGAGGCCAGAAATGAGTTGGCACCCCCCCCCCCCCCGCCAAATTGAAGGGGTCTCCTCAGAGCTCTCATCAGGAACCCCGGGGGGGGGGGGGTTCCCTCACTCATAACACCAATCAAGAGGTTGCCCCAAGAAGAAAAAAGCAATATATTCACAGGCCATATAATTTTTTTTTAAACTTTGCAGTGCTGTATTTTATGCAGCAAGAATTGTAGCAGCTCAATTATGTAGCCTCGGAATCAAATGCAAAACATACCAACTTTTGACATTGTACACTGAACCAAAATAATATTAAATGTAAATATACTCTATTTTGCGAAAACAAAGGAGAAGCAAAGTCATCACATACCAAGAAGCACAATGAAAAAGCGAGAACCACAGCTAATTTTATTTAGTGTTATTTTAGTGTGCTTGTGGTTCTCCCGTTTTATTTTTGAACATAAAAAGTGGCATTTTCGAAAGGACATCCTAGATAAATTGGAGATATTCATGGCAGAACATGCTGAGAAACGCCAGGAATATCTATATCTCTGCCTGATATTAGTAACATAGATGTCCCCAATGTGATCGTCCGTGTTGGTGGCCATATACAGTAGATGTCCCCCTTAGGAAAACGTGGGGCAGGGACGTCTATCTCATGCTAGCTCGCATAAGGGGACATCCAGCGAAACTGAAACATGAGCCCTCATTCTGTCAGTGTTCATTGTTAACATGGCAAATATAGGAGACATAAGCAGACTGCCTTTCTCCACACCCTCCCGATGTCTGTCTGACAAAACAAGCACTTTTCTGATGTGTTTTCGTGCCTGGAGCAGGTATAAGCTTGGATGCGGCTTGGGACATCCAGGGCATTTCTGAAAACGGGAAAGGACGTCCAAGTTCTGGGAGCCTCAGACATGCCTACTCCATGCCCCTGTTCAGACCTGAACCTCACCCTGTCCTTGTTCCAGGGATGCCCACAGAGTCGGCTTCTAAAATGGCTCTGGGGAAATGGCCATGCCCGTTTTTAGACATCCAAAGCACAAATAGGGCTTCTGAAATAACCCTTCTCTCAACAATGGGTGGAGAGGACATTTTCCCATAGAATTCAAGATACAAAAAATACTTTTTCGATTCTGATGTCATCTCATTAATAGCAATATAACCATCGCCAGTACTGGGTATATTGTGAAGTAATACAAAACTCTTTAACAGTCACTTAGGACCTATAGAGGGAGAAGGGGAGAAGTGGCCTAGTGGTTAGGACAAGGTACTTCAGGCCAGAGGGCCGGGAGTTCAAGTCCCACCTGGGGACAGCAATCTCAGGCCAGAGGGACTGGGATTTCTAGTCCTATAGGCACTCCTTGTGGTCTTGGGCAAGCCACTTAACCCTCCATTGCCCATGTTCCCTGTAAGTATTAGTGTATGTGTCTCATATCCCCTCATGTTAAATGTATCCCCCAATTGACCACTTTGACCTGGTGAAGAGCAGGATATAAATACAGCTAAATAGAGAAAATATGTCATACCATAAAACAGTAACTTCTAAAACTCACACAAAGAGCCTAGTCAGAAAATAGCAGCACTGTAAAAAATTCCATGGGCTCTAGAACATACATAGATAAACCTATTTGGAAAACTGAACAGACTGGATTACTACAGATCTCCTACATAGAAGCTCTATGCTTACTGAATACCTGGCATCAGTTATATACTTAGAATATAGATAGATCCTCACCAAGTATAGACTAAATTACCACAAACTGAACATAAAATTCTATATGTTTGTTTATTAAAACTTGATATACCACCCTTCACAAAAGTCAAACAATGCTTGCAATACCAGAGAAACCGAGATCTGCAGATGCCCCTGCACTGTGCATGGTATAAAGATAAAACATGTATGGCCCAATATTCAAAAGGGTTCATCTGGAGGGGCGGAGCCTAGTGGTGAAGTGGGATGGACGCATAGGCGCTCAGCTCTTGCAGACCCTTTGAAATACCCCTGATTTCGTCGCTAACCGCCTGCATATTTTGGGGTGATTTATTGTCGGTTAGCAGCTGCAAAGGAAAATCTGGAGGATGGCGTCGGGAAAGCAATCTAAATTAGACTTTGCCTCGAGTGGGAACACGGGCTCTAAACGAGCCAAGCAAGATCCTCCTTCCCCTGTTAAGATGGCGGCGGGGCGAGATGTTGACGACGGGAGGAGCGAAATTCTGGCCGAACTGCGGGCGGTGAGAGCATTGGTATCGGCCAACGGAGATACCCTGCTGCAAATGCAGGCGGACATGCAAGAATTTAAAGAGAGAACGCAGGGGTTAGCAGCGAGAGTAGAACAAATTGACGGTGTGGTGACTGTGCACGAGGACCGCCTGCAGAAGTTATCCAGGGCCTTGAAAAAGGTGAGCCTGCTGGAGGCGAATTTGGAGGATTTATCGAACCGATCCCGCAGGAATAATGTCAGACTATTGGGGGTCCCTGAAGGAGCGGAGGGAGCGGATACCATTGGTTTCCTAGAAAGAGTCCTTCCTAGTATCTTAAAAATAAATTTCAGTAAACCGCTGGAGGTGGAGCGGGCACATAGAATACCCATGCATACGGGGGGACGCAGCCCGAGACCCAGACCTCTAATTTTCTGTCTGTTGCGGCATCAGCAAGCCATGCACATTATGTCTGCGGCACGAGCATTATCACCGGTGACATTTGAAGGACATAGAGTCTCCTTCTTTCCAGACCTGTGCAAGGCAATGATGGATAAACGAAAGAAGTTTCTGGATCTGCGACCCCGCCTTCAACAGCTACAGGCGAAGTATGGACTCTTTTATCCAGCGCGCTTTAAAGTGACCCTGGATAATCAAACAAAATCTTTTGAGGATCCAGAGGGGCTATTGCTGTTTATAGAAGAACAGGAAGCTTTGAAAATGCACATGGACAGCGGTTCCTAACTCCTTTGATGTGGAAGGACTTTTTCTCTCTATCTTCTATTCTTGCAAGTATTAGGCTCTGACTCCAATTGGAGTGCTGTGTATCTTGTGGGCATTTCAGGAAGGTACTAATGTTGGTTTGTTATGTAAAGTTGGCATCTGGGGGCTACAAGGGGAGGGGAAATAGTCTTTAATAGTCTTTATTAATAGTCATATTAGGGTATAGCTTTATGCCATATTACATAGGATTTCTGCTAATCATATCACTGTTTGGTAATATACTGTTCAGGTGCACCTGGCTTGAGTTATCTGGGCGGTTTTAGCTTATGGGTCTTGCTTTTGTTGTTGTGCTGCTCTATCTTGCATTCACGCTGTCTCACCCATTGATGCTGTTCCTCATTGGGGGAGATAGGTGGAGGCGCTGCAGACAAGTGAGGTGTTTATTTATACCATGGGGTAATCTGCGGGTTCAAAAGATGATCATGACCATGGAGAGGTTTGCATACCATATTCAGCATTTTTATGTCAGTACCTCCCCTTAAAGTCTTATCTCTGAATGTGAAGGGTATCCAGCACCCTGCAAAACGGAGGAAGATATTGGCTTACGCTCAGAAGCAAAAAGCTGATATTATTCTCCTTCAAGAAACCCACTTGTCCTCTAAGGAATCTCTGAAGTTGGGCTCGAGTCATTATAGGCTGATCGCTCACTCTCCTGCTCTGGGAAAGAAAAACGGGGTTGCAATGCTAGCCAGAGGAAGGATTCCACTCCAGGTATTGGCCACGAGGGCAGACAAGGAGGGGCATTGGGTCAAAGTGCATGTATCTCTGGGAGCCAGACATTTGGTCATCATTAATATTTATGCCCCCAACGGTGATCAACCTACGTTCTTCCTTTCCCTTGCAGAAGTGATACAGGAAGATGCTTCTCATCCGCTCATCCTTGGGGGTGATTTTAATCTGGTGCTGGACCCCTTGTTAGACTGCAACCCAAGCAGGGCAAGAAGCGGGAGAGCACAGGTAGCGCTCCGGTCACTTATGCAGGAGCTTGGGCTTGTGGACGTCTGGAGAGTCCTGTTTCCGAGAGAGAGGGATTATACTTTTTTCTCCTGTCCGCACGGCTCATATTCCAGGATAGATTTTTTCCTGATTTCTAGACCATTGATTCCAGTAGTCTGTGGAGCCAGCATTCTTAGTACCCACATATCTGATCATGCGGCAATAACACTAGAGTTAACTCAGGAGGGAGATCCACTCAGACAACAGTTTTGGTCCTTCAACAGAACCCTGCTTGGTGATGTGGAATTTCAGGATACCATAAGACAAGCTATTGAGGAGTATTTTACCCATAATAGACAGGAAGATTCTTCAAACTGGGCTTGGTGGGAAGCCTTTAAAGCATCTATCAGGGCGCGCATAACCAGCTTTAGTATTGCCAAGGCCAAGGTGGCCCGGACTAAACTTCAAGATCTCGACCGACAAATCAGGACAGGTGAACGACTGCTTCAGAGAAGTCCTAATGCTACCGTTCTGAACCGGATACAGAAGCTGAGGTATCAATATAATATGATAATAAGCGCAGAAGTGGAGCAGAGTATGTTTGCAAGTCAGGCTCGATATTATACGGAAAAGAATAAAGCGGGCAAGTTGTTGGCTGCCGGCCTGAACGCCCGCCGCAGTAGGGCGCATATTACGCGTATTGTAGATGCGCAGAAGAACTCTTTGGCCACTAGTTGTGAGATTGCAGCTGCCTTTCGGACATTTTACGAGCAACTATACACTTCCGAAGTACTGTTTGATGTTAAGGCTTGTGAAGATCTTCTAGCTAAGGTTGAAAGGCCTCATCTTCAGGAGCATCAGAAATCTGCCCTAAGGGAGCCCTTGTCTATAGGGGAGCTGCGGGAGGCATTGACTGCTATGAAGACCGGTAAGGCCACAGACCCTGATGGGTTGCCGGTTGAATTTTATCGAACGTTCGCAGATGTACTACTCCCGCAGGTATTAAATTACTACCGTGAATTTTTGTCTGTGGAGCAGAAGACCGGTGCTTTTGCGGAAGCAACTATTGTAGTGCTTGAAAAACCAGGGAGGGATCCAACTGCCGTTGGGAACTACAGGCCCATCTCCCTTCTTAACGCCGACTGCAAGTTGTTCTCCTGTATGTTGGCCAGGCGGCTGAACAGTGTGCTGCCTTGGCTGATTCACCCTGACCAATGTGGCTTTGTCTCCGGACGATCAACGGCCGATAACGGTCGCTTACTCTGTGATGTGCTGGAATGGACCTACAACGTCGAAGACCCAGTGTTGGGTCTCTCCATAGATGCGGAAAAGGCCTTTGATAGGCTCGAGTGGCCCTTTCTATATCATGTACTGGAGTGGTTTGGATTGCCCAAAGAGTTTGTTGCCATGGTGCGGATCCTGTATGATAATCCCACTGCGCGAATATTGGTCAATGGTATCCTTTCTCAGCCCTTTCCTCTACGTCATGGCACAAGACAGGGATGTGCTCTCTCTCCACTTCTGTTTAATCTTGCCCTGGAGCCGTTGGCTTTGCTAATACGTCAATCGGAAGAGATTCATGGTGTTGAGATTGCTGATCTTCATGTTAAACTGTCAGCTTATGCAGACGACCTGCTGGTCTTCCTCCAGCCAGACTCAGTGTCGGCGCTTCTGCATCTGATCTCCCAATATTCACAGCTATCCGGCTATAAAGTGAACTGGGCGAAAACCGTGGCATTCCCGATGAATAAGTGGGCGGCTCCTTCCTTGGTGGAAGGCTTCCCCTTTCGGTGGGAACCAGGGGTTATAAAATACCTAGGAGTGCTGTACTCTGCGTCCACAGAAGATACTATACGGGTGAACGCTGAGAAGTTGCTGGACATAGCCCGTTCTTACACTCTGTCCCCGCTCCACCTTACCTGGTGGGGTCGGATGGAGGCCATTAAAATGTCTCTGGTTCCCAAGCTAAACTATATTCTGAGTATGCTCCCCTTTCTGCTCCCGTCTGCAACATATAAAACTCTGGAACGCATCATGAGTGTCTTCCTCTGGGCTGGGAAAACTCCTAGAATTGCACTAAAGAAGTTAAAGGCTGCCAAGGCAGCTGCTGGAATATACTTTCCGGATTTCTTTTGGTATCACAAAGCCTTTCTGCTGAAGCAGGGATCGATGTGGGCCCTGAGTGAAACTGTGGAACATAGACCCACATGGCTCAAGCTGGAAGAACGTCTGGTCGCCCCCTGCCCAATTGAACTTCTTATGGGAATGGTGCACCCAGAGACTTCTGGCGTTGGGAGAGTGATAGTTTCAACTCAACTAGTCTTTCGATCTTTCCTCCCTATTATTGCACAACGCAACCCTCCTTCAAGGTCGGTACCTGTCTGGTTTAACCCGGAGCTGAAGATTAACGGGAAGGTCTGCAATTGGGTGAAATGGCTACAACGAGGAGTGTGGACTGTTGGGCAGTTAATGGAAGGATCAGCATGGAAGTCCTTCAGCACTATGCAGCAAGAATTTGACTTGCTGGCTAGCTGTTACTTTCAATGGTTGCAGCTACGGCATTGTATCGGCAAGGTGCTCCCACCCCTGACAGGCGTATTTTGCTCCTGGGGACTGCGGAGTGTCGTTGAAGAAATTAGTGCTGAGAGAGGGGCAGCCTCGCGCTTTTATGCTATGTTTGTAGACCACTTTGCCCCAGCCAATGCCGGACTGCGACGTATCTGGGAAGAAGAGGCACAGATTGCTTTGTCGCCGGCAGATTGGGAGAAATTTTGGGGTCTCTCGATCCGAGCATCGAAATCTGCGGCCCTCACTCAGTCTATGTTCTTTTGGCGCACAGGGCATACGTCACCCCTAATGTCTTGAGTAAATGGAATAAGAGCGAAAGTGGGACATGTTGGGCTTGTCACGGGGAGGTGGGCACGCTAAGACATATGCTGATGGATTGCCCTCACATTCAGAGTTTCTGGTCGAAGGTTTGGGGTCAGATTCAGCGAATACTGCAGTTCAAGACTGCCTTGTCCTGGCAAATTATTGCTTTTAGGAGCATGACGCAGATCCAGGAGTTGGATAAAGGCAATCACTTTCTCCTTAACTTTATGATAATGGTGGCACTGAAGCTTCTGCTAGCTCGCTGGAAGAACCCCAATAAACCCACATATCAGGAATGGTGGAACCAACTGTGTCTGTATGCCAAGTACGAGAAAGCCACTGACAAAAGTCGGTGTATAAGGGGTAGGGTGCCAAATCTCTCCAAATGGTCGGCGTTAGATCATTTTACCTGTGTACTTTGATTTAGCAGCATATGCTGCTTATGTGATCGTTGCTGTAATTTCAGCTACATCAGCTTTAGACCTCAGGTAGTTTCTCTGTTGTCTGCAGCGCCTTGGGGGGTTGGGGGGTGGGAGTTGTTTCTGGTTATCTTGATTATGTTGTATGAGTCTTTTAGATGTGGATATGATGTTATTGTTTTGTTGTTCGTGGCTGTGAAAATATTGGGTATAGTCTGGGGGCACACTGTGTTGCTTGCATATTACCTGAGCTGTATTCTGTTTTGGCTTGTAACACTGTATGCTCGTCATATGCTCCTTTTGTGGTGTGTTGTGACATACTCAATAAAAAATAATGTTTAAAAAAAAAAAAAGGGTTCATCTGGTTAGCAGGACCTGCCAACTGAATAAAATGCGCTGAGAGAGAGATTCAGAGGGCACTAACTGTCCAGTGCTGCTGAATATCTCCTCTAAACTCGGTGGTACCGTCTGACAGTGCCAGGACAGTCCATAGGAAGGGTAAGGGTAGTCCCAGCACTTAGCTGGTTAGCAGCAATTTTCAGTCCACTATCTGGCTAAGTGACCATATAAACATTGCTGTCCTAACTTTATGTAATTCGGCTGAATATTGCCACTGTCCAGATAGTTGTGCCAGTCAGCACTGAAACTGGATAATTAACCCTGGAGGATATCCAGATTTCACTTTTCACTTTTACACATGGTGGTCAGGTGCTTTAAAAACCCTGACAGTCGCAGGTTGAATATCGGACCTATAAAATCTAGAGACAGACATATTCCAATCACTAAATTGAAAATAAAATTAATTGTTCTACCTTTCCTTTCTGTCTGGCCATTTTATTCTCTAATCCTGTTGATCCCGGCCTCTGGTTTGTTTTCTTTGGTCTTCTCTCAACTCACCCACTAGGGTCTCTGGTCCATCTGCTCAGGGCAGGTATTAGATATACAGGAATCCAGGGCAGAAACTGTGGAGGAGGCCCCAAAGCTTACCTTTAAGCTGCTCCTCCTTCAAACTGAGGCAGGATTGGGGCCCCGTGTGGCATGGGGGCTCAAGTCAATTGCCCTGTTTGCCACCCCTAATGCTGGCCCTGCATCTACCACTTCTCTCCCCTCCTATCTTAGTCACTTCCTTCCAACTCCGACATTGATATTTTTCATGCAGCTTTCTTCCATTTATTTTTCTCTATCAGTTCAGATTTTACTTTTCATTCTTACCGTCCAGTCCTCAATCTCCCTCTTTTTGCTGCATCTACCTACCATTTTTTCAGTCTTTAACACAGTCTTCTTATTCCCTGTCTATTCTTCCTCCAGCCACTTATTTCCCAGTCTTTAACTAATGTTCCTCTTTCTCTTTCTTCCACCCTCCTTGTGTCCATCTATCCTCTTTTCTTCTACCTTATCCTGTGTCTCCCCTCTCTCTTGCACTATCCAAAGCCTCCCCTCTTTTTCTCATCCTATACCATAAGATGTGCAGCATTCCCACTCTTTCCCTCTCCCTATATCCAGCATCACTCCATCTCCCGAATCCCCTCTCTATCTCCCCCACCTCATGCCTCGCATTTCTACCACTGTCCTGCGTCCATCCTTTGTCCTCCATCCCCTATGCTGCCGCGCCCCCCCCCCCCCTGCTTATGTCCAGCATCTGCCCTTCAGAGGGCTGGCCCAACAATTAGGCAAACTAGGTGACTGCTTAGGGTGTCAGCTTCTTGTCCAGCAAAGAGCAGGGCATTCAAAGCTAAACAACAAATTCTGGCATCCAGAGGGGAGGTTGGGTATAATCTTAAAGTTTGCTTGGAGTGCCAACATTTGAATGAACTCTGGGGCTGACCATGGTCCTCCACTCCCCTATGTCCCCTACCCTGTGTCCAGCATCTACCCACCACTCCCCCACCCCATATACACCATCTGCATTCCATCCCCCCCACTTGTGCCCAGCAACTGTCCTCTACTGCCTCAACATATGTCTGATATTTATTTAACAGATTTTATATACTGCTTTATTTTACATTTATTTATTTACATTCTCTTATATACCGCGCTATTCTGCATCAGTGTGGTTTACATTGAACAAACTGGAAATTACATTGAACAGGGCATTATAACTTGGAGATAACTATTTTACAGGGAACATGGGCTATGGAGGGTTAAGTGGCTTGCCCAAGGCCACAAGGAGCACCTGTGGGACTAGAAACCCCAGTCCTTCCGGCACAAGGTTGTTGTCCTCTAGTGGGATTTGAACCCCCAACCTTCCGGCCTGAAGTAGCTTGCCCCAACCACTAGGCCACTCCTCCACTCCATTTATCATTTCAATCAAAGCAGTTTATATTGTAACTTAAACTTTGTAATGTACGTTAAAAGGGACATTGATAACTTGGATGGATTTTTTTTTTCCTGAGGCAATGGAGGGTTAAGTGACTTGCCCAGGGCCACAAGGACTGCTAGTGGGAATTGAACCCTGGTCTCTGAGTTCCCAAGCCAGTGCTTTTAACCATTAGGCGGCTACTCCTTCCTATCTTCCCTCTACTCCCCACTTGTGTCCAGCATATGTCCTCCAACCCCAACTTGTGTCCAGTATCTGCCCTCTGCCTCCCACACTTGTTTCCAGCATGAGCACTCCATCTCCCACTTCCACCCTCCCAATTTGGTCCAGCATTCACCCTTCACCCCACACAAGTGGCCAACATTGATCCTCTACCCCCCTCTTCTGTCCAGCATTAGCATGCCACCCGCTCCACTTGAGTCCAGCATCTGCCCTACATAAGAACATAAGATATGCCATACTGGGTCAGACCAAGGTCCATCAAGCCCAGTATCCTGTTTCCAACAGTGGCCAATCTAGGTCATACATACCTAGCAGTTTCCCCAAAAGACACAGGTTCCACAATGCTTGTACTGGGTTAAGCATTAATATCCTGGGTCCCTTCTTAATAATGGTTTATGGACCTTTCCTCCAGGAATTTGTCCAAACCTTTTTTAAACCCAGCTATACTAACAGCCTTTACTACATCCTCCGGTAACAAATTCCAGAGTTTGATTACACGTTGAGTGAAAAAATATTTTATTTTATTAGTCTTAAATAGTTTACCCTGTAGCTTCATTGCATGTCCCCTAGTCTTTCTATATTCTGATAACGTAAACAATTGATCTACGTCTACCCGTTCCACTCCGTTCATTAATTTATAGACTTCTATCATATCTCCCCTCAGCCGTCTCTTTTCCAGGTTAAAGAGCCCTAACCTTTTTAGCCTTTCTTCATAGAAGTATCCTTCCATCCCCTTTACCATTTTGGTGGCTCTTCTCTGAACCTTTTCTAATAACTCTATATCCTTTTTAAGATACGGCGACCAGAATTGCACACAATATTCAAGGTTTGGTCTTCGCCCCCCTCTGCTGTCCAGCATCTCCCCACAGACCCTCAACATGTGTCCAACATCACCATCTTCCTTCTCTCCCCCCCCCCTTCGGCCTGCTGTTGTCACTGATACCTCTACTATTTTACCTCTGTTGGCAGCGGCAGTCCTCCAAGGATTGGATTTAAAAAACAAAACAAAACGCAAGTTTGTGCAACAGTCAGATTCCTGTGTGCATGAGGGCTTGGCCGATCCCGCTCCCTCTGATGTCATCAGCCCTCATGCACACAGGAGTTTGAATGCTGGGCCCGAACTTGCGGTTTTGCCGATGCCAACAGAGGAATAATGGCTGCCGTATTGCTGATATTTTGTTTGGTTTCTTAGGCAGCATGAGGCGGCCACCGCAGGAGCAATTTGCGGAATTTGTTTTGCTGCCCTGGCGGCCTTCTCACCTTGTCTAATGATAATCAGGGCCGCCCCTGCCTGCAGCAGAGAAAAACCTATTTTAATGCTGCCGGTTTTAAGGGTCTGTCGGCATATGGCCTGTCCATTTAAAAACTGGACAGGCCGGCTGAAAACTGGCCAGTTAGCAACCCTACCAGATATCAGAGGGCCTGAATTTTAGCCAGAGTGGCCACTGCTTAAAGTTAAGCATCAGCCCCTATGCTTAACTTAATACGTATATTCAGTAGCACTATCTGTTTTAGTAGTACTGTTGAATATACATTAGGTCTATTATTCTGCCGTTCTAAAGTAAATAGATAACTTATTCTATATTTGTTTGAAGGGGAATGGCAAAGCTGCATTTTGCATAGATAAATGGTCAATGTAATAAATTTACTGGAAAAATAAAAACAGAAACTGAAAGATTCAGGATGCTTCAGCTAAGATTGATGTTTTTCCTTTCTGTAATGAAAACCACGTTGTCATACAGGTACATAGAACCTCCTGCATATTTTAATAAAACAAGAAGCTGGTTTTTGTGGCTGCTGTAATTATGTTGGTTTGTCACTATGGGGCAGTGCAAGCCCCAAAATCTGCAATATGCTTCATTTGTTTCCAGCTGCATTCAAAGTTGTTCTTGCTGGCAGAAAATATGTTTAAATTATTACTATAGAAAAAAACTCCTCTTGTTTACTTGTATGTGTTCAACCAAACATATCAAACACACTAGAATTACATTTAATGCTTTCAACAGATGTCAATTAGAAAGACACAATCACACAAAATTGTGTGAAAAGAGACCTCAGTCTGGGACAGTATACACAACTTTAAAATGCTGTACTTGTCACCTGTAAATGCAAAGACTGGTCTTTATTGGGGGTCTGGATTGAGGGGAGGGGGGTCTGGATCCTGTGGTCTTGCTGTCTAGGGGGTGCTGTTGGGGAAGTCTAGATTAGGAAAGAGACTAACTGGTGATATAGATCGGATCGGGGGAGTCCGCTATTTTAGGGGCATGTTTACTACAGTACAATTGCAGGTTTTAAAGCATGGTAACTATTTGCATGGGCCGTGATAATGGCTACTGTGTGACATGGGCTGTGACATTATCACGGCCCATGCAAATGGTTACCATGTTTTAAAACAACTTAAAGCAGAAACAACTGTAGCAGGTTTTGATTTATCAGTACATTTGATTTATTGTTTAGATAGCTGCAGCATGATGGTCTGGAATATTTACAGGAGAGTATTGTGAGATATGGTGTTTCAGGTCCTTCACACTGCACTAAACTTTTATTTAGCCCCTTGGTCTTCACTCCCATTCTCCAAGGGCCACAAAGAGGTCAGCGTTTCAGGATAAGTTTAATTAATATGCATTGACCTCTTTGTGGCCCTTGGAGAATGGGAGTGAAGACCAAGGGGCTAAATAAAAGTTTAGTGCAGTGTGAAGGACCTGAAACACCATATCTCACAGTACTCTCCTGTAAATATTCCAGACCATCATGCTGCAGCTATCTAAACACTAAATCAAATGTATTGATAAATCAAAACCTGCTACAGTTTTTTCTGCTTTAAGCTGTTAAATGACTTAACTCAAATTCTAATTGTTGCTTATTATTAGAGATTTGCATGCCCATTACTTCCATTTTATGCAAATCTTGCTTGTGCATATTCATTAGGGATATCCTGAAACCCTGGTCTGTTGGTGGCCCTCGAGGACTGGGAGTGAAGACCATGGGCTGCCCACTAGTGAAAAAGCTTTTTTGCAGCTCTTCCTACTATCTGGGATTCCCTACTTCAGTCTTTAAGACTACAGATGAACTGCCACGACTTCAACAGGCCTCTGCATGCTTGTAAACCTGATGTGAATTTTTGTCACTTAGATAGTAGGTAGTTCAGATTTATGGCAGGTGTGGCCTGATTTTTAATTGACTGTCTTTGTTTTTATTTGAGGGCTGTGATTTATTCTTTACATTAATTGATTTAATTTAATTTCTTTTGCTGCTGTGGATTTTTTTTTATTTTTTAACTATTGATTTTGATGTTATATTTTGTTTTAATTGCATACGGTGCACAGAATTGTTAGTGATTTGGAATCTGCTTGTTGAATGGTGCGGCATCTGATAAAAATAAATCTATTTCATTCATCTTTAATGCAGGTTGGATGGTACAGACCCTGTCCTAGTACATCCAGGAGCTGTATGTGTCTTAATGAGACTTCTTCAGCATGTGTATAGCAAAGAGGAACCACAGGTATTGTTTGCTGTTTCACTTTGAGAGATCTCTTATTGTTAATCCTGTGTTACCTCTGATCTTTGCTCTGCATATAAGCATTGGTGATTATGTACATATATTAATGTACTTCAGTGTAGAAGTAAGTCTTGAGTTTAATTGGTAAACAGATGCCAAACATGCTCTTTGGGGCATGTTTACTAAGAGGCGTGCCATTAACATGCTATTGACAAAGAAAACAAGCTTGGGAGTGGTGCTCACCCTGTGCTAGTACATGGAAGTGTGCCTGGCATATCCCCATGTTACTAATATGGGTATTGCGCCACCTCCACACTCATTTCCTTAGGTGTGATCAGCATTTAACACCACTCACGGAGGTGGCAGTAAGTGCACCCACTGTAAGTGCC
The DNA here is from genome assembly GCA_033557465.1 of Ichthyophis bannanicus. NCBI lineage: Eukaryota > Metazoa > Chordata > Amphibia > Gymnophiona > Ichthyophiidae > Ichthyophis > Ichthyophis bannanicus. Next base: position 700,240,208 of record CM066034.1, on the reverse strand, counting down.
ACATCAACAAGTAGCATGTGCCAATATTGTCACGCTACCTGTGATGTGAACATTCCGCCCAAGAACCGCTCATCCTCCACCTCAGCTTGCACTGCTCAGGTAATGTGGGATTTTGAGCATGGCCGTATTTTCAGCGCATGGTACTTTCTACCATGGTGCACTTGGTGCCTGCTGAGCAAGCACCATGCTACCCAGTAGCGTGCTTTAGTAAACATACCACTTTATGCATTCCTATATTGGTATAATTTAGGATTAAAGCCCTGGATAGACTACAACTTAAAATGTTTTCCCATTCAAATGAAATCATTGTGGGGGTTGTGTTGGTTTTCTTCACTTGGTCTGGCATGCCTCAGCACAGAATAATAAAAACATATGAGGACACTTTTCAAAGCCGTTTAGCCAGGTAAATATCAATGTACTTGATTAAACTGGCCTATCCAACAACTGCCCTTCTTAGAGCAGCTAAGAGGTATGCACAGGGTTCAAAACTCACATATTGATGAACCCTGCCTAGAAGGTTTAAAATAATAGGAATCCTGAAGGGGTCTAGGGAGCCCGTTGGAAAGCGGGGCGGGTGGGAGGGGCCCAGGAGATAGCTTCTCCTGGAGGAGGGAGGAGGGTGTGAAGAGCAGAGGTAGGCTAGGGTGTAAGATTCCATGCTATAAGTAAATGTGTGTCTTTAGCTGCAAGTCACTGAACCATGGATTAAGAGGAAAGTAAGGAGTTAGCCTAGCAGGAGCCAGCTATCAGCAAGGCAGCTACCCCATCCGGGTGGAAGGCAAGAAAGGAGATTGACCAGAATTGGTCACCTGAAGAGGAGAAATTGAAGAGGTGGGTCCACCCAGGAACCTTTAAAAGGTACTAAATTTGTGTGGAGAAAGAAAGGGAATGCTGGGGCTGAAAGCAGTTGATTTGAGAGAGTGTCTTGCTGTAAATAAGTTCACTCACCCACTTATATATATGTAATGCTGACTTCTGGCAACCCAGCCCCTGGATTTTCTTGGCTAGCTGTGACAAGATATAGATCGCCAGGCCTTTCTTTTATGCAGTAAGGAGTTGTAAATAATTGGTGCTGCGTGCCTTTGCACAGATAAAGGACTTTAAATGAACTAGTGTATCTAAAGGTGACAAGTGAAAGGAGCCTGAATGTTTGAGACTGAAATTCAGAGACTCATTTCATGGATTAAAAAAAGCACCCCAAGACTCTGAAACTGATTGAGGACACTAGTAGTTCCCAGATTTCCAGCTTCTTGTATTTAAACCAAAGTTCTGCAGTTGTTGTTTAAGCAGTTTAAGGACTGTACTATCAACCCTAAGATGATGTTTGAAGAAGTTAAAAGTAAAGTGTTGGACAGGATTCAGAAGCAAACTAAGCCTCAGTGCCAGAGTGAGAAAGTAGCCTGTTTCCTGAGAGCATGAGTGTGATAGGCCTCCCAGGAGTATTTCCTAGTCCTGCCCCAAGAACCCAATTACAACCAGCATGGCTATAAAATTATTTTATGTGAACCCCTATCCAGCTATCCAGGTCATGGGGGTTATACTGAAAAGAGGTTTGCATTAAGGGTTTATTTAGGTCAAGGGAGTAAAACAGTGCGTGCACTGGGCATATGCAAAAGTACAGGTGTCATTTTATTTATTCTACACCTTTCCAGGAGAAGATCAAGGCAAATTACCTTCAGGTACTGTATTCATGTCCCTGTCCCCAAAGAGCTCACAGTCTAAGTTTGTACCTAAGGTAATGGAGGGTTAACTGGCTTGCCCAAGGCCACAAGGCATGCCAGTGGGATTTGAACTCTGGTCTTTCTGGATTTAGGTTGCTGCCCTAACCATAAGGCCACACCTCCACTCTGCCTGCTCCCACTTCAATTGTCCATACAAGTAGCAAGTGTAACCTATACAGGTGCTTCCAGTGTGTGTACTTTGTTGTCTAGTTTTCAACTGAATGAGCTACTCAGAATTGTCCACAGGATGGTTTGGAGATCCTCCTCTATTCTTTTTTCCCTCGCCATAATTTCATAATGACTAATATGCACTAAATAGATGAAACCCTCCTCATGGCAGATTATAATATTAAGGGTCCCAAGTACTAAATCACAAGCTAGGAGATGCAAATGAACTCTTAGCTCATTTACATCCTTAACTAAAATTTGCCGTGTCAAAACTTAAAAAAAATAAAAAAGTGCCCCTTCATGTGACAATAACCCCAGAATGGAAGGGCCCTCCTACTTGAATTGGATGCCCCCCTAAAACCTCTCCTCTGAGAGGACCTCAACTTCCTGTTGGCTGAGTTAGTCCAATGCCCCCTTACCCCCTCAGTGGATTTTTGAAATTCTTTGTGTTGAGTTACCTGACAAGTTATTGTATCGGCTTCATTTAGTGTAAAACTTGGTGAATTATTAGCTTGCAGGCAGCTCTTTGCGTGATCAGATTACTCCGATTTGGAAGGCACTTCCTTAGTTGCCTATTTTCTTTAGCATCCACTTTAAAATTCTGTGCCTGACTTTTAAAGCAATATACAGACCGCGTCTTGTTTGTTTATGTAGTAAATTGTGCTATTATTTCCCAATGAAAACGTGTTTACTGAGGATTTTGTCAATGAAAGGGAAGTTCATTTTGTTTGCACTCAGAAGAGAGCATTTTCTGTGTTGGTTCCCCTTTGTGGAACTAGTTTCTTCGTGAAATCAGGGAGCTTATGGAGCTGGTAATGTTTAAACAGAAGTTAGAGGCATTTTTTTTTCAATAAGATGTGTGGAGATAATCTGCTGTATTTTATGATTTATTTTTGTTAAAATTAGTGTGTATTATGTCTGTTGTTTTGTATATCCTTGTTCCTCTTTTAAAGTATTTGAGTATGTATTTGAATGAATGAATAAATAAGAAATTGAAGATTTCTTGCTTTCGCCATCTCTTCTCTTTATTTTATCTATTCTTTTTATGGTATCTATTCTCCACTTGCTTTTGCACCTCTCATTTATATGTTACAAGAAGACTTTATCTACTCTTGTTATTTATTGACAGCTGTCTACTTCATGTGAGCCTTTTTACTTATAACTACTTTTCCTGCCTTTCTTTGCTTTTCCTGATGATTCAGTCTGTCCTCCTCCACCTGTGTTTTTCATGCTGACCTCTTTGCTATTACCCTTACAGAAAACTGTATTTATCTTTTTAAGTTGCTAACTTGTCTAACACAGATTTGTTGCTTTTCAATATTCTAATAATGTATTACCAAATACAATTTCTCCCTACTTGTCAGCTCTTGGAATGCCAATAGGGCTTTCTCAACATTATCTCTCTTGAAGTCAGCTTTCCTAAAGTCCAAGACCTTAGTCAGTACAGGTCAGTTGGAATTAAACACTGAATAACCCATCATATTGTTCACTAGACCCTACATTTTTCCATACTAGGAAGACAGATTGTCTCCATTCCTCAGTCCCAGATCCATTGTAGCAATTCTTCAAGTGAGCTCTTTCACTAGTTGCCTGAGGAGCATCTGGGGTAGCATTTGATGGTGCAGAAGGTAGACTCAAGCTAAATCTTGTTGATTGAAATCACCTACAAGCAAGGCATCCCCTTTGAATCTGCTCATGCCTATAATCATGCATGAGTCCACTTCCTATACTGAAGGTCTGAATAATATTCCAAAGTGAATGGAAGGCTTTTCTAGGATAATCCACAATTATTGAGGTAATTTGTTCATTTGAAATGTGTCAATGTCAGTTTCCGCAGAATTGTCACTATCTAGATGATCTTAGATATCACCACTTTTCTTAAAGGTATTACCTTTCGAAAACAGATGAGGTACGTTTATGTAGTTGGAGCAATTTGTACTTCTGTTCCTTGCCTTTCTTGTAGTTTACCCTTTGTAGAATTCATTTTGCTCAAAAAGTAACATGAATTATTATTATGTTGTCGTATTGTAATATCATACAGTACATATTTATTATGTTTGTATTGTCTTACTACATTGTTGGCTTTGATTGTTACCCAACTACACCTGTAGTGATTTAGCAGGATAGAAATTGTGTAAATAAATAAATAAATAGGATAGAAACTGTGTTTCGCTTCCGCACCTTGAGTATTGCATGTAGTTCTGATTGCCACATTTTTTTTTTAAAGTTTTATTTAAATTTTCACACAAACAAACAACAACAATAAAGAACCAACATACATATCTTCCACCCCACCCTTCCCTCCCCCCCCATCCCCTACATACCTAAGCTGTAGCATATCCACCCCCAACTAACAAAAGTAAAATACATAAGACAAAAGAAAAACAGAGGTACACAAGTAAGATAAAGCGAACTAAGGTGTAGGAGGAACATCATCATATGAACAGCGAGCTGTATTACAATACTGGAGCAGAGATTGCCATTTCCTCCTGTATCCAGGCCCGTGTCGGACGCCTTTACGGGGCATCAATTCGTACTTGCTGTATAAGCAGACACAATTCCACCAGACCTGGTACTGGAGGTCAGAGAGTACTTTCCAATTACGTACCCTGCAGCAAATGGCAATCCCTAAAAGAAAGTCTAACAGGAAGGAGTCATGCCGCTCTAAGGGAATCCCAGACCCAGATCGGAAGACCAGGACCTCCCAGGTAAGAGGGACTTTAAAGCGAAGAATGTCCTGGATACAATCCCACACTTGAGTCCAATATGGACAAAGGGAAGAGCATTCAAGCATCATATGCCGTAAGGTGCCCACTGCGGCCTTACACAGCCAACAGTTACCGCTAACCGAGGGGTCCCACTTAGTCACCTTCACAGGAGTAACAAAAGCTCTATGAGCAAAGAAAAATAGGGTCTGAGTGATGGAGGCCGATCTAGTAACCCGAGTCTGTTTGGCCCAAAAATCGAACCACTGCTGCACCGAGAGAATAACTCCTGACTCGTGCTCCCAAGGGCTCTGCAGCCTCTGAGGGCCTATGGAACCCTGCCGCAACAGGAGTTTGTATAAAGAGGAGACTATACCAGGGCCAGTCCAGGCCTGAATGAGCTCCATCAGGAGTGGGCTTCCTGCTACAGGAAGTCCCCCCTCCCCCAGCGCTGTCCGTATACAATGTTTTAACTGTAGCCATTGAAAAACAAGGGTTCCCGAGAGGAGGAATTCCCTTTGCAGTTCCCCAAAGTCTCTCCACTCACCAGCCCGAACTAATTGGCTCAGTGTCCAGATACGTTTACTGTACCACTGTTGCCAGGCAAAGGGTTTATTCTGGATTTTAAACAGGGGGTTGTGCCAAAGTGGAAGATCCAGAGAAAACCTCTCCGCGAGGGGTGTTTGGACCAATAGGTCCTGGAAAGCCCTTTGAGTGTCTAGCAAAAGAGGAGGCCAAAGGGGAGACGGTGGGAAGAGCATACCTTGAGCGAGCCGTAAAGGAAACGGCTCCACGATCCGTCTCTCCACGTCCAGCCAAACAGGGCTGATCTCCGTCACCTCTTCCCGCCATCTGCCCCCTTGCTTTAGCAGGAAAGCCCTATGGTACAACTGAAAATCAGGGAAACTCACTCCCCCCTCCCCTTTGATGTTCTTAAGCTTGGCTAAAGCAATCCTCGGGGGTCTATCGTTCCACAGGTACCGCGTAAGTACCGTCTCAATCTGCCTATACACCTGAGGTGGAAACAAGATAGGCAACATTTCTAGAATATAGTTGAGTTTTGGGGCAATGGTCATTTTGATAGACTCTAGGCGGCCCCACCATGACAAATTTAAAGGAGACCATCTGGCCGTCAAGGACTTAGCTAAAGAGACGAGGCGATCTGTATTATACCGAACCGTTTCCGTTAACGGGTAACAATAGTAAGCCCCCAGATATTTTACCGCTCCCGTTTCCCAAACAAATGGAAATTGTGCGATATCCTCCTTAAGTACCCGGGCATTGAGAGGGAAGGCCACCGACTTCATCCAGTTAATCTTATAACCAGACAAAACAGCATAGTCATCAATCTGAGTGAGGACAGAGGGGACAGAGGATGGAGAGGTAAAGAGCAGCAAATCATCCGCGTATGCCGACAACTTGATCTCGGCACCCCGAATGTTAACACCATGGATCATAGGATTCTGTCTGATTAACAGGGTGAGAGGCTCCAATGCGAGATTAAACAGCATCGGAGAGAGGGGGCAACCTTGACACGTCCCGCGACGTAGCCGAAATTCATGAGATTGGGCACCATTGACACAAATACGGGCCGTAGGATTAGCGTATAACAAGCCAATGTGATGGATAAAATTTTCCCCAAGCCCAAACCATCGAAGAGCGTGAAACAGAAAGGACCATTCGAGGCGATCAAACGCCTTCTCAGCGTCGAGGGATAAGCCAACCACAGGCGTCTCCAGAGAGGCGGTTTCAGTCAAAATGTGGCACAGGAGCCGAGCGTTATCCGCTGTTGACCTACCCCCAACAAAACCACATTGGTCTGGATGGATCAACTGCGGTAGCACAGGGGATAGACATGCCGCCAAGATAGAGGCATATATCTTATAATCCGCATTTAATAATGAGATGGGGCGGTAATTGCCTACCTCAAGGGGATCCCGCCCAGGCTTCTCGATTACCACTATGCTGGCAGAGGCAAAGGAGCCTAGTCGAGGGCATTCAGCCAATAACGCTTGGTAATATTGTAACAGGAAAGGGCCCAGGTCCTTGGAGAACACCTTAAAGAATTCAGCCGGGAGACCATCGGGGCCCGCAGCTTTCCCAGAGGAGAGGGAGTTTATCGCCCCGGCGAGTTCCTCCAAAGTTATAGGGAGATCCAGGGGAGCCAATACATCCGGGTCTATCTCGGGTTTACGAACTCGTTCCAGAAGCTGCGTGAAAGCCTCCAGGGAACAGATGCCCTCCGACGAGTATAGGCGATCATAAAAGTCTCGAAAGACCGCCAAGATCTCTGGGTCTGTAACCCGCACCGCCCCTTGCTGAGGGTCTCTAAGGGCAGCAACCCGCCCTCGCTCCTTCCGGGCATTCAACTGACTGGCCAGCAGTTTGCTGGCTCTATTGCTTTCCCGATAATAGAGACCCTCTTGTAAACGTATGCTCTTGACCGCCTCCGTGGTGAGGAGCTGATTATAGCGGAATCTCAAACGCTGCAAACGGAGTAACACACAGGGGTCCGTCCGGCTGGTCAACACCCGTTCCCCCGCTTTAATTTGCTCCTCCAACACCCCCAGTTTTTCCTTGTGTAGCTTTGCCTGTCCAATACTAAAACTAGTAATAACCACCCTTATAAAGGCCTTAAACCCTTCCCATCTGGCCCACCCGGATGTCAAATGAGGGGGGTTGAGGTCGAAGTAGTTAAGTATCGCCTCCCGCAACTGCCGCTGAAAATCAGCGTTTTGTAACCAGCCGCGATCAAAACTCCAAGGGCCCCGAGCAGAACGAGGTCCAACTCCCTGCAGAGTCACCGAGACAGCGGCATGATCGGACACACTGGAGGGAAGAATAGTAGCGTCGGTAACGTGTGGGATTAGGGACTTAGAGACCAACAAATAGTCTATTCGCGACAAAGACTGGTGAGGGGATGAGTAGAAAGTGAATTCCTGTGCATCAGGGTGAAATAATCTCCACACATCCACTAAGCCAGCTTCATGAATCAGGGAATGAAATACCCCTTGGGCCCGGCCACTTTCCAAAATCCTGGGAGGTCTCCTGTCAACCAGCGCATCTAAGACTAAATTCAAATCACTCCCCAAGACCACTGGTATGTGCGAAGGAGTACAAGTTAGCTCAGCTATATTACGGAAAAAGTCAGGAGAGTCCTTATTGGGGGCATATATATTAAGCAACATTAGCTCTAAAGACCCAACCTTAATAAAAACTTGAACCCATCGACCCTCCTCATCTGTCCGAGAGTGAGTCACCTGCATATTGAGCGATTTTCGAGCAAGGATGGCCACCCCATTATGCTTACCCAGTGCAGGGGAAAACGCTAGTAAGGAGAAGGGGCGGATGTTCAGTTTCTGGGACTCCTTCGCGTTCAAATGCGTTTCCTGTAACAGCAGAATATCACTTTGGAGATGCTTGCCATACGAAATGATTTTCTTGCGCTTAATAGGGTTATTCACCCCATTAACATTCAATGAGTGAATGCGCAAGGATACCATAGGCCAAGCAAGGCATACATACACTTCAGTAACACTGTCAGCATGACTCCTACATCAATCATATAATTGACATTATAACAAATAGACATTATCATACTTAAGGGTGTCACACAGCATGAGAAAACATCGCTTATCTTAATACTATCATGGCTACAGCCCATATACTCCAGGGGGGGGGGGACTCTTTCGTCCTGAACGGGTGAGCCCACACTGAAGCGGGAAGACGCAACCAGAGGTGACGAAAATGACCAGAAAGGCCTGCGCCAGCCAGTCCACTTCCTTTCAATCAAACCAAATTTTCTGGAATTAGCAAGTATATATCCAGGGAAAGGGAAGCCCACAATTAGGCTCAAGCTTTCCCGACTCACAGACATATAATGGAGAAGAAAGTAAGTTCCAAGAACACTCAAGAGTTCATCAGTTCAGCTTCCTTCTCCTCTATGTAAAGCCCCAGCGCATTCGGATCATCAAATGTTTTAGTGACATTATGCAAAGTCACTCGCATACGGGCAGGCTGGAGAAGGCCAAAGCGGGCCTGTAAGCGCTGCAAGCGCGGTCGTAAGTCCAAGAAGCGCTTCCGTTTCTCCACAGTGATTTTTGCAAAATCAGGAAAAAACATGAGCCGGTGCCCCTCAAAATTTACTGGTGACCGGGCCCGTGCTGCTTCTAAGATCATTATAGCGTGCTGATGCCGTAGGGTCTTGAAAATGATAGGCCGAGGGCATTTGTGATGAGGCAGGGCCTGCGTGGGGACACGATGCGCCCGTTCAATTTCAAAAGGAGTGTCAAATGATAATTGTAAGGTGGAGGAGAGGAGCTTTGATATAAAGCCAAACATATCCTGTCCCTCTGCCCCCTCCGGGACCCCCACCACGCGAACGTTATTCCGCCTGGCCCGGTTATTCATGTCTTCTGTCTTCCATCTCCTTTTGCAAGTGTTCTATTTGACGGGTATGCTTTTCCACAAGCTTCAACCTTTCCTCATGCACTTGCACGCGCTGTTCCGTGTGATCCTGACGTACTGCGAGGGCCCCGATTTGCTCTTTCAATTGCAGCATGTCCTCCTGCACATTCTGGAGCGAGGTGCTGTTCGCCGTAACTATGGCCTTCACAGCCCTGATCTCCTGTAGCAGCTCTTGTAACGCCTCCGGCTGCTCACGTCCAGCCGCCATCTTTTGGGGGGACGGAGGCTCCGTTTGATCGCTTATTGCCAGATCCAGACCCCGAAGCAAAGTCTAAGCGAACCGGCTTGGAGTTTGCCATTTCCAAACACTGCACAGTAAGTTTTGCGGGGTCGCGAGCACAAATGCCGGCGCAGGCACAGGATTAAGATGCAGTCCTCTGGAGCACTCGTTTCACGCGTCCATTCCCCTCCGCGCTAGGCTCCGCCTCCTGATTGCCACATCTAAAAAAAGATATAGTGGAATTGGAGAAGGTATAGAAAAGGGTGACAAAAAGGATAAAGGGTATAGAAGGATACCACTTTCATAAGAACTTAAAAGGTTAGAGCTCTTCAACTTGGAGAAGAGACAGCTAAGGGGAGATATGATAGAGATTTATAAAATAATCAGCGGAGTAAAACAAACATGAAAGGGTTGTTTACCCTTTCAAAAAGAATAAAGACTAAAGGGCATGCAATGAAGCAACAAAGTAGTACATTTAAGACTAATTATTTCTTCACTTAACCAGAGGATGTAGTAAAAGCTGTTAGTGTAGCTGGGTTTAAAAACGTTCCTGGAGATAAAGTCCATTAACTATTATTAAAATGGATTGGAGGAATCCACTGTTTACCCTGGGATTAGCAATGTGGAATCTGTGTACCTTTTTGGGAACCTGCCATGTACTTGGGACCTGAACTGGCTGCTGTTGGAAACAGGATACTGGGCTTGATGGACCTTTTGATGTGACCCAGTATGGCATCTTTTATGTTCTTAAGTTGGAAGATGCACACTTAAGAGTGTGACATAATGACTCAGGCATTTGTCTTTGTGGGACTCAGTTGAAATAGCCATGGTAAAGTGTCTCTCAGAAGGGTAATAGGGGATGTGTGAGTGGGTGTTTGGGTGGTTGGAAGGGCATAGTGTGCATATGTGAGATTGAGTGAATGTGTCTGTGGTGGGGGCCAGTGTGTGTTCTGGGCTGTGTATGTATGTCATTATATGTATCGTGAATGTGGGTGTGTCAGAGGTGCTCTGTATACATGTATGAATGTGCATGTCAGCGGCTCTTTATATGCATGTGTGTGTCAGGGCTGCGCATTACTGAATATGTTCATATATTCAATCCTTGGCATTGGCATTGATATTGGCATTGATGACCTTGTGAGGCTCTGCCAAGGCCTCAGCTTTGCACAGTGCCCATGCTCACTTGGAGCCAAGGGCACGTGGCACCCGGGAAAGGATGCTCTCCATCCACCTCTGGTCAGAGCCACGTAAGGATTCATCATCCACCCCATTGACATCAAAGGGGGTGGCTGAGAACTGATTCAAGAGCCACAAGCATCGACACCAGAGCCCTTCTCGACACGACATTGAGGGCAATGGCCAGAAGCGACCTGCAAAGGTGCCCTAGTGGAAAGAGTTGATTCCCAAGACCCCGGAGGACCACCGGTAGTCTTCCGATGCCCTAACCATCGTAGAATACTTGAGATTGGTATTGGAGTCGGTGGCCAGTGTCATAATATAGGCCCAGAAGACCTCGGAGACTATAGTGGTGGCTGAGCACCGCAGGGCCCATGAGGCACACATGGTGGGTCTTCTGGTTGCACAGGCTCCAGTGGTTCCACCGCCTTCATTGGCATCGCCACCTGCCATGCAGCTGATCCTGGAGACCCATGCCCTCTCTACCAAGGCGGGGACCTCTGTTCAGCAGTTGGAGTCCACTCCGGTCTCGACTACCATCTCATTGTCAAGCATCATGGGCTCCGATGCCCTGACACACTAGCACCTTCAGGAGGGCCGCTGTCTGTCCCACCTGCACCTACCTTCTCTACTGGAGTGGTGGTAGCGCCAGGAGGAGACTCGGTACTATTTTGACTTCCTCTCGGAGTCAAATTCCAAGGGGTGGGAGATGGAGGAGAAATCGCTGGTCTCTAAGTGGGAGTCTCCCAATCTTCCCTTAGACTTGTCCCCTCCATATGAGAGAAGGAAGTTGACCTGGAGGATATGTCCTTCCAGGAATTCTTCTGGGACACAGTGAAGGCTATCCCATTCTCCTTTGAGGCTCAAGACAAACCGAAGGCAGAGGAGGTGGAGATCATCCAATACCCCTTTGCTCTAAAGGAAGCCATCACAGTGCCTGCGCATAGGATCCTGCAGCAGCTGCTTCTCAGGATAATGGAAAACCCCCTGACGATGCCAGCCATCAGCCGAATGGTCAATTCCATGTACTGGGTGCAGAAGGCCCACGGCTTTGAGAAGCCTCAGCTTCCCCATCACTGTTTGGGGTGGAGTCCGTCATGAGATGGATTAAGAGATTGAAGACCCACTCATCGGTGCCCCCAGGCCAGGAGGCCAAGACCCTCGATAACTTTGGGAGGAGGTGCTTTCAGGGCTCTATGCTGGTCACCCACATGCTCTACAACCAGCTGTCTACATGGAAATATTCCTGAGGGACATCATGGGGGACCTCAACAAGTTTAAGAATGTAAGAACATAAGATATGCCATACTGGGTCAGACCAAGGTCCATCAAGCCCAGTATCCTGTTTCCAACAGTGACCAATCTAGGTCATACGTACCTAGCAGTTTCCCCAAAAGACATAGGTTCCACAATGCATGTACTGGGTCAGGCATTGATATCCTGGGTCCCTTCTTAATAATGGTTTATGGACCTTTCCTCCAGGAACTTGTCTAAACTTTTTTTAAACCCAGCTACACTAACAGCCTTTACTACATCCTCCGGTAACAAATTCCAGAGTTTGATTGCACGTTGTGTGAAAAAATATTTTCTTTTATTAGTCTTATAAGTATAAGTTCTGTATAAGTATGTAAATATGTATGTATAAATGTAAAAATATATAATCCATGCCCCAAGACACTAACCCTGTGTGCTGTGACCCCCCCTCAGATCTATGTATTTACGATCCCCCCCAGTCATGATTCAACAACCCCCAAAGATAAATCGAACCGCTGCTGATCGCTGGAAGTAGCGGTATATAAGTGTGTATTAAATAAATAAATAAAATAAATAGTTTACCCTGTAGCTTCTTTGCATGTCCCCTAGACTTTCTATATTCTGATAACGTAAACAATCGATCTACGTTTACCCGTTCCACTCCGTTCATTAATTTATAGACTTCTATCATATCTCCCCTCAGCCATCTCTTTTCCAGGTTAATGAGCCCTAACCTTTTTAGCCTTTCTTCATAGGAGTATGCTTCCATCCCCTTTACCATTTTGGTGGCTCTTCTCTGAACCGTTTCTAATAATGCTATGTCCTTTTTAAGATACGGCGACCACAATTGCACACAATATTCAAGGTATGGTCTCATCTTGGAACGATATAGAGGCATTATAATATCTTTTGTTTTATTTTCCATTCCTTTCCTTATGATACCTAGCATTCTATTTGCTCTCTTGGCTGCCGCTGCACACTGGGCCGAGGGTTTTAACATGCTATCCACAATGACGCCTAAATCTTTTTCCTGGGTGGTGGTTCCTAATGTGGAACCTTGCATTGTGTAACCATAGTTTGGGTTGTTCTTCCCTAGGTGCATAACTTTGCACTTGTCCACATTAAATTTCATCTGCCATTTTGATGCCCAATCTTCCAATTTATCAAGATCCTCTTGCAATTTTCCACAATCCGCTTGGGTTTTAACAACTTTATATAGTTTTGTGTCATCTGCAGATTTGATAACCTCACTCGTTATTCCCCTTTCCAGGTCATTTATGAATATGTCAAAAAGCAGCGGACCCAGCACAGATCCCTGGGTTACACCACTATTCACCTTTCTCCATTGGGAAAATTGGCAATTTAGCCCTACCCTCTGCTTTCGATCTTTTAACCAGTTCCTGATCCACAATAGTACACTGCCTCCTATCCCATGACTCTTTAGTTTTGCCAAAAGTCTCTGATGCGGGAACTTTTCAAAGGCTTTCTGAAAGTCCAGATACACTATATCAACCGACTCACCTTTGTCCACCTGTTTATTCACACCTTCAAAAAAAATAACAGATTAGTAAGACAAGATCTTCCTTGTCTTAAAGCCATGTTGGCTGTCTCCCATTAGGCCATGACTATCTACATGCTGAGTAATTTTAATCTTTATGATGGTTTCTACCATTTTTCCCAGTACTGACGTCAGGCTCACCGGTCTGTAGTTTCCCGGATCACCCCTAGAACCCTCTTTAAAAATTGGTGTTACATTGGCGATCCTCCAGTCTTCAGGTATTACAGATGATTTTAATGAAAGTTCACAGATTACTAATAACAGGTCTGCAATCTCATATTTCAGTTCTTTCAACACCCTTGGATGTATACCATCCGGCCCAGGTGATTTGCTACTCTTCAGTCTATCTAATAGTTGTACTATATCTTCCCGATGTATCGATATTTCCTTCAATTCTTCCGCACCTTTAAATATCACTTCAGTCATGGTTAACATCCCTACGTCTTCCTCAGTAAAGACCGAAGCAAAGAATTCATTCAGTCTCTCTGCTATCGTCTTGTCGCCTCTTAATGCCCCTTTAACCCCTCTATCATCTAATGGACCAATTGACTCGCTCACGGGATTTTTGCTACGAATGTACTTGAAAAAGTCTTTATTTCACGTTTTTGCTTCTGCAGCAAGCTTCTTCTCAAATTCTCCCTTTGCCTGCCTTATCAATGCCTTGCATTTGACTTGCCAGTTCTTATGCTGTTTCCAGGTTTCGTTGTTTGGCTCTTTTTTCCATTTCCTGAAAGATGCTTTTTTGGCAACAACAGCCTCTCTGACCTCACCTTTAAACCATGCTGGCAGTTTTTTGGACTTCCTTCCACTTTTCTTAAAGCATGGAATATAGCTGGTCTGGGCTTCCAAGATAGTAGTTTTCAACAACACCCAAGCTTGATGTAAGTCTTTAACCTTTGCAACTGCTCATTTTAGTTTTTTCTTAACTATTTTCCTCATTTTATCATAGTCTCCCTTTCGAACGTTAAAAGGTAGTACTGTGGATTTCCTTACTATCCCTCCTCCACTAAATAAATCAAATGCGATTATGCTATGATCACTATTGCCATGTGGCCCCAACACCCTTATCTCTTGCACTAGATCTGGTGTTCCACTAAGGACTAGGTCTAATATGGCTTCCCCTCTGGTCGGTTCATGAACCAGCTGCTCCAAGAAGCAGTCATTTATTTCATCTAGGAACCTTATCTCCCTAGCATGTCCTGCCGTGACACTGACCCAGTCGATACCGGGATAATTGAAATCACCCATTATTATTACTGCGCTGTAACTTTTGTTAGCTTCCTTGATTTCTTTGAGCATTTCATCACCCATTTGTTCATTCTGGCCAGGCGGTCGATAGTACACCCCCACTGCCATCGCCTTCCCCTTTTTACATGGAATTTCAATCCATAGAGATTCTACAGCAAATTTTGTTTCCTGCAAAACTTTAATCCTTTCTGTCTCAAGGCCCTCTCTAACATAGAGCGCAACCCCTCCACCAATTTGATCAGCTCTATCATTATAATATAGTTTGTACCCAGGTATCACAGTGTCCCACTGGTTGTCCTCCTTCCACTATGTCTCTGATATTCCAATCATATCTAACCTCTCATTTAGTGCTATATACTCTCCCATCTTATTTTTTAGACTTCTAGCATTTGCATACAAGCATTTTAGAGACTGTATTTTATTCATATTAATTTGGCTATTGGTAGACATGGGTAATTTGGGATCTTTAAGCTCTGTCTGCTCCATACTCGAGGGCATTTGGGCTACTTTACTCTTTTTTTGAAACCTCTTTGCTTTTGGTATTATCCTTCAAGGATACATTCTTCCGAACCATCTGCTCTTGGGCGACTGTCGGCTTTCCCCTATTTTCTAGTTTAAAAGCTGCTCTATCTCCTTTTGAAAGGTAAATGCCAGCAGCCTGGTTCCATTCCGGTTAAGGTGAAGCCCATCCCTTCGTAAGAACCCCTCCTTTACCCAGAATGTTCCCCAGTTACTAACAAATCTAAAACCCTCATCTCTGCACCATTGTCTCATCCACGCTTTGAGACTCCAAAGCTCCGCCTGCCTTTTGGGTCCTGCACGTGGAACGGGAAGCATTTCGGAGAATGCTACCCTGGAAGTTCTGGATTTCAACTTCCTACCTAAAAGCCTAAATTTAGCCTCCAGAACCTCCCTACCACATTTTCCTATGTCATTGGTACCGACATGTACCAAGACAGCAGACTCCTCCCCAGCACTATCTAAGACCTTATCTAGGTGGCACGTAAGGTCCCCTACCTTCGCACCAGGCAGGCATGTTGCCAGGCGATCCTCATGTCCACCAGACACCCAGCTATCTACATGCCTAATGATCGAATCACCAACTATAACGGTTGTCCTAACCCTTCCATCATGGGCACATGGCCCTGGAGATACCTCCTCGGTGCGAGAGGATTTTACATCACCTGGAGTAGTAGCCTAGTGGTTAGAACACTGGCTTGGTAACCAAGCAACCAGGGTTCAAGCCCCCATTGCCTTGGAAGAAAGGCCTGGCAATCTACTTCTAGTGACACTGTCAAGAAAACCCAGGAGTTTCTGGGTCACCAGGAGTCAGGACTGACTCAAAGGCACACATTGTATTGCATTTTTGGAGGACAGGTCCTAGTTACAGGATCACTTCCTGCCACACCAGGGTGATGCTCTCCTGTCACGTGACCTCTCTCCTCCATGGCAACAGGGATGCTGCCAGACTGGAGGTGGGACTTCAGGACTATATCCCTATAGGTCTCGTCTATGTACCACTGTCTTTTTCGTCTATGTACCTCTCTGTTTTCCAAGTCTTCTACTCTAGCCTCTAGAGAACGGACTCGTTCCCTGAGAGCAAAAGCTCCTTGCACCTAGTGCACACATAAGACGTCTCACCAACTGGGAGAAAATCATACATGTGACACTCAATGCAAAAGACTGGAAACAGTGGCCAATTCACATCACAAGCACCTGGCAGGTTCTCTAAAAGGCACAGGTTCAACAATGCTCGTTCTGGGGTAAGCAGTGGATTTCCTGGGTCCTTATCCTGAGAAGAAAAGCCTGGAAATTTACTTCTGATCACACTGCTAAAAAAACCCTCAGGAACTGTTAGGTCAGCATTGACTAAAAGGCACACTTTGTATTTGAGTGAAAAAATATTTTCTCTTATTAGTCTTAAATGGGTTGCATTGTAGCTTCATTGCCTGTCCTCTAGTCTTTCTACTTTTTGATGGTGTAAACAACTGATCTACATTTACCCATTCTACTCTATTCATTAATTTATAGACCTCTATCTTATCCCCCCCCCCAGCCGTCTCTTTTCCATGTTGAAGAGTCCCAACTTTTTAAGCCTCTTCTCATAGGCGTATCCTTCTATCCCCTTTACCATTTTTTATTTTTTGTTAATTATGCAATTAAAGCAATTTTGCATTCAAATATATTCAATGACAGACAAAATTAGGAAACAGAACTCAGGAAATATTGTTTAACACACAAAATCATCAAAATAATACAGTCCACAAGGGAACCACAAATGAGGTAAGAACAAGAAACAAAGAAATAAGGTGCCAACCATGCCATAAAGTAACAAAAACCCTAAATCTAGCAGCAGCCTCCCAAAAAGACTACATCCTCAGCCTGTCTTAACTAGTAAGTCCTTCAGGGGCAGCCACCCTAGCCAAAAGAAACTGGAGGAATGGGTCAGGATCAAAGAAAACAAGTTGTTTAACCTGCCATGAAATCTAACACTTACAAGAGAAAGTAGCTTCATTGAAGCACCAAGTTTTAAGGCCCTAGATCTCAGGAAATATATAAACCTTGGATTCTAAGAAAAGAGCTGACGTATTATGAAAGAATAACCTCAAGACAGCATTCCTGTCTGACTCAAATCCAAAACAGACAACCAAAGTCGTCCTTTCTATGATGACTTCCAATGATGATTCAAGAAAGACACTCAAGTTCTCACTCTCTGGGACAAAAACAGACCCAAGAATCCATCCGGGGGCTAAGCAACAAGTACTAGGCACAGACAGTTGGTGGAACCGCTTCCCCAGGAATTTTCAAAACGTCTCCGAGTTGATTTTTAAGCATATCCACAGGTGAAATCAACGAACACTTCGGGAAATTAAGAAATTTTAAATTGTTCTTACGAACTCAATTTTCCAGGAATAAAAGTTTACGATGAATTTATTTTCCCTCATCTGGGCAGTACTCAGAGACTGAAGATTCTCCATGGCAGATTCCACATGCTCCAACCTTGCAGCCTGCTGTGACAGAGCCAGCTCATGCTCCGCTGCCTTAGCAGAAACCTGATCCAAAGCAGATTTGAAGATGCCAGCATAATTAGCCAGAGAGGAGTCCACTGCTTCAATGACATCCCATAATACTTCTAAAGTAACAGCAGCAGGTCTAACAGCCACCACCGAAAGGACTCCACAAACCGGGAGGATCCAGAGGTTAAAGGAAACTCCATTGACGAAGGAGAGCCCAGGGATTCCCCCCCCCCCCCCCAAACACTTTAATCTTCACTGTAACTGCAGCATCTGGTTGCGGCAGTGGTGACACTGAGCATTGCTTGGGGCTCAAAGAATGCCCCACTTTCACTGGCGTCTGCCACCGCCATAGCAAGCAGGGCTGAAGAGGACTGTTGCTCTTGAGCAGTCAGTGGCTCGAAGGAAAGCAGGGACTGCACCATCGCCTTCTGAATCGATGTGGAGGTAGGCACCGAGGGTTTCCCCTTTCTCTTCTGAAGCATCAGGGTCAGTAGGCAAAACAATCACTCGGCGCCTCCAGTCATGCTGCTGTTTACGCTGCCATCTTTTTAAGATACGGTGACCAGAATTGCATACAATATTCAAGGTGCGGTCGCACCATGAAACGCTACAGAGGCACTATAATATCCTTGGTTTTATTCTCCATTCCTTTCCTTATGATTCCTAGCATTCTATTTGCTTTCCTGGCCACTGCTGCACACTGGGCAGAGGGTTTCAAAATATTATTCACGATGATGCCTAAATATTTTTCCTGGGTGATGGTTTCTATGGTGGTACCTTGCAGCATGTAATCAAAGTTTGGATTGTTCTTTCATAAGTGCATAACTTTGCACTTGTCCACATTAAGTTTCATCTGCCATTTAGACATCCAGTCTTCCAATTTATCAAGGTCATCTTGCATTTTAACAACTTTTAATAATTTTGAACATAAGAACATAAGATATGCCATACTGGGTAAGACCAAATTCCATCGAGCCCAGTATCCTTTTTCCAACAGTGGCCAATCTAGGTCACAAGTATTTAGCAGTTTCCCCAGAAGACACAGGTTCCACAATGCTTGTATTGGGACAAGCAGTGATTTCCCGGGTCCCCTTTAATAATGGTTTATGAACGTTTTCTCTAGGAACTTGTCCAAACCTTTTTTTAAACCCAGCTACACTAACAGCTTTTACTACATCCTCCGATAACAAATTCCAGAGTTTGATTACGCATTGAGTGAAAAAATATTTTCTCTTATTAGTCTTATATGGATTACACAGTAGCTTCATTGCATGCCTACTAGTCTTTCTACATTTTGATGACTTAAACAATCGATCTACATTTACCCGTTCCACTACATTCCTTAATTTATAGACCTTTATCATATCTCCCCTCAGCCGTCTCTTTTCCAGGTTGAAAAGCCCTAACCTTTTTAGCCTCTCTTCATAGGGGTATCCTTCCATCCCTTTTACCATTTTGGTAGCTCTTCTCTGTACCTTTGCTAAATCTGCTATATCCTTTTTAAGATACGGCGACTAGAATTGCACAAAATATTCGAGATGCGGTCGCACCATGGAACAATACAGAGGCATTATAATATCCTTTGTTAATTCTCCATTCCTTTCTTTATGATTCCTATCATTCTATTTGCTTTCTTGGCCATTACTGCACACTGGGCAGAGGGTTTCAATGTGTTCTCCATGATAATGCCTAAATCGTTTTCCTGGGTGGTGGTTCCTAATGTGGAACCTTGCATTGTTTAACTACTGTTTGTGTTGTTCTTTTCTAGGTGCATAACTTTACACTTGTCCACATTAAATTTCATCTGCCATTTGAACATCTAGTCTTCCAATTTATTAAGGTCCTCTTGCAATTCTTCACAGTCCTCTTAAGTTTTAACAACTTTGAATAATTTTGTGTCATCTGCATATTTGATTACCTTATTTATTTATTTAGTAAACATTTGTATACCGCTGCTTCCTACGATCAGCAGCGGTTTACTTTACAGAATCATAATGTATCGTACAATACAGTGATTTTTAAGATACACATTTCGATTGAGCAATGATTTACATAACACAGGAAATAGTAATTAGATACTTTATACATTGGATTGGGGCTCACAAATCTAAAAATACATTTGATTGTAGGTGCGTGGGAGGGGCCTAAAATATACATATATACAAGATTACATACCGGTATTCCAAATGCCGTCATGGCAGGCAAAAGCCATCTCGTTGAGGTAAAGTGTCGCACTTAGGTCGGGTTGTAGTGAGCCTGAAATAAGTGGGTTTTGAGTTTCCTTCTGAATTCACTCAAATTATTTGTCAGTTGCAACTCGTGTGGGAGTTGGTTCCAGTGGGTTGGTGCTGTATATGTGAATGCTCTATTGCTTGTTTCTGCTTTGACAGTTCTTATGCTGATCGGGACACAGAGAGTGTTGAGATTTATGGTTCTTCTGTTCCTGTTGTGTGGTTGCATAGTGATTAGGTTGTCTAGGAAGGAGGGTGCAATGTTGTGAATGAGCTTAAACGTTGTTATGAGGAGTTTGAATATGATGCGGGTGGCTACCGGGAGCCAATGCAGTTCCATTAGCACTGGGGTTATGTGATCTGTGACGCTTTTTTCCATGATGACTCTTGCCGCAACATTTTGAGCCATTTGCAAGATATTTAGGGTGTTCTTCGGAAGCCCTTGCAGAATGACGTTGCAGTAGTCTAGGTGAGGAATGATTAGAGCTTGTGCAACAGTCCTGAAGTCAGATTTCTCGAGGATATTGCGAAGTGGTTGAAGAACTTTCAATTTGTAAAAAATGGCTCGGTTAATTGTTCGGAGGTGTTTATCCATCTTAAGGTTGCTGTCTAGTAGGACCCCTAGATATTTTATTGCAGGCTTCGTATGATATATGTTTTTGTTGAGGGTGACTGTGGTGGGCGGGATGAAATTGGTTTTCTTGGAGATAAACATGACCTCTGTTTTCTTATGGTTTATTGACATGTTTTGTTGAAGCCATGTTTGTAGCATGTCGAGGCATTCTTCTAGTGGAGTGAAATCCGGTTGTGTTATGTCAAGGTGCGTGTACAGCATCACATCGTCAGCATAGATGTGGTAATTGATGTTGCACTTCTGAAAGATCTCGCAGATTGGTTTTATATACAAATTGAATAGGAGAGATGATAAGGCGGACCCTTGTGAGATCCCCTGGGTCTGGGGGAAGGCATCGGCTGTATCGTCGTTGAATTGGACTTGTTGCATCCTATTGGATATGTATGATGCAAACCACTTTAGAGGGGTCCCTGTTATACCTATGGATGCCAGACGGTTTAAGAGGGTGCCGTGGTGTACTGTATCAAATGCAGCTGAGATGTCGATAAATATAAGTATGAACATAGCATTTTTGTTTGAGACCCCTGAGGAGGTTGTCAAGGAGTGCTAGCAGTAGGGTTTCTACTCCGTGATGCTGACGAAACCCATATTGATGCAAATAAAAAACAGAACTATGTATATAGTTTAATTATGTTCAATTGTACATAGTTCACTAATTGTTAATTGTTATTTGTTAACTGTAATTACCTAGCTACAAATTGTTATATGTAAAAACAGATCACTCTGTTTATTGTTGTTATATGGAAACCGCACCTGATCAATGGAAGGAGCGGTATATAAATAATCTGTTAATTAAATTAAAATTAAATATCTAAGGCTTTCCTATCGTCAATGTGATCCTGCAGCTGCTGCTGAACCGCCTTTTCGATTGTTTTAGCTAAGAATGATATGCTCGAGATCGGTCGATATGATGCAGGATCACTTTTGTTGAGTGTTTTGTTCTTTAAGATGGGTCTTATAAGTGATCTCTTGAGATAGGTCGGCATTGTACCTTGTTGGAGTGACTGGTTAACAATGTAGGAGATAGGTTTTGCGATTTCTTTCTTAGTTGCTTTTATCCAAGCCGCTGGGCATGGGTCAAGAGGGGAGGTGGTGGATTTTAAATTGGTTATGATGTTTATGATCTGTTGTTCACCTAATTGCTGGAAGGTATTCCATTCTGCTGCAGATTCTGCCTGAGAGACGGTGCCGGTTTCTCGAGGGGTGAGGACTAAAGACATGCTTTGATCGATGATTGTGGGTACTTGCGGGTTAAGTTTCTTGGCGTAATGGTCTGCAAGCATCTGGGCCTTTATTTCGTCGGTATAGACGGTGTCCTGGGAGGTTTTGGTGAGTGATTTGACAAGCTCAAATAGCTCTCTGGGTCTATTGATAGCTTTATTGAGTAGGTTAGTGTGGTGAATCTTTTTTGCAAGGTTGACCTCATTCTTGTATTCCATGAGGAGTGTTAGGTATAATCGCTTGCATTCCTCGCTTTGTGTTTTCCTCCATTTTTTCTCCAGCTTGCGTAGTTCCCTTTTCATTCTGCATAGGGTAGGAGAGCACCATGGTTCGGTTCTTGTTCTTGTTGCTGTGTTTGGGGCTTTCCAGGTTGGTCTTGCTGCTGCTTCGATCCCTGAGTTCCATATGTCTACCAGCTTATCTAGATCCGTGAGAGTGTATTCAAAGCATGATGATATAGATGTTACCAATGTTTCACTGTTGAATTTTTGGAACTCATTATTCCCATTTCCAGGTCATTTACGACTGTTAGAAGCAGTGGACTCAGCACAGTCCCTGGGGTACTCCACTATTCACCTTTCTCCATTGGGAAAATTGGCCATTTAGCCCTACCCTCTGCTTTCTATCTTTTAACCAGTTCCTCATCCACATTAGTACACTGCCTCCTATCCCATGACTTTTTAATTTTGCCAAGAGTCTCTCATGGGGGACCTTGTCAAAGGCTTTCTGAAAATCCAGATACACTACATCAACCAACCCATCTTTGTCTACCTGTTTATTTACTCCTACAAAAAAAAACGTAACAGATTAGTAAGACAAGACCTTCCCTGGCTACAGCCATGTTGGCTGTCTCCCATTAAACCATGACTATCTACATGTTCAGAATTTTTTTTCTTAATATTAGTTTCTACCATTTTTACTGGTACTGACGTCAGGCTCACGGGTCTTTAGTTTCCCGGATCATCCTTGGACCCCTTTTTAAAAATTAGCATTATATTAGCAATCTTCTAATCTTCAGGTATTACTGATGATTTTAATGATAATTCACAGATAAGTAATAGTAGGTCTGCAATCTCATATTTCAATTCGTTCAACACTCTTAGATGTATACTATTCAGTCCAGGTGATTTGCTACTCTTCATTTTATCAAATAGTTCTATTACATCTTCCCGGTTTATCAATATTTCTTTCAGTTCTTCTGCTGCATCAGGCATGGGTAACTTTCCAACATCTTCTTCAGTAAAGACCGAAGCAAAGAGTTCATTCAGTCTCTCCGCTATGGCCTTGTCCTCTCTTAGTACCCCTTTTACCCCTCTATCATCCAATGGTCCAGCTGAGTCTTTCAAAGGATTTTTACTACAAATGTACTTGAAAAAGATTTTATTATGCATTTTTGCTTCCACAGCAAGCTTTTTTCAAATTCTCTCTTTACCTGCCTTATCAGTGCCTTGCATCTAACGTGCCAGTGCTTATGTTATTTCCAGTGCTCATCATTAGGCTCCTTTTTCCATTTCCTGAAAGATGCTTTTCTGGCAACAATAGATTCTCTGACCTTGCCTTTAAACCATGTTGGCAGTTTTTTGGCCTTCCTTCTACTTTTCTTAAAGTATGGAATACATCTGGTCTGGGCTTCCAAGCTAGTATTTTTAAACCACACCCATGCTTGATGTAAATCTTTAACCTTTGAAGTGGCTCCTTTTAGTTTTTGCTTAGCTATTTTCCTCATTTTATCATAGTCTCCCTTTTGAAAGTTAAAAGGTAGTATTGTGTATTTCCTTCATTCATACCGGCGGAACACCATGACTCCTTGCGCACTCCTTGCGCACCCTGGCTGGCCATGGTAAGGACTGCTCCAAGTACATGGTCCATGCCACCTACGATGCCTTCAAGTTGCATCGAGGCACAATGCCTTGCCTTGCTGCAGTCCTCGGACCTGGAACAGTGGGGCCAGGAGAAGCTGGCAGACATGCCTTGCCAAGGGAAAAACCTGTTTAGTAAGTCAAAAGAGGAGAGGATTGGTGAGATTGAGATGGATCAGCTTACCCTCTCCTGACTCTCCAAGACTGCAGACTACTTGAAGAAGAAATATTAGAGGAAAAAGCCTTTTTACCCGCAGAAGCGCCGGAACCACCAGAGCCCTGAGAGTGCTCAGCAGAAGACACAGACCCCACATCAGCAGTGGTGCTCCAAACCAGAAAACGCCCAACCCACACCTCAGCTGAAGCTGGGGATGGGCTTTTGACTGGTTCCTCAGGAGTGTAGCCAATCACCTGCTTCCTGACGGGGTGCCCCCTCAAGTGGGGGCTGGGCCATTCACCTTGCGCACAGGTTTCCTCTTATCACAATGGTGCCTGGGTGCTGCAGATCATCCATGGTGGGAACCCTCTGCATTTTGCCCAACTGTCACATCACTTCTTCCCCAGGGACTATCCTTTAGATCTGCATCACTGCGGTCTTCTGCAGACAGAAGTCTCCGACCTGCAAGTCAACTTGACCATCGGGCCAGTGCTCCCGGCTCATATTGGACATGGTTTCTACTCCCAGTACTTCCTGGTCCACAAAAATATGGGAGGATTCTGGCCCATCCTGGACCTAAGAAATTTGAACCAGTTCTTGGTTCAGGAGAAGTTCAAATGGTCTCCCTGGGATTGTTACGCTATTCCTATATATCCTCAAGGACAATTGGCTATGCTTCTTGGATCTGATGGATGCATATACGCACATTCCTGATCCATCCTTTTCACAGAAAGTATCTGTGCTTCATTCTGGGTGGCCAGCACTTCCATTACCGAATTCTGGTGTTGGCCCCCAGAGTCTTCACCAAGGGCCAACCCTGCCCGCTGCCTCTTAACCCCAGATATTCAATGCTGAGGCGACGGCATTGAATATCCGGGGTTGTCGCACATGCCCCAGACCCGCTATCCAGTTAGCTTTCATGGCTAAATTCAGGCCAGATTTTGCTATGCCTAGTTTCACTCACTGATTGCTGAGTAGCAGTGCAATATTGCCGCTACCTGGCAAGCGACAGTCTCCACCTCCACTCCATCCCAATAACGTCCCCGACATGACCCAATACAAACTGCATAGCATCGGGGCATATAGCGGAGTTAGAAGGTGATATTCAACAGCACTAATCATGTAAGTGCTGTTGAATATCCCAATTTAAGGCATTTATTTAACAAATCTTATATATCACTTTTTACAAGTCAAAGTGGTGTACATTCAGGTATCATATATATATTTCCCTTGTCCCTGTAGGGCTCTCAATCTATGTTTTTATACCTGAGGCATTGGAGGGTTAAGTGGCTTGTCCAAGGCCACAAGGAGCATCTGCGGGACTAGAAACCCAGTCCTTCCGGCCTCAGGTTGCTGTCCTATAGTGGGATTCAAACCCCTGGCCCGAAGTAACTTGCCCCAACCACTAGGCCACTCCTCTCTATATGGTTAATGGGCTGTACACAGTGTAAATGCCTTTTGAATATCGGGCCCCAAGTGTCTAGTGGCCATTGCTGCTTATCTCTGGACCCTGGGGGTCTTCGTCTTCCCTTATTAGATGATTGACTCAAAGAACTCCACTCCAGATGTTATTCGGCATTCGGCTCACCTGACTATTCAGGTGCTTGAGCGACTAGGGTTCATCATGAACTACCCCAAGTCGCACCTTCAACCATCTCTGCAACTCGAGTTCATATGTGCTGTCTTTGATACTTCTCGGGCTTGAGCCTTCCTCCCGATGGACTGCCTACAGCAGCTCACAAAGGTGGTCTGCACTATCTGGCAGAAGCACCTCATGACAGCTCGGGGGATGCTGCAGATGCTGGGCTACATGGCCTCCAAAGTGCATGTGAACCCTTGGCCCATCTTCAGATGCCTCAGACTGAGTGGACTCTGAGCACTAAGTGGCGGCAGGCCACTGACCACCTCAGGGACTGAGTGGCAGTTATTATGTCCCTCACAGAGTCCCTTCAGTGGTGGCTAGAACCGCAAAACTTGCTCCAGGAACTTCCCTTTTAAATGGACAATCGGTTTGCATGTCCTATATCAACAAGCAGGGAGGCATGGAGGTCATACCTATTATGTTGGGAGGTGGTACGCCTGTAGAAATTTGCCATTGCCCATGGGAGAGCTCAATGCCCTGGTGGACCATCTCAGCAGGGTTCTTCAGTCACACGAATGGGCCCTCAGCAGGAGAGTGGTACAGCACATCTTTCAGAAGTGGCAAACTCTGTTGGTGAACCTTTGCCATGCCACACAGTGCCCAGGTGGATCGATTTTGCTCCTGGGTGGCTTCTACACCCCAATACTGTTAATGGTAAACGACATTGCTGAATCTCCAGGCGGATCAGGGTACCATGATACTCATTGCACGGTACTGACGCAGGCAGCCATGGTTTCCTCTCTCCTGGTAGGAGCCTCTCTTTCTGGGCAGAAACCCTGACCTCTCTTCTCATGAGGGTGGGACCTTGCTACATCACAGTGTCCAGTCCCTGGCTCTCACACCTTGGGTGTTGAGTGGGTAGTTCTTTCAGAGCTAAATCTGCCCTGGGAGGTGACAGATGTCCTCCTGGCTTCCTGCAGGAATTTGACACATCGTTCTTAGGCCTTTAAGTGGTAGAGGTTCTCACTTTGGTGTGCTGACAACGTGCTGGATCCCTTTTCCTGCTTGGTGGAGGGGCTACTGGAGTATTTTCTGCACCTTTCAAATTTGGCCCTCAAGTCCAATTCAATCCAAGTCCACCTGAGTTCAATTGGGGCCTACCATCATGGCTTGGAGGGCAAACCCATCTCTGTTCAGCCACTGGTGGCCCACTTCATGTGGGGCTTGCTGCTTTCTAGGCCTCCAATTAAGTCCCTGCAGGTGGCATGGGACCTTAATGTGATATTGGCGCAGTTCCTGCCAGCTCCCTCTGAGCCGCTGGTGACTTGCTTGCTGAAATTCTTGACCTGGAAAGTTGTGTTCCTCGTGGCGCTCACCTTGGCTTGCCATGTCAGTGAGCTTTAGGCTTACCTGCCATACATCAGGTATCATCACAATCATGTGATGCTGTGATGCTGTGAACATAACTGCATTTCTTGCCCAAGGTGGTCTCCTCTTTCCACCTGTATCAATCAATGGTCTTGCCCACATTTTTCCCTTGGCTCCAATAGGGCGGAGGCCCAACTGCACACATTGGACTGTAAATGTGCTCTGGCTTTCTATCTAGAGTGGACGAGAACACATCGGGGCTCTACCCAGCTCTTCATCTCTTTTGACCCCAGCAATCTGGGCGTGGCTGTCTCCAAACTCACCCTGTCCATCTTGGTGGTGGACTATATTTCCTTTGTCAATGATCAGGTAGGGTCAAGTCACGGCTCACAGTGTTTGAGCCATGGCTGCTTCTGTGGCCAATTTGCACTCTGTCTCCATGGAGGAGATTTGCAAGTCTGCTACATGGTCCTTTGTCCACACCTTTACAGCCCTCTATTGTCCATACTCCAGCATCTGTTTGAGACTTAGGTTGAACTCTTTCCCACCAGTCCTTCTGTTTGTCTGGGCTACTGAAGAAGTCTTCTCGATGTGGCTGTATGCTGTGGACATTGAGTCACTTGAGTTCCAGAGAGGGAACTACACTTGCTGTTTCTGCCAGTTCTCTGGTTTTTGTTGCCTGTTTTTCGTGTTCTGTAGCTTGAGAGTCCCATACATGAGGAGTGACTTCCTGCTTGATCACAGAGAAAGTGTAGTTACTCACCTGTAGCAGGTGTTCTTCGTGAAGAGCAGGAATAAGTCCTCACAACCCTCTCACTTCCCTGTGGAGTTGTTTTTGGCTAATAGCTTTGTATTCTACTGAAGATAAGACGGCGCTGCAGCAAGCGGGAAGACAGGTGTGCATGGGTGATGGAGGCTCCCAAATGCTTCCAATGGAAGCTGTGAAGCGTTCCTGTGTGGGGCTCCATCAGGGACATCACTCATACGTGAGGACTTATTCCTGTTGTTCACGGAGAACACCTGCTACAGATGAGTAACTACGCTCTCCTTGTCCCTCCCACCCTCATCCACTATTCCCATTTCCTATCTTTCACTGCCCTCTGTCTTGCACTCTCCCTCTTTTCTCTACACCCACCCATGCACTCCCCTCTCCTGCTGCCTAACCTTGCACTCTCTCAAGTCTGTCACTCCTTCCCTCCCTTTCCTCTTATGCTCTTCCCCGCACCTTATCTTCTCCTTCTTTCCTCTACCCATGCCCCTTCCGTTATGATCTACCCCTCTTCTCCTTCTCTTTTCCAAGCCTGCCTCTTCCCTTATGATCTACCCCTCTTCTCCTTCTCTTTTCCAAGCCTGCCTCTTCCCTAATGCCACACTCCTTCATTTCCTCCTAATTCCACCCTTCCCCTTAGTTCCCATATGCTCTAACCCCCCCCCCCCCCTCCTTTGGTTGCTCTGCTCCTGGCACTCTGCTAGTGGGATCCGTGAACTCCTGCCAGCTCTTTAATGGCTCTCCTGCATTTCTTTTACTGGTGGGCCTGCAGACTCTCTTCACTGTCATGCCTTTAGTTTTCTTGCGAATGGGAACTGGGGATTTCCACTGACTCTTCATTACTGTGCCTCCATTTTTCTTTCCACTGACAGCTGGAATCTCCTGTCGATTCGATTGCTGTTCTCCTGTGAATAAATCTGAAAACAAACATGAGTATGTGCAGACAGACAAAAAGACAGACAGATTGACCTTCTTTTATAGGTGCTATCGCCTAAGCAAAACACGCCTAAAAAGGAAAGCGAACGCAGGGAAAATACAATGCAGGAAAAATTTCCACATCAGTGACTGAAGTAAAGAAAATGTGTCATGAACTGTTCCCGTTTTGAGTAGTTGTTGCATAAAACCTGTCAACTGTTATAGTTCTAATTACAGTAATTATCTTCCAATTTATAGGGATGACATAGGGATTGAATAACAGAAAGAGAGTGATGTCATAAAAGTTCCAGTATGAAAATGTTGCCTTTAGGTTCTGCAGTGGCAAATCACAGAAAAGAAATTATTCAGTAGATGGCAGTGTTATTAAAAATATAAAGCATCACAGATGTTAAATACCAAGAGTGTCTCTGCAACATGCCTTAAAATTACAATAGAATTCTGTTATATTAGGGAAATGCTCCGCAAAAGGTTTTCATTTTGTATTGGGCTTTTTCCCTGCTTTTCATTGACTTTTTTGCTTTATTTCACATATTCATGTTAGTACAAATGTTTTAGAACTTTTTAAGATTTGGAAATTAATTGTATATACATTAATCCATAGGTTGCCATGCTTTCAATGAATTGTGCATGCATTTTTTAAAAATCATCTTAAAGAACCAAATGCAAGATATGAATGCACAACCCTATTTCACATATGTTTACAAATCTTTGTGGGAACTCTTATGATAAGAGTATAGTCTTTTGGGTGTTTCTAGAGTGGGAAGACACAAAGCAAAGCTGAAAGGTTTTGTCACCTTACAAATACAAGTGAAACAACTTTAGCCTTGATGAGAACAGCTATTGGGAGTCAATAATATTCTATGCATGGCTTCTGATTGATTGCTTAGCTATATGGAACCCATATGTTATTTATGTTAGTGTAATATCCCAGTTGTAACTAATTCTGCATCAACCTCAGGCTGAAGCTTTCCTTTCTTTACTGCCCATTTCAACTGAAACTCTTTTTACATGCACTCTTTGCCTTCTCATGATCTGCAAGAGCCATATCGCAGTGGCATTAGTGCATCACAGCAGCTTAGGTCTAGACCAGTGGTTCTCAACCTTTTTTGTACCGTGACCCCTTTTACCGTTGGTCAACTTGTGGTGACCCCCAATGATAAAATCAAATGCGTCTCTCTTCCTTTACCGTTAACGCATTGTCGCTGTAATCATTTGTTGAATTATTAATATATTATAGGCCTTTGCAATATGTTTTTATTTATAAAATACTTATTTAAATAATCAAAACAACAAGTAACAATATTTGATTTCAAAATTATGATGATTTTGTAGTCAAATCACTAATATGAAATAAAATTATTTTTTCTACCTTTGTTGTCTGACCAATTTATTCTCTGATCATGCTGGTCCCGATCTGAGGCTTCTGCTTTCCTGTCTTCTCTTAGCTCTCTTTCTGTGGTCTATGGTCCATCTGCCAGTTCTTATCTCTTTTGTTTTCTTCACTTCTTTCCATCAGCCTATTTCCAGTCCCAGTAACCCTCCCCAGTATCAGCCCCTTTCCAGTCCTCACTCCCAGTACCTTCCAATGTCAACTTGCATTCCCATGACTGCCACTGGTGTCCATTCCCTTCCAGTCCCCCTCCTTCCCCACTGATCAGTCCCTTCTAGTACAAATACCATGGCAGCCCCTCTCAGATCCACTCCCTTTCAGTTCCATGCTCCCATCCCCTTGTATCAGCCCACTTGTAGCCTTAGCCCCCAGTTTTCTTCCAGGGTCAGCAGCTCTATCCTCCCCTCCCCACAATCAGCCCATTCCCAGTCAAAGCCCCCTAATCAGCTCACTTCTAGTGCTAATCCCCCTCAACCCCATTACCAGTCCTACCCCCCCCCCTAATCAGCCCAATACCAGTCCTACCCCCCATCAGCTCATTTCCAGTGCTAGTCCCCCCCTCAACCCCATTACCAGTGCTAGGCTCCCCTAATCAGCCCATTTCCAGTCCTAACCTCACTGATCAGCTCATTTCCAATGCTAGACCCCCATCAGTCCATTACCAGTCCTACCCCCCCTTGATAAGTCCATTCCCAGTCCTAGCCTTCCCTAATCAACCCATTACCATTCGTAGCCCCCCCATCTGCCCATTACCAGTGCTAGCACCCCCATCAGCCCATTATAATCCTAACCTGCACTGTCTCTCGCCTCTGTCCAGCATTTATCCCGTCTGTCCAGTATGTCCCCATGTCTCTCCCCTTTGTCCATGCCAGCCTACTCCCTCCATGTCAGCCCACCTCCCTCCATCCATCCATATCAGCCCCCTCCCTCCCTCCCTCCATGTCAGCCCCCATCCTTCCATCCGTCCATGTCAGCCCCCCTCCCTCCATCCATCCCTCCATGTCAGCCCCCATCCTTCCATCCGTCAATGTCAGCCCCCCTCCCTCCCTCCCTCCATCCATCCATATCAGCCCCCATCCCTCCCTCCCTCCCTGTCAGGCCCCTCCCTCCCTCCCTCCATCCATCCATATCAGCCCCCATCCCTCCCTCCATCCATCCCTCCATGTCAGCCCCCATCCTTCCATCCGTCCATGTCAGCCCCCCTCCCTACATCCATCCCTCCATGTCAGCCCCCATCCTTCCATCCGTCCATGTCAGCCCCCTCCCTCCCTCCCTCCCTGTCAGCCCCCTCCCTCCCTCCCTCCATCCATCCATATCAGCCCCCATCCCTCCCTCCCTCCCTCCCTGTCAGCTCCCTCCCTCCCTGTCAGCCCCCATCCTTCCATCTGTCCATGTCAGCCCCCTCCCTCCATCCATATCAGCCCCCTCCCTCCCTCCCTCCTTCTTCGCCCCATCCTTCCATCAGTCCATGTCAGCCCCCCTCCCTCCCTCCCTCCCTCCCTCCATGTAAGCCCCATCCTTCCATCTGTCCATGTCAGCCCCCTCCATCCATCCATCCATATCAGCCCCCTCCCTCCATGTCAGCCCCCATCCTTCAATCTGTCCATGTCAGCCCCCTCCCTCCATCCCTCCCTCCATGTCAGCCCCATCCTTCCATCTGTCCATGTCAGCCCCCCTCCCTCCATGTCAGCACCCCTCTGTCGATGTCAGCCGTGTTGCAGGTTGTCTGCCTCCCTTCTAATGCAGCCGCGGCTCTCTGCCTCTTAGGGAACCGCGGCTGTACCTGTAAAATCATTGCGGAGCCCTTCCTGTCTCGATGGGCTCCATGCAGCATTGTCCCGCCTCCAAAGGAAGTTGTTTACCACTTCCTTTGGAGGCGGGACAATGCTGCACGGAGCCCGTCGAGACAGGAAGGGCTCCGCAACGATTTTACAAGTACAGCCGCGGTTCCCTAAAAGGCAGGGAGCCGCGGCTGCAGAAGAAGGCGGTGAGTTTGCCGGAGTTTGCTGCTGCCGAGAAGCGGACTCGGCAGCAACTTGTGCACATCTTAATTTTTTTTTTTAAACTTGGTGGAGGCTAAGCGACCCCCGCTAAATCCTGTGGCGACCCCCGTTGGGGTCGCGACCCACAGGTTGAGAACCGCTGGTCTAGACCATTCAATTTGGCATTTTTATAGCACACTGCCTGGGGCAACTTACAAAGACTATAGGATACTGCTAAATGGCACTGAACCATATAGAGAGCAATGGCTAGAGTGAGCTAAATGCCCTTAAAGATATGTTTGGAATAATCAGTTTTGTCAAAGACCAGAAAGTAACTAAGATTAGAGCATCTTGTAGTACTGGTAAATTGTGGGTGACCGGTCAAGCAAAATAAAAGTGCATCCTAGTGAAGCAAGCAGGAGCCAGACATGAAGGAACACAGGTTTCAGGTGTCTGCTCTGTCAGCAAGAATGATTTCCCGAACAGTTTTTGCATACTGTGACCAATTAGAGTGTTTCCTACAGCACCAAGTAGAGTATTTCCTGGGCTCTAACCCAGGCAACTATGAATTAAATATTGAACTTGGGAGATCCTTCAGCCACTTCTAAACCCTCCTAGACCTCTTCTGGAGCTACTTCCCTGAAGTAGCTGATTCAAGACTCAGTTTTTTGATAAGTTCTGGATTCCACAAGAAGAGACCACTGAGGGACAAAGCCTCTTAGTATGAGAAGACCTGTCTGGTATGTGTCACACTGAGAGAATGTGAGACTAAAAGCAAAAGGTGCAAATAGGAGAGCAGTAGTTGATCAAGATGAAAGAAAGGGAAGTAGCATACCATGCATTCATATGGAAATACTAGAAATTTAAGAAGACAATTTTCAGAGCACCCCCCCCCCCCCCAACACCAATTTATGAAGCTTGACCATTTCCAGACACAACCTTAAAATACTTGTCTATTCACTTATGTTAAATTGCTTGGAGTATTGCAAGCCCTTTTACCATGGACTAAGTCTAGCCTCGCTGAACTATCTCCTTCAAAATGCCACAGCTAGGTTCTTAACAAATACTGGTAAATACAACCACTTCACCCCTCTGCTATTTATAGGCTAGGCCAAGCCAACCTGGAAGACTTTCTTTGATCAAGGACGAGCTCTCCTGTACCATCTTTGCCAATTTATTCAGAGTCCTTTATAGTTCCTTCTAGAACACATACAGGGAACACTCACTACCAGTTATGGACATCACTCCATTACACTCACAAGTAAGGAGCGGGGACTCCAAAAATTTCTTCACATTAAAGGATAAAGGAACATTTAGTTGCCCTGCTCCAAAAATTCATATTAGAATATACATACCGTGGCTTGAGATTAAGTGCATAGTGAGTTTCAAGCTTGCTTTTTAATTTAATTTAATTAATTGTTTCCATATTGTCCTGCTAGACCAGTCCAGACAAGTGGGTTGTGTTCCCCTACCAGCAGATATGTGGAGACAGAGAACCAATGAAACATTCAAGCTTCCAATGATATTACCATGCCTCTATCAGCCTGAGCCACTAGGGGCAGAATTAGTATTTTTATGTCTCCAGCAGACAGTGGTTAGATTTGTCTCAGCTCTGAGAGTACCTGCACAAATAAGGATCTGATTGAGAGGTAAAAGATTGATTTCACTTGTGAACAATCACCTTTGAGTGACTCTCTCACTTAAGCATGACATGGGCTGGCTCAATGGTTTCTGCTGCCCCAGGTATTAGCCCAGATTGTACCAACCCCCCCCCCCCCTCGCTGCCCCTACCCCCTCTTCCTATTTCATCTTTGGGGAGGGGGAGCCGGCAGTGGCAGTTTAAAAGCAGTGACTTTGTGCCACCTCTTGGAGTCCGCATCAAGTCATTTGCTTTGGCAGACATGGCTTGCCACTTCTGAACCTTCTCAGACAAGAAACTGCAACAGAGAGTGGTCAGAAGTGGCAGGCCATATATGCGGAAGCACATGGCCTGCCATGGGCACCAAAGCGGTAGCAGAAAGTTGCTGTGTGGCCAAACAAAGTCTGCTGGACTAGGTGGCCACCTAGTGGACTGGCCAGACCTGACGTAGGAGGTTCTACTAGACTGCACTCTGTTTGGTAGCCATAAGAGGAGGGAGTATGTTTCCGCTCCATGCTCTTATCCTGTTAAAGGCCTGTTGAGCAGCCGGAAACTTGGAAAGGCTTAGAAGGAATTTAGCTGCCTTACACAAGCTCAGTGCCCTCTCCCTCCCCCTTTGTCCCCCCTACTCTTCCCGGAAGACTGAAGAATGATCTTCGAGATATGTGACTGCAATCCAGTTTAAAAAAATAAAACGGTGAAGAAACAGCAACAGGAGAGTAGTGCTGAGCCTGGCACAAATTTTTCCTGCCTGGGGCTTCCAGGGGGTGAGTACTGTCACCCCTTCGTCGTGCAGCGCCTCCTGCTGGTCACAGCTGGTACTGCACCCGGGTGTAAAGTACTGGCCTTTTCAATATTTATAGTCCTTGCCAGTACACAAATAAGTTGTGACACCGAAATCGGTTTAACTGGGTTTTATTCCCCGTCCCGTAGGATTCTTTCAAAAGTATAACAATCAAATCAACATACCCCTTCTCGGGTAAAAAGAACTATAACAAAAATAGCTTTCCTTTCAGCAAACAAAATATGAATGGAGGCAGAAATACAGCTTGTCAGGTTTCCAGATAAAGGCTTCTCTGGAGCAGTTCAGCCTTCTATCTGAGAGACTCTATTTGGTCAGCTAGTATCAAACTACAGTCCATCTGTTCAACAGGCAATTCAATGTTATCCTCTATTGCATAAGGCTCATACTGCATGGGAACACTGTCATGTACAGATGCTTCGTCACTTCTCTCCTGAGGTAGTTTGTTCAACAAACTTTCCAGTTTGTGACGTACTTGACTCTCTACAGAATGTACCTGTTTGGCTTTACCATATTCTCTGGAGTTGCTCAACCAGGAGCCTTTCCTCTGCCTCTGGTTATCAGGCAGAGTAAAGCAGTTAGCTGCCCAGCTATTAGAAAGTGGAACCTTTGTTCGGGGTTTTGTTTTAACAGGAGCTTTACAAACAGCTGTTGTCTCCAACGGCAGTTTCTGAGAAGGCTTATGCCAGTTATATCCCTCTGCAGGGTTCTCTCTCACAGGTAACAAGCTTTGTTCTATATTCTGTCTGTAGCCCAGACTCTGGAGTTTTCCTGCTTTCATTAAGTTAGCATTATAGGGCTTTTGTTTCTCATACAAATGCCTCTCATAGCTCAGCTTAGCATTTCTCCTCTCTGGCTCAGAATAGCTTTTCCTAGCTTGTAACTTGTGTCTTAGGGCATAGCTTCTATCAAGGCTGCTGCATACACTGTCCCTGTCTGAATTCAGTTGCTCATCTCTTTCACTTAATTGTTCATCAGACTCACTCAGACTTTCATTCAGCCAGTGCCTTCTGCCTTGCTGTAGAGACCTGGGATGTCTGTGTCCTTCCCACTCTGGATATCTCCTCTGCCTGGGAATATCCTTTCTCCTTGGGTCTTTCAACTCTCTTGGTTGCCTTGATTCTCTTAATCTCCTTCGTCTCTCAGGTCTCCCAGCTTCCTCAGCTCTCTCTTCTGCCTCCTCCTCCTGTGAGCTGTGCTGATTATTTACGTAATCCCCAGCTGCACCACACCCTAGCCTATTGGGGTCAGGTGGGACCTTCCTTGCCTCCCTACTGGCTGGGTGATAATTCCAGGCTTGTGACCTCACTCCCTTATACCCATTCTGATACCCTTGTGTCATGTGCTCTCTCCACACGTCACTGTATACTTGAGGAGTAGTGTTTTTTAGCTCCACAGGGGGCTCTAGAGAGTCTGCTCTGTGACAGTACCAAGGCTTGCCTTCATCATTGTCCTTGTGGGGGAATCCTGACCTTGTCTGTTCTGGGACATAAGTTGGGTGGGCCGAAGGCGAACATTGGTGTGGTCTCAGGGATTCCTGCCTTTTCCAACGTGTGCTATTAGCATTTCCTGCTTTGCACACCTTGCAGTCCCATAGTCCTAACATGCGTTCGGCCTGTGCGGCTCCAATGGGCATTCCTGCCTAAGCACCTGTTATACACATTTCTGTCCGCACTCAATTAGCGTGCACTCTCGTGCCTATATGGCCTTAGCACGTGCAACAGTTTGCTTTGCCTTAACTCTTTCTTTTTTTAAGATTTTAAACAAAATATACACAATGGGCCCGATATTCGTCTAGGTCAGCTATGCGCCATTATGGCACATAGCTGTCTGCGCTGACCCTTAACCCCAGATATTCAATGCAAGGATCATAGGTCCATTCACTCCTACAGAAAGTTTGAAAACTATAAGTCTTCATGTTTTTAGAGGTTATCAAGAGCATAAATCTAGTCAGAATGGTACTCTTTCTGGAAAGCTTTGTCTGGGTGATCAATTGGGTGAAGAGCTAGTTGGAGCCTTCCCAATCCCTGGAATTTCTGGGAGCATGGTTAAATATTTGAATGGGCAGAGAGAGTGCAAAGATTGTTGGACTGGCTGGTGTAGCTCTGTTCTCAACAGGGTTCCCAGAGTTTGGGATTATCTACAGCTATTAGGACTGATAGCAGCAGCAGCAGCGATCAAGATGATGCCATGGGCACATGCTCATAGGAGGTTGCTTCAGCTGTCTTTGCTGACTCGGTGGTCTCTGAGATCTAAGGAGTTCAGGTTCATGCTTCCCCTCCAGCTGTAAGTGAGATCCAGCCTGCGATGGTGGCAGCAGCCACATCATCTGAAAAAGGGTATGTCACTGGATGATCACTTGTGGATTCTTCTGTCTACAGGTGCCAGTCTTACTGGCTGGGGAGTCCAGTGTCAAAACTGAATAGCTCAGTGACGTTGGAACTGCAGGGAAGCTGTGTGGCCCATCAGTCATCTTGAAGCAATGGACAGGGTGGTTTGAGTGTTCTAGGGCAATGCCATGGAAGTAGCATATATTAATAGGCAAGGTAGAGCGAAAAGTAATGGAGTGGTCCTAAAGATGACTCTCTTCTTTGCCTGGGTGGAAAAGAGCCTTCTAACTCTGTCAGCTTATATTATTGTAAACCGCTCTAATGCTTCGGCCTGAGCGGTATATCATATTCAAATAAACATAATAATAATAATAATATTGCCGGGGTGGACAATGTGGAGGCAGACTTCCTCAGTCATCACTTTCTCCATCCCAGAGAGTGGAAATTAAATCTCGAGATGTTTCAGAAGATTCTCTGCCATTGGGGCCATCTCGAGACTGATTTGATGGCAACCCGATCCAATGCCAAAGCATGCCATTTCATGAGTTGCCACACAGAAACAGTGTCTGAGGGCATTGAGATCCTGGTTTAGTCTTGGCCAAAGCTTTGCCTACTGTATGTGTTTCCTCCATGGTCGCTCATGGGATGTGTACTTCGGTACATAGAACATCATCTGGGCTGGATTGTTCTGGTGGCACTGGATTGGTTGAGGAGACCATGGTTCATGGAACTGATGTGTCTCCTGAAGGAAGCTCTTCTGTAACTGCCCCCAATCTGGGGCCTTTTGTGCCAAGAGCTAATTGTTCTAGATGACCTGACTCCCTTCCCACTTATGGCTTGGCTCTTGAAAATAGTCATTTGACATGAAAAGGCTATCCTCCTGTGGCAGTTTCCACTCTTCTCAAAGCCAGGAGAGGTTCTACCAGCCTGGCATATATATGGGTCTGGTGCCTCTTTGAGAATTAGTGTGGCACACAAGTTTATTCCTGAGACAGCAAAGGTGCTGTCTCTGCAGGCCTTCTTTCAAGAAGGTTTGAAAGGGCCTTTCCCTTAGTTCCCTGAAGCTTTGTCCTATTTCAGAGGTGTAGTGGCTGGACAGTCTTTGTCCTTGCACCCAGATGTTTCACATTTTCTCTAGAGGGTTCGGCATCTGCATCCCCCATCGTTCCATTGTCCCTTTGTGGGATTTTTATCTAGTGCTCCAGGCCTTGATATTGGATTCTTTTGAGCCTTTGAAGTGTGCTACTTATAAGGCAGTTTTCTTGGTCACGATTTGTTCAGCAAGACAGATTTATGAACTTCAGGCTCTGTCCTGCAGGATCCATACTGTCCTTCTCGGAGGAGGCCATTTTCATTTGGCCTATGCCTTTGTTTGTGTCCAAGGTGCTATCTTCCTTCCATGTGAACCATGGATCCAACGAACAAGCAACCATATCCATAGAAAGTAGTATTAGATTCAAGAAGCTGGGTGACAAATCACATTGTGAAAGTGTCTAAAAACCTTTTTTATTTGAGTGTCCTGAGGTCCCTCCCTACATATCCATGTTTCGGCAAAACAAAGCCACTGTTGGGGACCAGGGATCTCGATTAAAAACATAAACAACAATTTATGACATTTGTATCAAGCATATAAAACTATGGGTAGAAAACATAGAGAGGGGGTACCCAAGTGGCTGTATTCAGAAGGCATATGACAGGGCCATTTCTTCTGACCATTCCTCCCTGCTCAATAAGTCCAATAGGAAAGGCCATCATCAAGTTTTTTGCCCACTTCTCTCTTCTAATCTATCCATGGACATTTCCCATATAATCTGGAAGAATGGCACATCCTACAGACCATTCCCATCTTCTCAGCACAGTCCATCGCTATCACCCATAGGAGAAATGGCAACTTGGCTAATCTACTTGTGCCTTCGGCTTTGCCCATGCGCCAACTCACACCGAAAACTAGTTGGGCATTTTAAATGTGGGCACTGTTCTGTCTGTGGCCACATGGTAGTTATTAAGAATTTCTTCGGCCACCCAGAGACACAAAACAAATATTTTTTATCTGGCTTTTCTAAGTGTGACATCAACTATGTGGTATATGTTATCATCTGTCCATATAATCTTTTATATATAGGAAAAACTAATCAAAGCATTCAGACCAAGATTGTTGAACAGAAAAGTTGACTGAAGAGAGGCTGATTCCGCCACCATAGCTCTCCCTGTAGCTGATTCTGCCACTAGGCCCAAGACTGGATTAGGCTCTCCATACCACCTCTGTTTCCATCTCTAGAAGTGAAATACCTGCTGAGGGTAGGATGGAGTTTCATCCTTCTTTTCTGATCAAAAACCTGGGTAGCCTTCTATAGGTTCAATATTTACTTCCCACCTGTCTAGTGTGTGTTTTATGTTTTATGTTTATGTTTTATTTCACTTGACAAAAACCGCCTTTCAGTGGCAAGCAAAGCGGTGTACAATAAAACCAAATTTTTTTAAAAAAGGCCAAAGCCAATGAAGTAGAAAGGAAATGCAATTCCTGGACAGAAAAGCAATAAAAGCAAGAAAGACAGGGCAAGAACATAAATAAAGACAAATCACAAGGAAAACAGAGGATAGAACAAATGGGATTCACACAAAAGGGGAGGGGATATCAAACGCCAGGGAAAAGAGGTGGGTTTTCAGGTTTTGTTTAAATGTGGGATGGTGAGGATCCAGGCGGAGTGAAGAGGGGAGGGAGTTCCAGAGGGCAGGGCCAGCAAAAAAGAAAGCAGAGGAACGAGTAGATTGTAAGTGGGCGCGGGAGGGGGAGGGAAGAGTGAGGCGGTTAAGATGGAAGGAGCGAGGGGTGTACCTAGGGGAATGAAAGGAGAGAAGGTCTGTTAAATATTGAGGGGTGCCTGTATGAAGAGCTTTATGAACCAGGATGAGCAGCTTGAAATGAGCACGGTGGGGAAAAGGCAATCAGTGAAGACGAAACAGTAGGGGTGTTATGTGATCACAGGGGGGAGGAATTGGTAACCAGACGGGCAGCAGTATTCTGAATACTGTGATGAGGTGAGTGCAGCCCAGCTAGGGAAAACGGAAAAAAAGAAGGATTTTTTTTCATTGCGGGGGATGGGAGCACAAAATCCTAGGCTCCATACTAGAAGCACTGAAAGAAACCTAGAGGGCAGAGCTAAGCGTAAGCCAATCACAGACCACAGGACAACCCTGCAGAGGAGTAGGAGGTCCAAGTGGGAGGAGCTAGGAAGGGAGTTGCCCAGCTCAACAGTTAACAGAGGAAGAACAAACAAAAGAGAGGGGCATAGTTTGAGTTTGAGGCAGGAGGAGGAAGGAGCTGGGAGCAGAAGGTCCAGGAGGAGTGCAGGAGCAAGCACCAGTGGCAGCTGCAGTTCAAGGCCTAGCCCAGGTTCAAGTCCAATTCCCAGGAGGCACAGACAGGAGAGATCTGGGGCCAAGCTGTGGAAAACCCTTGCAGCCAAGGAGAGCAGCAAATGGAGGAACCATTACAAAGGCAGCCAAGAAAGGTATGCAGGGAATGAGCAGTGCCACCAGAATAGTTCTTGCTCTGACTCAGAGGAGACCTTCAGACACCTGAAGCCTCAGCACAGCAAGAAGTATCTCAGGAGTGAGGTTAAGCAGGAGAGACACAGGAGACTGGCTTGGAGGAGCCAAGGCCAGGCAGTGTGAGAGACTGTTTAACATTGCAAAGACTCTTAAGGAAAAGTTACCAGAGCACTTTCAAAGAGCACCTAGCTGTAGCTCACTAGAGAGCATGGAAGTAGGCCCTGAAGGAAGTGTTGTTGAGTCAGAAACCTCTGAGATGGAATGTGAGCTGTGCACTAAAATACAATAGTAATGTTTGTTAGAAAACACTGAAATACAAAAGGAAGCTGTTGCAAGTTAAAGCAGTTCCAAGAGTTGAAAGAGAAGAGTAACCCTGAAGACAAGAGGTTAGGAATCTCTCTCTTAGGAAGCTAAAACTGCAAAACTTCAGAGAAGGCCCAAACAGCTAGAACTGTTTGTATGGGGCGTGGCAATAGCGAGGTTGGAAGCTGTGAAGAGTTTTACAAATGCTTTTGTGTTTTGAAATGGCAAGCAATTGCAGTGAAGCATAGAAACTGCTGTGAGTTTTGTTTGGACATTTTGATTTGGAGAAATTATCCTGTATTTCTTTTGTCTGGAAAAAGTGCTTAAAGAATTTTTATGTTCATCACTTGCCAACTTTGGAAACCGAATAAAAATTTCCTGTGCGCTTTAAAATACCACTTGGCTGTTTCTTATTGACACAACTACAACCCTCGAAGGGATACAGATGGCCAGCCGTCCCTACTAGGCAACCTCCTGGTAGGGGCGCGAGCGTCACAATACGTTGTAACCGGGACTGTTGCGACTTGGAAAGGCTGACGAAAAGAGAGTTTCCGAAATCCACCCATGACATGACCAGGGATTGCAACAGAGTGGTGAGAGCAGACGGGGATAAGAAGGGACGGACTGCACGGATTTGTCGGAGGAAGAAGAAGGATGACTTGGTGACATGAGATATATGAGCGTGAAAAGATAGATCAGAATCGAAGTGAACCCCAAGGTAACGAAAGGAAGAGACTAAGGGAACAGGAGAGCCAGAGAAGGAGGGGGCCAATGTGGGGTGTGGGTTGTTGTGAGAAAACCAGATAGCAACAGTCTTGGTGAGATTAAGGTGGAGGCAGTTACGAGTCAACCAATCAGCCACAGTGGAAAGACAAGAATTAAGCGTGGAGAGATCAGGACAGGATGGGGAAGTGTGGTGGAGTAATAAAATGTCGTCGGCATAGAGAAAGGCAGATATTCCAGACTGTTGAATTAAGAGGGCCAAGGGGGCTAAGAAAAGGTTGAAAAGGAGGGGAGCCAAGACAGAACCCTGAGGAACCCCACAGGAAAGAGGAAAGGAGTCAGAAGGGGGGGTAGAGGAAGAGGAAGACGACAGGACTGCACATGAACGGGAGGAGAGAAAGGAGTGGAACCAGCGGTGAACAGTACACTTCATTCCCCATACTTTCCTTTATAGATTTAAAAGTAAAATCCTAATAATATGATATGAATGTGAATACAATATTACCCTTGCTCCTCCAGGGCAGGAAGTGATTTGCATATCCTCCTGAATGTAGACAAATGTTTCTTTTTCCAGTTCTGCCAGCACAGTGATTGTTGAGCATGTTAATTTCAGTCTCACCCAAAGACACTGATTTAATCGGCTCTCTTCAGCAGAAACTCCTGGCAAAATTAAGTTATTTACCTTTATCCCAGGTTATTTAATACAATCTCAAACATCAACTTTTGGGTGAAGGGTGGGGGGGTTCATGAGATTAGCGCACGGTTTGTGCAATACATTTTACGCAATAAATTTACTCCACAATATACCACACTATGGTTTTGTGTGACAGATCTTCTTTGCATATTCTTATCCTTTTTTTTTCTTATTTTACCACTTTTACAGTTCTACTGGTTATACGTTTTTGTGTGGATTTGTTTTTATGGTTTTTATCATTTGATCCCCTTGGTTATCAAACTTTATCTTTCTCTTCATGTTCTCCTCTTTTTATGGGATTTCTGCATGGCTTTGTTTACGATCACCTCCAAGATTGGACCATGGCATCCTATTTAGTTTTGTGTTATTATTATTATCATTATTATTATTATTTATTCCTGTCTTCTCCTCTAGGCACAGACATACACAGTTTTCAGTTATACATTTTTCATGAATGTATAACTTTTACACATGATTGGGTTGGGCTCTCTCCTTTGTTTTTTATTCCTCACAATACAATGGTTGGCAACCTGGTTCACCTGTAAGAACTTTTGCTTATTTTCATTTTTATATATAGCGACCAGGGAAATTCCCCTTGCATTCGCTAACCCCTTTTACTCTTTTTGGCTTAAGCACCCAGTTTGCAGGCTTTGATGTAAATCTCTGGTATTGTGCTTCAGCGGTGCACCCCCCTCCCCCCCCCCCCCAGTTTACTTTATTTGAGGGCTTTTAAATATATATATTTATTCACTCCATGCAGTTTTTAGTTTTCTCTATTTTTATTTTATTTTATTTTACCTCATCTAAACTGTTCATGGATTTGTGTTTTTTCTTTTTAATTCATCCACTATTTATTTTTTATTTTTTATCTGGCCCAGAATCTCTCACTTATGATTGCCATGATGCCAAGACGCTTAGTTTTGGCAGGATTTTCTCCTTAAATGGCTGCCATATCTGTATTCTCCCATTTGCTTTAGCAATAGCATTGATACGCTGTGTATTGTCTAGGTGCTAGATCACATAAGATATCTTCCCCCTGTGCCTTAATAAGTTTTTTTATGAAGTTCTTCTATCCATTAAGGAGTTTATGTATGAACATTTGAGTACGGGTGCTCCTTTATCACACTTCCACGGTAATCCCTGTCTCATGGACGCCTTCCATATGATTGCTTGTATCTATACTTTCTTGATAGTCCCAATATCATACCAGCTTACTGTTATGCAATTCACTACCAGACTTTCTCTGCACTAGTGTTTTAGACATATTAGTAGGTATATGCCCCAAATTAGCTCATTAGTCATATATTATATACAACTTGCAGTATGTTCCCCCCTCCCCACTAGCCCCCTGTATTTGTCCTGATTCCTTCCCGCCCTCCACAGCAAGATTGGGTAATAGTTGTATGTCCACACTAATTTTCCAATCGCTTCTGTCCATCTGGCCTCATTCTAACCCTGCATTTATGTATTTGTAGCCGCTGCATATTGCTTTTTCCAAGGATACCTTTGTACCTCTTATTGAGCGTCTCTCACCTTTGAGTAAGTGTATTCCATTTTTAATGCCCACGTTTTCTGATACTATATGCAATACACTTAGGTTAATATGATGTACTGGCACTCCTTTTGCCTCCTATTTCTGAACTTAGTAGTCTCTTTTTTTCAGCTTTCTCTGCATTTCTGATTTTACATCTGTTGCTTTATTTATTAGTTTTTATTAATTGAATTATTATGTATTTTGTGCTATTATACTTTGTTTTCTAGTTGTATGCTTTTATTCCTTCCTCTGTTTCCCATCCATAGTTTTTTTTAATGCCTCTATTTATATTTTCCAACAAAATACAAACGGAAAAGCAAACAAAAAATAAAATAGCAGGTTGCAATAAAATTAAAATACATAAATCTTCTCTGTGACAAAAGACAGAACACAGCCCACCCTACCCTATCCCTCTCATCATCCTACGATCATCAGGAGCCAAATGAAACTGCAAACCTACAAGGCCTGCAAGGGGCTATAAAGGAGCCAGAACACCATTACGGAGAAACATAGACGTATCTGTGTCATCATGAATGTCTACCAAACTAAGTAGTATGTTTCCAATTAGAAATAACAGGAAAGGGCCACTCCCCAATAT
Source organism: Ichthyophis bannanicus (assembly GCA_033557465.1). Classification (NCBI taxonomy): domain Eukaryota; kingdom Metazoa; phylum Chordata; class Amphibia; order Gymnophiona; family Ichthyophiidae; genus Ichthyophis; species Ichthyophis bannanicus. The sequence continues at coordinate 700,196,370 of CM066034.1, read as the reverse complement.
GAAGCCAATTCTAACTAGCAGTTCCTTTATAAGTATGAAACACCAATTTGCTGATTGAAAATGACTCCAAATCAGGAGAGAGTGGTCCCGAATCCCAACACAACCCAATACGATTCTATGTATAAGCGCAGTGCAACTGAATGTTAAGTCAATCCTATGTCACTCATCAAAATTTGTTGATATCTCCTTGAAGAGACCATTTATTCTCATTTACATATTGAACATGTACCTCCACCCCTCCACCCATCATAAACCCTGTATTGGAAAAATATAGGCCAGTTATTCAGTGAAACTCCTTCCCCCACTGTCTCATTCACAGCCAAGTTTCCCACAAGCAAATCTAGGTGGTTATTTCTCCCTAAGAACTGTGCTAAAATTCTATCCATATTAACAACGTGTTTTACTTGAAGGAACACTGGTAGTATTCCTATTATATAATTCATTTTATGAGTGATAGACATATTTATTTCTTCACCAAGAATCAGACCGACGACCACATTACTGTGTATAATTAGAGCTCGTTAAGTCAAAGAGGGTGAATGAGATTGTAACATGGGCAGCAGAAATTCCTCTGAAATCAGGCTGGCGTGCTAAATTTCAATAACTCCATTACTTTCAAATTTGTCTCTTGCAGCAATGAAATGTTAACAGTTTCTATCAGAAATAATTTGGTGCTATAGCCTATCATTTAATATTATAGGACAGCTTCACAAGTGCTTTTAAAGTGTGGCCCCAGAAATGAGCCAAGGCCCCGTCATATGATCAAATGCAATCAAAACACCCAACATTAGTAGGAAAAGAAAAGAAAAAAAAAGAACAGAAAACATTTCAGGGGGGCTATATAAGACACAAAACTTAGCGGGTGAGCCCACTAGGACAAGATAGACACGGAGGGCTCAATGACCCAACACTCCCACATTCCTGCAATACTCCAAATGTCACATCTTACCCACCACCCATCTTAACAGTAGAAATAACAACATATAAACTAAACAGCACAAATGTCTCAGGAAATAACAGTGTAACACATTTATATGTCGCTTCTGCGTGAACAATTTGCCTTCCCACGATCTCAGGCCAGTCAACCGCTCGAAAGACAAGTGCCATAAAACTGTGGTGAACAGAGGATACAATATGTCCTTCACTGCATCACCGCCAACTCCATATCTTCCAGACATGCACATAAATCTCTGGAATCATCAAAAGTCCTGGTCTGGTTGTGCAACGTGACTTTCATGCGAGCAGGATATAGCAATCCAAAATGGGCCTTCAGTTGTATTAAGTGTGGACGCAGCGCCAAAAGGTTCCTCTTCCGATCCACCATCGCCTTCACAAAGTCTGGAAAGAACAGGAGTTTATGCCCCTGATATTCCAAAGCTGTGAGTGCTCTGGCAGCTTCCATTATCTGCAACACTTGTTGAAAGCATAAATCTTTCAGGATAATTGGGCGTGGATGCTTGTTCATGGCCTTGGATTGCATAGTCACTCTATGGGCATGCTCAATCTCAAACAGCATAGTGAAATGCAGCTTTAACACATCTGGAATCATATCCTGTAGAAAGGATATCAAATCATGCCCCTCTGCTCCTTCAGGCACTCCCAGCACCCTTATGTTCCACTGCGAGCGATTATTGCCATCTTCCACCTCTCTTTGCAGTGAGCGAATCAACTTGGTCTGCTTCTCGACGGCCTCAAGTCTCTCCTCATGCGACGCCACCACCTTCTCTAGCTTCTCCAACGAGCCGTATTTGCCTCTAATGAAGATCTCAAAGCGCTGATATCTGCATTGCCCTTAGTGATTTTCCATTGGCTTTGACCATCTCTTTGCCCAAATCTCAGCCAAGATCTCCTGCGAGGTCTCAGGGCCATCTCGGATGACCGCCATCTTGTGAGGTGAGAGATGTTCTCTTTGCACTAGCATTTTGAGAAAGTTGTAAATTCAACCGCATCTGTTTGGAACCTGACATATCCGGGAACAAATGGCAACCACGTAGGTAGGAACTATGATCAAATATTGCAGAAAAACAAGCGTCCATCTTGACCAGATATCAGGCTCCACCCCCTACCCATACTTATATGCATTTGATACCAATGTCATAACTTATTGTTTGTTTTTAATTGAGGTCCCAAGACCCTGATAAAGGCTTTGTTTTGCAGAAATATGGACTTGCAGGAAGGGACCTCAGGCTACTCAATTAAAGGTTTTAGACACTTACACGATATGGTATGTCACCCTACTCCTTCTAACTCCTTCTCTAAGGAGCAGTGCCAAGGAAAAGATAAGGATCTTGGCTTGTGGATGTCTCTCCAGAGGGTGCTTCTCCTGTACTTGAAGGTTACGAATTCCCTTTCTTAAATCGTATCATCCTTTTGTGCTGTTTGTTGGACCTTGTAAGGATGATGCGGCTGCCAAGACTACTTTGTGGCATAGGCTCAAGAAGGCCATTGCCACAGCATATCTGTTACAAAACCAGCTGGTTTTGGAGAGGTTGTGTGAATATTCTACTCAAGCACAAGCGTCCTCATGGGTGGAGTGGAGCTCAATAACCCCCTCAGACAATTGTCGGCTGGCAACATAAGAATATAACAAATGCCATACTGGGTCAGACCGAGGTCCAGCAGGCACAGTATCCTCTTTCTAACAGTGGCCAATCCAGGTCGCAAGTACCTGCAGGTTCCCAAAAAGGCACACAGGTTCCACAATGCTTGTCCTGGGGCAAACAGTGGCTTTCCTCCTGTAATGACTTCCAGAGTTTGATTACGCGTTGAGTGACAAAAATGTTTTCTCTTATTAGTCTTAAATGGGTTACACTGTAGCTTCATTGCATATCCCCTAGTCTTTCTAGTTTTTGATGGAGTAAACAACTAACCTATGTTCACTCGTTCTACTCCATTCATTAATTTATAGACCTCTATCATATCTCCCCTCAGCCGTCTCTTTTCCAGGTTGAAGAGCCCTAACCTTTAAAGCTGCTCCTCATAGGGGTATCCTTCCATCCCCTTTACTATTTTGGTGGCTCTTCTCTGTACCTTTTCTAATTTCGCTATATCCTTTTTAAGATATGGCAACCAAAATTGTACAGAACATTAAAGGTGCGGTCGCACCATAGAATGATACAGAAGCATGATTCTTGGTTTTATTCTTCATTCCTTTCCTTATGATTTTTAGCATTCTGTTTGCATTCTTGGTCACCACTGCACATTGGGTGGAGTGTTTTGATGTATTATCCACAATGACGCCTAAAGTGGTGGTTCCTAATGTGTAACCTTTTATCATGTAACCATAGTTGGGTTGTTCTTTCACTTGTCCACATTTAATTCCATCTGCCATTTGGACATCAATTTATCAAGGTCCACTTGCAATTTTTCACAATCTTCTTGTGTTTTAACAAATTTGAATAATTTTATGTCATTTGCAAATTTGATCATCTCACTCCTTATTCCCATTTCCAGGTCATTTATGAATATGTTAAAAAGCAGCGGGCCTTGCACTTATCCCTGGTGTACTCCACTATTCATCTTTCTACATTGAGAATATTGGCCATTTAGCCATTCTCTCTGCTTTCTTTTAACCAGTTCCAGAAGTATACTGCCTCCAATCCCATGACTTTTTAATTTGGCCAAGAGTCTCACCTTGTGAAAGGCTTTCTGAAAATCCAGATACACTATATCAATTACTCACCTTGGTATACCTGTTTATTCACACTTTCAAAAAAATATAACAGATTAGTAAAACAAGACTTTCCTTGGCTACATCCATGTTGGCTTTCTCCCATTAACAATGACAGAGGTTTAAAATGTTAGGGCTCTTCAACCTGGAAAAGAGATGGCTGAGAGGAGATATGATAGAGGTCTATAAATTAATAAATGGAATTGAAACGGGTAAGCATAGATTGATTGTTTGCACCATCAAAAAGTAGAAAGACTAGAGGACATGCAATGAATTTACAGTGTAACCGTTTAAGACTAATAACAGAAAATATTTTTTTCAGTCAACACGTAATCAAACTCTGGAATTCGTTACTGGAGGATGTAGAAAAAGCTGTTAGTGTAGCTGGGTTTAAAAAAGGTATGGACAAGTTCCTTGAGGAAAAGTACATAAATCATTATTAATGACCCAGGAAAGCACTGTGAAACCTCTGTGTCTGTTTGGGAACCTGCTTGATACTTGTGACCTGGATTGACCACTGTTGGAAACAGAATACTGGGCTTGATGGACCTTGGCCTGTCTCAGTATGGCATTTCTTATGGTTTCTACCATTTTACCTGATGTCAGGCTTGCCGGTCTGTAGTTTCCCAGATCAGTCCTGGAACCCTTTTTAAAAAATGTCGTTATATTGGCTATTCTCCAAACTGCCGGTACTGCAGATGATTTTAATGATAGTTCACAGACTATTAATAATAGGTCTGAAATCTCATATTTCAGTTCTTTCAACATCCTTAGATGTATATCATCTGGTCGAGTTAATTTGCCACTCTTCAATTTATCAAATAGTTGCAATACATCTTCCTGGCTTATTGATATTTCTTTCAATTCTTCTGCGGCATCAACTTTAAAAAAACGTTTTAGATATGTGTAATTCCACTACATCTTCTTTAGTAAAGACTGAAGCAAAGAATTCATTCAGTCTCTCCACTATGGCCTTGTACCCTCTTAGTGCCCCTTTTACCCCTTTATCATCCAATGGTCCAACCGACTCTCTCACATGTTTTTTTTTGCTACAAATGTACTTGAAGACGTTTTTATTATGCATTTTTGCTCCCACAGAAAGATTTTTTTTTCAAATTCTCTCTTTCCCTGCCTTATTAATGCCTTGCATCTAACGTGCCAGTGCTTGTTTTTTCCAGTGTTTTTCATTAGTCTCCTTTTTCCATTTCCTGAAGGGTGCTTTTTTTGGCAACAACAGCCTCTCTGACCTCACCTTTAAACCATGCTGGCAGTTTTTTGGCCTTCCTTCCACTTTTTTTAAAGCATGGAATACATCTGGTCTGAGCTTCCAAGATAGTATTTTTAAATAATATCCATGCTTGATGTAAATCTTTAACCTTGGAGCTGCTCCTTTTAGATTTTTCTTAACTATTTTCCTCATTTTATCATTGTCTCCCTTTCTAAAGCTGAAAAGTAGTACTCTGGATTTTCTTGCTGTCCTTCCATTTATTAAATCAAATGTGGTTATGCTATGGTCACTATTGCCAAGTGATCCCAACAACCTTATCTTTTGCATAAGATCCTGTGTTCTACTAAGGACTAGGTCAAAAATAGTTTCCTCTCTTGTCAGTTCATGAACCAGCTGCTCCAAGAAGCAGTGTTTTATTTCATCTAGAAACTTTATCTCCTTAGCATGTCCTGCTGTAACACTGACCCAGTTGATATCATGATAATTGAAATCACGCATTATTACTGTGCTGCAACTTTTGTTAGGTTCCCTAATTTCTTTTAGCATTCATCATCTGTCCTTTCATTCTGGCCAGGAAGCCGGCAGTACACCCCCACTATCTCACCTTCCCCTTTTTACATGGGATTTCTTTCTATAGAGATTCTACAGTGTATTTTGTTTCTCGCAAAACTTTAATCCTTTGTAACTCAATGCCCTCTCTAACAGAGTGCACCCCCTCCCCATAAATTTGATCTGCCCTGTCATTGCAATGTAGTGTGTACCCAGGTATCACAATGTCCCATTGGATGAACATAAGAACATAAGATATGCCATACTGGGTCAGACCAAGGTCCATCAAGCCCAGTATTCTGTTAACAACAGTGGCCAATCTAGGTCATATGTACCTAGCAGTTTCCCCAAGGGACACAGGTTCCACAATGCTTGTATTGGTTCAAGCATTGATATCCTGGGTTCCTTCTTAATAATGGTTTATGGGTCTTTCCTCCAGGAACTTGTCCAAACCTTTTTTAAACCCAGCTACACTAACAGCCTTTACTACATCCTCCGGTAACAAATTGCAGAGTTTGATTACACGTTGAGTGAAAAAATATTTTTTTTATTAGTCTTAAATAGTTTACCCTGTAGCTTCAATGCATGTCCCCTAGTCTTTCTATATTCTGATAAGGTAAACAATCGATCTACGTTTACCCGTTCCACTCCGTTCATTAATTTATAGACTTCTATCATATCTCCCCTCAGCCGTCTCTTTTCCAGGTTAAAGAGCCCTAACCTTTTAAGCCTTTCTACATAGGAGTATCCTTCCATCCCCTTTACCATTTTGGTGGCTCTTCTCTGAACCTTTTCTAAAATCGCTATATCCTTTTTAAGATACGGTGACCAGAATTGCACACAATATTCAAGGTGCGGTCTCACCATGGAACGATACAGAGGCATTATAATATCTTTTGTTTTATTTTCCATTCCTTTCCTTATCATACCTAGCATTCTATTTGAACTTGACCGCCGCTGCACACTGGGCCGAGGGTTTTAACATGGTATCCACAATGACGCCTAAATCTTTTTCCTGGGTGGTGGTTCCTAATGTGGAACCTTGCATCGTGTAACCGTAGTTTGGGTTGTTCTTCCCTAGGTGCACCTTGCACTTGTCCACATTAAATTTCATCTGCCATTTTGATGCCCAGTCTTCCAATTTATCAAGATCCTCTTGCAGTTTTCCACAATCCTCTTGGGTTTTAACAACTTTAAATAGTTTTGTGTCATCTGCAAATTTGATAACCTCACTCGTTATTCCACTTTCCAGGTCATTTATGAATATATCAAAAAGCAGCGGACCCAGCACAGATCCCTGGGGTACACCACTATTCACCTTTCTCCATTGGGAAAATTGGCCATTTAGCCCTACCCTCTGCTTTCTATCTTTTAACCAGTTCCTGATCCACAATAGTACACTGTCTCCTATCCCATGACTCTTTAGTTTTGCCAAAAGTCTCTCATGAGGGACCTTGTCAAAGGCTTTCTGAAAGTCCAGATACACAATTTCAACCGACTCACCTTTGTCCACCTGATTATTCACTCCTTCAAAGAAACAGATTAGTAAGACAAGATCTTCCTTGTCTAAAGCCATGTTGGCTGTCTCCCATTAGGTCATGACTATCTACATGCTGAGTAATTTTATTCTTTATGATGGTTTCTACCATTTTTCCCAGTACTGATGTCTATAGTTACCCGGATCACCCCTGGAACCCTTTTTAAAAATTGGTGTTACATTGGTGATCCTCCAATCTTCAGGTATTAGAGATGATTTTAATGATAGTTCACAGATTACTAATAGCAGGTCTGCAATCTCATATTTCAGTTCTTTCAACACCCTTGGATGTATACCATCCGGCCCAGGTGATTTGCTACTCTTCAGTTTATCTAATAGTTGTAATACATCTTCCCGATGTATTGATATTTCCTTCAATTCTTCCGCACCTTTAAATACCACTTCAGTCATGGGTAACATCCCTACATCTTCCTCAGTAAAGACTGAAGCAAAGAATTCATTCAGTCTCTCCGCTATTGCCTTGTCGCCTCTTAGTGCACCTTTAACCCCTTTATCATCTACACAAGGTCTCTGAGATGACAATCATATCTAACCTTTCATTTTGTGCTGTGTATTCTAGCTCTCTCATCTTATTTTTTTAGACTTCTGGCATTTGCATACAGTCATTTTAGAGGTTGTATTGTATTCATATTAATCTGGTTATCAGTTGATAGGGGTAATTTGGAATCTTTCAGCTCTGTGAAGGCATATGAGATACTTTTATCTTTATTGGAACCTCTCTTCCCTCTTTTGCTAGTATCCTTCAAGGATACTTTCTTCTGAACCATATGCTCCTGGGCGACTGTTGGCTTTCCCCTATTATCTAGTTTAAAAGCTTCTCTATCTCCTTTTTAAAGGTTAATGCCAGCAGCCTGTTTCCATCCCAGTTAAGCTGGAGTCCATCCCTTCAGAAAAACCCCTCCCTTCTCCATAAAGTTGCTCAGTTCCTAACGAACCCAAAAACTCTTCTTCGCACCATCATCGTATCCAATCTCCAGGAACAAGCAGGAATGTAGTCTTCACATATGGATATCGTCGTACCGATGGAGCCTGCACGGGAACGCTCCCCAGTGTCCAATAGGAAAGCTTTTGGGAGCATCCGACAGTGCCTGCGTGCTGCCTTCCCGCCTTTCCAACTCTCCCTCCTCAGTTTTTTGTTTTTTGCAGAGCCGACAGGACGCATACCCTGTCACCGCAGAAAATTTATTCTTCTTTTGTTTTTTGTGGTCGCGTCTGCCTTCATAGAGCTGCAAAACTTGGTTCCTTTTTTGCCACAGATACCATGTCAGTTGCATCGACGTCTTCCAGGGCTTCATCTTCCTCCCATGGATCTCAGGTAACTAATCCTAAGTCTTCTAAGACTGGCCGGTCCTCAAAGGGTAGATCTCCTTCCAGGTATCGAGATGCCACTGGCGTTGCCCTCGAAGAAAGTTCACCGGCAAAACAGCCCCGGCGGGAGGCCTCGGTCTCCAAAGCATTAATGGGGCTCCAGAATGTTCCAGAGGCTTCCACCAGTACCGACACCCAGGCATCGGCAAGAGCAATGGATCAGAGAATCCTCGCTATCGAATGCAGTCTAGCGGCCCTCTTAGCAGCTTTGACATCGGTACCAGTACCGACACACCTACCTCGGCGGGTATGATTCCCCCCCCCATGCCAAGCCTTGAGTCTATCTCAGGTATCGAGGGGCCGGTACCGAGACACCCCTACACCAACTTCGGGCGGTACCGGTACCGTGCGCTGCAGGAACACCCGGCGCAGAGATACTTCGAATCCTCCGATTCCGATGACTCTGATGACTCTGCCGGTACCAGAGCAATCCTTTCGGAGGATCCATCTCCTTCTCTTCAAAGCAGAATGTCTCCTCCAGAAGACATGTCCTTTCAGGGTTTCATACGTGATTTAGTTTGAGGTCTTTCGATCACGGTGACTCCGGAGAAGGAGGCCAGAGCAGAAGAATTCGAAATTCTTCAATACCCTACGGCTCCTAAGGAGGCAGCTACCCTTCCCATTCACAGAATCTTGCATGATCTTATGCTAAGAATGCGGGAAGCTCCTTTAACGGTGTCTCCACACTCTCGACGACTTGATGCCATGTACCGAGTTCCAAGCTGTCCTGGTTTTCAAAGACTCAGTTACCACACCATTCAATGGTAGTGGAATCGGCAATGCATAGGATTAAGAGTGCTAAAACGCATTCTTCTAATCCTCCAGGTTGTGAATCGAGGACGCTCAATGCCTTTGGGTGTCGATGCTTGCAATCCTCTGTTATTAGTCAGGATCGGCTCCTACATTCTCTATATGGGAATGTTCCTCAAGGAGGTCACAAGCGACTTGGAGCTCATGAACCCTCTTCTCCCTGAGGAAAAAAGGGGGGAATTCCTTACTCTGGTCAAACATGCCCAGAATGTGTCTAAGTTCACGAACCGTGCAACCTTTGATTGCTTTGAATGCATTAGCAGAACCTCTGCTATTTCCATTGGTGCACGTCGTATTGCCTGGCTTCAGGCATCAGACTTAGAACAATGGGTGCAAGATAAACTGGGAAACATTCCTTGCACAGGAGAAAATCTCTTTGGCAAGGATTGGCAAGACGAGGTCAATCAGATTGAATCTGAAAATACTACCTTGATCAGATTATCAAAGTCTACAGCCAACCCAGCAAAGAAAAAGTCAGTCAAGAAACCCTTTTTCAACAAGAAAAAGAGATTTTACCCATCGTACACCCATCCAGGCCACTGTCCAGGTCAGGCTCCCCAAAAGGGGCAGCAACAAACCAGACAGCAGAGGAAGCCACAAGTTCCAAGAGCTTCCTGGCTCAGCAGACTTAGCAGACTCAGCCCCCTCAGGGGCTTTGACTCCTTCCTAGAGAACTTAGTCATTCTGCCCCTGAAAGGTCCAGAACCCCTTACCATCCCGGGCAGGTTATGCCATTTTGCCAAAAGATGGCAACAAATAACATCAGAAAACTGGACTCTGTCCATTGTATGAGAGGGATACAGACTTCAATTTCACAGTATGCCTCCTCCTACAATCATAAGACAGTTCAACTCTCGGGTCCCTGCCACCGTTTTCTTGTGTTAGGAGGTTGCATTGTAGCAGCTGATAAGCATGCAATAAATAATACCAGGAGTCAGTTCAAAGATCCAAGCCAGTTTATTGTGCACAAGGCTCAGACAGGAAAACATTCAAAAAGGACTGAGCAATGGAGTACAGACACAAATTCCTTATATACAGTTTTCACAGTTTGATACAGGCAAACTTTCTATTGGTCCCAACGCCCCTCACACCTATCCAATTGGTGACCCTCTCTGGGCCCCATTCCCTGTTCCCCCTTCTCAAACTGTTCTAACAAAGGCATAGTCTTAGACATGATTACATTTCTACTTCAAGGACATTTCTAGCTCAGAGAATGCAAGGACAGTTCAAGCATAATGAACTTGTACAAACTTCATAGGGAGAGAAAGGGGACTTTCAAAAGCAGTTTAGAGCGGTTTAAGGCAGATTCTCAGACCTTCACTGACTTTGGTCTTTCTCAGCACTACTATTTCTAAGTGGGGGTGGGGACTCAGGCCTAGCTTACAGACCTCTTATACATGTACAGGCTATTATAGGCCATAGCCTACCAAAGCATCACTTCTTGCTCAGGGAGCAATAGAAGAGGTACCCATATCCCAACAGGGTACGGGGTTCTACTTCCATTTTCTCATCCCAAAGAAAACAGGGGGACACAGGCCTATACTGCACCTCAGAGAATTAAACAGGTATCTGTTCCGAGAAAAATTCAAGATGATCTCCCTCGGAACACTCCTGCCATACCTTCAGAGTCAGGACTGGCTGTGTTCTCTAGATCTAAAGGATGCATATACACATATTCTCATCCATGCAGATCACAGGAAATTCCTCTGATTCCTTTTCCAGGGAAGACACTTCCAATACAGGGTTCTTCCCTTCGGTCTGGCTTCTGCCCCAAGAGTCTTCACAAAATGCATGGCAGTAGTAGCAGCATTCCTGAGAACTCTAGGAATATTTGTCTTCCCCTACTTAGACAACTGGCTCATCCGAGCATTAACAGCTCCAGAAGCCAACTTCGCTCTTTCTCGCACCATGTGAATCTTTTGGTACTTTGGACTGGTCATAAACCTCCCAGAATCTCATCTCACCCCTTCTCAGTCTCTAGAATTCATAGGCACTTGTCTAGACACAAGGCAGTCAAAGGATTTCCTGCCACAGCCACGTTGTCTTCGTATGGTACAGCTGGCCTCCCAAGTAGTTTTGAAAACTTTCCTGACTGCTCAGGAGCTGCCTTAGTTTCTGGGGCATATGGCATTCACTGTCCATGTGGTTCCCTAGGCTCACCTTCATATGCAAGCAGCCCAGCGGACCCTATCCTCTCAGTGGACACAGGCCTTGGGTTGGCTAATGGACAAAATCAGAAACGCCACACATCTCATTTTGTCCCTACAATGGTGGCAATCACTGGAAAACCTTCTCATAGGCTCTCATTTCCAGTGGCCTCTATAGCAAGCCACCCTAACAACAGATGCGTCCAAGTTGGGTTGGGGGGGCTCACTTGCACAATCTCTCAACTCAGGGTCTCTGGATCCCACAGGAGGCTTGTCTTCACATAAACCTCCTAGAACTCAGAGCCATTTTCTATGCTATTCAAGTATTTCAGGCCCATCTCAGCTACAAGACAGTTCTGGTCCAGACCGACAATCAAGTAGCCATGTTCTATGTGAGCAAGCAGGGCAGAACGGGCTCTCTGTTATTATGCAATGAAGCTTTGCGACTGTTGGCCCTCTCCAGAGAGCTTCAAATCCACCTTCTAGTGGTATATCTTCTGGGCATTCAAAATCTTTGGGCAGACAAACTCAGTCAAATACTGCTGCCACACGAGTGGTCTCTTCAGTCAGATCAGCTTGCTCGAGTGTTTTGAATCTGGGGAATGCCAGATATAGACCTCTTTGCAGGTCCTCAGAATGCCAAACTTCCCCAATTCTGTTCCAGAATTCCAGCTCAAAACTGTCAGGCAAGGGATGCTTTCCTCCTCCACTGGAATCAGGACTTCCCTCTATGCCTTCCCACCCATTCCCCTCATTCCCAAAACTTTGTTCAAGCTTCAGAGAGACAGAGGCCATATGATATTCATAGCTCCACGTTGGCCATGACAACCGTGGTATCCTCTGCTTCTGTGTTTCTCTCAAGCCACAACTCTGGAGTTGGGATATGCTCCAGATCTTTTTTCCAAAGAGAACGGGACTCTATTGCACCTCAATCCCCAGTCCCTGCACCTCAGGGCCTGGTTACTGAAAGCCTAGAATTCTTGGATATCAACCTTTCTCAACAGGTAAAGGATATCCTTGTGGCTTCCAGAAAGCCTTCCACAAGGCGATCCTATGCCTTTAAATGGAAGAGGCTCTCTGTATGGCGTTCTCAAAGGGGACTTAACCCCCTTTCAGTGCCTGTGGAATCGCTACTGGAGTATCTCCTCCATTTATCAAATTCTGGTCTTAAAACCAATTCAATAAGGGTCCATCTTAGTATCATTGCAGCTTCTCGCAAACCTCTGGATGGACAACCTATTTCCTCTCATCCAGTCGTAGCAAGGTTTATGAGAGGTCTACTCTTAACAAAACCTCCCATTAAGCCACCACGGGTGGCATGGGATCTGAATCTTGTTCTCGGGCAGCTCATAAAGCCGCCCTTTGAACCTTTAGCCACTACAGCTCTAAAGTTTCTTTCGTGGAAGGTTATCTTCCTAGTTGCCTCACTTCTGCAAGACGCATCAGTGAGCTTCAGGCCTTAGTGGCGGATCCTCTTTATACAAGATTTCACCATGATAAAGTAGTTCTTAGGATGCATCCTCACTTTATGCCAAAGGTGGTTTTGCGTTTTCATTTGAACCAAGCAGTTTAACTTCCTGTGTTCTTCCCTAGGCCTCATGCCTCTAATGCAGAAAGGAACCTTCATACTTTAGATTGTAAAAGAGCCTTGGCTTTTTACCTTCAAAGAACTAAGCAACATAGGAAATCTTCTCAGCTTTTTTGTTGCTTTTGATTCTAGTCATTTGGGACTTCCAGTTTCCAAAAGAACTCTAAGTGGATTGCAGATTTCATATCCTTTGCTTATGAGAGTAAGGGACTTTCTCTCGAAGGCCATGTCACAGCATGTGAGAGCAAAGGCAGCTTCTATGGCTAACCTTCGTTCTGTGTCCATTGACGACATCTGTAGAGCAGCCACTTTGGCTTTGGTACACACCTTTACAGCCCATTATTGCTTAGACAAGGACTTCCGTCGGGATGCCTTGTTTGGCCAGGCTGTTCTCCAGCATCTCTTTCAGACTTAGTACAACTCTTACCCGCCATCTCGTGTTTCAGTGCCAGAGATCCATGGGAGGAAGGATGACCCATCTCACACTGAGTTTGCAGCTGCTGGGTTCATCCCTCTGGCATCTCTCAGCTGGGGAGTCCCCATATGTGACGACTACATTCCTGCTTGTTCCTGGAGATAGCATAGTTACTCACCTGTAACAGTGATCTCTGGGAACAGCAGGAATTAATTTTTCTCAACCCACTCACCTCCCCTGGGAGTTGTCTCTATCTTTCTCTTTTTCTACTTCTCTCTTTTTGTCTCAGCTATAAACTCAACTGAGGAGGGAGAGTTGGAAAGGCGGGAAGGAAGCACGCAGGCACTGTGGGATGCTCCCAAAAGCTTTCCTAATGGACGTTGGGGAGCATTCCCACGCAGGCTCCGTCAGTAGTGACGATACCCATATGTGAAGACTTAATTCCTGCTGTTCCCGGAGATTACCAGTTACAGGTAAGTAACTATGCTTTCATTGACACTCTGGAGCTCTGCCTGCCTTTTGGGTCCTGCAAATGGAAAAGGAAGCATTTTAGTGAATGCTACCCTGGAAGTTCTGGATTTCAACTTCCTACCTAAAAGCCTAAATTTGGCCTTCAGAACCTCATTCCCACGCTTTCATATGTTATTGGTACCAAGATGTACCAAGATAGCAGACTCCTCCCCTTGTCTAGGTGGCACATAAGATATTTTACCTTCGCACCAAACAGGCATGTTATCATGTGATCCTCACACCCACCAACATGGCTATCACTTTCTATTTTTGTCAAACATTACTGCTTAGATGTCCAAGCTTGGGTAGACATAACCTTTGTCTCAAAGATATTATGAGCTGCTGTGTCTTCCGCCTGCCCAGATGAGGTATAGCTTTGGTACATCCCAATTGTTTGGACTGGTCTAGCAGGACAAAATGGAAAGGTGACATTTTACTTTTGAGATAATGTCATTTCCTTTAGTCCTACTAGACCAATCCAGGACACACCTCTGGAATTGTGTTGGTCTGCTGTAATGCGTTGGTACCTTTTGGTCCACCAGATCTAGTGCAAGAGATAAGGGTGTTGGGGCCACTTGGCAATAGTGATCATAGCATGATCATGTTTGATTTAATTAGTGGAGGAGGGATAGTAAGGAAATCCACAGTACTACCTTTTAACTTTTGAATGGGAGACTATGATAAAATGAGGAAAATAGTTAAGAAAAAACTAAAAGGAGCAGTTGCAAAGGTTAAAGACTTACATCAAGCTTGGGTGTTGTTGAAAAATACTATCTTGGAAGCCCAGACCAGCTGTATTCCATGCTTTAAGAAAAGTGAAAGGAAGTCCAAAAAACTGACAGTATGGTTTAAAGGTGAGGCCAGAGAGGCTGTTGCCAAAAAAGCATCTTTCAGGAAATGGAAAGAAGAGCAAAACGAAACCTGGAAACAGCACAAGCACTGGCAAGTCAAATGCAAGGCACTGATAAGGCAGGCAAAGGGAGAATTTGAGAAGAAGCTTGCTGCGGAAGCAAAAACGCAAAATAAAGACTTTTTCAAGTACATTCGTAGCGGGAGTCAGTTGGTCCATTAGATGATAGAGGGGTTAAAGGGGCACTAAGAGGCGACAAGGCGATAGCGGAGAGACTGAATGAATTCTTTGCTTCGGTCTTTACTGAGGAAGATATAGGGTTGTTACCCATGACTGAAGTAGTATTTAAAGGTGCGGAAGAATTGAAGGAAATATCGATACATTGGGAAGATGTATTACAGCTATTAGATAAACTGATGAGTAGCAAATCACCTGGGCCGGATGGTATACATCCAAGAGTGTTGAAAGAACTGAAATATGAGATTGCAGACCTGCTATTAGTAATTTGTGAACTTTCATTAAAATCATCTGTAATACCTGAAGATTGGAGGATCGCCACTGTAACACCAATTTTTAAAAAGGGTTCCAGGGGTGATCCGAGAAACTACAGACCGGTGAGCCTGACGTCAGTACTGGGAAAAATGGTAGAAACCATCATAAAGAACAAAATTACTTAGTCATGACCTAATGAGAGACAGCCAACATGGCTTTAGACAAGGAAGATCTTCTCTTACTAATCTGTTATGTTTTTTTGAAGGTGCGAATAAACAGGTTGACAAAGGTGAGTCGGTTTATATAGTGTATCTAGACTTTCAGAAAGCCTTTGTCAAGGTCCCTCATCAGAGACTTTTGGCAAAACTAATGAGTCATGGGATAGGAGGCAGTGTGCTACTGTGGATCAGGAACTGGTTAAAAGATCGAAAGCAGAGGGTAGGGCTAAATGGCCAATTTTCCCAAAGGAGAAAGGTGAATAGCAGTGTACCCCAGGGATCTGTGCTGGGTCCGCTGCTTTTTGACATATTCATAAATGACCTGGAAAAGGGAATAACGAGTGAAGTTATCAGATTTGCAAATGACACAAAACTATTTAAAGTTGTTAAAACCCAAAAGGATTGTGGAAAATTGCAAGAGGATCTTGATAAGCTGGAAGACTGGGCATCAAAATGGCAGATGAAATTTAATGTGGACAAGTGCGAAGCTATGCACCTAGGGAAAAAAAAAACAAACTATGGTTACACGATGCAAGATTCCACATTAGGAGCCACCACCCAGGAAAAAGATGTAGGTGTCATTGTGGATAGCATGTTAAAACCCTCGGCCCAGTGTGCAGCGGCGGCCAAGAGAGCAAATAGAATGCTAGGTATCATAAGGAAAGGAATGGAAAATAAAACAAAATATATTATAATGCCTCTATATCATTCCAAGGTGAGACCGCACCTTGAATATTGTGTGCAATTCTGGTCGGCGTATCTTAAAAAGGATATAGCGTTAGAAAAGGTTCAGAGAAGAGCCACCAAAATGGTAAAGGGGATGGAAGGATATTCCTATGAAGAAAGGCTAAAAAGTTTAGGGCTCTTTAACCTGGAAAAGAGATGGCTGAGGGGAGATATGATACAAGTCTATAAATTAATGAACGGAGTGGAACGGGTAAACGTAGAGCAATTGGTTACGTTATCAGAATATAGAAAGACTAGGGGACATGCAATAAATTTACAGAGTTAACTGTTTAAGACTAATAAAAGAAAATATATTTTCACTCAACGTGTAATCAAACTCTGGAATTTGTTACCGGAGGATGTAGTAAAGGCTGTTAGCGTAGCTGGGTTAAAAAAAGGTTTGGACAAGTTCCTGGAGGAAAGGTCCATAAACCATTATTAAGAAGGGACACAGGATATCAATGCTTGACCCAGTACAAGCATTGTGGAACCTGTGTCTTTTGGGGAAACTGCTAGGTACATATGACCTAGATTGGCCACTGTTGGAAACAGGATACTGGGCTTGATGGACCTTGTTCTGACCCAGTATGGCATATCTTATGTTCTTATGTTCTTAATCTGAGTGGTTGGCCCTGTGGGCTAATTACCTTCTGACAAGCCTTCTGTTCAGACTAATCCTGTACAGAGGGCTGCAATTAAAATCATCCTATAGCATCATTCAACCAGTGCTACTATATGGACATGATGTCTGTAGTTTATCATTAACCCCATACTATACAGAATGGGACATGGGCATTTACACCAGTCACAGGACTGGCATAAGGACTTGCAGCTTATATTAATGTGCATGTGGACTACTTACACCTCTGTTTTATAAAATTAAGTATGTGTATACCTTACTTTATAAAAGAAGAATGAAATATGCATGTAAAAATGCAGGTTAATCAAGGGAGCCTTATAAGCTTGCCATCTTCAAATCTATTTTATGAGATTCTTACCATTTTGTAAATTACATGTATCTAATTTTTAGATGCATTTTGCCAAAGTGATAGCATCTCTTGTAGAGGCCCCATCATCCATATATCTGCCTATCTTTCTGTGTGTCTGTGTATTCATATGAATAGACCTATGTTTCCAATAGAGGAAGTCCAGATGCTGCACAAAGAATTGCAGTATCTATGTGATTTTCATCCTTCTTCACCTTTCTGCTGCCTTTGACACAGTTGATCACCACCTTCTCCTCAATACCTTATCCTCGCTTGGATTTAGGGACTCTGTTCTGTCCTGGTTTTCTTCTTATCTCTCCCATCACACTTTTAGTGTCTTCTCTGGTGGTTTCTCCTCTACTGCCATCCTGCTTTCAATTTGTGTACCACAGGGCTATGTCTTGGAGCGTCTTTTTTTCTATATACTCAGTCCCTTGGTCCACTTATTTCCTCCTATGATTTTCTGTACCATCTTCTTGCTGATGACTCAGATCTACCTTTGTGTCTAAAATCTTTCCAGGAATCCATGCTCTGATCTCTGCCTGCTTATCTGACTTTGTTGCCTGGATGTTTCACTGAAACTGAACATGTCCAAAACTGAGCTCCTTATCTTTCACCAAACCCACCTCCCCCCTTCCTTCCTTCTGTGTTTCTGTGGATAACAGTATACTCCTCCCTATTTCCTTAGCTTGCAACCTTAGTGTCATCTTTGACTCTTTCTCTGCACACATCCAACAGAGCTAAAACCTGTTGCTTCTTTCTCTAAAACATTGGCAAAATGTGTCCCTTCCTTTCTACACACACTGCCAAGACACTTATCCACTCTTTAGTTATCTCCCATCTAGACTATTGCAACCTCCTCCTTGCTAGTCTCCCTCTGAATCATCTCT